>CM067848.1:40569100-41219377 GCA_034638295.1 Phortica okadai | reverse complement strand
TTCTCAAAGGCATTCGCATTGGTGAGCATTTCACGTGTGAGACGCCAAACTTGCTTGGCCGCCTGCTCCAGAGCGCTCGGCGATTTACCCTTGAACATATCCAGATTGGGCAGGAAGTAATGGGGGCAACGTCTGTATTGCAGACAGGATATCAACTGCAGGAATATGCCATTCAGACGATCGGCAATGCATGCCTCGTCCCATTCAAAGTCACGCGGATGCTTCTCGCATTCGTACAGCAAAAGATTCTTCAGATGATAGGCGGTAATGGGATTGCCGGGCAGATCCAAGTGCCGATCACGGAGCGTCTTCAAAATGCTCAAGCAACGACGACGACAGCCACCTAGGAGCGTAACAAGAAAGATGATGGAAGGAGAGAGAGACAGAGACGATGAATGAGGGTAGGCTAGAATTTTGGTGTTGTCGCCTTGAGAACGAGATGAAGGATGATGGAGATGGAGGACTTACCTTGCAACAGACGATTCTCAGCTTCGAAGAAGCTTAGCACCCAAGCGTCGCCTTCCATGCTGGCTGCGTTATTGTTGTTCTTGTTCTGTAGTATGACGCTCTCCTTGGACAGCAAATCGAAGCCTTCGGTCTTCACTTCGGCAACGATATTCGGATGCGGCCACGGTATGTGCGGCAAAGGCCAATGGGCGGCCGAGCGTGGCCAAATGCCGGAGCATTTGAATGCGGGCGTAATCTGAACGACAAAGCGTTCGCGTATACGCAACTTAACCTCCGTTGTATCGCCAATCATTTTCACCATATCGCGATAGATACTCTTGTCGCATGCCTGTGCGACCAATGTCTGAAAACGTGCACGTATTTTGCGCGATGAAAGATAACCCGAAGCGGTGATGAACTCCACCCAGAGGGACATCGAACGCTTGCGTCCATCGCTGAGCTTCAGTACAGCGCAGCCGGGCATTGTGCCTTGATCGACAAAGTTGAAAACGCCCATTTGGTTGAGATACAAAACGATCTCGAACTCATTGGGCGAGACCACTTCGACACCTTCGAATCTGTAAGGTAAGAAAGGACGACAAGACGGAAACAGAAGACGTGTGTCAGTGTTGGTTTAGTCAATTGGTACAAGTGTGTGTGTGTGTGTGTGAGTGTGAGTGTGAGAGTCTCGTTTGTACAAGAAACCGCAGACCAATTAGTCTGGTGTAATTCAAGAAGTTATGCTGTTGACTCGTTTTCTATTAATCGCTGACACTTTGATGGACAAGTGGATCAGACACTTGGACAGATCCTTTGATGAATTGTGGCAAGCGTTGCAGCTTGATTTCATGTCGATGACCATGTCCATATCCATGTCGAAAATGTCGTGTCATCCGAGCCAGACATACAAGACATTCGTGGCTAGTTCGAGTCTGTCTTCCCGTCTCTCCGTCTGTCCCTCTGTCCGTGTGATTGAGTTGCCGACTCATTTTGTTTTTGCTAAATACTTGAAGTGTTAAGTTCGGTATTTGTTTACCTGCCATTACACTCCACCAGGCTGGATATGAAGCGCGGCTCCTGCAATTCAACCTCCTTGAGTATGTCCTGTACGATTTTGCAGATCTCACGTATGGCGGTTGCCGTCTTGAACATGCGCGCCTGAACACGTTCGGCGCAAAAGCGATTCATCTGATAGATCATGCGCGTCTGGGCGGCCATCATGTCCGGCGGTACAAGCATGGCGACGTCGGGTCTGGCGATGCGAACGATGACTCCTCAATCGGTGCGATTGGTGCGATTGGTGCGATCGGTGCGATCGGTGGCAGCGGCGGCGGCGTCGGCAGGCACAAAGGCAACAAACGGAACAATTCAATTCTTAATGACGATCGTTCGTATTGTTCGCTTTTGTCTTCCTTTTTTTTCTCTCCTTTTTTAGGTTGATTTTTTTAATGTGTGTCTTTTGCTACTTTTCGCTATTGTTTTGGCTGGGCGAGTGTATCTTTTGTGTGCGGCGCCGTGAACGTGAACGTGAGCGTGCCGAGAGTTGCGATTGTGAGTAGAACGGCGAGTGTGCAAAAGTATCTGTGACTGTTTTGTTAAGCTCAGCAGCTTGCAACTGTTGTCGCTGCCATTGAGCCTGGCGTTCGCATTGGATGTTGCGATATGTTTTGTTGTTTTTATTCTGTTCTGTTCTGTTCTGTTGTGTTGTGTTTTGTTTTGTTTTTGCAGATGGCGACTTGACTGGGCTGGTTGATCGAAGCGCAAATTGGACTCGTTAGCGAAATGCAGTTGCTTGGACAGCAGTAAGATACTTTAACCGTTGCCGATTTCGTTCACTCGATACGACACGCGAATGCATTGTAAATCTCGCGGATATTTACAGCTTTGGCAGATAAAAACTTGGCAAGCAAACACGACACGACACGACAACGACTCTACAAAGTGCATGCCTGTGTATGAGAGCGGCTTCTGTCCCTGTATGAGTGCGCATCTTGTGCTTGTGAATGTATCTCTGTGTGGTTGTGTGTGTGTGTGTTTGTGTATGTTGCAAACATGCAAACATTGGAGGCGTCAGCAAACGGCGGTCAATTCATATCTAACAGATGTGTATCGCACATATCGTATCTCTATCTAAAGGCATAAATGAGTAAACGAGCCAGCGAACGAACGAACACGAGCTCGCGTTTTTGCACACCTACGCCCACAATCGCAGCTACCGACACACACACACACATACACACACTCACACAGATACACGCTTTGCAGATACAATAACGAGTCGCACCATCGATCGAGTTGCATACACGTGACATAACGCGTCAACATCAACAACATTGTCTCGTGCCAAGGATGCCTTTGTGAGTTCATCTGCTGTGAGGTGCTAAGCCTTGGACCCCTCCCCCCCTTCCCCACTCTTCAACAGATTCGCGAATCGATTTTTGTATTATTATTGTTGTTGTTGTTTGTTTTTATTGTTGTTGTTTTTTTAGCCTTAATACCAAATATAAGCGAGTGTCTGCGAATAAAAGTATCTACAGATGTTTATCTACGTTGTTCGCTCTGTGTGTGTGTGAGTGCTCTTACATAGATACGCGTCGTTTCGATTTGCTTCGCTCTCAATGCGCGCGCGCATGTCATTGTGTGTGTGTGTGTGTGTGTGTCTGTATCTCGAATCGAGTTGAGCCTCTATCTGTGTATCTGTATCTGTATCTTAGTGTGCGTGTGTGTGTTCGCGGCGCGTTTTTACTGGTGTTGTTCCGTTATTTGGCTCCGCCCCACATGACTTGCCGACGGTTTTTCGTAGCCATCGCTTAGTCCGTCTATCCCATCTGTCCATTCGACCGCACGTCCGTCCGCATGTCCGTCCTTTTATTCGCCTTTGATGTGCAACCGACATTCGCGTACGCTCTCGCTTCTCTCATACTCGTTCTCGTTTGTGCTCGCGCGTTCTCACATGGAAAAGCGTCGCGTCGCGTCGTTCTCAACGTTTGTGTAAATTTAATTTGTTAAATACAAAGTTTTTCTCCGGCAACTTGTGTGCAATAATTTATCTTGAATGTGCACTCATTTAATAGCGCAAACAGCGACAATAACAACAACAACGACAATAATGACAAAGTCAACCCTCGTTCATATACATAGACATTCATATATACATACCTATATGTATGTGTGTATCTGTTTATATGAGCGCGTGTGTATCTGTTTCGATAAAGTTTTACATTACACAAAACACACTCGCACATAAATATGTCGTGTGGATTAATGTGCCAGTTGGCAATTTTTGACAGCGTTCCAAGCAACATACACTCATGTATTCTCTCTCTCTACTCCACGCTACTATTTGTATGCGTCTGTTTATATATACCATACATATGTACATATATGTATATAAAGATATGTGTTTGCATTTGTCCATACCCACACTGGCGGATTCATATTTTGTATGTCCGGCAAAAGGCAAAAGGCAAATGGCAACGGCAACGGCAAAGGCAACGGCGATGGCGACGAAGGCGTCTGATTGTGAATTCGTGTCACCGCATCGTGTCGACGATTCAAGTCGTAACCATATTTCTGAAACCCAACACAATCAGATATGAATCGCTAAGCAAGTATCTCGGTTACTCTTTATGGGTATTTGCCAACCAAATGCATACATCATCATCATGTGGCTGTGTGCATGGCCAACAGATCGGCATGAAAACATATTGAATATAGAACAAAATTTGACACGGCTATTGCTCCAAGAAAGCTAAAATCAGAGTGTGAAAGATGATGGAAACATTTGTATTACCGTAATTTCAGAAAGATACTTACAGGCTAAAAGGCCTTGGAATTTGTTGGAAAGCTTCAGATATCCTGAATATGTTCTCAGAAAACACTTTTGTTTCAATGTTATATGTATATTGGGTAAGTGAATTATTGATGTTGTAACACATTGTTCTCAAAAAATAGAATGTAGCCAGGCTCAACCGACTCAGGCTCACTCATCACTGTGAGACTGAAAACTCTGATTAAGTCCGGGTAAGGGTTAAAATTAGTCGGCTGTGAAATGAGGTCTCCTTATTGAATATCTTTAATTTGTATTATATTTATTTGTTTAGCAATAAACTTTGTATGGCACTTCTTATTAAATAGGAACAAATAAAATGTGCATAAAAATACATTTTCGCGTTTCTAAAGAATTCGTCTGATAATGCACTTTTATGCATTGGATATTTTTAGTTTTTTTCTCTTTTGTACAAATGTATGTGTAAATATATATGTAAGTATATATTTTTTTTTATTTTTGTTGGCTTCCAGTTTTGAGAAACATTTCTGTTTAGTATTTTAAAACCAAGCGGCAAAATGCAGTGGAGATCCAACCATGCGAAGATTATCTGCATAAACTCGGAACAAAAGACCTCAACACACGTTGAGTAGAGTCGAGACAAAGACAAAAGAACGTCGAAAACGAAAGAATAAAACAAGTTAAAAAAAAAACAAAAAAAAAACAAAATAAACAAACAACGAAATGTAAATAAAAAGCAAAAAAGAACAACAGTCACAAGAATTATTTGAATATCTTTCAGATCTTTGAAATGAATAAGCGACAGAAGCGTCAGAGGCAAAAATGAATATAATTTATGTCCAATCGTCGCATTTTTCGGTTGGTTTATTCGCTCACTTGCCGCTTTCCGTTTGGCGGTCGACTAACCGACCAACTATCTGCCGTTCTTCAAAGCGGTACGCGAACCCAGCAGATCTATTGATCCATCCAGCTATCCATCCAGCCATCCATCCATCCATCTAAACGTTTGTCACTTGCTGCGTCTGTTGTCGTTCCTCATGTTTATCACATTGTCCATCTTTCCAACGATGCGCTCGTCTCTTTGTCTCTCCTTTTCACCGACAGTCCGTTCGTTCGTCCGTCCGTCCGTCCGTTGTATGCATTAACCTTCGTCTATTGCCGCTTCTCGACTTCGCTGCCGGTGAAAATTTCATAGTTTAATTTATGCAATGTCCATCACGACCAAAATAAAAAACAAATAAGAAAGAATAGTATGGCCGAGTATAGTCGACAATATAATACTCTATACTCTGAAAATCAAAAAAAAAAAAAAATATATATAATACTCTTATGACGTTTTAAAATGGCCATAGTATGTCCAGAAGTCAATAACTATATAATATACTATACCAGGGCTGTCCAAACTAGATGGGACCCACGGCCATTAAAAATGACTAAATTCATTGGGGGGGCCGCAAAATATTTATAAAAATAAAATACATGTATAAAAGGTATCATTAAACAATATTTATAAAAATAATTTGCTCATTAATGTATTTAAACAAAGAAGATAAAAAAGATTCTGTAGCCCGCGGGTCATGGTTTGGACAGCCCTGTACTATACTATACTATTTATTATGATACTACTTGTATGTTGGCTGGCATTTCATGTTAATATGATGCACTTTTCTATATATATTACTCAATTTTACGATCATATTCATATTAGTATGAATGCTATTTGGAATTGTTGCTCCCGAAAGAATTTAATACATTTTTACGCAATAAGAGTGTATCAGAGTGTGTAAGATTAGAGTAATAATAATCAATAAAAATAATAAAATAAATCAATTAAAATGTTCTACAAATTTTTTAGATTAATATCGCATCGAGTGTTTTGAGACGGGGAACTCGTAGCTTTTGTAGTGTTGTTTCAAACATTTCTTTCAAATGTATAAAAGGCAATGCAGTGTGAAGGGTATAACAACAAACACAACGATTTATTTATTTGTTTGTTTTGTTGGTATTTATTTTTGTTTTTGTTGTTGTTGTTGTTTCTTTCGACAATACTTTCATTTGTCTTGGCTTGCTCTATGATACTTTAATCAATTTCTATTAATCGCTGGCATTCATTATCGGAAAAAAAATGTATTTGATGTTTTTATTGAGACGAAATTTAAGCCTTTTCTTTATTTAAACAAGTCACAGTAGAAATTGCAAATAAATCAAACTGACTTCAAAAAATCGTATTGGCATTTGAGTTCATTCGGTTTTATTTTATTTTTCTTTCTTTTGGCGTGGCAAGGAAAACACTGTGCGGCCAAAGGAGTTGAACAAGCAGAAGCATTAAAGCTCACTCTGCCGTGCCAAATCAAATGTAGCATCTAATTGATCTTCTTACCAAGCGCAATTCCGGTCTCAGGTCTCAGGCAGAGGTCTAAGACCCCGACGAGATGATAATGATCACCTTATCGTCTTTGATTTGTTTTCTTACGTCTCTTTCGCCAATAAAATGACGCAGGTGTGCTACTTCAGTAGATGCAATTGTTGGACAGCTTTTGGGCTGCCAATAAGTCATCGACAGGCCATGTACATACATACACGCTTTGCCATAAGTCCGAGCATAATGGAGCTTTAGTCAATTGACAATGAAAAGAGCTGAGTTGCTGTCAAAACTCTTAATGACTTCGGCCGACGCGTCATCGATGCATTTGCGCATGCGTGCGTGCCAATCTAAGAGGATTTGCGAGTGCCAAACGACAGAGTTGAGTCGTTGGACGATGGACAATGGTCAGACGACTTCGCCGCCGCTGTGTGTGTGTGCGTTTCGCATAATAATCGTCTCTATCAGAGTGACACATTCATCCAGCAGCAGCAGCAGCGGTAGAAGCTTGCCAATTAATTCATTATCGAATTTCACAAAAGCAGCGGCCGACTTTGTCGATGGCGATGGCGTTGGCATGCATGGAAGCCAGGAGCCGCTTACGTGCAAGTGCAGCTAAAATCGGATTTCGGATCGCGTATGTTTTTTGACATTTGACTACTTTATTGAATTATGACAGCGGACAAATCAGCGACACGTTGACACAAGTGGCCATTACACACGGACGGACAAACAGTCAGACAGACAGACGAAGAGAGAAATCAACTAAAGGACACTGTGAATGCAAATTGACGTAGCCGCTGGCGTTGCAAAGACATGACACGCAACGCAACGCAACTCAACTCATTCGAATCCATCACATGTCAGATCGCTTTTCTGCTTTTGCCATTGCCATTGCCATTGCCGATCTTTTTATTAACGTTTTTGCTGTTGCAAATCATGCGTGAGATTCATTGATATGATGTACAAGCCATAAGCACCATTCAATGCTCAAACAAAACTGTTCACTAGCCTCCATCGCCCACCCGACTTGGCTCATTACGCATGCTGTTGACACAGGCTGCATTGTTGCTGGATAGCTGCTGCTGCTGCACATGATCTACAACAGTAGCTGCAATGAGGCTACTTGGACATGTGTTCCGTCATGATCTGATTGGAATATTAATTGTGACTGCGTGCTGGCCAGGCCGATCCATAGGCTGGAGCGGCGGCCAGCGACCAGGCAAGACAAGAAGACAAGAAGATTGTGGCGAAAATAAAGATCGCGCACGCACGTTGATGGAGACGAGCAAAGGTGAGAGAGGTGGATCGATGTGCAGAATGGCAAAATATTCCGTTGCCGTTGCCGACGATGAGGACGTCGACGAAAAGGCGCGAAGGTTGTGGAGTGCCTTCTGCTGCTGCGGCTGCTGACAATGATGATGGTGCTGGTGATGCCGTTGCCAATGCCGTTGCCGATGACGATGATGGCATAATTCAACGCCGTGTCTCTGTTAGTTTCTAGCGCACAAATGCAGCGATCGATCGTTGGCTTTAAGGCTCCTTATTAGGTCAATTGCGTTTAGCATTTCGTGTGCGAAGCGATATTTAATTCATACAAGTTGTTCTTTTCGTTTTTTTTGCTTTTTTCATAAAATACTTTCCATGAGACGGAACTTTGCAGCGTCGACAACGATCGACAATGAGGACGGCGACTTGAAGTCAAGAAAAAGTCTGGGAAAATTGTCATTTGACAACGGCGACAACGACGACAAGTGCACGCTAATCACGCGCTTGCGCACACACACACTCACGCACGCACGCACGCCCCCCGCAGCCACACGATGGCACATTAATTTCGAATAATATCATAATTTATAACCACACTGGAGAGAGGCAACGACAGTCATTCGGTGGAAGAAAGCACCTCCATTGGTTCGCCTCGATTTGGACAATGATTTGGTTCGGGTTCGGGTTCGTGTTCGTGTTCGGCTTTGGGCTTGGGATTTTCTGTGCGCAATTCGCATTTCAAGCACGTACTCGAAAATCGATCTCAATTTCGTAGTCAGATATCAGTGCCAAGACCACGTCGTCAGCGATGACGATAGACCTTTCAGCATGGGCACGTCCAAATGGCGACTGTCTAACAGAGCTAACGAATAATCGTACGTTTCACTGATTGTCATTGCGGCTGACTGAACAACCGACCGTCCAGTCGACCGACCGAGCGAGCGTACGACCGACCGTTGTTCAATGTCGAGTCGCTAACGGCAGCAGTGGCGGTCCTTTTCATGCCAACG
This sequence comes from Phortica okadai, assembly GCA_034638295.1. Taxonomy (NCBI): domain Eukaryota; kingdom Metazoa; phylum Arthropoda; class Insecta; order Diptera; family Drosophilidae; genus Phortica; species Phortica okadai. The sequence continues at coordinate 41,210,499 of CM067848.1, read as the reverse complement.
ATCACGTTGACATTCCTCTTGGCCTTCTTCTCTCGCGCACTCATTGATTCCCCCTGCCCCCTGCCCACGGTCGAGACTGAACAAATCGTACGCCCGCTTGCTGGTGACATGTTGCTCGACATGATTGATTTAGGGTTTCTGTTGCTCCAACTCGACCAAATGCCGTCTGTCTCTCTGTCCGTCCGTCCGTCTGTCTGTCTGTCTGTCCATTTGTATCTGGCTAGTTTTGTGTCTTTGTTTACTTGTGCGTCGTCGCTTGCATTTTGGGCCGTTTGAACCCATTGTTTTATCGAAAAAGGTCTCAGCGTTGCTGTTGCTGTTGGTCATTTCATTGCTCATGCGACCGACTGTCAAGTGTTGTCTCACTCGCACACTTGCGCTTGGACGTGGCTCTGCGGTTTCATGTCAATTTAGTTACGTGCGGGAACTTCTCGGGCATTACTACATACTTTTAAATCCCCGCACTGGATTAGGTTATCGTATTGAATTTTCATGATTTCTAAGAACTCGAAATGTTGCAATCGAACCTCTGAAGAATCAAACATTCTGGTGTTGTTGATGATCTTGGGTAAAGTTGGCGAGGGTAGGGAACGAGTAAGAACGCAAGAGAGTTGCTCAAATTGTGACAGCGCGAAAGAAGTCAGTAAGACGATACTTGCAACATTTTATTAAAATCAATTTACAAAACGCTCTGCTTGCGCTCCTCTGCTAACCACAAATTTTCATCGTTCCCCGGCGTCATTGCCCTTGTTCCGAAGGCTTGTGTGCGTGCGTGTGTGTGTGTGTGTTCGTCTTCATGTGATGTGAGGCTGTAATTACGCCTGTTACGTAAAATTTATCAGCGAAACTTCTGGCTGAGGCTGAGGCTGAGGCTCATGCTCAAGCCAAATAAGCAAAGAGACAAGTGAGCTCTTCACTGAGCTCATCTTGTGCACGCTGTCCATCGTTCGTAGGAGCCTTGAGGCTTGCTCTGCTGGCTTCTGCTGCAGATGCGTGTGTGTAGAGCGCGGAGGGTCAACGGTGGTATTAAATTAATATTTACTTTTTCGTCAAAAGCCTATAATCAAGCACACTGGCGATGACAGCCTAAGAGGCTCTAATTACACCTTGTTACCTTGACGCTGGGGCCACACAGGTCGTGGCTCACTTTACGTTTACTCGCGTCGCGTCGCGTCCGCCCTCCGACTGCCCGTTGGCTAATATGCAACAATCGTATCCGTATCCGTGCTCTCGCCGTTCTTGTTGTATGCATAGTGGCAAGCGCCGTCCGACGGACTCTCAGTCCACATTGCGCCGCTCAGACCGAAAGTCCAGCTGTCTGTCTCTCAGCCTGGCTGTCAGTCTGGCTCAACGATAGAATTGCTTGCTTGCTTGATTCTCACGTTTTGGCATTATTTTCATTCGCAACGAACACAAAAACGAAGTAGTAATGGCCAAATTACATATTTATTCAAATAAAAACGTTTTATGGTAATTTAAATGAGAAAAAAAAAACGTACAAAAAATTGCCAACAAACGACGACAGAGGTCGCTCGCTGCTCACTGCTCGCTCACCTGTTTTCTGCTGGCAGCAGACAGCAGTGGCAGTGGACGCGACGTGACGTAAGTGGAAATAATTGAAAATCCTGAGCGACAATTATGTTTGGTCCATTGAGTTAATGGGCCTTTTTAACGCACGCTCGCCCGCTGCGTATTTTTCTTAGTGCCGCAACTCAAAAGATACTTTGTCAAAGCACACATTCTCTTTTTGTTGTGGTTTTTGTTGACTTAATATATTATACAATTATATAATATTTTATTGTCGTGTAAATATTTCGCACCGATTTGCATGCTAATGAGCTAAACACATTTTGATTATATCAAAATAAACAAACTTTGACAATCGTGATTGCCATTGTTCTAAACATGTGATTTAAACATAATTTCGAACTTCGAATGCGAAATTTATTCATTCGAATGCAAAAATTTATGCTTAAATAATTTGTTACGTTTCAGATTTGAAAACAGGAATCTGTGTTTTTTTTTCAAATAAGTCTATGAAAGTAATAAAAATAAAATATATAAAAATCTAAAAGTTTTATTAATCTTCACACGCCATTTATTTTATACAACGAACTCGTATCAAAGCAACATTATTGCATGCAATTAAATGATGAATGCAAACATTAAATTCATTAATAAAATCGGACAAAAAATAAAAACAAATCAGTTCGTTCGCATTTGGCAATAATCATTGTTTTTATTAATTATTGTTTAATTTGTGTGGGAAGCGGCAAATCAAACGGCCACCGTAGCCGGAACCGTACGGCGTAGAGTGCGGAATCATAATTCTCACAAGGCGTAGTAAAATGCAAATAAAATTCGAACAACAATACAAAACAACACAAAGAGGCGTGACCGTGGGCGGCGTTGGTGGCGCATGCGCCTAGAAGAAGACTTCGGCGGTTTCTGCGATTTTGACCTTTGGTCATTTGCACAAATAATTAAGCAAATTATCAACAACGGCCAAAAACTTTGTATAAATAAAAAAACAATAAAGTCACAACAACAACAACAACAAAGAAACCGAAACATTACAATAAGTTTAATTTATTAAAGACATTAAATTTAATTTAAATGTTGTATTGGTTGTTCGAATTCGAAACGTGCGCGAAATAACAAATTTGCAAAACGGACGGAAAGACAGACAGGCGGACGGACGGACAGACAAAAGACATGAGGCAAATATGAGTCGTGTAAATAGTTTAATGCTTTAAACTAACAACAACAACAATGACGATGACGAATCGAATCGAATTTCATATAAATTCGTACACACATAAAGTTTATTGCAATTGTTCGCTGTCAGCGAAATTGCTGTTAATTCACAATTAAAATGCGTTGTGCATCATCGCCGCAGTCCGAACGTCAAATTCTGACGTTTCCCAACTCGAATTTCGAATTTGCCGACGGCGCTGGCGATGACGATGGCGAACGTTGGCGACTTCGTTTGTGTCTACCGACGGCGACGGCCGAACTGAGAAGAAGCTCAATTCGAACTTCAAAACAAAAGCAAATATTTTTCATACACAAACCTTATTTCTTGTTGTATTTTTTTTTTATTCAATAATTTTTTTTTGTTATGATATTATTTTGTAAACATACAAAAAATAAATAAATTAAAATAAGCAAAAAAAATTGTCGCAATTACTTCGTATCTAATTTAACTAAAATAATTTTCTTTCATTCATGTGTCATGGTTAATTTTTTCTGTTTGATTAACTTCTGTTTTAATTTTTACAAATATTAAAACTAAATTTTTCTTATAAAAAAAAAAAAAAATATTTTACTCTCCCTTTTTTTCTCTTTAGTTTTTTTTTTTTTTTTTGTTTTATGAATATAGGAAACTCTTTCAGCGGCGTATACTTTTCGAAAGCACCTAAGATTAATTAATTAAATTACGTATACGAACTAGATTTAAATATATCAAATAATATTTGGGTTCAAATTTCTTTTACTCATAACGAAGCAGTTCAATTTCAAACGCACTTCATTTCATTCAATGCAATGCAAGTTCCTCACTCAAAGGGCATTGACTAATAATCATCATCATCATCATCATCAACATCAACATAATTTTCGATTCTCTTTGCAGAAAGTAACAATAGCTTGAAAGTTCTCATTCTAATGCAACGATGTTCTTAATTTGTGTTTTTTTTTTGTATTTTTTGTATTTTAACTTTTCTCTTTTTTTTTTTTTTTGTTTGTGTGTTTTAAAGGTTGCGTTCCTCTTTGGATAGCTTAAGGCAAACGACTAAGAATCCAGAAAAAAATATAAAAATAAAAATAAAATAAAACGAAAATAACAAAACAAATAAAAAAAAAGAACTCTAAGACAAAAACAAAAAAATACACTACGAACTAATACGACAAGTTGTGTTGCCGTCTGCTTACAACTCCTCCAGGCAGCGGGCGTTCGTGAGCATGATGCGCGTCAGACGCCACACGCACTTGGCGGCATTCTCGAGTGCGCCCGGCGATTTGCCCTTGAACAGATCCATGTTGGGCAAAAAGTAATGCGGACAACGCCGGCACTGTAGGCACGAGATCAGCTGCAGGAAAATGCCATTAATGCGATCGGCAATGCAGTTGTCCTCCCATTCCATTTCGCGCGGATGCTTCTCGCACTCGTACAGCAACAGCGTTTTAAGATGGTAGGACGTAACGGGATTGCCGGGCAGATCTAAGTGACGATCGCGTAGCGTCTTCAGTATGCTCAGGCAGCGGCGGCGACTCGCACCTGAAGCGAAACAAACAAACAAACAAACATTCGATCAAAAATTGTTTAACCGCAATAATTATCAGAATCAGAGGAGTTGAGATGTCTTCAGGCTTGGCATTTGTCATGATAAATTTGCATTTGATAAATCTTCAAATCTTCAAATGTGTATTCAAACTTTCGAGTATGTTTTGAAATAATTCTCTTGTCACTATCAGAGACAAGTAACAAGATTGCACTTCCGTCGATTCGTGTGTGTGTTTTGCTTACGCATCAAGCACAGGCCGCTCTGTACAGAGAGCCCCAGATATGAGCCGGAGACAGTTGGGCCCCAATTTATAGCGATTACAAGAAGTTTGCCACTGTGCGCGTATCGTGTGTCGTTTTTATTTTTAGACAATTAATTTCATTAATCAAAAAATAACAAAAAAGTAAGAAACTTGTACAAAAACATAGAAGAAATAACTTATTATATATTATTCATTTGTTTTCATTACTCAAGTGGTACTCGATATTTTTTCTTTTAATTTTTTAATCGTTTTTTTATACTCTTGCAAGAGTATATTAACTTTGTCGTGAAGTTTGCAACGCAGAGAAGGAGACATCTCCGACTATATATAGTATATATATTCTTGATCAGCACGACGAGACGAGTTCAAATAGCCATGTCCATCTGTCCGTCTGTCTGTCTGTCTGTCTGTCTGTTTCAATGCGAACTCCTCCCAGAGTTTTTAAGTTAGCAAAAAAATTTAAACGCAGAAAATTTTCTTTTCCTTGCAGGCAGTTTATATGTAGAAACCAGCCTGATCGGAATACTATAGCATATAGCTGCCATAGGAACGATCGGTCAAAAATGAGGTTTTTGCTCAATAAACTCTTTGATTTTAAAGCTATCGCCTCGATTTTTTGCACAAGAACATCTTGGACGTAAATAAAGACACACTGCAAAATTGGTGAAGGTCGGTTAAATATAGCATATAGCTCCCATAGGAACAATCGGTTAAAAATTCGGTTTTTGTTAGAAAAACTTTTTTGTTTTCAACTATAAACAAATGAAACCTTGCAGTTACGCGTTTTTAAGAATCCTTGACCATATTACAAAGTTTCATAAGAATCGGACATAAGGGCGTGGCACCGCCCATATAGAGAAAAACTTGAAAATGTGATTTATCTGTAAGCAGACGGGATAGAAAATCGTAAAATGAAGTGTAGAATGATTGCATTGTACTCTTGAAAACAAGTTAGAAAATGGGCGGGGCTATGCCCCTTTATCTTTATAAACTTATAAGATTCTTATTAGAAAAACTATAAAACGGATTTTCCAAATGCTTGCAAGAGTATATAAGTTTCAGCAAAGCTGAAAATAGCTCCCTTACTGTTTTTTTTTTTGTTTTTGTTTTTATTTTATTCGAGTTATATCAGAATTTATGGGAAAATTGACTCAGCAACATGAATTCGATTAATTTGAACGAAACGACAAGTGACAGCTAAAATGGACAGAGTGGTAATTCATAGCGATACAGTGGTCTCAACTTGCTCGTACGATCGACGAAATCGCTCAAGTACATTCACTGTGCCAAAAGATACTATTTTTTGTATTTTTGAATACTGCAATGTTTGAGCTTATAAAAGTAATCCTAAATGAACTGAGAACTAAGTATGTAGAATCTAACGAATCATTATTTATGCAAAAATAAGCAAAATAAACTGAAATTGGTATTGACATCTTCATTTAGTTGTGGAGTATCAAAATATTTGTGAACAAAAAATTTATCAGTGGCCACTTGAGTGAAGTGCCTGAGCGGCCTTAGTTCGTATCTGCACATCTGACTGACTGTCTGTCGAGTTGTAGCGATCGGTCAACCGTCGCAACGTTTCTGATAATGAGTCAAGTTAATGGTCAAGTGTAGTTGATATGATGTGCTTTGAAGTTAACTTGTATTTATCGAATTTTGATATCAAACTGGGCACATTGCTTAATTACTTATCCGCACATCGGGATCTGCACGGCTGGATACGGAGAGACTCTGCTCTGTGTCGCCGTTGCCGCAGTAGATACAAAAACCGTTTCAGATACTACATACAAGTCGAGCTAAATTATTATGCGTCGGCGCATTAAATTAAGCGACACAGAATCGTTTCTTCGTTTACTTAGCTCGACTTGTCTTGGCTTGGCTTGACTTGGCTTGTCTTGAATTTGGTTTCTGTTTTCATTCAGTTTCATTTGGTTAGTGGATCGCCAGCTCCCCCCTGTTGGCCGATGGCCGCGCTCTGTGTCACCACTGCGACCCCAGCGTACGCAGTTGTTTTTTTTTTTTTTATTTATTTGTTGACTTTATCTAATCGCTGAGATTTAAAATATTTATAAAATCGTTTAGAAACTTATTTATGGATGGAAATGTTATATCGACTGCGATTGCGTCTATGGTTATAAAAACGAGTTTACTATGTGTGTCTGTGTGTGTGTCATTTGCTGGAAGTCGTGCTTATCGCGTAACCAGATCAATATATGTATGTGGACTCGCATCCCAGCGAATTGAACAGAGCGCAGCATATCGTATCGATCGAACAATTCGACAAACCGGCGACTGCACAGATTTATGGCACTTTTTAGTGGCTCAGTTTTGTTCGATCATATCTTGTCCGATAATCAACGGTCTCGGTCTCGGACTCGGTCTCGGACAAGCAACTTAAAGCCAACCAAACCAGACCAAACGAAATCGCAGCAAGTTAAGGCAATGCCGGTCATGAAATCGCATCGAATCACTTGGAGCCAACTGGAGCACACTGATAAGCGACCCTTATGGCCGACTGTTGGCTGATTTGATTGCGTAGATGGCGTGTTCTCAGCCCCCCGAACGGATATCTCAATTTTTTGGTTCATGCTGCTGATGACGATGACGATGATGACGACTGTGACGTTTCGTGTAGGTAGGCCAACACACCGCCTCGACCGGCCGCGTCTTGAGCACGCTAACCGGCGTCGTATCAGCTCGATATAAGTTAATTTACAAGCAATTATATCAACGGGCCGTCGGAGATTTGAAATAAATCAATTAAAAGTTAAAATGTGTCACTGATTAAATGTTGCGATCGGTTGACTCAGCCCAGCCCGGGTCGGGTTGGGTTGGTCGACCAGTGTGACCAGTACGGACACACATTGAACATTTGACAGCGGGACTTAACCGAATTCGGCAAAAATTTATGGGCCCAGCGATAGCCGGAGCCAAGCATATCATATCGACAGCGCGATATTGTTTCGTTGGCGTCGCGGATTGTTCAGGGATATGCATTAAGAACACTCGACAACGATTGCTGTCAAATTGTCCAAACGGGGATCAATGTGTCGCCACTGGCACTGGTCATTAGTGGGCTTTCTTTATGGACGTGGTTTGCTCAGAATGATATTTGCCGATGGCAGATTTGATAATACGCACCTTGCAGCAAACGGTTCTCGGCATCTGTGAAGCTCAGCACCCAGGCATCGCCCTCCATGGCTGAGTTCTTGCCCTGCAATGCAATGCACTCCTTCGACAGCATGTCGAAGCCCTCAGTCTTAACCTCTGCAACGATGTTCGGATGCGGCCAAGGTATGCCCGGCAGCGGCCAATGGGAGGCCGAGCGCGGCCACAGGCCGGCACACTTGAAGGCGGGTGTAATCTGGACAATGATGCGTTCGCGTATGCGCAACTTCACCTCCGTCGTGTCGGCAATCATTTTGACAATATCGCGATAGGCGCACTTGTCGCACGCCTGCGCTACCAGCGTCTGAAAGCGTGAGCGTATCTTGCGCGCCGACAGGTATCCCGAAGCGGTAATGAACTCCACCCACAGCGACATCGAACGTTTCCGGCCATCGCTCAGCTTCAGTACAGCGCAGCCGGGCAGTGTGCCATCGTCGAGGAAATTGAGCACGCCCATCTGATTGAGGTAGATGATGATTTCATACTCTGTCGGTGAGATGACTTCGAGTCCCTCGAAGCGTCCATTATAATCGTTCAGCGATGAAATAAAGCGTGGCTCCTGCACTTCGACCTCCTTCAGCACATCCTGGACGATGCGACAGACCTCCTGTATCTGTTTGTGTATGGCCGCTTTGCGTACTTGCACACGATCGGCACAGTACTTGTTCATCTGGTAGACCATCTTGGACTGTGCCGCGATCATGTCCGACGGCACAAGCATCTCGATTCGACGCGACTCGATTATTGCTCTTTTTTGCTCTTTGTGTTGATGCGATGAGCCGAGTTTTGTTTTTGTTTTTGTTATTGTTTTTGTTCTTTTGAGATCACACACAGTTTAATGATTCACTTCGATTATGTCGCACTTGTCACACTAAACACTTTGCGCACTTTTAGGAACTTTATGATGTTGTTGTTATTGTTGTTGATGGATTTCGTTAGATTTCAGAATGCTCAATCAACTTTCAGGACACAGTTTGCAATGCTTTCGTATCTTATCACACGGTTCTCAAGCATTTGATTAATTTTCGCGAGCTCTCTTTGTGAAAGCGTTTCAAGCGTCGGCGGTATCGCTGACGACGACTTGACGGTGTGACGCGCAAAAAAAAAAACAAAAAAACCAACAACACAAAACGTTGAAAAAACCAAACTATTTTGGTTTAAAAAAAAAAAGAATATATTGTTTGAACACCAGGAGCAGAACAAGATTAGTTCAAGCAATAATACACGCTCAGTCGTTTGTCGGTTAGTTGGTTGGTTGGTTGGTCGGTCGGACGGTCACTTGTTTGTGTCGCTTTCGTTCGTTCTTTTCGTACTGTGCACTCGCCGCCTCGTGTACTCGCGCCGTCAACTTCAAGACATTGACTGATTCCGTGTGCGAACTCACCGCAAGAAAAGTATCTTTGGCCGGTTGCGACCACCTCAGCAGCTCCGCAGCCACCGCGCCGCCTCCAACGCAGCACACACAACGCACAGCCGTACGTCTCGCAGCCTGCTCTAGCCCTGCCTTGTCTGGTATTTGTTGTTGTTGTTGTTGTTGTTTCCGCTGCTTCTGCTGCTGCCTGCTGCCTGCTGCTTTCTGTTGTTGCTTTTGCTGTTGCTGTTGCTTTTTTGCTACACAGAAAGTCTCCAACACACAATGCGCGCGGTCTGTTGCTCTTTCAGCGCATCGCCTTTTTCACTCTTGTGCGTCGTGGCACGTGTGTGCGCGCAAGCGAGACGGTTGTAGGCTCATTCTCTCGCTCACGGCTTTCATTCGGCTTCCGAGCTACCGAGGCCGGTTTTCGTATCTGTGTGTGTGTCGACACGCCGCACCAGACCAAACTGTGTGTGTGTGCGTGTGCGACCTTATCTGTGTGTGCCAACCGAACCGAACTTCGCTCTCGCTCGCATATAATGGCTGAGTTTATGTTACGCTCACCGTGCGTGAGCGAATTATGTGCGTGTATTATTTTGCTTTTCTTTTTTTTTGTTTATTTTCTTATGTTATCCATTTATATATTTATTTGTTTATTTTTTTTTTGTTTCATGCTAATAAACAAACAAAAAATGAGAACATTTTTATTCTGTTCATTTTATTATTTCATCAATATAATGTTTTCCTCACAGCGTTGCCACTCATTCAACTCCTTTACGCATCCTCCTTTGCCAACGAAAGTTCCTCTCCAAAACTTTCTGTACCGAAAATATACAAATTGAAGAGCAAACAGATTTTTATCATTGAAAGCATATGAAAATTATTGTAATCAGAGTTTCTTTATTCACTTTAATGTCTTAAAATTAAGTTTATACTATAGAGTCTTAAAATTCTCTTGGCGTAAAAATAATTTCAAGATGTATCTATGCAAAACATAATAGTATCGCTCAAACAAGATTAAATCATGAAGAAACATCACGCAATCATTCATGTATAACAACAATTTTATTGAATTTATTTTAAAATTCTAGAAGTATTAATATTGAATAGGAAGAATATCATCGAAGTCGCACAGATTAAATATAAATGAACAATTTTTGTTGCAAATAAATGTTTTAAATGTTTGAAAATCGAAATGTAACAAATAGAGAACAATATGGCAACGCTTTTTTTTGTTGGTTCATACAAAATGAGACTCCGCCCACTTTTCACCACTTTGGTGGTGCGAGATGTAAAAACACAAATACACACAGCACACGCACGCACACATGCAAGCACAGTGAATAAAGCAGCAGGCACACAGATAAACACAAATACAATGACACATCCAGAGGCAGCAACAGCGGCGGCTGCAACAGCAACAGCAATAACACGAGCGACAAGCAAACGAAGAGGAAGCAAACAAACAAACAAACAATTAAAATAAAAATAAAAAGAGGGAAACAGTAGCAACCACAACATTACAACGATGAGATACTAAAACAACAATTTTGGATGGCATCATAAATAAGTGAGCCACTTAAACGAGACATTTATAGAAAGAGAGAGAGGGAGAAAGCGAGAGCGACAGACAGCCAGTCAGACAGCCAGTCAGAGTGAGCTAGCTAGCTGGATAGCTGGATAGATAGAAAGGAAAATGCAAGCGAGCGACTCTGAATGTATGAATGAATCTCCCACGCACTCATCCTGTCACACATGCCGCCAACGAACGTGTCACGCCAGCGCCAGCTTCAGTGAAAGCGCCATCTGACGTCCAAAACGCGCCACAGGACACGGCTAAACGGGATTATGCCAACAAAAAATATTCCCCAATTTCATTTTTCCTGAATTAATGCGCGGCTAATGTGATTAATGAGATTTTGACACGACACGAGTGGCAGGCGCAGTCGGACAGTGGCAGGAGCGGATGCGGAGCGGCGGAGGAGTGGCAAGATGGTCAGCACGGCACCACTGCTGGATCCGTTGCGGAATGGCGGCACTGTGTTATTCAAGTTGCGACAAATTAATGAGTCCACTAGCTGGGAGCTGAGAGCCCAATCGCCTCGTCGTCTTCCCTACTTATAAATGTATTTACCTTCGTACCTTCGAAATGAAATTATATATTTTAATGCGACTTTCAATCAAATGTGTGCCAGAACGTGCATTAAGATAATATTAATTAACACCTCAGCTAAGCTGAATTTAACTGAACTGAACTGAACTGAACTAAAATAAGCCGACTTGTAAACTAAATGATATGAAGAACGTTCCAAGAGCGAAGGCCAGCGGGAAAGGCAGTCAAGGGCTTCTTCACGCGACTGCGCGCGCGCTATCAACATTTCTTCGAGTGTCGCACATTGATAAAACATGGTCAATGCGACAAACGCTTCCAAGTTGGCCCGCTCGGCCGGCATATGGAAATGAGTTGCAGATAATAGATGAACTGAACTGAACTGAGTTGAGCTGAGCTGCGGATGTTCGGTTTGTACGGGGAATCTTTTACTTAATGGCCACGCAAATGTAGAAAATTATCAAAGGAACACGAACTTAATTGCGGTCATTATCAATTTTATGGCGGATAAATTGGAAATGAATAATGCATGGAAGCGTCAAGCGAGCCGACAACTGAATTAGTGAGCGTATGAGTGAGTGACTGAAAGGAGTGAGTGAATGAATGAATGAATGGCTGAGTGAGATCTCTATTAACGCTTAAGTGGCTTTGTTTTATGACCAAAATGGAAACAGTTCATATTATTAATAAGTCGCGATAAGCGCGTGAAGGCCGCGTTATTCAGCACACAAGCACACAGGCACACCAACTAGCTACAGAATGCGCTTGGCAGAAGTAAAGATGGCCAACAGATTTGGTTAAGCAAGAGACGCTGAGCGCTCTGAAGGCGGTCAAGAGAGAGAGAGAGAGAGAGACTATGTAGTCTAACATTTGCTAAGTTATGCCACGCCTAATGCTGGTAGAGCATCAGGACTAGACAGGGGAGCAGGTAAGACGTGAGGTGTCTGCATCAAGGTAAAATCTTCGACTTTGTTTGATAAGATAAAGCGCATGTACCGTAATGAGACAAATGCCATAAGATTTACAATGATAATGTTGCTGTGCCGGACAACACACACACACACACACACACACACACACACAATGACAAAATACGCTAGTGGCGCGCACAGAAGTCAACTAATTAAAACATGTTCGGCTTAAAGTCAAACCAAAACAAACCACCGAATTGAATAGCCTTCGACTCGCCTGATCTGCTCTGTTTTGCTTTGCTTTGCTCTGGTCTGGTCTGGCCTGGCCTGATCGTGCTTGGCTAAGCCAAAGGATACGATGACTTTATTCGCGTTAACAGCAAAAAAGACAGACAGAACGAATCGTTATCGGCGCTACAAGATCAGCGCGCAATTGGGCGATTGGGCAGAGGGGCGAACGGAAGGAACACGCGATCGATCGACCAACCAACCAACCAACCAGCCAAGCAGCCTAAGAAGTAGCGAAGCAACCAACCAGGCCATCAAATGAGCACAGAAATGGCGGAAAATTAAGTCCGAAAACAGTGAGCGACACAAGGCGATGCGAGGCGACGCTGCCAAAGATTGTGATCGCAATTGGCGGGGCCGATGGTGCATGGTGCATGGTGCACAACAGCAGCTGCAAGACCGAATTTTTTGGCGCTTGCCAGCGACACTTTCACGACGATGTGTTCATTTTGCTCAGTCGGCACAGTCAGTTGTTATTGCACAAGATCGCAATCTACGAATTGGCAGGAATGCGCCGTGCTGAACAACATCGCAACGCTCCCCCACTATTGACCTCACAAAAAACAAAAAAAAACACTCAATTTTTAGCTTTTCTCGTTGACAGATCATGCACATTAAAAGACATGGCCCATCATTGAGCGACGGTTCCTGAAATGAACGTTGGAAGTTGCTGAAATTTCGCCAATATCCAAAAACAAATAAATTTTCTTTCATTTGTCTGAATTTTCAAGGACTTGCAAAGTCTTTGTGTCTCAATCATGCTGGTCCTGTCACCTGAAAGAAGAGCAAGAAGAGTGCACAAAGTTCAATGACATGCTTAAATGTCTTATCTTGCCTTTTTTTCGGTCTTGTGCGGCAAATGGCATTACATAATATTTGGACTCGCTCAGCGGTTGCTGAGTTGAGTTAAGTTCAGCTGAGCTAAGCTGAGTTGCCGCAATCAAAGCCTGACATCTTAATGTCGCTGTGAGTGACGTTTATGTTGGCGCAGGCGCTGACGGTGGCAAGGGAGCGGCACGGGCACGGGCGCGGGCGCGGGGTCAACTTTGGCCAATGCAATCATCGATCATTTTTGAATTGATCAAGGCGAAGGCGATCAGCTCAGCTGCTTGGCCGCTTTGGCTGACATTTGAGACGCCAATGCATGTGTGTTGATGACAACGACACGGACGGACAGACGGACGGACGGACTGACGGTGGCAGAAGGCAACGCACAACGATGATGTTGTTGGCAATGTCAACATATTTTGGCTGGCAACACGAATCGAAAGTGTAAAGGTTAAATACCAAACAGAGACAAGTGCTCGACCGCATTGAGGGCGCAGCGCAAGAAGAAGAAGAGCATGTTCTTAGCCGTTTGCATCTGTGGCATACAAAAGGGCATTTACCTGAGCTAAGCTGAGTTCAGCTCAGCTCACTTGCTCTGCTCAGACATCGACGACGACGACGACGACGTTGACGCTCAAATGGCGCCTACATCCCGTCGCGCATTGTCTGCATATGCGGAATATGCTCGAGAACATGCAATGCATGCGACTCATCTCGTCTTGATTTAGCTTGGCTTGGCTTGGCTTGGCTTGAGTTCGCTTCGCTTACCTCGAACGGTTGCAAGTATTTAGCATGCAACGCACACAAAATGAAACAAGCTCACACGCGCACCAAACAAGACTTGGCAAGGCCAAGGCACAGTCACTGGCATACATGAGTATAGCTGGCATTCAAATCAGCGACAGCAACAGCAACAACTCGAGATTACGACTCCAGCGGCGACCAAAGAGCGGCGCAAGGAGCGCTGAAGGAGCAAAGCATCATCAGTATGAGAGCAACATGCGGTTTCATGATGACGCCATGCGGACATGCGCAAATTATGCTATGCTCTGCCCGATGCCCGCCGACACCCGCTGCCCCGGTGGGGCCGACACAACGCCACCCAACATTATTTGGCCAATTTAAAGACTGTTTGGCTTAGCAAACCTTCAACGAGTTCGTTTAAATGCAACGCTAATCCATTCATTATGGCCAACTGGTGGTCGATCCGTGGTCGGTCGCTCGGTTGGTCGGTCAGTCGATCGCCCAACACGACTTCAACATCTTTCATTTGATATTTAACTCTTTGTAAAAGCATTACATGTAATTTGAGTTTTTTTTTTTTTTCAAAAAATTGTCGCCATGATTGATTGATTGATAAAATGCTTGTGTGCTTGAACTCAATGGTCTCAGCCACACAAGTTGTTCACAGCAAAAGTGTTTTAAATTGTGTACTTCGATCAATTGAAAACAAGCCAAGCCGTTTAAAGCAATTTCGATTAAAATCAATATTTACAACAACAACAACAACACCAACAATAAACAACAACAAGCAAAACAAAGCAAAAATCCACACAAGCCACAAACAAACCTTATTGAATCAAAATCACCAACTAAATTACAAACTTTAACATGAAAACATATAAATTATAAAGAGCAAAAAACAAAAAAAAAAATCAGAGAGCATGTTGAAGTGAAAAAGTGGCAAAGAGCAAAGAGTTTTGAAAATAAACTAAACTAAACGAGCAGAAAAGTCGCCTCAAGCTAAAGTGACGAAGGATGATTGTTGTCGTTGTTGGTGTTGTTAGTGCTGTTGTTGTTGGTTTTGCTTTGGTAATCACCTTTTGTTATAAAGACTGTAATTAGGGCTTCATTAAAAGGGTGGTCCATGCTTGTCTTCGCCTGCTTCAGTGGTCCGACTGAATGAACAATTGATGACGGCCCGGTCGACCAGTCTTGCTGCCTGCCTGCCTGCCTGCCTGTCTGTCTGTCTATCTGTCCATCAGTCTGTCTGTCTGTCTGTCCAGTGGAATGTAGCGCCGATCAACAATCGAAACACGCCCCCTACACACGCCTTGTGTATTAAAAACATTTTTTACGCTCCTCGTTCAACATTTACAGCTTTGATTCTTGATTCCTTTCTCTATCTCCCTCACTCTCTATGTCTCTCTCGCGCACTCTGCCTTTTGTTGCTTTGATTTTTGCATTTTTCAATTGCATGACGACTGAACGAACGCGCATGGCTTAAACAAATAGGCTCGTTGCATAATTATAGCGTGCAAAAAAGCGTTGTTGTTGTTGTTGTTGTTGTGAACTGGGCGGACATTTCGTTTGCAGTTTATTCACCTGTGCCACAACATGGACCCACCGCCAAGCCAGACGCTGTGTGTGAGTGTGGTGCGTAGGAGGGAGGAGGGAGGAGAGTGTGGAACAATTTAACGCCTTGAAGCTATTGGCATAAATGCAAAATATTTTGTCCTCCGCCTTGACATTAACTCATATCAGTTTTTGTTTTTGGTTTCGTGCCCCACACCGCATCCCTCACCCCTCTCCGCACATGATTTTGGCAACACACAAATGCCATAATTAAAATACAATCAATTTGCCGTAAACATAAATAAACGAAGACTCACGACTTGACTGCCGTTGCCCCCCTGCCCCCCTGCTCTCTGCTCTAGCACTCTGCTGATGCCCTCTGCCATTGCTGCACGCATCGCTGCTTGGCCGGACGGTGCGGTCGGGTCGGGTCGGGTCGGTCGGAGGCTTCACCGCTGTCGTCTCTGTAATTGATCAGTTTTTCAATCAGATAACGGTGCAACTGTCACCAGCGGCAGCAGCAGCAGCCGAATCAGCCGACCAAGCAACAGACGACAACAAGTGTCACGTCTCTGCTGAAATGCCCAACGACAACGCCGAAGAAGAAGAAGGTCAAACGAAAATGTCTTAGGCCTACACAAGCCAGCAGTCAGTCAGTCAGTCAGTCAGTCTGTCTCTTTCGCACGCGCAAACGGACAATTGACGGCCGATCGATCGACGAAATGATTATTATTTATAACAATGTGCATGTCGCTTATCTCATTTCATATCGCATGCGTACTGAAATTGATATCAATTTACGTTGCTTTCTTTTTTTATACCAAAAAAGATACAAAAAATTCAACAACAACAAAAAAAAAAGAAGAAGATATTTCTTGTTGTTGTTGAGGCTTGAGACTCTGCCATAGCATCTTCTTCTTGCTCTTGCTCTTGTTATTGTTGGCTTGTAAGTTGGCTTGTTGTTGTTGGTTTTGGCCCTACGGGTTGCCAATGACGCTCAAACTGACCATGACTGGTTTTCATGCTGCGTCTGTTACTGCAACGCTGACTGCGACTGCGATTGCGACAGAGGGCAGCGACTGCGACTGCGCTTGATAAGCGAACGCGCTTGTGGCGCCTCGCAGATAGAAATGAATCGAATGTGTCATTTTCATTTTTTGTGTGTGTTTAAATGATTTTTATTTTTTTATTTTTATTGTTGTTGTTGTTGGCGTTGTTTATTTGTTTGTATAGCTTGTTTGCGTATTTAATTGTTGTTGTCATTTATAGATATTTATTTGTTTTGGCTCATTTAAGTTTATTGTTGAACACACACACGCTCACACACACACACACACATACATATGAGTAAGAAAAAACTGCTGTCAATTAGCATGTGGTAAGAAAAATAATAATAATAACAACAACAACAACAACAGTATACGGCACCTGTCAGCATGCCACAAATATATCCTTTCACACGGCGTTGCCAACAAAAACGCACAAACGAACAATAATAAATCATTAAGGAGCAACAGAGAAGCGCTAAACAAGCAACAACAACAACAACAAGCAGCTAAGACGAATGCACACACACACACACACTCACATACACAGACAGACAGACAGACAGATAGTGAGACGGACAAAAGTCGAAATGTCGCATTCATTAATGCACAGCCGAAGCGACCACGCCTACCACACAACTCTGCCTTCACGCTTAGCGCAACTATGTGTCTTCCCTTCTCTGCTCTTCTCCATGCCATGCCTTGTCTGACTGCAACGACGACTACGACGACAACGACAACGACAACGACGAGAAGCAGAAGACAACAACGTTTCAGACAACTCTGTCGTTCACGCCGACTCCGAATCCGAATCCAACTTCGTCTTCGACTTTGGCTTTGGCTTTGGCTTAGTGCAGAGCCATTAAGCGATAAAAATCATGCATGGCAATGCAGGCGGAGGCATGAAATTGATCTTATTAATCTATTAAGCAAGCTAAAACGGCAAGCGCGAGAAATGCTGTCCGACGAGTGCGACGAACGGTGAGCGGAGAGCAGAGTGCGGCTAGCGGGTAGCGGGGTGAGGAATGGAAATGAGAAATTAACTTACCACATCATTTATTATATTGTCGAGTACAGTTTGGACATTTGGACATTGGACAGACGTAGACGTAGAGACGAGTAGAGTAGAGTGGAGTGAAGGCCAGTGAAGGCGCGTCGGGGGCAGGTGCGCACGCAAAGTATCCTTGTTATCATTATGTACATTCCTTCATATACTTCCAATGCAGGCAACAACACATTAGTGGCCATTTAAGTGATAAAGCGAACAGCGTGTAACACGCACTCACGCACGCACGCATGCATGCATGCATACTACACGCGAAAAGCAGAAAAGCGCTGAGCGAAGTCTTCGAAATTAGAGTGAATATTAGAAAAGTAATTAGCATTAAAGCATTAAAGGAGTCAACGGTCAGTGAAAGAGACATGCAGGCAGACGGACAGACAGACAGACAGACGGAAACTGCTGAGAGTCGGCATGCGTTCGCTTTTGGCCAACGGCTCACAGACGCTGCCGATTCTGCTGTCCAATGAAATTGTAACAATTGATTACAAATGCTGATGTAGACAGATGAAGGGCGAGGAGAGGCGATGCGAGGCGGGGTAACGCAACTTTATTTGCAGAACGAAGCGCCGTTGAATTAATCGAAGTGATATTTTGCTTGTCGAGAAATCATTTATCCGCGAACTGAACGAACGCTTGATCCTGCCGCCGCCCGCAGTCCGCTGTCCGCTGCCTCTGCCTCTGCCGACAGCCTCTGTTGCTTGCCGCTTGCATTGGCAAACCAATTGTCTTTGCCGTATATTCAATTGACTTGAATTTGCGTTGTCTGTCGCCCTCATCTCACCCCACCCCACCCCACCCCATTATGACCAAAGCAGTTTGCGGTCGCGAGTGACCCACGCCTCGTTTGGCGAGTCTTCTTCGCCAGCGGCACTTGTTATTGACTCTTCTGCTCTGTGCTCATCCTCTGTGCTCTGCGCTTTGCGCTTTGTGCTTCAACGGCAGCGTTGCAGAAATAAAAATATTCGCAATATTGGCTTTTGATGCGTTCTGACATGAGTTGTGGCCTAAGCGCGTATTATTAACTTCAATTTATGCGATTTTGAAGACTCACCGCCGACAATATTGAACACAGACTCGTTGCCTATCAAGCCGTCCGTCCGTTTGTCCATTCGTACGTTCAACCGTTGAGTCAAACAATCGTCGGTTTATTACCGTCTTTTGTTGTTTGTGATTTTTTCAACTTTGCGGCAAATTGTATCGAAATGAATTTTAGTAAATTAATTTGTTTTCATACTCTTGCAAAAAGAGTACATTAACTTTGTCATGAACTTTGCAATGCAGAGAAGGGGACATCTTCGACTATGTACTCTTGATCAGCATGACAAGATGAATTGATGTAGTCATGTCTGTCCGCTTGTCTGTTTCAATCTTAGAGCTTTAAAGATGTCGAAAAAAATTTTCTAGTATATTTCGAAACATTATATATGTATCTAGGAATTATCTTGTTCGGATCACTATAGCATAAGAATGATCGATCAAATTATGGTATTTCTAGAAAAAAATTTGGTGTTTGAAGCTACTAACTCAATATTTTGACTAAAATGAAAATAGCGTGTGGGATTCATGAAGATCGGAGGACTAAAGCCTATAAGCCCATAAGAATTATCCATCAAAAATAAAGTTTCAGAAAAATTTTTTTATTCTTGAACATAAACAGACGAAACTTTGGGTTTGCATGTTTTTACAAATGCTTGACTAGATTCCAAGATTTTATAAGAATTCGACATAAGAACGTGGCATCGCCATATATAGAGAAAAACTTGAAAATGGGATTTCTCTGTAAGCAGACGCGATAGAAGATTGCATTCCGTTTTTTTTATCTTTATCTTTATCTTTAGAAACTATAAAAAGAATTTTCCAATAAGAATAATTCTAATTCTAGAGTATATAAATTTCGGCAAAACCGAAAAAATCTCCCTTTCTGGTTTTGTTGTTTGTTTATCATCTTACAGATGAATTATGTGTGCAAAATTAGAGCAGAAATTGCGTTCTCATATTGGCTGTTTGTTGTTGGTCGTTGCTTGTTGTTGGCCTTTGTACGCGCCGCTCAGCGCAGCTGCGTGAGTTCGTTGCTTAAGTCTTTCGTTTTGGTATTTTTTTGTTTTTTGTTTTTTGTTTTTTTTTTCATTTTTCATTCGTTGCTTGAGTCTACAGTTTTTCTTGAGTTTTTATTATTATTTTTTAGTTTGTTGTTGTCGACGTCATCACTCACTTTCGGAAAACACTTTATGCTCAATTAACGATTCGCATAAAATTGCCAAACTGACATAATTCGCGATAGCGCATGTGAGACGCGTTCGTCGCCTTGCGTTGCCTTTCACAAAATTATCACATTGCGCGAATTTATGCACGTCCAATGCGACTCAACTGACATGCCATTGAGACCCTTAAATTGCCTGCTAATTGCATAAAGTGTACTTGCTGATAAAATTTGCATCACTTAAGAAGAACGCTGTCGCTGACGCCGTCGCTGTCGCCTGCCTGACCTTCGCTGCCCCGCGCACTTCTCTGACACTCACTCGGGCTCAGAGTTTTTCTTGTCTTCGTGTGTTTGTCAAAGCATACAAATTTATGAAGTTCCAAGTTGCATTTGTTAGTCATCGTTTTTGTTGTTGTTGGTTATTAAATAACAAACTTTACGATCGCTGCGCTTGCTGCGACCCAACTCACATTCATTGTCATCTTTATACGTCATGAAATCAATTTACATTCAATTACAAATTGTGCGCCATTTTGAAAAGCATTAAAAACAACTTGTCCGATCAACCTGAAGATCGAATCTCTGTTTGTATTCTTTTGATTTCTTTTTCACTTCATTTCATTTCATTTCTTGGTATCATTTCGACTTCTAATCTATAAGGACTCAGGCACAGATAGTCAAACAGACGGTGGGGGAAGGGGGGCAGGTGAACGTTGTCAAACTGCGTCAACCATTATTTTGAGCATTTTACAGCATTTGAATCGCTGAAGATGCAAAACGACTTGTAACTGTTAAATTTAACGATACAACAAACGATCGAGTCAAGCCTTGATCTTGATAATACAAACACACACATACACACGACAGTGATACCCTACAACAACAAGAAGAGAGCCTCATCTTAACTTGATTCGCAAATGTAATCATCATCAGCATCGCACTCAGCATCATCATTGACAGCGAATTATCGCCGGCGTTGGCGTTGAAGTTGGCATTGGCGTTGGCATTGGCGTTGGAGTTGGTGTTCTCCAGATGAAGTCTGATGCTGCGTGCCATGTTCGCGTCGTCGAATGTGTTGTTCAAACATCGTCAAAGTAAACGTTTGCATGATTTTGATTTTAATGATACGCCACTGATGATGACGATGACGTCGACGTCATATCCTCTCTGGCTCTGGTTCAGGCTAGAAACTGACTAACTGACTAACCGACTGACTGAGTGACTAACGGACTGACACTTGCACGCAGGTGGAGAGCCTTAATTAGTCTTGGCACAGACAGCTGTAAAGCGCTGCTCTTGCTCCTGCTGCCGCTGCTGCTGCAGGCGTGCCGTGTCGGCCGGCCGGCCTGCTGCATGATAATGAGCGTGTAGTCAAAGCTCAGAACGCACGATCATAACGATTGAAAAGTCGTGTCCTATAATCAAAATAAACACTTGTACAATATGTGACTTGGCGTTTTGACATTGTTGCGCCATAATCTCAATGAATTTATGCTGAGAATTTCGTTTTCGTACGCCGGTGTATGTGTGTGTGTGTGTGTGTGTGTGTGTGTGTGTGTGTGTTGGTCAACATATTACATAAGCTGATTTGAGCGTGGAACCAAGAAGTCTGGGTGCCGCTTTTATGCCATTGATATAAACTTTCTCACGCACGTTGGCGAACTGAGCTTGTTTGTGTGTGTGTGTGTACAAGTACCCCTCCCCTCTGTCCATACCCCACAAACAAACGAGTGCCAAACTTGTTTCATACAAACAAAAGTCAAAATGCAACTTGTGGCAAGTACTTGTGGTATGTGCAGTGGCGCGCCAGACGACAGACAGACAGATAGACAGACAGACAGACAGAGCGACAGTGGTCTGTCGTCTACGTCATTAAGGTTTTTTGACACGCATCTGAGTTGCAAGTTGAGTTCAGAGTGAAGCAAAGTGAAGCAAAGTTGAATTGCCTGCGCTCAACTTGACATGTTGCTGCCACACAATATGCCCCTAATTATAGAGCGAGAGTATGAGAGCAAAGCAAACGATACACTTTGATTCAATCGCAGACGCAGCGACACACAGACAGACAGACGGATGGACAGACGGTCGGTTGGACAGAAGGCTTAAAGGCAGCAAAGTGCAGTTCATTTTGCTAACAAGGCTGTCGTCTTGCCGATTCAAGTTGCTTGCGTGACTTTGATGGATGCTGACGCAGTGAATTGGCTGACGTCGCAGTCGCCGTTGCCATCGCCGTTGCCGCTCCTGTCAGACGACGTGCAATGTCTCGAATTCAATTTGAAACAGACTTCTTTTCTTTGCTTTTAGCTTATAAACATATTGTTCGCCTTCGACTTCTCATTCTCCTTCTCGCTCCTTGCTTCGCTCATTCGTTCATTCGTTCAACATTCATCGTTCAAGAACAACAATCTGGGCACGGCGAATGAACAATAAAAACATTTTTAATTGAATAACCAAATTCCGTCTTTTAATCAGACATGATACCTTTGCTTTCTCTCTCTCTCTCTCTCTCTCTCTCACTCTCTGTCTGTCGCTCATGCGCTTACCGCCCATTGCGGCGCATCGACTGACTAAGAGCGTTGGTTGGCGTTGAGCATCCGTTGCGGTAATAGCAAATTCATGTTTATGGGCGCCGCTTATCTGCGAAATCGCCAACAACCTAATTTCGCATGCGTTGCGACTCTCCTCGCTCGCCGCACTCCTCAGTGCATTCCCACATCACATGGCTTGTACACTTTGAGACCAATGTGTGCTTTGCCTCAGCTCAGCTCAGCTCAGTTTAGCTCAGTTGACTTGACTTGAGTTGACTTAAGTTGAGTTGAGTTGCGACTTATCGCTGGCAAGCGAAGTTTTGTTGTTGTTGTCGTCTTTTGTCGTTGTTGTCGTTGTTGTTGCAAGTTAAAACCGCATTAAAAATAAATGCATTCGCATTTGGAGCCAATTTTGTGGCCATAATTCAGCTCAGCCGCTCTGATAAGAAGCCTTCAACGTAAACGAAAGACTTAAGACACAAACTTGCTGCTTTGGTTGCAAAAAAAAAAAACCTTAAAATTTAAATAAATAAAAAAAAAAATAAATAAAAAGTGTAAAAAAAAAAACAACAAAACAAAAATGTATTGGTAATTAATTATATATGTTGGCGTCTGCTTGTTCTTAGTTTGGCCATTTATTTACGACACTCGATATATTTATGGCATCATTAGCCTAATTCATATTTTACATAAGTATAAGCGACTAACAACAACAACAAGACAGCAAAAAGTAAGCAATGTTGACAAAGCAGCAGCAAAGAAGCTGCCGTGGCCGTGGCCGGAGAGACGAAAGCAGCGGCGGAGAAGGAGGCAATGCCAAAGA
This sequence comes from Phortica okadai, assembly GCA_034638295.1. Classification (NCBI taxonomy): domain Eukaryota; kingdom Metazoa; phylum Arthropoda; class Insecta; order Diptera; family Drosophilidae; genus Phortica; species Phortica okadai. The sequence goes on along the minus strand of CM067848.1, from coordinate 41,187,331 downwards.
CAACAGTGAAATCGCAAAGTGCCAAAAAAAACAAAAAACAACAACAAAAAAGAACACTTTTGAGTGCCAATTAAGCGCACAGTCAGCATCAGCCTCAGCATCGAGCCAGCCACTAAGTTGGCGGCAAAGCAATCGTGCCACAACGGCGAGATGTCCCGTCGCTGACGCTGACGTCGGCGTCGGCATCGTCGATAACGCTGCATGCCACTTGTATGCATGTGTGTGTGTGTGTGTGTGTGTTGCATTATGTTTGGCAAGTTGAGCTTGTTTGAAGCTTTTTGTTTGTGGAAATAAATTAAAAGCAAAAAGAATAAAATGAAATCAGCGAAAATATTTCAATTTTACATGTTAAACTCATTAAAAGCCGCTACAACAACAACAACGGTGGTTAGGCATCATCATACTGAAGCGACAATAACAACAATGGCGACGCGACGGCGACGGCAACAACTCATGTGACACTAACAACAACCACAACTTAGCATATTTGCAAACATTTGGCATTGTATTGCTTTATGTGTCAAACAAAATTCATTGTCACTTGTGTCCTCTTTTTTCTTCTTTCGCTTATTTTCGCTGTTATTCGATCAAATGAATGTTATTGCTTTTGGCCATTGAATGTTCTGCTTATTTATTGTAACAGCTGTGAAATAGCAACAACAACAGCAACAATAACAATAGCAATATCAATAATACAATAAATGTTGCCCACCTTGTCTGACTGCATGACTGACTTCATATTTGCGAAAAGAGCATGAGCATCAGCATATATGTATGTGTGTGTGTGTGTAAGTGTGAAAGAGTGCAAACCATAATGTACGCCCAAAGCAAAAGAGGCTTCCATTCAAAAGATTCACACACACATACACACATAGAACGAAACAAAAGCACTTCAATTTAGGCATTGTGTATGTGTTGTTGCCACCGAATAACCAAACAAAGCCAACAACAACAACGACAACAACAATGAGCAGCGGCAAATAATTGTTGTTGCCTTTGCTTTGCCTTCCTTATCAGTCTTGTTAATCAGTTTAGATCAGCTTCGCTGACTTTTCTTCGTCTCCTTGTTTCGCCTTCTTACTACTGCTGCTGCTGCTGCTTCTTCTTACACTTCTTGCCATTCAATATTGAATGCTCTCGTTTCGCACGCTGCTTCAGCTGTGTGTATGTGCCTTATGGTTCTCTGCATACATATGTGCATTGTTTGCTGTTGTTGTTGTTGCTGGTGGCGGCATTTTTTGTACGCTTGATTGCTGATAACATTCTCTCGCTTCGCTGCCGCTGCCTCAGTCACTGCCTCAGTTGTCGCTGCTGCTGCTGTTGTACTTGCAACAATTATGCAGGCTCGTGTTGTTGTTGTTGTTGTCGTCATCATTGTTGCCATATCATGATTATGTGCAGTTTTATATTTCCATCAAAATGATGTCAAAATGCGTGTGATTTTTGTTGTTGTTGCTATTTTACTTTGAGAATTTTATGTGATTTGACACGTGATTGTAAAATGTTCGCTGCCAGCTGACTTTCCCTGCTATTTCGACACCTTTTACAGCTTCTGCTTCTTCTTCTGCCACTGCCACTGCCACTGCTTCTGCATTATATTAAAGCCGCTTATCGTACGCTGAACACATTGAAAGCAACTTCTCATATTTAAACGCGCAATTAGCGTAAATTACACTCAAAAAAAAAAAAGTAAGTAAAATAAAGAAAAGAAAACAAAAGCAAGAAGGCGTAAAATACTACTTTGCGATAGCAATGGCAATAACATGAATCGAAGCGCTTCGCATTGCCCCCGCCCCCTCCCCCATTGGCTTGGGTCGCGCCACGCGTTGCCATTGAAAGATGCGTGCAAAGTGCACATAATCATAAAAACGCATTTTGAACTATTTTAGTGTCGTAAAAAACATAAACGTATTAAAATATAATAAAAAACCAACAAGAATAACAACAACAGCAACAATAATCATTTGAGCATGTGAATGAGCAACGGGAATGAGACTTGAAATGACATTCGTTATGTGCATGTAAGTAAGTGAGACGGTCGGTCGGACAGACGGAGAGACGGACAACAATCGAAACGTCTGACGCTTTAAGCGTTAAGTAACATGTTCCACTTTATATGCGCATATATGTAGATACGCACAAAAACAAAGCACTCATAGATACATACAACAACAACAGCAACAACATGCCAAGGCAGTCGCACCACACCGACTCATCGACTCCCCGTCTCACCGCTTCCACTAAGCAACGTTTTGCTTCCTTCCTACGCTTGCCGCATTCTACACACACACACACACATATGCATAGACACTCATGCACATTTCCGTTTATCGTGTTTAGTTGCCGTAATGTTTGTTTATTGAATGTGTATTTGTTTGTTTTATGCGCGCATAAAATTTTATGCCGCATAAAGTTATCGCCTAACGAGCTCAATGGTCGCAGCAACTGCCACTAAAAACCGACAACTGGAAGGGTCAAAAGCTGAGCTGAGCTGAGCTCAACGCATTGATGTTGCAGTCAGAACAACAACAACAACAACAGCAGTAAGCATTGGCATGGCATCACATCGCTCGATCGATCGATCGTTCCGACCGTCCGATCGATTGCCGATCAAGACAAAACAGTTGTTGTTGTTTTTTTGTGTCTCCTTCGCTCAGCATTTCCTGTCGCCTGTCACACATTGTGCAAAATGTCGTTGTTGTTGTCGTTGTCGTTGCATAGCAGCAATTTTAATTCAAAATGAAATTTCATTGCATCGCTGTTATTTGCAGAATTACTTTTGTTGACTTCATTGCGCTGCGGAAAAAAAATTTAAAAATACCAACGCACAATGACAATTTTCAATCGACTGTCAATACATGAGAATGCACATTCACACAGAATGCTGTATGTGTGCGGAGAACGCCTCGAGACAATTGCCAAGTCAATTTCGTTGACACCTCACGTTCGTTAATGAGTGAGTGAGTCAAGTTGTGATGCGATGAGATGAGACGAAACGAAATGGAACGGTATGGAATACATCTGTGCACTCTCATGCATTCTCATTCATTGTTGCTACTGCACTTTTTTCCGTTTGTCAGTTCATCTGTCTGTTAATCGGTCTGCCTGTCTGTTTGTCTGTCAGTCGCTTTGCTGCCGTTTCAATTTGTAAGCGTGAGCGTAATTATTTCAACAATTTGTTGCTTCGCCAATTGCAACGCATTCCATTTCGATGCGCGACATTTTCTGCCATTCGCAATCGGTCTCATTTTGCTTACATGCCCGCCGCACTCTCCGCACTCCTCATACAACAATGTATCGTCACAAATACCAAACGCCAAACCGCCCTACACTGCCACGCCTTTGCTATTTGCAGGCGCAATGACAAAAACAACAACAAACAAAAAACTCTCTCGCACTTTGTCACTTTTTGTATTCAATCATTTTATTACTTTTATTTAGCATTCATACGCGATTTGCTCTTCTTCTCTTTTGCTCGTTCGGCCGTCAGCGACGAACATCGATAAACACGAAGTAAACGTTCGTTGTTCGTTTGTCGGAATCATTAATAAATGTGTGTGTGTGTGTGTGTGTGTGTGCGACCATCGATGATCCGCGCTAAGCTGAATGGCATTTTATGCGAAAGAAACGCAAGAAGTAACAGCAGCAGCAACAACAACGACATTGCAGTGACAATTCTGCTGCGCTTTGAGTTGTTCGTGTCGTTGTTGTTGTTGTTGTCGCAGAGACTTTTGCTGTTGGTGAAATTCGAGTGGCAAATAATTATGTTAAAGTCACGTGTAATTGGCAATTCTTCTCCCCTCCCTTCTCACTACTTCTGCTTATTGCATTTTGCCCGTCGCTGCTGCACACACACACACACACACATACATAATTCTGCAATGCGAAGAAAATTTATCGTCGGCAATTTGGTTGCATGTCATTCCGTTGTGCGACTTTTAAGACTGACATTGAAATAATTAAAACAGGAAACAGCAAAAACAAAAACAAAGACACATACGAAAAAAAAAACAAAAAACACAAATCGTCAACAGAAGTTGCGTGAAGCAAAAGCAGTGCAGTAGCAGAAGAAACTATTTTAAAAATGAAAATTGCTTTAATTTCAACAAAGGCGCTGCATTTGCACACTCGCGCCATCAAGCCTAAATTGAGTGCTCAGCACGACAGACAGACAGACGGACGGACGGACGGACGACAAGAGACGCGCTCGCACACTTCACACATTCACTCAGTCATTTAGACAGTCACTCAGCCAACAAGTCAGTCTGTCTGTCCGTCAGTCGCTCGCACACACTTACACAGTTGCTGACTCGATCTCAGGTATTATGTCAAATCAGGCTAATGCACTAATCCATCAAGCGATCCAACTTCGATGCTGTCGGCAAACTCAACTCAGCTCAGCTCAGCTCGACGTGTGGCGATCATTATAAATAGCCGACAATTAATTTTCAACTCGAAGAATCGGCAACGTCAAAAACCAAAGCAATTACCGCCAAACAATAACAACAACAAACACTTTGTTGACCTCACTATTTGTGTGTGTATATTGTGTAAGTGAGAAAGAGCTCACAAAAGTGAGAGTTCTCACTCGTTAACTTATCGAGAACAATCGATCACCAACTGTGACAACAACAACAGCAATAAACATTTTCAAATCATTGGCAATTTACCGTTTGTGTGTGTTTCTTTTTCTCTCTCTCTCTCTTTTCGGAATACAGGTAGTCGTCGCGCAAGTGCGGGTGTGAATTACTACAAAGACAGACAGAGCGAGAGAGGCTTAGATTGAATAACAGAATGAGGCGTGACGTGGCAAAATTTCCATTGACGATCAACAAAGCGCTGACTGGGCACGACTCAACACGGCACGGCACGGCACGCGTAACGCATTCATCAATTTTTCGTCTGCTTTATGCGTTAAACATAACAACAACAACACAGCTGGCTAATAACTTAAGCTGAACGTCAACGTCGCGTATGATTGTTGTTAAGCCATTGATGCTTCGGTTACGCCCACCAAGCGCAAGCACAACCACAGCCTCAGCACAGTCTCAGCTTCATCTTCAGCAGCACAGCAGCGTCTGTTATTTTTATGACGTTGGCAACATCATAAATAAGACATTCAGACCAAAACAAATAAACCAATAAATAAAGAAACATACAAACGCCGAGCATAAAAGTTAAGGCTGTTTTTGGTCATTAGACGAATGCGTTTTCACGGCCTTTATGCCCAATTTAAATTGATGCCAACGATCGTTTCAAACAATCAAATCGCGCTCAACAAGCATCTTCACTGCCTCTGCTTCTGCTTCTGCCGCTGCTCCTTCTTCGCTTTTGTTTTCTTCATACGTTTTAATTACGCGCAGGCGCGAAAGTTCGTTTGTAGCGTGAGAGAAAGAGAAGGGCAGGGGCCAGTTGCATGTTGAGTCACCCGCAGGGCCATTGTTCGATTTGTATTTATAGCAAAAGTTGTCCATTTGGTTCGATTCGATTTGATTTGATTTGATGCGATTTAATTTGGTTCGACAACTTCTGCGGTTGCCGTTGAGATTCTTTTGTTTTTGTTCTTATTTGCTTACTGAGTTTGTTGCTAAGCCGTTATTTGTGCCAACTGAACAAATAAGCATATTGAAGCGTAAAGAAACAACAAAGCACAGAGAATGTTGCCTTGTCTTTGAAAAAACATTCAACGTAATTTTGTTGTTGCTAAAAATGCAGTTGGCAAATCATGTGTGTGCTTCTTCTTCTTCTTTTGTCATTGCAATAGTGAAGTGATTGCAACTCTGAGTCGAATCGATCAGCTGTAAGTTTATTTACATTTATTTATGTGGCGTAGAAAAACTTGCATTTCAATGCATTATACGTAACAAAGAGTAAAATACAAAAAAAGGGCACAAGAACAACGAGCACGCAAAACCAACGAGCTGAAAGCAACGAAGGCAATGAAATGAATTAAGCCTTGTTATCATTTTAATCCGTGCGCCATAAAAGCGATTGAGCGACTGAGCGATTCACCTGAATGAAACCTAAAACCGCAAAAAAAAAAGGAGCGAAAAAAAGAGTATAAAACAAAAACAAATAAAATAATAAATATAATAAATACATGAAACGAACGCGCAGTGCGGGAAAATGCCGGCAGCATTGCTCAGTTTCTTCTGCTTAATCGTCATCATCCTCATTGTCATCCTCATCATCATCATCATCTTTGTATTCTCGGCGTTCTTTCTGCGCTGTTCTTCATGCGTGAAAATACCGCAAAATTTGTTCTTGTCTGCATTGTGCAGCAACAGCAGCGAAGTCGGCTGCATCGAGGCGTCGATTCAAGCTGAAGTTGAAGTCGGAGTCCTGCATCCTTTGTCTTTAGTTTGTTTGGCCTGAACTTGCGCCAACATTCGCCAGCAAAGCACCCAAAAAAAGCAAACAAAAAGAACAAACAACATGCCAGCAAACAATCTTTACTCTCGCTTGACTCGGCTTGGATGGCTTGGCTTGTTCTGGAGCTCTCAGGAGTTCGTTTGAGCGTTAAGCCTTTGTCTGTCTGTCTGTTTGTTGCAGACTATTGTTGCAAGATTTCGCTTTTCGATCAAAGCAATAATAGTACCGCACCCGTGCCGTGCCGTGCTGATAGTTAGTCTCTATAGAAATTCATTGGTCAACTTGTATGCTTTATAAGGCGAACTTCTTTATTTATGACTTCGTTTATATACTCTGCTAATTGTATGCAGTGTAAAGAGCACAAATATTGTCGCTTTGCGCTTAAGACAAAGTCGCATGTACGTTACGCTTACCCCGCTCCAGCTGCCTCTCCTTAGCCACTGCCAGAACGATCCATCGCCACCAACAACAATGCTAACCATAAAAAAATTATAAAAATGTAAACAAAAAATAAGCGTTAACATGGTAACAATGACGTCCTGCTGTGACATTGAAATATTGTTATTATAAATTTTTATGACATTGTCATGTGGTCGACGAGCAACGTATCGCATCGGTTCGGTTCGCCTCGCTTCAGATCGGTTGGTTAGCTTGGCTAGGCTCATTGTGCATCGGTTTGGGTTTTCAGGTGCGTTTCAATGAAATTGTGAAACAAGGCGACAATCAATAGCATTCAGATACATTGAAGATGCTCAGAATCATGTAAGTTTTCCAAATGATTTTCTTATTTTCACAAATATATTATTTTTTATTTGCAAAATTCGTATCAAACTCAACAGATAAATATATCTTGAGCTTGTTGAGCAATCCCTTTGATGATAACCTTTGTCCGTGACTGAATTCCGCTGAATCCGGGCTCGTTTCAGATCGTCAGATCAGCTTGAATTTTGTGCTTCGCAGAGCTCACGATATGTGTGTTGTTGCTGTTATTGTTGTTGTTGGCATTTATATTGCTTTTGTTTTAGTTGTTAGTTACTCTCTTTCGTTTGTTTGCCTTTTTCTGCTCATTCAGTCATTGACAAGTTCCACTTTGGCATCAGCCGCGTTGGCGGCGCAGCAGGATTTCGATGACGCTACGTCGTTGTCGCCGCCGCGTATGTAAATTAAATATCAAAACAAAACAAAAAAAACACTGAAAAAAATTCCACTTAATTGCTAAAAAAAAAAACATGTTGTGTATTTCATTACTTCACTCATTTGCTTCTTTTGCCCACACGAATTTTCCAAAACCTTTTTTTTTTTGGCAACGAAATCAAATCTCACAAATCTTAACGCTCAAGTGTCAAAAATGCGAAACCTCATCAACAAACAACTCTAATAAACATCAACAGTTCAAAAATCCAATCAGAGATTAAAATTTTTAAACAGTGCACATGAAGGCAAGAGCTGGCAGGCTTGAAGGTGGCAGCATCGAATGAAAGGCAGGAAATCCTAACCCCAAATGAACCCCTCTGCCATTAACTACTCAGTTCCTTCCTTCCTTCCTTCCGTTCTGTCTTCCCAAATTGTTTGTCTATTTTCAACTCCCTTCATTTTCTTTATGTCCTTCATGCTGTGCGTTTTGACACCAGCGAACAAAACAAAAAAAAAAGACACAATCACATCCTTTCGTCCTTATTTCAAGTACTCATACTTAGGCTAGGCTGAAGTGGTATTGGAAGTGTTGTTGTTCGAGGGTGCGTTGCGGTGCCAAAAATGCAGAATTCAATTGCTTAACATAACACAGATACACACAGACGGACAAACGAACAGACAGACAGACAGACACACACGCAGCCTCTGGCATTGCTCTCCTGACGCAAGCCGAGTAATTTACGAAAAATTGACATAAAAATCCATTTGTCAGCCCCTTCAGATTAGAATCAAGGATTTAAAGTGTAATTTGATTCATGAGCGAGTGAACGGAGCAAGGATGGAAGGAAGGCAGGAACGGTCGTTGGTGAGGGGCGATTGAAACAGCATGCAACAGACAAAAGAGCAAAGCGTGACCCCAACACACACACATGCGTGGCAAAGCAATGAGTTTGCAACAACAACAACACCACTACACCAGCAATAAATGATAACAAACACACCCCCTCTGCACGGCACTGCTCGGCTTGGCTTGGCTCGGCTCTGCTGTGCTACCTCACTTGACGCAGAATCCAATTTTGTATTGCTGGTGAAAACAAACGAAACGGAAGAGTGATTTTACGCATTCCTTACCCAACCACCCCTCCCCCCCTGCCACACCTAACATACACAGCATAAGGATGCATGCGCGACAGTGTGTGTGTGTGTGTGTGTGTGTGTGTGTGTGTGCGTGCGGCGCCTTGTTGTGGCGACAACGGTTGCCGGTAGCTGATGTCTGGTGGCTGATCCTGTTGCTGCTGCCGGTTTATTCTCTCGAGTGCTATTTTGCGCTTTGCGTCGAGGCCAAACTTCAGTACCAGTTGCTGGCGATGACGACGGCAACGGCAACGGCGCCGGCGGAGTATGCAACCGAACGAAAGCCTGTCCGTCCATCCGTCCGTCCGTCTGTTCGTTCGACGAGTTGAGTCCATTAATCATTTTCTAATTTGTGGAATGTATGCGCGCGCGGTTGTCTCTCCCCTCCCCTCAACTATTATTCACTTTGTCTCTTACTTATGCCTCCTAGCTTACCCCCACCCACACACTGTGCCACTTCACTACACTTCACCACCTCCCTTCCCCACCACCGCTACTATTGCCTTCCATTCCGGTTTATGTTTAATCGCAATTCGCCGTTTGATGTCGTTGATTCCTTCCTTTCCTTACCTTCCCCTGCTCCAGATCAGACTCCGTTAGAATTCTATGTCAGCTGTTATTGTTTGCTTGTTGTTGTTGTTGATGTTGTTGTTGCCCTTCCACAGAATGATTCTTTTCGCCCCGGGTTAAGTAAGGAAAATGAAATTTTCACATCTGTAATTTGTTAAGTGCATTTGTTATTTCACAGAATTATTTCACTTTTATGGGTTAAGTGCTTTTTGAGTTATGGTTTATAGTCAATGTTGTTGTTGGTAATTTATTCAAATGTCTAGGAATTTAAGGCGCAGAATTGTCATACGCAACGATTACTTGGACTCATTAACGCGCACTTGAAACGAATCATTAACGAATTATATTTCAAGGACATCTTTCTATTAAGGGGTTTTTAGAACTCATAGTCCATAAGTCTTATAGCTTAATTTGAATTGTAGCAAGGAAAGTCCTATATTAATAATAATTTTAGTGTTACTAGTATAATGGGAGAGTAGTAGAAGGAATAGTAGAAGGAACATTAGGATGAAAAGTAGGAGAAATAGTAGGAGGAGTAGTAGGAGGAATAGTATGAGAAATAGTTGAAGGAATAGTAGAAGGAACATTAGGATGAATAGTAGGAGGAATAGTAGGAGGAGTAGTAGGAGGAATAGTAGGAGAAATAGTAGAAGGAATAGTAGGAGGAATAGTAGGAGGAGTAGTAGATTAAGTAGTAGGAGTTGTACTTATATGGATTGTCACATGTATAGTACTAGAATGAGTATTAGATTAGATCAGCAACGACTCATCTTCCAAATGATCTCATTCGCTATAGTATAGAGCTATCATTATAAACCGAACCGCATTAAATACCAAACAATTTTAAAGATCATACAGGATTGGATCATGATTATCACATTTGTTAACAATTTGTTTTTACACGCGAACAAAAAATCGATTACTTTGATTCGAAGAACGAAAAAGATTTCGGCAAAACAAAAAAGGACATGCACAACTTAATTTTTAATCAAATCAACTGGTGATGCGACACCACCCCCCGCTGTGCTGCCTGCAATACCCTTCCCACACACACACACACACACACACACACATACGTAGACATGCGTAGACAAAAGTGCTTCCAGCTCATAAACTTTGCCCTCAAACAGGGTTTTTGAGTTGATTTGCTAACGTGATTACTTCATTTGCAGCAAGGACACACACACGCACACACACACACACACACACGCATTAATGTTGAAAAAATATTGTCGATTATGTTGCGACAAGTGAATTTTTGCACATTTGTGTGAGCAAAAGCAAAAGCAGGGGCGAGGCAAGTGTGGGAAGGACGACGGACACGAGAAGGAGAAGTTACTACAAGGGTGTTTGTCATTTTGTAATTGTTACAAGCTGCGTCATATTTGGACAGCAACATGCCAACAACAACAGCAACAATAACAAATGCAACGCCTCGTTTACAACAACCCCAAAAATGATAATGTCTTGTTGTCAGTCCTGTGTGTCCTTTTATTTGTTGAAGGACCAATACGACGAAATTACAAAGGCAACAAATGTCATTAGTTTACAGTTGTCTGATTTCTAAATAGATACACAGATAGATGTAATGTGATCGATGATGATGTTGCCGTTGCTGCTGCTGCTGCTGCTGTTGTTGTTGTTGTACGCGCTTTCGATAACAACATCTGCCATTGTCACTTGTTGTCGTTGCGAACAGACAACGATAAAGTCAAAACACGCTCAAGACGTCGACGACGACAACTGAGACGACGACGACGTCGACATATTAGTGATTTACAACAGGTTTCAATTAAAACGCCCCGCCGCCCCTTACATAGTGCAACGCTCCCGCTTGTGGCATTGCCGAATACGCGAAAGCAGCTGAAAGACGCTGACAGGCATATAAATAAATAACGGCAAACATATTAACGCAACCAGCGAGCAAAGTACGTAAGGTAATGGATATCTTTTTTTTCTCTCATTTTCATTTTGGGCTGATCTCGCTTGCCAAGTGCGATCGTGCGATCGTGTGTGAGTGTGAGTGCGAGTGCGAGTGTGGGAGCAATGAAGCGCAATTTGAGCTACTTAAAAATCGTGCCGCCCCCGGGGGAGAACAGCCGCCGTCGCCCTCGCCGTCGCGCAATGACATTTATAAAATAATAAAACAACAACAGTATGGATCGGAATCGGAGATGGAGATGGAGATGAAGACGGAATTTGTATGGAAATGGGCAACAAAGCAGGCGAGCGAACATCTTCACAGTGATAGTGATGACGGCGTGGAAGACGCAGATATTTGATAATGCATTGTCGTCGTTCTTGATGATGTTGTTGAAGAAGACGAAGAAGACGAAGAAGTTACTGCGTAGTAGTTGCATTGAGATACTTTTGAGATGAATGGAAATATAAATGTTGATGTGCCGTTTGAATGATTGTAAATATAAATGGCATTGGATGCGTTTTGTGTTCTGACGCTTGTTGGCGACTAATTGAAGACAAGCGACAGCACAAGCCGCCGCCGCCGCCGCCACTGCGACAGATACATTTCTTTTCCGTTATTCATTTTGCCTTTTAGTTGCGCGTACGAAATTGATGAGCGCATAAATTACAACGTCGACCAGCTGAGTGTGTGTGTGTGTGTGTGTGAGTGTGTGAGGGAGGGAAGCTGACTTGGCGACATTTTCCAATTAAAAACACATTCGTACAACAATTATAAAAACAAAGTGCATGTGTGTGAGTGTGTGTGTGGTGTGTGTGTGTGGGAGAGAAGCTCTAACTAATTTTCAAAAAAGCGAACAAGTCAAAAGAAAGGCAAAATAAAACCACAAAATAAAATTGCTGAACGTTCGGTTCCCCTTTCGCCAGCTGGACGAACTTCAAGGCGGACGGAGTAATCTTCGGGCTCATTAAATTCTAATGGAATTCATAGAGCAAACTTAATCTGCTCATAAACATTTCGATTTTATGCCCAAATGATTACCTTTGCTGCCACTGCCACTGCCACTGCCAACAATAACAACAACAACAACAACAACAGCGCTTCACCCTCAAGAGGCAAACGTGCGTGTGCATGTGCTTATGCACGTGTGTGTGTGTGAGCCTGGCGCCTTCTATCATAAATCACAGAGCAGTAAGGCATACGGATTTTTCATGCCTCCCAACCTCAACGCCAACGCCAACAACAACAACAAACTCTGCTTACTGCATCCTCATGCGGCAGAACAACATTGAAATTTTTCAAATATGACAAATTTTTCTATCTTCGTTTATTTTTTTCTCTTACTTTTTTTTTAGTTTTTTTTTTGTTCATTTGAACATGTGTGTGTGTGTGTGTGAGCGTGCATAAACATTTTCCAAACATTTTACTGTTTCATTCAATTCAATGCCATCGAGAATGGCATCTTCTTTCGACTGAAATTGAGCTCTTCAGCTCAGCTGTGTTGGCCATAAACGTTATTTCGTTGTTGCATGTTCACGTGCCGCACTAAACCTTGTGACGAATGACGGTAAGCTTGCTTGCTTGCTGGCTGGCTGGCTGGCTGGCGTTCGCATCAACCCGGCAATGACATGGCCAATTTTCATTTGTAGCGCAAATTCTATTTTCCCCAAACAACAACAAAAGCAACAACAACGACAAAATCTAATTTCAAGGACCAAAGCGCACCAGCAAACACAACAACAACAACAACAACAACGACTACGGTAATAAGGGCAACGTGCTTGGCTTCTTTTAAGCCCAAAAAAAGCTAAAAATAATTCTACATTTGCTAATGCCTGCAAAGCCTAACGTTCCACTTCGTTTGCTTAACGATTTTTAGGCAGCAACTTCTCTCTCTGCCCGCCTGCCTGCCCGCCTGCCTACCAAATGACATCTTAATACACTTCCTGTGCCATTCGGCCAGTGTCAGCGCTCGTGCCTTGGCCAGAGCCTGGACCACCCCTCGCAAATGCTTAGTAGATACATGCTAATGCGCAAAGATAGATACGCAGATACATACATACATATACATATGTCGTATAGTTAAAACGATATACTTTCTGTTTGTCGACATTTTCAATCAATATGGATGTGCGACTTATTTCTTGTGCGACTCGTTTCAAATGTGATAAATTTTCATACTCAAATCGAAATAATTTCTTTTTTTTTTAGACGCACAGCTTTGTTGATTGTCGCTTTTTTTTTTCTTCGGTGATCTTCGGTGATCTTCGGTGATCTTCGGTAGATCGGCAGTGTAGCACAAGATTTATTGAGTTTCTTTTTTAGCGCAACTTTTGTCGGTTTAGCTGCCGCCATCAGTCATTGTCACCGTCACCGGCAGCCTCATCGTCACCGTCACCGGCAGGCAAGTCAGAGTTCAAGGCGTTAGAGCTTTCGCTGTCGTGTTTGAAATATGAAAACACATGTTTACCTTAAGTAAGTGTCATCGGCATCGTCGTCATCGTTGTCGTCGTCTATCGCGACTATGCGCGCAGGTGAAGATATTAAGAATTCAAAAGCATGCGAGAAAATGAAAAATATTTTAAGCATTTTCAATTTGGCGATTTGTTTGAGTCATTAAGCGTTGATGATAATGTATTGTTTGGCAATAGAATCAATGTACTCTTAAAAAGTTTGAATCTTAACTTTGGCTATAAAAGTGCACTAGTTCTCTTAAAATATGTACTTAATAGGGTTACTTCCTGTTGCAAACAAATGTATTTTTTTAAAAACATTGATTAAAAACATTGAGAAGAAATAAATGTATCAAACGTCTAACTTTATTGGTCGAAAGAAATTTTATTAGGCTAATTATTTCTTGATCGAAGATAAAAACGTATATAAACATATGTATATTAGGTGATCACGTATCAATGGTACTTTTTACTTACTTTTGTTCTTATTCATTAAATTAGTAATATCTTTAAACGAAAACAAATATGGCATAAAATAATGGGTATGAATTTCGACTAACACCATTTTATAGCGGTTGGTTCTGTTATTTGATGTCATTTTTATAGCACAGCCATGACATCAACCGAAAGTTTTTAATAAGTGCCATAAATTTTTAGAACCTGCGAAAAACTTGGCAGCATTGACGTTTTCCAATATTGAATCATCTCAAGTCTTTCATGTCTATACCAACACATTCGGCAGCTCTGAGTTGTCGGAATGCAAAAACAAGTGCTTTATCAAGTATTTGAACCAACTGGCAGCGCGGAAAAAACGAAATTTGGTGAATGAATGACTTCGAGCCCTCCCAAGCCCAAATAATTTTACAGAAAATTGTTTTTTTTTAGTTTTTCTTTTTTCGTTGAGTTGTAATAGTAATTTTATTATAACTTTGTAAATTTTTTGTTGCAATTTCATTAAAAACATTTTTAAATTTTTTAATATGTTTTTTTTTTAAATGTTTTGTTTTTTGTAATTGTTCCTTTCATTCGTAGTTACATAATTCGTTAATTGCTAATTGATTTGTTTTTAATTTTTTTTTTTTTTTTTACTTGTATTATGTATTCTCATAATAATTGTTAATAATAACTCGTTTATAGAACTTGTCATTCGATTGCTTTGGAAAAATAAATTTCTACGAATAAAGACAAATCGTTCAATAACAGTTTTATAATCATCATGTCGTCAATCATCAATCGTCAATTAAATAATTAACATTATTGCCTAAAATCTATTAAGTATGTAATTGTTCTGTGTTGTTAAATATTTCTCAAATTCAAATGATAGTTTTTTTATTTTTTTTTTTTTTTGTTTGTTTTTATAGTAAAAAAGTTTCAATTGCTAATAAAGTGGAGCAGAATAAGCCACTAAAAAAGGTTGCGAGTTCGTCATTATATTGCGGCATGTGCTCTGTCGCATGGGGTAGGGGCGGGCATACATTTTGGAAGAAGCAGCAGCAGAGAGAGGCTCATTTTGTCAAATACGCCCGTCCCATGCCGCAAATATGCGAAACTCCTTCTAGCGAAATTTTCTTTATTTCATACATTTTTTGTTTTGTCTTGTATTATTTAAATATTTAGTTTGTTTTTGTCATTTAATAAGGTATTTGTTTTTTTAATTGCTAATTGCGTATTGATTTGATTTTTAAAGATTTAAGTGTTAATATAATAATTCGTTTTCGATATATTCATTTTCGCATTAAAGATTTTTTTAAATTTTTTTTGTTTTTTTTTTTATTTGAAATTTTTGTTGTTAGCGTGATTTATGTGGTTGACTGTTTTTGATGTTGTTGGTATAATCATAATAATAATGTTTGCTCTAAGAGAAAGTTATTTTTGTTATAGAACAAAGAGAGAAAAAGTCGCTAAGCTAAGATTTCAGAATTAAAGATATAAGAATTAAGAAAAGAACATAAAAAAATGTCTAATACGAAATATTATTGTTGCTGTTGGTGTTCTTGCTTAGCTGTGATTGAGCTTTGTATTTATTATATATGTAATTAGTTTTTGTTCGCAATTTTTGGCTGACAATGAATTGTTTTTGTATTAAATTACAATTTATATATTTTTTTTGATTTCATAACATGTTTTGTTTTATTTTTAATTTCATTCAAAAAAACTTTTTTGCAACTTTTTTTTTAAATTTGTTTTCATATTTTACCCTTCACACACACACACATACAGAGTGTTGTCTTTAAAAAAAATAATAAGGTAATTAAAAAAATGCTTCCAATAATTTTTTTTGTTTGTCATTACATATTAGTATTAATATTCTTTTTTTTACGTTACATGGAAGATTTGATTTATTTTGATTTATGTTTTCATCGTTACGATAATGCCAAATTTGTTATCAGCCAAGTTTTTTTTTTATAATTTGTTTTTTATTTGATTTTTTTTCAGTTGTTCACGTCAAGAAACAATGTCAAAGTCATTTCAATGTCAGATCAGACTTGTCAAAGCGCTTTGTCGTTCGCTCTGTGGTTGTGCAGGGTATTTAAGCTTCGGCATGGCCAAAGTTATGCCGCTTCTCAGTTGAATATAATTTCCTTCTTCCCTTCGTTTTTTGCATGACATTATGTTAAAAATTATTATTATAAATATTAATTAATTAATTGTTATATATAAGTTTTTTATATGTTTTAATATTATTTTTCTGTTGAGACTTTCTGTGTTGCTTTATTAAACTATGATTTCTTTTTTTTTACTTTGTGGTTTTTTTAAGTTGTATAAAAATTTTCATGCCATAAATTGCTACAATCTTATATCTCTTTAATTTTGTTTGTATTTTCTCAATGGGGTGTTTGTGTATATATGTATGCATATATATACATGTATTAATTTTTTTGCCTTCCATCTGTTTTTGTTAATTATTGAAATAATTACTATTTTGGAATATGCAAGCATTGACTGAGATTCTTTTATTTTTTATTAATATTTTTTGTTTTTTTTCTTTTGTTTTCAACTAATTGCTTTTCTTCGTACTATATATATTTTTGTTTACTATAAACTTTTGTAATTTTTCATATATATTTTTTTGTTTAAAAGCGTTATTATTAAAACATGTTTTTTTTTTAGTTTTGCATTTTTAAATCTAATTTACATTTTTGTTGTTGTTGTCTGCTGCTGCATTAAGTGTGTGAAACATTTCGTTTATATTATTAATGATTTAACTTTTGTTATTATTATTTTTGAATATATGTATTTGTTTTTTTTGTAAAACTATAAAAAAAAAATTGCTTCCTAACGAAACCAAATAAGTTTCAATGCATTTTTCACGTTATTTCTATATTTTATTTTTTAATTGTTTTAATTTGAAAACTATGCAATTTTAAAAATATTCTAATAATTTTTTAAAATTATTTATTTATTTATTTCTGCATTTAAGTTGTTTATAAATACTCAAACAGCTTCAACAATTTTAGTTCCACTTCTTTGCTTTTGCTTTAATGTTTAAAAAAAAAAAAGTTTGTTTGTTTGTTTTATTTCCGTTACGTAATTTTTAGTTGCGTTTCTTTTTTACTGTTTATTTGCTTTGTGTTCATTTTAATTTCATTTAATTTTACTTTATTTTGTTTCGTTTTGTTTCATTTCGTTTTGCTTATTTCGCTTTTTCATGTTTCGTCAACTTAGAATATTTTAGAATGGATAAAATGCAGCTATGCTGGAAGTACTAGTAAAATTTAGTATCACAGTATTTTATATAAGGTCAAATTTATTAATTACACATTTTGTTATGCATGTATCTATATGTATCTATGTGTATATATTCGTTATTTATTTTTTATATATATTTATATATATATAAGTATGTATGACTATATAACTATGTATATATATATAAATATAAATATTATATATATATATATATTTCTTGATGTATTTCATAATTCTTTTCTTTTTCTTTCCTTTTGGTTTCAATTTGTGATATTCTATTAAAAACAAATCAATAAAAAAAAATACAAATAATAATTTAATTAAATAAAAACAACTATTCGCTGTATTCAATTGCAAACAAACAGAGTCGATGCTCTTTTCTCTTGCCGTGTGACTATTTGGGTATATTTTGTATGTGTGTGTGTGTGTATTTAGAATCAACAAAACTAACAATTTTTTTTTTGTTTTTTTTTCTTATTATTTTTTATGGCAATTTATTTTTTAATATTATAATTGTAACACTATTTTTTTTTGTTGCCTTGTTTTTTTTTTTATTACTACAACTTTTCTATTTTGTGTTTTTTTCTGCTTGGTTTTTCTTCTTTCTATTTCTATTCTAATGATTCGTTTTAAAATTTTATCATCACTTTGCAGTTTATTTCTAAGAGCTTTGCTTTGGTTAGAGCGTGTTTTGTTAGTGAAAAGGAGCTATATTTATGTATGTATGTATGTATATGTATGTATGTATTAAATGAGTGTAAGTGGAAGTCTAAGATAGAGAGAGAAAAAGAGAGAGAGAGAGAGAGAGAGAGAAATATAAAGAGATATTATGATTGTGTAAGAAGTGAAAGAGGAGGTGAAATAGCGAGTTTCTTTTTTAAAAAGATTTATGTCGTCAACGATAAAAACAAATTATTATTTTTTTTTCTTTAAATTTTTCACTCGTTTAACTTGTTTTGCTTTTTCTTCGTCTTTAACTACTTATGATTACTTTGGTTGTTGTAATAATGTTATGGCTAAGCGGAAGTTGATCATTATCGATATTGTTATCTATGCAGATCATCTATATAACTATATGACTATCGTTTACTTGTTGTGGTATCTAACTAATTTTATTTTTTTTATTTATTAATAATATTTTTTTTGTTTTGCATTTTGTTGTTTTGTATAGAGCTATGGAAAATTTCTGGTTCGAATCTATATTTACGTATATAAGTCAAAATTGTTGCAAATACATTGACAACTGTTTACAAAAAAAAAAAAAAGATCAAAACTAATGAAGACATTTAAACAAAAAAATCCAAAAAAAAAAGTTTATTTATATACATACACGTTTAATAATATTTATAAAAAAAAAAAAAAAAAAATTCGGCAAGAACAAATCAGTCTGATTGTTAAACTTATAAAAGAAGTGGGAGAACCTGAACACTTTGACTAGCTTAAGTGCATTTAGTGGCCTTAACTCTTCGCTTGTATGTTTTATTGTTGTTGTTGTATGTCATATCAACTCAATTCAGACTTCAAATAACAATTTCTACTAAACATTCTTAATGACATTCAATCAATGGTCCGTTTGTTTTTTTTAACCTATATATGTGTAAATATGTTTATATGTATGTGTGGGTATATGTTTATGTAATCGTAGAACGACCAAAGACAAACGCAGCGATTAGTAAGACAACTCAGCGTCTGTTTTATCAATTCCAAACAGTCCAAACGGTTTTAAAAATAATTCATGTCATAACCAAATTTTTGTAAGGAATTGTCATATGTTTACTAGAGTTTGTGCTATGACATGAAGTACTTTTATATTAAACACCATGAACCATTTGGGAACAATGAAACGGTCTATGAGCGCATTTGCCAATCTGTCTTTTTTATACACTTAAGAAAATGAAAATTCATGCTTAGTTGGCTGTTTTGTTTTTTTTTTTCTTTGTTTATAAAATTACAGCGTTTTGTTTTCTTTGCTTTTGTTTTTTTTTTTTTTTGTTTTTTAATTGTATTTCATGTTTCAACTTAAGTGATTACATAATTACATTGCTTTGATTGCTTACGCACAACAACTAAAACAACAAATAAATCTTTTTGTATAAATTTTTAAGTTATAACTAAATTTGAAATAACAAATAAAAATAATACAAACAAATTAAATACAAAACTTAATTATCTGAACACATAAAGCTCTTTAATGCGCCTTTGATTAAAACTAATGAGTTGCGTTCAATATTAGCCAACATAGACAAATAAATAAAAATTATATATATATTTATATTAATTTAAATAATAATAAGAAGCTAACTTTGGCCTTGCCAAAGATTGGATATTCTTCACGCCGTTATTGTCGTGCCTCGCCCATTTTTTCGTTGGAAGCTCATCTCTCCAGAGATACTAAAATTTCTGATTTCGGATGCACTTTAATAGTAATACCATATATTTGGAGTAGATCGTTTATTCACAGACAGAAGGACAGATTACTTAATCGACTTGCCTCATCGAGCTGATCGACAAAAGTCACACAATTCAAAGTTTAAGAGAAATCAACAATAATTAGTCTTATTCATAAGCGTTGAAGAACAATTTTATTCAAAATATTTAGCAATTAAAATTTAAAAAAAAAAAACTTAAGAAGAACAAAAAAAAAAATTTTTTTTTTAAAAAAACCTTAAATAAAACAATCCAGTTCATCAATGTATAGTTCTTTGTTGTTGTTTGTTCATGTTGTAATTGTTGTTCGAAAGGCAAAAGAGAAAGAGACGCCATTTCGTTGTCGCTTTACAGGAATCTTACAGTTTTTTTTGCTTACAATATTCAAATAAAAATTTGTATCATTATTGTTGTTGTTGTTGTAATTGTAATTATTGTTATTGTTATTTTTATTATTATTATTATTAATATTATTGCTGTTATTGTATTTGTTTGGGTAGTTATGATCATCATGAACATGATAAATAGATAAAACTAAAAGGTGAATAACACTAAAACGCCATAATACTTCTTTACTCAGTTCCAGCATATAAACTACACTCTATTCTAGAAATATTCTAGACAATTGTCCAATCAAATAATTTGCAACAAAATTTAACAAAGTTAATTGATAATACATAAGTTGCATTTGATCAGTGATCATTAATTTCGTTGATCGAATTGTGGTAACGGTTTTCTTGAAATTTACATACATTTTCAACAATTTCGATATTTCCTTTAATACGCAATTCAAAGCGTAATTATTATTGTTGTCATTAAAGTTTTCTAATTGGTGTTTGCCTAAATTACAGTTACGGTTACGATTATAATTTAAATTACTATTATTATCATCATCTTCATTAGCATTATCATTATCATCATCATCCTCATCATCGTCATTTTGTTTAACATCGTGAACGACAACAATATCGATAACAACGTCGGCAACAGTGTTGGGGTTGGTGTTGGCATTGACATCACCGACGTTGTTGTTGTCATCGTTGACTGCTTTATCGTTATCGTTATCGGTGTAACGGCACTGCGTTTGCTGCAAAATGCAAACAACATTGAAGCGTCGAAGCGAATGTTCCACCAACAATTTGTGTTTGCATCTGTGATATTGCTGTAGTTTGTTGTCTTTTTTGTTGTTGTTGTTATTATTTGTATTATTAATATTTTTATTATTATTCTTATTATTCATTATTTTGTAGTTGAAGTGTGAAAGTTGTGCATTCATTTGTGAATGCAGTCATTCTGGAAGCGCGAATTCATCCTGCTCTATAGGTTTCTTCAGCCAGTTACCGAGATCTTCACGTCGGAATGCCGCAAACAGTTCATGTTTGGCAATCTATAAAAAGGAGACAAAAAAAAAGGGGGGAAAAAATTATTAACAGACGCAGTAACATTGTCTAAACGCTGAATATTAAACTAACACATGTGTAGTGTACACCTATGTTACATAGGCGTTACTAATATAAGGAATGTTGGAAAATGAAAAGCTACATTGGCATTGGCATCAATGCTAAGAAATGTAGTAATGCACATACCTGATAGTCTCTGACACGAGACTTCGTCTGACCATAGTCAGCATTGATCTTGCGATTCGTAATTCCGGGCAAATTCTTCATCAGATAACCGTATTTGAGAAAGTACGCCTGCTTGGTGATGCGAGACACCTGACCGCCAACGGTGCGTCCGGTCAGTGAGTTAACCACTTCGACTTCACTGTCACCGATCGTCCAATTGACGCCGAAATTTGGCGCCTTGGCCTGATTGCGCGGCTCAGCGGATGTGACTAACGCCAAACGTGGCTTATTCAAATGATACGGCGGCGGCAGACCCTGTATGGACTTTTCGATGCGACCGCAAACGGCACGATACATATGCTCCGGATGCAGTAGACTGCCGAGCACGATGGAATGCAGGTAGATCGGTTCGATGATCGAGGCAAGCAACGAACCCTGTATACCAACAATATTCCAGCGTGCGATTTTGTCTGAGCACGACATGGTCAGTAGCCGTTGACCCTGTAATAACGAGCGTTTGTCATCTTACATGTGTTCTGCTCATACCTCATCACGAGCTGAGTTCGTGAGTGCGCATTGGAGTGCATTGGGTGACACTTACCTGCAAGACGCCGTCCCAGGTCTGGATGCCATCACTGCTCTTCACGGGTATGGTACCTTCGCCCGATTCGATTTTCGTGCGTAGTTGGCCGCGCGCTTTTCTACGGGGCGCGTATTGTCAAGCGTACGGACGTGCAGATGGATCATATATTCGGATGGGGCGTACGGACGGACGGGCGGCACAAAGAAGACGAAACACAAAGCGAAAAAGAAATGCATAAGAAATCAAGGCAAACGAAAATAAAAAAAAAAACGAGAAAAACGGAATGGGGACAATTTTATTTTTTTTTTTTTCCTTTTTATTTATTCATTTATTTTTTTGTTTTCATTTGAATTTCTTCGTTTTTTTTTTTCTTTTTGTTTCATTTATCGAACTATTGATATAGAGAAGAAAATGTTGAGAGCGAAATGCGTTACAAGTGTCGCAGCTGAGACGCATGATGATCTGCGCGTGCTGCCAACTTGCGTCGAATATCCGCCGCATGGCCACGCGATGCTTTTGGAGCGGGCGAGGCGGCGTTTCTTGTTCGCGTACATCTTTCTTTTCTATTCGATAGCCAAACGACAATTGATTTTCTTATATTTTTTTTTTTTTATGTTTATTATTATTTTTGTTGTTTTTGTGTATTGTTTATGACTTGTGAATGTTGTTGTTGCTTTTCGCTTTTTTTTTTATTCTTGTATCTTATATATTTCTATATACACATATATATAAATATATATTTTTATAAAGTAGTAGTAATAGTAGTATTTGTTGTTGTTGTTTTTTGTACCAACCTATTGGGATGTTTATCAACACCAGTGTCGTTTTCGTGAGGACTAAATATCCGTGCATCCCCACAAGGAGCTGTATTAATATACAAATGGAAATGGACCCCGGATTTTAGTTTATAAGGGTATTGCCCATCTGTATTCCTCACGAAAATCGACTGATAAGCTGTTGCTATAAAAATCGAAAAAAGAACACAAAATGAACAAACAAATAAACGAATTCAAAGAAGAAATTGTATTTTATGCATTTAGTATTTTTTGTTGTATTTTTAGTTTTTTTTCGGATTGAATTATTATTATTGGTTTTTTTTTTCGATTAATTAGTTAATGTTCAATATTATTAGGAAACTCGATAAATATTGATTCAACTAACAAAAAACAAAAACATTAAACCAAAAATCAAAATGAATTTCAACTAAAACTATTTTATCGAAAATCCGAGAAAAAAAATTTACATATCAGTATCAGAAATATTCCTCTAGTCTTTCTAGTATTAGAAGACAAAGCGTTGTATTACTATTTATAAGTAAGTTGTTAAAAGAGAAGGAAATAGATAAGTAAATACGTGTTTTTTTCGCTAATAGTGGAGGAGAGCAAAACGCAGCATTTTCTTAAAATAATAAAAACAAAATAATACTTAATTTAAAAAAAAAAATGGTTTCGTCCAAATTTTGATCAGAGCACGATGAAGTCGACATGCTTACTCATGGAATTCGCACGAAACCGCTTTCGCCCCAATTACAACCTAAATTCCAGAAATCTTTTTTACGCAAAGCGTTTCAATTTCATTCCTTCGCTCCCGAAAATCATGCATGTCAGCGAAACTTGTTGGCATAAAACAAAAAGGTTTAGGAAAGAAACAAATTTAAATTTTTGCGAGTCAAATTTAAATGTCGATTTCAATTTATTTCTCTTATTTTTTTTTTCTTTTTTCTGTTTTAACATATACAGTAAAACTTTCATAAATCGGACACTCGATAATCTGAACATGATTTGATAAATTCTCTCAATATTAAATCAAATAGAAATACAGAAACAGAAATTTTTTCCAAACACACAAAAAAATTAAACTAAGATTGTACTCAAAAACGCTGTAAATTAAATTAATTATGTATGTACATACGTATGTACCTACATACATACATACATATGTTTGTATTATATAATTTTTTTTTTACTGAAGCAAAAAACACTGTGCTCTGATTCATTATCAATTGAAAAAATAAAAAAAAAAAATTTTTTTAAAACAATACAAACAAAAAATGTCATTATAAAATGTTGCAAAAAACTGATGAAAAAATTCCAATCGGTTTTACACTAAAAGACGTCGGTACACTACCAAATCGTCGGCTATTTTCAAGAAAGTTCATCAATTATTTAGAATAATCAAATCTGAATTTGATAAAATTTTTTTTATATTTATACAAATTACAATGAGTGAACATGACTGATGCAGATTTGATTTGTTAGTAGAGTATGTGTGGCTGTGTATGTGTGTGTGTGTGTGTGAGCGTGTTATGAAAAGATGATTATGACGATGTTGTGATGATGAATGGTAAGCATGTGAGCTTATTTAAGGATAAGTTGAGTTTCTAAAAGTATTATAAATTATTAGCATTGACAAACAAGAATAAGTTAAACATGCAAATTCAATGAAAATGATTGGATCAACATTTTATAGGTTGGAGACATTAAACAATAACGAAAAAGAAAAAAGAAAGAAAAACAACCCAAAAAAAAAGAAAAAACAAAAAAAAACATGTTAAGGAACAAACAAACACAAAAACCCCGAACGAGTATAATGTTCAAGGCTTGGGGTTTTTTCTTTTTTTTATTTTACATACCCTGGCTGCACTGCAGCTCTAATTGATCGTATAGATACTTTACTAAGCAGCGCCGTGAGACAATCTCGGCGTGAGAATCATTAAGCACTGCGCCGTTGACGCTCATGTGTTCGCCGCTGACACATTTAGTGCCCGTCGACACCGATATCACCTAATGCACAAAGCACAGAGAACGGAGAAAGATCGCAAATACAGAAATACATATTTCAAAGATAGATCGAGAGAAAGTAAGTGGCATTTGTCAGCAGGCAAGTAAATGAAAGTGTAAAGTGGTAAATAAAATATATGTAATTGCAAAGTAAGAGAAGTAAACAAATAAACACACCTTTGCTTCATTAAAGTTCATATTATCGGTCATGACCATGCCAGCAAGAACCTTGCGACGCGAATACGATTCCTGACCCTTTATAACATCCATAAACTTCTCGAGCACCAAACGGCCAATCGTATCGGCATGTATCTGCGGCAATTCCATCGACGATGTCTTATCATCGATCGGCAGCGGCACATTCTTTTGAGGCGTCATCATCGGACTGTACGATATATTGCAAAGCGATGCCAATGCGGCTTTTGCAGCAGCATTCTTCGCCAATTTCTTTGAGGGACCTATTTTATAAATGCATAAGAACAACAACAACAACAATAGTAATAATAATAATGAAAAACTCACCAGTGCCATCGAATTTACTCTCATTGACAGTGACGGTCATCTTGAAGCGACAATTATTCTGAGCGCCATCTATGGTTGTGCAATCGAAATGCACGTCTGTAAAGAGTTCATAGAGCAGCATAACGGGACCCTTGTCGGGCACCTTCTTCTGACCATCGACGGCAATGGAACTCTTATTAACATCTTTATAGGAAATTTGTAGAAAAATTTATAATTAATGGCATTCGAAATATCTACCTACACCTGTATATATGTGTGCGTGTGTGTGTATAAGACATAAAATTCTGGCATTAACAAATGAAAAAAACCTGTAGATTATAGTTTTGGCCGTTTGTGTTGTTGTGTTTTTCTGTCTATTCTATTTTTTATGTTTTGTAAGATTCTTTTTTTTTTTTCAGCAAATCAAAGTGACAGTACGGCTCTTTGGTTAATAACAATTTCAGCATTCGACAAACGCAACAAAAAGTACTTTAAAAGTCGTGCTCCCGTTTGGATTTCGTGTTGCAATGGAGACACGAACTCGAATGAATTCAGACACAAAAGAAATAGGCAACTTACGCAGGATAATCATCTCATTATAGGGGAGCGAGGGCTTCATCCAATTATGAATCAAATGCATTAAATTAAGTTAAGTAAATTAAAATTAAATTAAGTAAAAAAATAAACTAAAATTACATGTAATGATACGTTTTCAAATAAAATTAATAATTAATTGATTTGACATTTGAATTAAACTTTTGGAGAAATCGAGAGGACATTTTGTCGTATAAATATAGAAGTACTTGTTAAGAAAAATGTTCCCTTGGGTATTCTTGATTGGATTATCAATCATTTTCGAGCAGATTCAGAGAGAGGCGAGAAAAAATGTAGACCCGGTGGAAAATGAGCGACCAAATTTCCAAGTCTATGTGAATTTCCTCTTTAACTGCCTCACTCAACGGACCAGAGCAGAATTATTATACAACTAAACGTACGATTTGTGATTCGCCAATGTGGTTCAACACAGATACAATAAACAGTTATAGAGAACATTTCTCAAACATTCCTTTCTTTTTGCAGACGAAGAATGTAATGAGCCAAAAGTCATGCCAATGAAGCGACATTGTTCAAGTCCATATGCAATATTCGATACGATTATTTTGAAAGCTTGGACAAATGTCAAAATTGAACGCTCTTATGTTCTTCAATTGCATTGTTGGCCATGTGTGAACGCAATAGCAAAATATGCAATGCACTCGTATTATTATTACATGAATATGTCATCAATCATTTAATTAGTAATTTCTCACAGAACCAATAATAATAAAAATAAACAAATAAATAAAGTAAATGATAAAAGTAAAATAAAGAAACAATAAAGAAAATAACAAATAAAAAAAGTACTTGCTCTGCATGCATAGCGAATTAGCGCGCAACGAAAGTTCCATGGGGGTAAGGGATTGGAATTTTTTTTTACAAACGAGCCAAGCTTCAATTTGCTGGACTAACTCAGCCTTTGTGAGTGTCTGAATTGTAGTACCATTTTCAAGATGCTCATCGCTGGTGAAATCAAGATTACAGCTTTGCTTGAGTGGCGATAATACGGCATCCTTGAATTGTATGAAACTCCTTAAGGCTGTGGCGGCGGCTTCGATGCGTGCGATCTTCTTACTTCTACCTTGACCCATGTACTTTTGCCCGTCGACCTGTAAGAGACAACAACAACAACAATAAAGAGAAACAATTAGTTGTATGATTGATTAATAGATTGATTGATAGATTGTTCGATATATGTATAGATTGATTCATTAGTTGATTGATTTGATTTATTGTGTGCAATAGAATTTTTCAAAGTAATTTCGCAACAAAAGCGAGTTGCTGAGGAAGAAGAAGAAGAAGCAGCAGCATAAAATGAAGATGGATTTCATTGTTGTACGCATCGATCGACCAAATGTGCAAGTAATATTAAAAGAATAAAATTTTGTAAAGACACACACACACACACACACACACACACATACAGCATCTCACTTTATCAACGTTTGAACTTTGTTAAATAAATTCAGTCCTTGACGTTATTGTTGTTGTTGTTATTGCAAAGCATCCTGTTTCACTTTTCTTTTCTTTAGACTTTTAAATGAATGCAACAAAAATAAGAACAACAACAACAACAACGACAACATGACGAACATTAAGAATGCAATAAGACAGTCAGGCTGAGGCTGTGGCGGAGGCGGAGGGAGGCAGTAAAAGGCAAATGGGCAAACAACTATGAAAAGCACGGCATGACATGATACGCTACAGCAACAGCAACAGTAAAAGTAACACTAACAACAACAAAAAACATTAAGAACAATAACAAAAGTTCGCACGTCAAGTTGCACTTGGCAGATACTTTTGCGAAGGCAACAAAGAGAGCTCACAGCTTACAGCTCAGGCTCAGCACGCAGTGTGAGTTGTACGTATGTATGTATGTATGCCAGTGTAGTTTTATTAGCTCAAATGATTTAAATGAGAGTTAACGCAAAAAAGAAGAAGCAGAAGAAGAAGGAGCAACGTCAACATCAGCCAAGTAACGTGTTTTTGTTTTTATGCTCTTGCAAAAAGAGTATTTTAACTTTCTCATGACGTTTGCAACACAGAGAGGAAGGAAGACTTAAAAAAACTTCACCGCCTTAAATGAAGAAAGTGTGTAAGATTGGTCAAGATCGGTGGACTAAAGCATATGGCGCCCATATCCGATCCCGAACCATAAAAAATAAAGTTTTTGTTTTTTTTGTTTTGTTCTTAAATATAAACCGACGAAGCTTTGCAATTATGTATGTGTTTTTATTAATGCTTGAATATGTACATAGTATATGCCAAGGTTTTATAAAAATTTGGATATAAATAGAAAATATAGAGAAAAACTTTCTCTGTAAGTCTTCGAAGATTGCAAAATGAGGTGTATGAAGTTCTTGAAAATAAATTAGAAAATTAAACTTTACAAATTTGTATGTTTCTTATTAGAAAAGAAGAAGAATATTCCAATAAGAATGCCTTGATGGAAAATGATTGCAAGAGTATATGAGATTCGACAAGACCGAAAATAGTTTCCTTTCTGCTGGTTTTTGTTGTTGTTGTTGTTGTTATTGTTATTGTTATTGCTTTTATTGTTGTTAGGCGCGCATCCTTTGAAAGTGTAACGTAAAGTAACTCAAGTCATGTCAGAAGTCGAGTCGCGTTGAGTTGAGACGAGTTGAGTTTAGTGGAGAATGCTTTGTTTGTGCAACGTGCCTCTGTGCGTGTTTGTGCGTCTACTTATGCATGTGTATGTGCGCGTGCGTGTGTGTTTGTACAACTGTTGAGTGTTATTTGTGTTAAATTAAATGAAATGTCTAAGCAAACTTGGTTAAAACCTGTACTCAGACATTTGCCACGTTTGTATCTCAAAGGGAACACGCGGCAAATGGACTGAGTTGTTCGTCGTCAGTCAGTCAATCTGTCTGACAGTCGCTTGAACAATGCGCCAGTAGAAGAAGCAGATAGAAGCACAGATAGTAGACAAATAACAAAAGCAAACCAAAGTCACAGAAAAGTTCAACATTTTTTATTAGAATTTTTGTTTTAACTTTGTTTTTGTTTTTGTTTTGGTTTTTTTTTTTGCAGCGCAGCATAAATTTACAACAAACATAGTATAAATAATGGCAAAACACACACGGAAGCGCATGGCAACAGAACGAACGAACGAACGAATGAACAATAAAAGGACACAACAGACGGACAGACGGACAGACAGAAAAAACGGAAAACGAGCAAAAATCGAAATGTAAAAGAAATGCGGCAAACGAGCGAAGCAAAACATCGCGGTATGTATGACGAAATGAGGGCGTAGGGCGTGGCAGGGGCATTCTTATCGTTTGCCATATGCAAGTGAGGGGTTTTTTTTCCACTGCTGTCGAATGGCAAAACAAAAACAAATGTTAACAAAGAGCAAAAAAAAACTCAAATCGGCGTAAAAAAAGGAGGAACTTTGTTCTTGCGAAAGATGCAAAACAACAACACAAACAACAGTGCACAAAGTGCAACTCACACACCCACACACACACACACACACTGAGCGAAAAGCGCACATAAAATCATATAAAATGTGCGAAAAATTCAAAGCATTTTTGTTTACTGCAAATAACAACAACAAGAAGAACAACAAACATTTTGTCTGCAATCAATTTGAGTGCAACGACAGAAATGTTGCAAGAAAGAAATGAACAAAGTTCGATGTGCGGTCGGTCATGCATGCAAAGCTCACCAATGTAAAGGATACCCGCCGCAACAACAACAACAAAAACAGCAACAATTTATGCACATTAACGCAAATCAACATTATCCCTCAGACAGACAGACATACGGGCAGACAGACCGAGCGAGCGAGCTCAATGATAACGCCTTCACTTCTGTTTTGCGCAATTTGCCATTGAAGCTGTCATTACGTTGATGTTGTTGTTGCTGTCAGTCAGTCAGCTAGTCAGTTAGTCAGTCAGTCAGTCCAATAGCCATGTGTTTAATGCACTTGCCATTGCCTGTTGAAAAATACTTCACTTCATTGCTGACCAACAAAAAGTTTAAACCAAAAAAAAAAAGAAAAAAGTCCTAATTGATGAACATGACACAAGCGGCGCTCATTGCGCTTAGCCCGAAGCTGAGCTGAGCTGTGCCCTCGCTGTCTAACTTTCTTTTCTTGCTCGCTCCTTCATTCGCCCAAAGTAAGAAAACGTTGTAATTGTAAATAATTGTAAAGTGAAACGACGAAAAACGTCGAATTGCAAACTTTTCTTGTCTAAAAAATGTTCAAATAAAGAATTTTTCATCGAAAAAAAAAGAAATAAGCAGAAAAGACTTTCGAATTTTTCACAAATTTTTTTCTTGGAAATGTTAAAAACTTATCTTGGCGTGGCTTATGTCAGCTTAGCCTAGCATACTTTTCGGCGACGTTAGGCGAAGAGATGTGCCATACGTAAGCTAAGCAAAAAAGCTTAAACAAATACAATCAAACAAACAATCAAAGAAAAACGCAAACGCAAATAGAAATAGAAATGAAAGCAAAGAACTTCAAAAAACACACACAAACACACACACTGAAAAAAAAGCAAAAACAAAAAAAAAAAAATGCTTACTTTGTGGCTTTTCATATTGGTTGTAAGCGTGCGTGTGTGTGTGTGTGTGTGCATGTGTGTGTGCGTGTTTCAGCATATGCCAAAAACAAATCCGTTCAACATTTACTTTAACAAATTTTTGCAATTTTTCTTTGTTTTGTTCTTTGTTAAAGGATTTTTGGCTTCTTCTCGTCGAGTTAATGCACTTCTAGTTCAAATTATGCTGATCCAAGCAAAGTATTGTAGAAAAAACATTATTAACCAACACAAAGTCATGATTTGGTTTGGTTTGATTTGTTGGCTTCAAGCACATTTGATCCCCTTTGTGCAACGTTCCCGCCAACCAACCATGCCATTGCATGAGCTGACTATGCGTTCGACGCTGCCATTGAGTGTGAATACGATTATGTTAAGCGAGGCTGCATAAGACATAAGACATGCTAGCATTGAACTCGAAATCCAAAATTGAATGCTTAACTGTCGTATGTGCTTTGTGACCCGCTGTAACATAGGAGTAAGCTTCTTTATGCATTTTACAACAAAAAATGTTCAGCTTTTTAGCGACAGAGCATTTGCGTGTTAAATAAGCAGACAAGCTGAAGAGGCCATTAAGGATGATCAACAATATTTATACTTCTGCCACGTCGACAAAATGTCACTTTCAACTTAATGGCAACAATTTTTGTTGTTTTTTTTTGCGTCAAAGTTTTTGTTCACAAAGGGAAGTGTAGAAAAAAATATACATAAGGTAAGTGCAGAGAGAGAGAGGGAGAGAGAGACAATATGAGTGTCAGCAAACGAAATACAAAAATGTTTGTTAAGCACACTTGAAACTCTCATCAGCATTTATTGTCGACACTTGGCAACTTATTCGCCTCGCCTCGCCTCGCCACTCCTCTCCTCTTCTCTACTTCCTGCTCAATGCCATTTCATAGACACCGTGACCGAACAACCAACAACCAACGCCGCCCCAAACCCTTTGGCGTTACACCCAATCGCACTTAATGTATATTTTAATAATTAATAAGCATAGTGTGTGTGTGTAACTGTATGTGTATGTGTGTGTGAGTGAATGATGATGTAATCTGCGCTAGAATGGCACAAATTTTAAAGGATAATTAAATGCGGACGCCAAAAAACAAAAAAAAAAAACGACTTCAAACTTAACTGTCTTGTCTTGTCTGCCTTGCCTTGCCTTGCCTTGGGTTCACATATATGATTTTTAAGCACATGTGTGGGCGTGTGTGTGTTTGTGGCGATATAATTAGATTTGGGAATACTTACATAGTTACCAACAGCTTCAAAATGAAGCGACAGCAAAAACTTGCAGTAAAAAAAAAAAAATACAAAAACTTACAAACAAAAAACAATAAACGAAAAAAAACAACAAAAAACATTTTTTTTTTTATACAAAAACAAAAAAAAATATCATGAACATACTTTCAAACGATCGAAAGGGAAGGCGTCACACATACAGCCATACATCAGCACTTACACACATGCACGTGAAAAAGGACATTATTAACTGCTTATGTAATTTTTATGCAAAGACACGAAGCAAAAAACAGCGTCAAAGTAAACATGAGTGCCATAAAAAAGGCCAAGTTGCATTAAGAGCGTTAAGCGAGCGTGTGTGTGTGTGTGTGTGAGGGAGATAGTTAGAGATAAAGAGGTCGACGCAAGAGGATAAAATGAACACAGATGTTGTTTGCATATTTGGCATAAATTCTGTACGTGAGCAGCACACGTGTCTGCACAAGTACCGGCAAACCAAGCAACCAACCAACCCATCGACCCAAAGACCGACCGACCGACCTACAGAGAAGTGTAAATGAGGCCAGTTGCTCTGCAAACAAATCAAAATGTTTATAAATTATATAAAGATGAATGCCGATTGTGAATTTATCGCTATTTGACATGCAAATTTCAAGAACCAACCAAAGTGTAACCGCAAATGAGACACAACAATGAAAGGGCAAAAAAAAGGATAAAATCTACTGAAAAATAGAGTCTTGTCCTAAGAACAACAACAACAACAACGGCAATCAAAGCAAACATTTGCAAGAAGCCAACACAGCAAAATGACCAAAGTAAACAAAGGAAACGAAGAAGGCGTAGAAGCAGACCAAACTGTTGTGACAAGAGACAGGAAGGATGGACCCAGGAGGCCTTTGGAAGTGTTGGCGTAGTCTATCAAGACTCATGTTGATAATAAATTCAATCAAAAACAAAAATAAATAAATTAGTAAAGAAACATGCTGAAGAAACTAACAAGCCATAAATGAAAGTCAACGACGACAACAACATGTGTGGGAATATGTTACTTATATGTATAATAACATGGCAAAGAAATAAATATTGTATACACATACATACATACATGAACAACAAAGAATTCGCCACAACAACATAATATATAAGAAAGATTTATTAAAATGAAATACAAATATATTTTTAAGAAAAGCAATTCATTCAATCTTGAGTCAATCTTGAAATAACGCATCGATGCGACTCTCACTCCCGTCTGTCTGCCTGTCCGTACGTTCGTCTGTCTTTCGGTTAATGCAAGTGAATAAATCGATTAATTGAGTGAATGACTTCCGTCGTTGCTGGACGTTGGCTGGACGAGCTCCGTCAACCGCCGGAACCGCGTGGCGTATGAGTACTTAAGTGCGTGTGTGTGTCCGTGTGTGTGTGTGTGTCGCTGTTTGCGTTGCCGGAAATCAGCAATCGACTCATAATGCACGGTTCGCTTACGCCATTTTAAGTTCAACTCAGGTAAGTTCCTCTAATTGTATATGTGTGTTTACATGTGTCAGTGTCTGTGTGTGTGTGTGTGTGTTGATATGCTTAACTCTAATGCCGTTTAAATATGCAAACGCTTAATTTATGCCATTGAAACGCGCAAACAAAACGAAACAAAATTGAAAAAAAAAAAAACCTTCGTCGACCGACCGAGCGACCGTCGGACCGGAAGTCGCTCATATATAAATTTGCATTTAATGCCTTCCATGGTGCACATTTCACATTGTTTTCGTATCTGTGTAAATGTTTGTCTTTGTATTTGTGTGCGGTTGTGTCCACTTTAGTTTATTGGCATTGCCGGCGTGTCCTTTTTATATTCATTCTATTGTATTGTTTTCTTTCGCTTGGAAATTTAGCGCTGCCAATGCGCCAACAAGGTTCTTCCCAACGTAATTTATTTGCTTAACGGCAAACGATTGCATAACAATGTGACATTCAGCTCAGCATTGTAAACAACTTATTTCATTTAACGTCACTTGTAGTAAACTAAACTAACATTGACTCAATGCAAATCTTGCGACGATTTTTTTGCACTTAGCATTGCACAACCCAGTCGCATTTTGAGGCAGGCGCCGGCAAAGCAAGGGCATGCTAACATCATTCGATTGAGGTGACATTTCCATGACATGCCCAATGAAGTAGGCTTCATTTAAAGCACAAAGTCGATCAGGTCGCGCCATCGCTCACTCAGGTCATGCTTTTGGCAGTGAGCGTGCATGTGACTGTCATGACATGCTTCGCGCCTTCTTTTGCCAAGGCACAGTGCAGCCGAATGAGTCAAAAACAGGCGTGCAAAAGAAGCCTTATAATACCGGCTGAGCATACAACTCTCCTAAGTTGATTCATTGATTCATAACAACATGTAATTGCTCAAGTGAAATTTGCACATTTTAAATGCTAATTTGCTTTAAGTAACGCTTCAAAACGAGCTAACATAAAACAAACACCAATCAGAGCAAAAAAGAAGAGCTGAGTTCCGTTTAATTTACAACACATTTGGCCCGTCTGTCTTATCAAAGCGTGAGATGAGCAAATGTCGTACAACAACTCATAAATTTGGCTTAAATTTAAGTAAAAGTAAAGTAGGAAAAATTTTTGGCAAAAAGGCAAAGAGCAAAGCCACGAGACATGTCCACGTACAAATATCGCCCATGTCCTGCGAAGTGCCCATGGGAGATATGCACACATGTGTGTATGTACGACCAGGACAACACTAACACTAACAACAACAACAACAACAACAACAACCAGTCTGTAATCGTGTGACATAATCACAAAAGTCTGTGGCAAAATAACGACAAACAAGACCAACCAAAACAACAACAACAACAAGTACCAAAAAGCAGACACAACTAAGCCATAAAAGCAGCATACGGCAAGAGTGTTAAAAAAAAAGTCACACACACACCCACGCACACACACATGTGTATTTTTTTTTTTTTTCTACCAAAAATGAAGTCCTTTTGCTGATGGTTTTTCATTCGTTCGCCTTTCATTCAGACAAATTTTTGCCGCAATTTTTCTTTTTTTTTTTTTGCTGACTTTCTTGGCCTCTTTTATGATACCTTTCATTGCTTCCCTTATTTGTAGTTTTGTTTGTTCGTTCGCATGCAGGAAACATCAACAAAAAAAACAGAAACATGAAAGGGCAAAATGACCAAAAGCGCTGAGACTAAAATGCGCTCACAGGATTCACTTTCAGTGGCTTATCAACGTGTATTACATTCATTTATTTATCATTTTGATGTCGCAACGTAACGCAACGCAATGCGCTGTAGCTGAAGTCACGAAGCTGCTGAGCTGAGGCTGAGCCGTAGCAAAAGCAGGAGCAGAAGCCGCTGCAATGAAAGCGTTGCTCATGCTCATGTTCATGCTCATGCTCATGCTGGCTTCAAGTCAAGTCAAGTGAAGTTGAGTCACGTCACGTCACGACTCGCCTGGCGTCGCATCATCAGCAG
This sequence comes from Phortica okadai, assembly GCA_034638295.1. Taxonomy (NCBI): domain Eukaryota; kingdom Metazoa; phylum Arthropoda; class Insecta; order Diptera; family Drosophilidae; genus Phortica; species Phortica okadai. The sequence continues at coordinate 41,152,306 of CM067848.1, read as the reverse complement.
CATCATCATCATCATCATCATCATCATCATCATCATCATCATCATGAGGAGGAGGAGGAGAGGACAACTCGTTGTTGAGTAGCTTCGTTCGCATTTATTGTATAAATGTGTCCAACCGCATTAAACGGTATGAGAAGCCTGCAGGCAGTAAAGCAATGCGCTGCGTCAGATACACACGCACACACACACACACACACACTTTGGTGAGTGCTGACTATAACATCTGTAAGGTTCCCCCGGTTGTATATATAAGCTTATTCTACTTTGCTTCTCTCTTCCTCTTGCTCCATTATGTTCTGTACTCTGTGCTTCTGCTTGTTCTTCTTGCTGGCAATCTGTTTGGCGAGTGTCGTTGTTGTTGTAGTTGTTGTGAGTTGTACGTCATTAATAATTTATAAAGCGCTTAATGTACAAGTGTTTGTGTGTGCATTAGTGTGTGTGTGTGTGTGTGTGTGTGTGTGTGCAAAAAGGCGCTATGGCAATGTTTATGTGCTCATCTGCAGCAGCCGCAGACACACACACACACACACACTGTGAAACACATAAACAGCAAATGTTCGCCGCAGCAGCAAAATTCATCTCATCTCATCACATCTCATCTCAACTTTGCTTTGCTTCCATTTTTTTTCAGCTTTTTTTCAGCTTTTGTCGATTTTGTCTATGTTGTTCGCTTTACCGTTATTCAAGCTAGTGCACTTCCGGTTTTTATGTGTGCGTGTGTGTGTCTGTGTGTGTGTGCGTGTGCCTTAAAGTATGTCGTGACTGAATTGCGTCAACATTTTTCGTGTGGGCGCATGAGAAATCACTTGAAATAAAAGGCGAAACAAAAAGTTTAGCAAAAAAAGAAAAAAAAAAAAACCCACAAGTATTTCTTCACCTCGCCACGCCACGCCACGCCACGCCTCTCCTTTCACTCTCCTCTCGACACTTCCATTTCTTGGCTTTCGTTTATACAACGTCTTCAACAACTTTGATCGATCTTTTGCGCACATTGCGCTTTGCATTGCACTGCCAGCGTTGCCATAAGCGTCATCATCATCATCTTTGTGCATTTTGAAAAGTGAAAAGTTGCTGGCAAAAAAGCAACAACACAAAAAATAATGAAACTATAAAAATGTCAGTCAATGCAAAAAGTTGTGCCACTTTAGTTTTTTGTGAGCGTTGACAGCGTCAAAAAATGAAAAAACCACCCCCGCCCACACACATACAAGCATACAAAAAAACACTAAAATTTTGTGCAAGCAACAAACAACAACAACAATAATAATACATAGGGAGAGATAAACCAAAAGTACTTCAGCAAAAAATATGCCTTCGCTTAGCGACGACGACGACGACGACGACGACGATTGTTTGTTTCTTCAGGCCCAAAAGGATGTCATCACGGGCCCAACAAACGAACGAACGAACAAACAAACAAACTGAAAATGTGCCGCAAAATGTCATTAGTTACTTACGTGCTGATATGACAAAAGCAACAACAAAAGCAACATTGCCTAACGACGTTGCCTGCTGCTTTGCCAAGCGCCCTCTATGGGCGACGCTCGCCCTTCTTCATAGGCACGCCAAGGCAAGCAACACTTTACCTTTTAATGTCACCTTTTGTTGTTGTCTGTCGGTCTGGATGTCTGTTTATGCGCTTGTCCCTTTTCGTTGCATACTTTTTGGCTTTTGCTTGATTTCAATTTGCAATAATTTAACCTTTTCACCGCTAACCGCAAAATGTGCCAATATCAACTCAACCCTCTTTGCTATTATTCAACCTACCAGCCCTCCCTTCCCCCTCCCCCTCACTCACACATATATATACATAGAGAGGTCCTTGCTTAATGGCAATTTCTTCTTCTTATTCGCTACTGTTTCTACTTCTGTTTTGTGTAGCACAAAAAAAAAAGTAGTTTGTTATTTTTTGTTCAACTCATGCTGCCACCAGCCCCTTGCCCCTTACCCCTGCCCCTCTAACCACTCCATGCCATTGCCTACCGTTCGACAAATCGTGTTCACGATTGCCAAATCGAATTTGCATCGCGGTCGTTACCTTTCAGCTTTGTTTTTTTTCAAGTGCCTGCAAGAAACATCATGCCCCAACTCTGCTAAAAAAAACCCAAACCACCCACCACACCCCACCAACCACAGCCAGAGTGTATTTGTACGCTTTTAATTTCGCATGTCATTCACTCATATTGCATAAATTTGATTTTTGTGCAAAAAAAAAAGAAGAAAAAAATGGAAAAACTTTGCAATTTTATTAACTTTTTGCAAAATCTCAGAGTTATTTTCACATTTTGCAAATTGCAAAAGTTAAAGTGATAATTACAAATTCGCAAGCGACAAAAAAGTACAAAATATAATGATAAATGAAGCGCATTAAATATTCAGCACAGCATAACTTGTTACTTATTGCGCCTCCATTTTTTTTCTGACTCCTCTTTTTCTTCTTCTTCTTCTTTTGCTTCTCTTAATTGAGTTGACAAACTTTGCAGGCTCATTAATATTTCAATTTCACTTTCAGCGTTGAACACTTGAATTTATGAGCGCCGGCTAGAGTAAGCTGAGCGAGAAGGAGTGAAAGAGAGAGAGAGAGAGAGAGAGAGAGAGAGAGGGTGTAAATGATGCAGCATGTGCAAATGAAACGACAGTTTGCATAATAAACGGATGAGGCTTTTCTTTCTGTCAGTCAGTTCGTCTCTCCGTCCGACGTCCGTCCGTCCGTCCGTCCGTCCATCACTCAATCACTGAGAAATTCGTGTAATTGAAGTGAACGCATGCATGAATAAATGCATTTGTCGATTTTGTCGTTGTTATGGTTGTTATTGTTGTTGCTTTGCATGTGTGTCAGTGTGTGTGCGTTAACAACAACAACAACAACAACAATTCTAAGCATCCAAGCAACCATCGAACCATGCATGCTTGCATATTATTAGCGTACGAACACATGAAGGCAAACAACAATTTTCTATTTGATTAGTTTTACTGTTATCGATGTCAACGAAAACGCCAACCCCAACCCCAACCCTATCCCCACCCCCAACCACTTCACATGCCCCAATTACCTTGCTTACCTTCTTTATTACAAGCTCTGTTTGATTACAACATCTTGTTAAACGAGTTCTGGCACAATTTCCCTTCTATTCCTCACTCACTTCACCTCACCTCATTCTCTCCTAAATTCGCTCGATTTTCTAGGCCGTCATAGTGTCAGAGTCCTTTTCTTAACCCAAAAATGCGATTTTGACTTTCATTTCTTTGTTATACCCTACGGTAAGACCATTTCAATTTTGTTGTAAAGTTTGCAGTTTCTTATAAATGAGCAAACATATCTTTGACTATACATATATAAAGATCTATCTCAAAAATATAGTTGCCTGATTTCAAAATATATTGTATCCCATGCAATGCCTTACTACGATATGTCAAGTTTCAAAACTAACGAATCGCTCGAAAATTCGATTTTTCATTAGAAACTCGAAACTGACATCAAAACTGTGTGAACTGAAAACAAATCTGTGTTTGAGTGTGGCAACGCTTTAATAACAAAACATAAAACGGAACAAGACAATTAAGTTAGACAAATGGAAAAAAGTATCTATGTATCTTTTACAAATTCAAAGCGCATTCAAATATCGACAAAACCGCAAATAATTCAAATATTTTATAGCTCCGTTTTCCTTTTTTTCATTCTAACTCACTTTCTTTCGATTACTTTTTTCTATATTTCTTGTTGCTGTTGTTGTTCTTGTTTTGTCTCTATTCATATTTGAAAGAGTAATTTTATTTGAATATATGTATATTCAATTCACATATGAATGAATGAATGATGACAATAATGGTTTGGCGCTTTTTGACTGCCGTCAACAACGATAATGATTGTTTGGTTCGCACACACACACACACACACAGACACAGATACATACACATGCTCATTATGTGCATTTTTAGCTACTCAATTGTTTGGCATGTGACATATTGAATTGATTTGTTGTTGTTGTTGTTGTTCGATTAGGTTTATTTGATCGTTTACTATTGTTTATTACATTCAATTCAATTCGACTGTTTGTTTTTATAGACATCATATTGTTGTTGTCATTGTTGTTATTGTTGTTATTGTTGTTGGCATTCTCTCTTTGTTATTACGTTTGTCATTTTCGTTTCGGTTAACCGTAATGTAAATGAAATGAACCTTGTTCTGACAAAATACTTCTTCTTCTTTTTTGTCGTTCTGTCTTTCTTATTATATTCATAAAAAAAAAAAAAAAAAAAAACAAAATGAAACGTTCGAATTTAATAGCTCATTTTCATATATTATAGAACATGTTTTGTGCGCTTATTGTTTCCGCATATGATAATAAGCATGATAACGATAATGATGATGATAATGACGATGATGATGGTGACTATGGGAGCGTTTGAAGAAAGGTCTGTGCGAGGCTCGTGTTGCTTGGTGCAAGGGTAATTTGTTTGCCTAAAAGTATGCCATAAACTCACGTGCAAGTCTCAAAAGCAATAACATGACGTATGATTAATATTACGTATACACACACTTATCACATACACATGTATACACGCACATGCACACACAGACACAGACACATACACATAAATATGCAAGCCATTAATTACGGTAATAACAATAACGATAAGAAAGCACACGTAGAAGTACAAGTGATAGAAGAAGAAGAAAACGTCAAACGAAGCCCATCAAAAGATTTTTTTTACTTCTTCTTCTTCTTTTGCCTATTCTCTATTTATGTATTTTTCTATTATGTATTTTTAGGAACGGCAAATTTATCAACCTACAAAATGAAAAGCTTGGTTAAAATTATTTTTTTTTTTTTCATAAAAAAATAAAACAAAAATTGTCCCTTTTTGTCAAAATTCATCCACTTTTCTTCATCTATGACATGTTCCATTTTTCATATTTGGCACACAATCATTAAATCATATTAAAAATATATTTAAAATAATAAAAAGGTTGTCTTTTTTGCGCTTCTTCTCCGCCATTTTTTTATTTTTTTCTTTTTTTTTGAGGCAAAGCAATGACGTCAAACATAAAAATCAATTTTGCATTGCAACAAAAAATTCCATTACTAAATCAAAATTAAAGTCAACAAATCTTATTGGCAAATAAAGTTGAAAATTACGAAAAACAAAAATTTTCAAATATGACAAAATTGTTGGAAAATTAAAAAGGAAATCTAACGAAATTGTCGCGTTAGAGAACATGTTATTTGACAAGCAACAAAAATGAAATTGACACGCGTCTGACCCCCAACTAACAACAACAACAACTTTAGGAAAAATGAAATTGAAGCAAAAAAAAAAAAAAAAAGAAGCAGAAAAAAACATGTGAAATTTTTTCAAATTTGCTGTGGAAAAATGTTCACATTCGCCGTTATTTTTTTTTTTTAATTTTTTCACTTTTTTTTAATATGTTTTTATGTCCATTTCCACTTCAATTTCCCACTTATTATTTTTTTTTTTCTACACATGAAATAACGAAATGATTTTTATTACAAATTCTTGACTCAGTTTGGCACTTCTTACACACACACACACACACACACACACATGTACACAGACGTGCACAGAGTAACACATAAAATGCTATAGAAACATGTTATCCCTCCCCCCGCTCCTGCCCCAACCTCAGAACATTTGCTGTGCAACTAATTTTCTACTCAATTATTTTATTTCGCAAAAATAATGAAATCAACCAACATGAACAGCTGAAAGCATGTAGTTTAGGTTGTGTCTCTGTGTGTGTGTGTGTGTGTGTGTAGGTGAGCGTAATTGAATCACTCGAAGCCAATTCAGTGCAAGAATACAAGTTTGCCACGCATGTCCAACTCAAAGCAAAAATAATAAAAAAAAAGAAACATAAAAAATAACATGAAAAAGATATTACAAGTTCTCAAGCATAGCGAAGAAAAAGAGAGTGAGTGTGTGTGAGAGAGAGACTTTTGCACAAGTCAAGTGAAAGCTCAAACGTTACTTGAACTCAGAAGAAGAAGAAGTAGAAGATGATCCAACACATTTGCCTTTGCCACGCAACAACAACAAGAACAAGCGCTGCCTGCGGCAAATTAACTAAGAAGAAGAAACCCTATTTTTGTGTGTTTTTGTTGTTACTTCAGTCTCGCTGAACAATCAACTCAACTCAACTCAATTCAAGTCAAGTCAACTCAGCTTGAATCGAATCATGTTTGTATAAAGTAACTTGACGTGCTCTCTCTCTCTACCTCTCTCTGTCTCTGTCTTTCTTGCTACACAGCTATAGCACTCTTACGCACACACACTCACACACACACACACAGACACAGACACACGCACTTAGGCGCACTTTAGTATGCTGTTTTGGCTTGGCTTACTTTGCACTGCTTTACCTTCTTTTTTTGCTTCTTTTTGTCATTTCTTGCGTTTATTTTCTTAGCTTCTCTTTACTTTGCATTGCATTCGTTCGTTCTTCGTTCGTTCTTGTCATTTCAATTGCAATTTATACGTTTTTATTACGTCCTGCTGTTGCTCAACACTGCAGGCGAAAATAAGTTGCAAGCGCTGGCACTGCAGATGGCGCTACTGCTGCTGCTGCTGCGTTGAGACATTGAAGCATTCGCAGCGCAAATGTTATGTTATCTCCTTCTCTTCATCAGCATCAGCATCATCGTCATACTTCGACGATGACGACAAATAAAAAAAAAAAAGAAAAATATTAAAAAAAAGCAAAATCCGCAACGAACGCAACGTGTGACGCGTGTGGCGCGTGCAACCGCGCGCTGCCAATGGAAGCGGAAGAAGCGACGTGCTTTGGGATTATGTAACGCTTATGCAAATGTTTGCAACTGCGACAGCAACAACAACAACAACAACAACAACAGCAGCGGTAGCAGCATGAAAGCCGTAAGCGTGTTACACTCACACACACACAGACACAGACACAGACACACACATGCATGATTCACTGCATGACGCGCATAAAAAAGAATTTTGTTGCATACTTTCAAGCTGTGTTTAATTGCACTCAATGCAAATTTCAACGCAGTTGTTCCTGCTGCAGTTGCTGTTGTTGCTGTCGGTCAAATAGCAAATCAAATATGCAACACACACACACACACACACACACACGCCCACGTACTTGCACATGCATCACGTGGCATGCAAACGACACTGAATTTTCGCCCTTAGGTCGCGTTGTTGTTATATGAACACACACACACACACACACACACACACACTCACACACATACACATGCATGCATACAAACATTGCTGCAAGGCATGCACGCACACATACCTACATCTGTATATGTATATATGTATGTGTATGTGTATGTGTGTGTGTGCTTATGACGAGTTTGTAAAGCGTGCACGAGCGTGAATTGAATGCGTTGGTGTCAAGTAATTCAATACGCTTGCATGCCCCATTACCACAAAAGTGATGCAATGCAATGCATTGAATGTACGAATGAACGTCAAAACTATGCATTAAAAAATAATAATGCCAATGCCAATAATGCCAACAATGCCAGCAACAACAACAACAACAACAACAATGACAAATGATAACAACAAAAATTTCAATACAAATTAAAGCCTTCTGCATTCCCTTCCCCGAGCATGACTAAACACATGTGTGATGGCACATAAAGCAAACAAACGAGCATCATTTGTAGCATACTTTACGGCATCATGTTGAAAGCTTTGATATGAAAATAACGTTTTCAACAAATAAACAAAACTAATCGAATCGAACAAAAACAAAACAAAACAAAAACAAAACAAAACGAATAATTAAAGTGGAAAAGGTTAACTTAATAAGAAGCGCGCTTCGAAAGCTGTGGGAATTTGTTTGGCATTTGTGGATTTAATGGCAAATGCTTTTAGTGCGAACGAGTTGAGATGAGTTGAGAGAATAGCAAACCGAAATTAAATGTTGTTCCAGCAGTTTGTTGACTAATTGACTGACTGGCTGAATGAGTGAGTGAGGAAGTGCCTAAGCGACTGACTGTGTGAGTGATTGAGTGAAAAAGTGACAGCGCTAATGGCTGCAAATTTGACAGCGTTGAAAACTGTGCAAAATGCGTTGTAATTAAACCTCTGACACACGCACACGCACACGCACACACACACATTGGCAATTGCAAATAACGAAAAGCGGCAAAAATACAAAAAAAAATATGCAAAAAAGACAAAAGAAAAGCTTCAAATAAAAACAAATGTGCAAATGTAAACTGAATGGGCATGACAACGAATATGACGTTGATGCTGTTGACGATGATGATGATGTTCTTGTTGCTGATGATCTTCTTCGTTGTCTTGTTGGCAATGACAGAAAACTCGAACGGACAACAATGACAACACTTCATCACTCATGACACGCGCGACTATTGTCTTGTCTATTGCATTGCCCGAGTTGACGATGGGTTGGTCACAGATAGGTAGATAGATAGATAGAGGATAGACAAGTGCAAAAGCGCAAGCGAGACAGCAAGAGAGTGACAAAGACAAAGAGGAAGAGGAAGAGAGAACGAGAGAGACATTTTGTAAAACATTTCAATTTTATTTATTTTTTTCCTTCTTTCTTTTTTTTTTTTTTTGCAAGCATTGCACTTAAATTTAATGCACTCGCACAACGGCACTTTAAACTGTGTATGCGTGTGTGTGTGTGTGTGTGTGTGTTGAACACGTCATAATGGCACCGCAGGTAATACTAAAATGCATAAAAAAATTTTTACAAAAAGAAACAAAGAAAGAAAGAGTGAACCTCTTTGGTATTGTTGTTGTTGTTGTTTTGCTCTCATATCATAGTTGGATTTGCAACCTTGATTGAAGTGATTCAGAGGCAAACGGAAGTAAATACATTTTTGCAAAGCGTTTCTGAACAAGAGCCAAGTGAGTGCTTGCACGTGCTGAGGTGTGCCCCACTGTGCGGCACACCTCCGCAGAAGAGCAGAAGAGGCAAAGTAGAAGGGTAACAAAAAGAAATGTACTCAACATGACTGACGGTTATGTATGCAAGTAAGCAAGCAAACAACAACAACAACAACAATATTGTATAAATATGTATTTCATTTGATGTTGTTGTTGGATTTTTCTTCATTTTTTTTATTGCTTTCTTTTTTGTTTTTGCCATTAAACCTAACAAGCGTCGCAACAACAACAACAACAACAGTTGAAGACATTGACGATGACGTTGTTGTTTTGCTTGTTGTTGTTGGCAAAGAGAAGGTTACGACAAACATTGGGGGGGGGGGCAAAAAAAAAACACACAAAAAAAAAAAAGAAAAGAAAAGTAAATAAACAGAAGGCACAAAAGGCAAGAAGAAGTGCAGAAGAAGAAGAAGAAAGTCGTTGAATAACGCAATGCTTGCAGGAATGCAACACAGAGAGAGAGACAGAGAGAGAGAGAGCGAGAGAGAGCGAGAGATACTGCCAACTCAACAAAAAATAAAATGTAAATAAAAAATACAAAAAAAAAATATATATGTATATAAGAAGAAGAAGAATTTTGCTGAGTCCACGTGCAAAGTCCAAGTTGGGCGTGCCATGTCGCAACGAGTTTGGCGCAACGCCAAATTTACAAAGCGTTGTTGTTGTTGGTATTGTCGTCTGTCGACTGCGGATGTTGCGGCCTCTTTCTAGCTTCGATATGCTCGGGCACGTGTCTTTGTAAAACACACACACACACACACACGCATTTTGTACATACATGCATGTACATGTATTAAGCCAAAGTCAGGCCAACAACAACAACAACAAAACGAAATAAAATGAAACTATTCAATGTCCTTTGGTAGTCGCATTATTTTTATGTTATTTCTGCCTCTTCCTGCTTCTTCTTTTATTAGTATACACATACATATGCATGACAACAACATGTGCGACACATAACCCGTGTGTGTGTGTGTGTGTGTGTGTGCGCGTTTGTTTTACAAAATTTGTAACTCCGTTGGCCTACGCGATTGCCAATGCGACTGTCGCATGATTGCGCAACAATATTCCACTCCGCGACGAATTCGAAAAAGTATAAAATAAAAAAAAATAAAAAAATAAAAATCACAAAACAAAACCGTCGACCGGAAGAAAATGGCGGAGGCAGCAAAAGCAACCAGCAAAAAAAAAAAACATTGCATAAGTCAGGGCGCCGCAGATTTGGCGCAATGACGATGATTATGTAAATGCTCACAAAATGTCCAAAAACGAAAACAAAACAAACAAAAGCAAGTAAGCAAAGAGTAGTATGTGTGTGTGTGGGGTAGGGGTAGGGGTAGGGGTTGGGGGGTTGGTCAGAGCGGTGGTACACAAAGTATGCAAAGTTTATATTTAATGACGAAACATTTCATTTTATTGCCTACCGGGACAATCCCCTCACCCTCCCCTTCCCCACCAACAGCACCAGAACTCACGACGCCCCTCAGCAAACACAACGACACTTTTTTTTTGGACCACACATTTTGGACTTTTGTTTTTCACTTTTTTTATTATTATTTTTTATTTTTTTTTTTTATTTTTTTTTTTATTTTTTTTCGACCATTTTGCATTTATGATGCATTTTTGTGAAAATTATGCATTTCATTAAGCAACGAACGAACACTCACTAGCAACGAAATGCTCACAACTTGTTGTTGTTTTTGTTGTTGCGGTCCATCAAGAAACAGCGAATGCTTTTAGCATCTTTGCTGCCTTCGCCTTCGCCTTTGCCTTTGCCTTTGCTAATCAAATGAGCCAAGCAAAGTGACGCCGTCTTCGCCCACGTATGGCGATCAGCATGTCCCCTGCCCCTGCCTCTTGCCACGCCACTGCGCTTATGTGATTTGCTCAATCGCAAGCTTAAATTGCTTGCAAAGAAATATTAAATGCACACAAGTGTCAATAAGAGAGATGTCCCAACCACACCAAAAGGCAAAGTCAAAGGCAAAGGCAAAGGCAAAGTGAAAGACAACTTTTTCCAAAATGCCAAAATTAATGAATTCCTCAAAATTTCTTCACACACGAAATGCAAAAATTTTCATTTATTAATGACATTTTGTTGCTGTTGCTGTTGCTGTTGCTGTTGCTGTTGTTGTCGTTTATTTGTTTATTTATTTATTACATTTTGCGTTTAGTTTCTGTTTGCTTGCAATTGATTATTGAACATTTCTTGTTGAAAAACTGATGTGATGTGCAACCAGCACCAGCAACAACAACAACAACAACAAACACAACTTGAGCGCAACAAAATTAATGCATTCAATTAAATTTTTCAAATTGCTTATAATAAATCAAAAAAACGAAAAAAAAAAAATGAAATCGAAAAATTTCATTAAAAATTCTTGTTGGCAAAAGACGAAATTCAAATAATTCACAATTTGAATACAAAATCTAAATGAACACTTAAAAAATATTTGAAATTTTTAGTGCAAATCACACACACACACACACACACACACGCATACACACGTACAAGTGCAAATATGTATGTATAATAAATAAAGAGCATTCAGTTGAGGTCAACCTGTTTCAAAATGACAGGTCATACTTTGCCTATCGTTGCCAAATTGTTGGTAGACCAAACTATTGCTATCTCTGTTTCTCTTTACACTTTTCTCTATCTCTCACACACACACACACACAGACACTCTTGCATTTGGCGGCTTGCTATTTGAAGTTGTTATGAGAATGCAACCAAAGCTTATTGATATTTTTCAATTCTATGGCATGTTTGTTGTTGTTGTTGTTGTTTTTGTTGTTGTAAGCATTTAGACTGCACATTGTTATTGTTGTTATTCGACAATGTGCAGCACTTAATTACGAAAACTTATGTTGTGAAATGAAGTAATAAATTTCGAATTGTTTGTTAGTTTTTGTTTTTGTTTTTGGTTTTTTTTTTCGATTTTCTGGCATCATTTTTGGCGCTCTTGTGGTAAGTTAGCATCATTATGTAATGAACACAGGTGCGGTTGAGGCGCCTCATTTGTCGTCTTTACACAATCTCTCTCTGTCACACTCTTCTGTCTCTTTCATTATTCAATCAACGCATTTTTGGCGCCCCCTTGTTTTTGTGCATTGATGATATTAATGACCGTGCAGCCCTGGTTTCGCAGACACACACACACACGTTTGATTATGGCAAAAAAAAAACCAAAAAAAAAACGAAAAAGAAATCCATGACGCCATCTTGTTTTTATTGTTACGTTACTTTGTTGCAGAAGTTATTAAATATGAGATTGTCGCACGTTTCGAACATTTCACTCTTTGTGCTGTTGTTGTTGTGTTTTTATTTTTATTATTATTTTTTTGTTTTTTTAATTAAAGATTCAAAACATTAACAAAACAAAGCAAAGCAAAAATTCGGCCAAAAAACATACCTGAATATTTTTGTTTTTATTATCAAAAATATACATTTTTCTTATTAAATTTTCTGAGAACATTTTATGTGTGTGTGTGTGTGTGTGTGTGTACGAAACAACACCTGCGCTTGTACAACAACACATGTGTGCGTGTGTGAGTGCGGAGGTCAAAACTTTGCCTGTGCTCATTTGGTCATAATTTGAGTCGAGCAACTGCAAGAGATTAAATCAAACCAAAGCGAGACCAAACACAAAGTCGACTCAAGTCAAAATGGAGTTGAGAACTAAGCCGAGCGGAGCGGAGCTGAGCTGAGCTGACGTTGAGCCAAAAAGCTCGAAAGACAACAAACAATTTGACCAAAAGCAATTCAGAAGCGCTTATAAAATATTAAAAAAAAAAAAGCATAAAAAAGAAACAGTAAATAAGCCGGCAAAGTTGCACAGAGCAGAAGGATCAAAGTACAGAGCAGCGATGATGCTCTCCTGAAGTAATGATGGCGTGATGGACAGACAGACAGATAGACAGACAGAAGGACTTACCTCAACGGAGATGGTGAAGAGGGGCGCATGCACGGGTCCCGTCTGTGATTCAAGTTTGTAGACAAGCCCATGTCGCAGCTCATTCAACATGGCAACCGTGTTCTTCGGCTGGGGCACACGCTCCTTGCCCGGTTTCTTCTTTGGCGGCACTGTGGGAGCACAACAACAATTACTATTATTATACATGTACTTTCAAAGTTTTCTTCATATTTTGTTTCCTTCTTTTTCTTTTTGTACTCTGAATTAAGTTTATCATGAAGTAGACACCTCCGAGCATATAAAGTATACAAACAGACCTAACGTCCGTCCCACTGTCTCTCTAACTAGACACGCTAGAGTTTAACATTTAAATCTTGAAATTACAGTGAAATTATGGGACAGCTCCAATAACCGAACCAATTTCGTGTTTTTTCCTTAATATTTTCAGATAAATATCATTCTACTAAACGGACACTCTTTTAACCGAACACGGACACTAAGTTTCAAACCATTTTGATCAAAAAAAAATATCTCATATCCGGAAAAAATTCGAAAATCCCAAATAATTTTTTAAAAATCACATCGAATCCCAAGAAATTGATAATTCTCCTTTCAATATATGTATATGCATTGTGTTGAAAAAACCAGTTGGAAATATCGGCAAGAAGGGCGTGGCAGAACCCACACATATATACATTATAATAAAACTTGAAAATATTATAAAAACCATCTATTTTATGCTTTGAAGAAGGCTTGCAAGAATATGTAATCTAATTTTCGACAAAGCCGAAAGGTTCTTCAATTGTTGGTCTTCAATTTTTTTGTTTTTTGGAGGAGGAGGGGCGGGGGGGGTTGGTTTAACTCACCTGCGTATTTGGGCATATCATAACGGCGCTTTTGTGGCGCCTTGCGATTATAGCCGTTCATATTGTTGTTGTTGTTTTTATTATTAGTATTATTACTAATATTATTATTGCTGTGGTTATGGTTGTTGTTGTTGTTGTTGTTGTTGTTGTTGCCCTCAGCGTCCGCGTGCACGTTTAAAGTCTAAGAGAATTAAAAAGAAAGTTGAGAAAAGTAAAAAAGAAATATGCATTAATATTTGAAATAAACAAAAAAAAACAAAAATTGACGACATTTAAAAATTGTTCACAACACACAAAACTGAAGAAGAAGAAGATCATGATTATTACAACAACAACATCGAAATTGAGCGACAGCACAAAGAATCAAATTTAGCCAACAACAAATGCGATTAGTATTATGTTTAGACACACACACACACACACACAAACAAATACACACACACGTACATAACACAAATTGAGACATTGAGACATTTAAATATGATTTTTAATGATAACGATGATAATGATGATGATGTTCACATAATGATGTCATTCACACAATTAATTTACATAAAACAATTAAATAATTACCAATTTGACAACATTTCCCAAAAGATTTATACAAATTTCATTTGACAAACTTGCAAGAACAACACAAACAACAACGGCTGATAAAACACGCTTACTAACTTCTTACATCATTTAATTAATTAAATCCTTCATACATTTTCATTTGAATAATACATTTTTGTATTTATTTGTCATGCCGATTTTCATATTCATATTTCAATTGAAGTTCACTGCTGCATGACTTGATCTAGCAACGGAACAACAATAAACATAATTCAATCAAAAACAAACAATCGTTTGAGTCAAAGTGAATTCAAAGTAAGCAATAAAGTTTCTCATCAATTTTGATTGTGAAAATTAGACACATCTCTCCCGCCTGCCGATCCTATTGCAAACCAAAGTCATAATTTGTGTGTGAGAAATGTCTCTGCAATCATGGCAGAATTTAATTTGTGAGTGAACATGAACGATACTTCTTCAGTAGTGATAAAAATCAATCTTTTTCTCTTCGTTTTCTACTTCTTGCAATAGTATACGAACCAAAGAAATCAAGCAATGATTGATTCACGTGAATCAACTTGACTAATTTCTTGAGCTAATTGATTGATTCAAGACATATGTACGTACATATGCATGAAGTGCTGCCCATAAGTATGCTACTTAATTTTGTATTTTGAACACTATTTGCCAAATAAAGAAGTAACGGCACAAAACGACATCTTGTTTGCCCATTTAGTGCGAACACACAACAGCTTTGATTAGTTCTTATATAGTTTAGTTTACTTATACTGTCCCAGAATTCGGCAGTTG
Organism: Phortica okadai; assembly: GCA_034638295.1. NCBI lineage: Eukaryota > Metazoa > Arthropoda > Insecta > Diptera > Drosophilidae > Phortica > Phortica okadai. The sequence goes on along the minus strand of CM067848.1, from coordinate 41,137,233 downwards.
GGAACGAGTTGTAAACTATCTAAAATGGTACAACTCACACAAACTGAACTGTTTTGGATCATCAAATGTTTTGTTTTAATTTTTTAAATTTATTTTTTAATTTTTTAAACATTAAATTACTAAATTTTAAGTTATATTTTTTGTATTCAAACTTTTTTTATGCCAATTCGAAGCAAATAACTTGCACAAGTAATCAAATCGTAAGATTACAACAACTTTTTCAACTTAATCAAACTTTTGATTTAAATAATATTTTAATTAAACTTGATTTTTTTAAACTTCTGCAAAGAAAAACCAATACACACATATACACTCACACTCACAAAATGCACGAAATCTTTTTTTTTTTTTTTTTGTTTAATATTTTACCTGCTTTTGAATATTGTCAGTCGTTTAATTAATTGAAATATTTACTTACATACAACAGAAGAAAGTTAGAAACAAAAAACTCATCATGCTTAATAGTTTCATGATTCTGTGAAATGTTTATAAACTACATACAACAACAACAACAACAGTAAGTAAAAGCATAGAAATTAAAAGCAAAAATCATGCGACAAGCCAACTCGATAGAGAGCGTGTAAGAGAGAGAGTGAGAGTGAGTGAGACAGCAAAAAGCAAAATCAAAGCTCATCGAAGTGAATTAAATTAAATGAATTAAAAAAGATTCACTTAATTGATGAAGTTAACGACGTATTGAGTAGAAAAACAAACCGAACCAAAGTGAAAAGGAGAATGAGATAAAATACCATAGTTAAATAGAATAAAAATAGAAAAAAAAACTTAAACCAGAAGCGAAGTCACCGACGGCGGCTTCTGTTCACGTCTGTTCTGTGCTGTTCTGAGCTGTTCCTGACTCATCTATACTGTTCTGTTCTGTTCTGTTCTGGTCTCGTCTCATCTGATATCGTCCTAACCGAACTAATTATCTACGATTGCTGGACAAACTTAATTTTCACTTCGCTGCTGAATAGAACACAAACTGAATTCGTTTCCAACATTAACTCAGTTTGTCTGCCCGACTGTCTGTCTTTCTGTCTGTCTGTCCAACCAGCCAACCGACTCACTGTTTGTACCCCGAGCGTCCCCCACCTCCTCACCGCTTACACATATGCAATTCCGTTGCCGTTCTGCTTCGTTTATTCGCGCCCTAGGACAACATTACACACACACACACACACACATATATATGAACGTCTACAACACCTGCATTAAGCACATACACCCACACACACACACACACACACACACATACTCATACTCATACACCGCTGTTTGAAGCAGTCAAGTTAAGCGAGCAGTCACTGAACAAGTTTTTATTGTCGTCGTCGTCGTTGTTGTTGTTGTTGTTGTTGGTTTGCTGTTTTTTTCTCCCCCCTCTGCCCTACCGTTGCTAGAGTATAAAACTATTTTTGCAGTCACTCTTCATGCTAACAACGTTGATGTTGTTTGTTGTTTGTAGTTGTTCTTGTTGCTGCTGTTGTTGTTGTTGTTGTTGTTGCTGTTGTCGACCACGTTTTTTCCGCAAAATTTGTCGAGTGTGAAATCATTTTGTTTGGATTTTGTTTCCTTATACATTTGCTTCTGCTGCTTCTTCTCCTTTTTACTTATTTTTTTCATTTTTTTTTTTTTTTTTCTTTACTTTACTTCATTTTATTATTATTATTAGTTAGTTGACTTGCTTTGTTATTATTGTACATACAAGCGTGTGTACATATTTTAGTGCACATGTGTGTGTGTGTGTGCATAAGTTTTCTCCCCTACATTTGTTCGGCCTCATGTCATTTTGCCGTCGTCAACGTCAATAAGTCTTTTTTTTTTTTTTGTAATGCAAAATGTAACCAAACTTATGCCATAACAACAACAACACAATCTAGACGCTTAACACACCTTACCCCACCTTAGACTGCCCGCTGCGCCCCACAAAACACATTACTCAACGTTTATGGGAAAAAAAACAACATTTATTTACTAAACTACTTAAATGTTATTGTTCACTTTGTTGTTGACGACCGTCCAACTCATTATCTCTCACTCGCACTCACTCTTTCGCTCTCCCACACTTTCTGCTACACTCCTTACAACAAAATAGTCAAGATTTGTTAGTTCGAAAATTGTTAGTTTGACATAATACAATGTAGGGTGCTTTTGCCGGATAGTTGTTGTTGTTGTTGCTGTTTTTGTTAGTGTTGTTAACACCCTTCAACATGACATTTGGCGGCGCTGTGGCAGTGTGGAATTTGTGGCATGTTTTAAAACAAAAAGCGTCATTGTAATTAGTAAATAGTTGAAGAAATACCAAATTACGACAACAACAACAACAATGAGACTTTAAAATATATATATCAAGTATACGGCAAGTTGGACTTGGCTTATTTTAACAGCATTGCTTATGAATGTTGTACATTGGCATTGTTGTAATTAGTATTTGTTGTTGCCGCTGCTTTCATTAGACAAATGCAAAAATAACAAACCAAACCCTCTTCACCCTGCCCCCCCCACCTTGTCCGCCGTCAAGCAACAACCAACAAACAAACACTAACGTTCTTACAGCCAAATCAAAAAGAAAGTTTTCTTGAATTGTTGCCAACGATAAAATAAGTAAAAAAAATAGAAGAAATAAATGAAAAAAATCAACGTTTTTTTTTTGGCATAAACGTTGATTTAAATATAAAAAAATAAAAATAAAAAATTATATAAAAAGCAAAAATCGATTGTGCAAATATTTAAAATAAAATAAAAAATGTAAAAAAAAAAAAAAAAACAAATAAAATGTAAGCGTAAAAAAACATGAAAATGCACTTTGGCATTTTTTATTCGCGCGACGTGGCAACACTTCAAAAATGCATTAATAACAATTTACAACTTCATTTAAATACTTAATCGTTCTTTAATTATCATGCAAAGCAAATGAAAAGCCAACAAGAACAACAACAAGAATGTTGAGTAAATGCAAAATTAAATGTAAAAGAACGATAGCGGCGTGGGGTGGAGTGGGATGTGGTTGGGGGAGGCGGTAATGTTGCTTAATGGTTGTGAAGCCTTTTGCACGAAGCTTCTATTTGAATTCAGAGATTTTTTATATATTTTTATTTTTCATTTCTTCTTCTTGTTATTTTTACTCATTTATTTATGGTATTTTGTGGCATTTTTTACATTTTGCCAACAAACGAAAACCAAACGAAAGGAACGCAAATCTTTTGAAAATGTTAGAAGCAAAATAAAAAAATTTAAAGCATACAAAAAGGCGTACTGAAGCAAAAAATTAGCACAAATATGTAAGAAATGTGAAAATTCGTTGTTGTTTTTTTTTGTTTTGTTTTCAAAATATTTAAGATTTAATTAAAAAGAAATATTTAATAATTTGTTAAATGAAGGTTTGACAGAGATATGCATAACACACACACAGAGACACATGTATAAATGTACAGACAGAGAGACAGACAGACAGACACACTCAGACTCACACTCACATTGCGACTTCGGTGGTGATGATGATGATGATGGTGATGACTGCTGTGCTGATAGAGAAGCGCTGTTCGTCGTCGATGCTTGAACGTTGAGGCGACAAACGACGACGACGATGGCGACTGTGACTGCGACTGCGACTGCGACGCCGACGGCGACGAGGACATTGTATGGCCGAAAGTTGTTGTTGTTGACGACGATGACGATAAACGATTTCGATAGAAGACTAAACGTTGCGGTTGATAAGATTTGTGGCACGCGATACGCGTGTATTTGTAATAATCCGAATACATACTCATATATGTACGTATGTATGTGCGTGTGTGTGTGTGAGCGCGACTGATAATGAACGAGAAGCCGACAGAGATAGTAAGATGGTCAAAGCAAAGCAAAATGTGCCGACACCAAAATCAAACTCACACACAGCAATAATAACAACAACAAAAAGACACACACACACACAAAAAAAACAACACAAACAGTTAAGCAACAACGAAAAAAAAACACCGGCACGTTTTAAACACGTTTACACAGACACTCACACACACATTCAGGCGCACAGAACACAGACAAACACACACACTGTCGGAGTAGACGAGACGAGACGAGCCAAGACGACACGAAAGGCGCAACAACAAGACGAACGAACGCACGTATTGAATCGCCAATCGACAGACACACAACAAAACACAATAGAACAACAACAAAAACAATATGGCGTTAACAAAACTGTTTGCGCCGCAAGAGCAAAAACTCAACTGAAGAAGCCAAACAACGACAGGCAAAGCCAAGCCAAGCCAAGCCGAATCGCAACGAAAAGAAACGAACCGAACTGAACTGAAGCGAACCGAACCGACGTCATGAGATGCGCTGCGATGCGCTGGATGGGATGGGATGCGTTGAGACGCGGAACGACGAGATGAAACGAGATGAGACAGACCGATATGAGTCGATACGAGCCGAGTCGAGCCGATGCGATGCGAATCGTCGACACGAGCCGTGCTGAACGAAATGATGCGCTGTGCTGCGCAGCTCATCATTACGCTGCGCGCTGGGCCGTGTGCGATGCGTGTGTCGCGTCGCTGCATGTGTGTGGCAGAACTTAAGACAGGCAGACAGAAGGAGACAGACAACCTAATGGATCAACCATAAATGCAGCGAATAAATTAAAAAGTGTTGCTAATTTTGAATATAATTTAAAGTGATGATGACAAAATTTCGATCATCATCATTATCAGCAGCAGCATCATCATCAACAACAAAGCGCTGAGGTGAAAAGATGTTGTGTCTTGATAAAAAAAATATTATTAGTTGAAAAATAAATAATAATTACGAAAAATTTTGCATAAATTAATTAAAATGAGCGAACAAAAAGTGTGCGAATGAGACAAAATAGCTAATTATAGTAAGTTCATCAAATTAGAATGAGAAAACAACAAAGAAGGAGCGAACAACAGATCAAGCACACTCAACGAGAGACGATGGGCAGAAAGTGTCAGAGAGAGAGAGAGAGAAAGAGAGAGTGAGCGCTAGAGAGTGAGAGGGCAAGAGGAAATAGAGCAGAGCGCAGCTGCCAAGAACATGGTGGCCGACATCGCTGCCGCTGCGCAGCGACTTCATTAGATTTTTCTGCTTCTTGATGAACATTTTGTTCTTCTTCTTCTTTGGCTCTGGCTGTCATGAGTGAGCATGCATGCATGACTTGCATTTATAAATTGCATAGATAAAAGATAATAAAAATCGCAAATGTTTGCAAATCCACCAAACAACAACAACATCAACAGCAACAACATCATTATCATTTGCTGCATCTTCGAGGCGTGAGCGCATTTTAACAGCTGCCGCAATGCGTTTAACTTGTAATGAACATTTTAATGGCAAATAAATTATATCGACAAGAGCGAGTGAGCGGGAGGGGTGCGGGGTGCGGTGCGGCGTTGACTTATATTCAATGCGATAGCAATTTAAATGCATTTGCTATGAAAATTTATATTTATATTGGACAGCTTTGTTTGTATGTATATGCATACACACACACACACACGCACACACTCAAGCAGAAATAATTATTATTTACATTATTTTCTTCAAATTTGGTTTGTTTTTTAAATTTATTTCGTTGCAGCAACAACAACAACAACTCAATAAATTTATAAAAAAAACAATAAAACTAAAAATTAATTATAACTCATACGCCGCGTGGTACGTATGGTACATATATTTATATACACATGTGTGTGTGTGTGTGTGCTTGGCAACGTTGAATAACACTTAACACAAAACAATGCAAAATCTACCAACAACATAACAAACTCATCTTCTACTCATAAGCCTACCCCCCCCCCCCCCCCCCACAATGCCCTCAGTGACGACGTTGAGAACCAATCATAGAAGGGTTTTTCGACATAAATGCGCACACGCAAATTGCAACAATCAAAACGTTTGCCTTGGCAAATGAAGCGTTGCAAAAATAGCAAAGCGCAAAAGTACAACAACAATAATAGCAACAAACAAAAAAATAAAATATTTTTTTTTTTTGTATTCTTTTCTTTTTATTTCTCATTTTAGTTTCAAATCAAATCAACCCCATAAATGACAATGCAAAATTAACAGACACACACACACACACACACAGAGATAGACAGACAGACAGACAGAAAAGTTGCCATTTTGCATTTGCACCTGTGCAAAAGTGTCAGCATGTCCTTCAGGCAAATAACAGCAAACCCGCCTTTTGCCGCTCTCTCTTTCTCACTCGCACACACACACACTCGCTCGATCTTTTCTACACACACACACATTCGCACAATCATTCCACTTGTTTCGTTGCTCATACTCAACCGTTGGTCTGTCTGTCTGTCTGTCTGTCATTCCTCTCCTCCTTTCCCCCTCGCTTGTTGCCCCTCAACAGACGTCAGCTGCATAAATGCAACAACAGAGAAAGAACACCCAACAAAATGTCTGTCTCATGTGTGTGTGTGTGTGTGTGTCGGTCCGCCTGACTGACAATTTCTTTTGTTCTAAATTAGACAACAAGTGCGCCTGCCGCTCAAAAAACATGTCACGCGCGTTCGCTTATGAACACTTTGAGTGCCGGGCACGAAAAGTCTTCGTTGTCATCGTTGTTCTTGTTGTTGCTGTTGCTGTTGCTGTTGTTGTTGTCTTTGTCATATATGTTGCCGCTTTTAAGATTTGCGGAACGTTGGTGCAGTGAAACGTGCAAAAAAATACAACAAAGCACGGCAATGGTAAAAGGTGAGAACCCAACCCACCAACCCCCTCTCACCCCACTCAAATAACAAAGCAGCGCTGAAAAAATATCAAAAACAACAACAAAAACAAAAATAATAAAATTCGCACGCAAAGCCAAAGGCAAAAAAAGACACATAACTGTAAAATGCAACAATTATTAATGACAACAAATGAAGCAAACTCAACAACAACAACAACGACAACGACAGCATTACACTTCGAACGCAGCTGCTAATATTTATTCTTGCTGTCGAACATGTTGCAAGCGTGAAAAAAAGGGCGAACAAAAAGTTTGCGTGCGAAGTAAATTTGAATAAATTTTTGTAATTTTTTTTTATATATGTAAATAAAAAAAAATTTAAATAACAACACGCGCTTGCATTTCCAATTTTATGCTTTACTGCACAACAGCAACAACAACAACGTTGACAATAACAAGTCAAAAACTATAAAAAGGATTCAATTTGAAAAGTGAAAATTGCGCACTTTTACTGCAAAACAACACGAAAACAAACACAAAGGACAACTGAACAGACGAGCAGAGGAGCAGAGGCGCAGCGGCATGGTAAGACGGAGTGAGGCACAGGAAGACGAAGTGCGAAAGTTAAAATGAAATATGTAACAATGAACCAGCAGCAAACATAAGCCAAATACGCCCACGCAAAATAATATAAAATAATATACAAAATAAAAAAAAAAAAATGCCAAACAACGTCACAGCATGAAATCTATTGTAGGATGATATGTAACAGCGAATGGTTGCATAAATGCAATAACAATAACAACAACAGCACACAGCAGAAGCAGAAGCACAGAAACGAACTCAAACCACGAACTAAAGCCGAGAACCAACGAGCCAACGAACCGACGAACCGCAACAAATGCGCACCTACAACGCATTTCGGTCGATTGCTTCGCTTCGCGGCCGCCGTCGTCGTTGCCGTCTTCGTCATCATCATCGTGTCGTGTCATTTTCGTGCTCGTTCTTGCTCGTGGGTGCTTTGCTGTTTGATACGTTTTGCTTCGTTGGCACATGCTGCTTTCCTTCTGCTACTGCTGCTGCTGCGACTACTACTACTGCTGCTTCTTCTTCTGCTGCTGCTGCTGCTGCTGCTGCCCAACTAACGAAACTAACGAACCAACAATGTTGTTGCTTGGCCGCTCCTCGTCCAACCTCGTGCATCTTCCTCATCCACTGCTAACGTTCGTTTAGGTTTCTTTTTTATTTTATTTTATGCTCTTGATTATAATGATGATGACGATGATGATGAAGATGTACGGCATTTAGTGGGCGGCTGGGTGTGGCACAGTGCGCTCGCTTGTTAAATTGAATTGCTCAACTCTTTAGCACATCGTCATAACTCTTAACTATGAATTACGAAAAGCAACGCAGCAAAGACAGAAAAAAAAAACAGTACACTCTTACTTCATAAAAATTGTGGCAAAGAAAAGCGTTGAATAGACTGAAAAAAAAAACATAAACAAAAACAGAGGAAGGAAAACAAGCGTGGAAATGATTTCGAGCATAGTCAGCGCACACGCTTTGCCAAATGCCACTAAACGTCGATGATGATGATGATGACGACGACGACGATGATGACGAGCACAAATACAAGGACAAAAAATAAAGAAGGAAAACTTGATTTGAATTCGCTTTTAATTTGATTTGCGCGCACTTTGCTTCAATTGCTCAAATTGCTCAAATTGCCATGGCAATGCAACCAATTAGAAAAATAAAAACAAAAGTTAATTCAAATAAAAAAAACAAGTGAAGCGTTCAATAATTGGCAAGGCACTTCAGGTCAATCAATCACATGAGAATGAGACGAAGCGTTGAACAGCTTTAAGCTACTTGAGCGTCTAAAAAAACAAACAATCAGTCAGCAGCCTTGCACATGCCGCCATTGTTGCAAACACACGCCCATGTCAGGCTTAGCTACACACGAACATGCGACAGTTTAATGTGCACGATTGTTTGCTACTTAATTGGCACATGTGCTATGCGTGCGCTATGCAACATAAGTGCATGTAATGTTTGGTGTTTTTTTCAAATGAAGAATGGACGATTTTTGACTGTTTTGAAATTAAAAGGTTTATTTCAAGCTTGCACCCAAAAAAAAATCGAGTTAATTAATTAACGAGAATCTGTAAATTAATTTCATTCAAAATGCTTAAGTCAAAAACGGCAAAAGAGAAGTAAAATAAAAAAAAAAGAAATCATAAAAAATAAAAGTGTAAATTAAATGACACTGAATTGTTAAACAGATTGTTGAAGAAACAAAAAAAAAGAAGGAAAAAGAAGTTTCCAAGGCGAACGGCAGAGGGCGTAAGAGAGTTGTCAAGAGACGGTAAAAGTTGAAGTATTTTGGGGGTGCTGGCTGAGGGGTGAGGGGCGTTCGGTCAGCGGCTGGCAGAGCACGTAAGCAAACATGACAAAAGTAATGAAAAAATGTGCTGTTGTTGTTGTTGTTTATGAAAAATGGCGTAAAAAACGCGCAAAGCGAAAAAAGGAAATTAAAATGAAAAGCGGAAGTTGTCACGTACAACATTTGAACAATTTTAAAGTTGTTAAGAAAAAAATACAAAAAAAGCAACAACAATGACAACAAAATCAACAGCAGAACAACAACAATAAAACAACGAAAATTAACAATAACGAAAACACAACAAAAAATACAACAACGATATTTTCTTCTTCTTCTTGTTAAATAATTGTTGTTATTGTTGTTGTTATTGTAAGTGTTACAATTGTTTGTTTGCAACATTTATATTATTGCTGATGGCGTTGACGATAGTCTACAAAACAACAACAACAAGAACAACAACGTTGAATACTATAACAGTTAATAAGAAAGCAAAGCTTATGAAACAACAACAACAACAAAAACAAAAAACACAAACAGAAGCACAATCAAACACCTCTTGAAGACAACAGAAGCCCCCCTCCCCTACGCTTCATCCACCCCTTTCCACCCCATGAAGCATGCTGGCAAATTGTTGTTGTTTTTTTTTTTTTCTTTATTTTCTTCTTTTCGTCAAAAAGCAACAACGTACAAACGGAACAAGGAAGAGGAAGCAGCAGCAGTAGCAAAAGTAGAAAGCATAAAGACAATGGCAAACAACAGGCGGTGTACAAACAATGCAAGGGGGTGGGGCTGAGGTGATGGGGTGATGGGTTGATGGATGTTGTTTGTTGTTTGGTGTTGAAGAAATGAAACTGACAGAAGAAATTACAATGGGGGGAGGGGGTAGGGTGCAGGTGGGAGGGCAATTTTTGTGGTTAAAATATGCGTGACAAAATGCTATTAAATGCACAACAACTACAACAAAAACAACAACAATATAACTCTATGAATAGCAAAATAAATACAAAGCACAACAAAGCAAACAACAGTAACAGTAACAACAACGACAACCGCGAAAAAAAACTATAATAAAAGCTTAGAACAACAACAACAACAATAATAACAATGAGAACAAAATTAAAGCAAAGTATTGCAAACAATTATAATTCGTTGAGAACGCAGAAAACTCAGTGGGTCTGTGTGTGTCTATGTGTGTGTGTGTGTATGTGTGTGAGTGTGTGTGACACAACTTTTTGTACAAATATTAAGAAATGTACAAAATAACATTATTTCTAATTTTTTGTTGGTTTTACTATAATAAAAATAAAGATAATTTTATGGTGCACAACGCACAACAACAGCAACAACAACAGCAACAACAACGACAACGACAACAATATGAAAAGGAAATGAGCGAAATATGAATGAAAAATAATAAAAAGAATACAAATAAAAAAAAACGCAACGGAAGTTAAAAAAAGGAAAGGAAACGAAACGAAAGAAAGATTTGCGCTCTGTTGACCTCTCACACACACACATACACATATACATATGTATGTATGCTTGTGCAAGCACAAAAGTTGCAAATGTTTTGTTGATTCAAATTTTTTTTTATTTATTTATATTTTTTTTTAATTCATTTTAATTTGCTTTGCGTTGTTTTTTTTATTTATTTATCCATATAAGCTTTGCCAACACACACACACACAAACAAAATAAAAATGCATTGCATACTTGCAGGCGCGCTTTGTAAACGCAACTTCATTGAGTACATTTTCAACAAGGCAACGCAACGCAACAATAACAACAACAACAGCAGCATTAAAATTGTTGTAGCCAATCAGGCAAGCACACACACAAGCACACACACACACACGCACACAGACATTTGCTTGCTTGCTTGCCTTGAGCTGAATTAAGTTGGTTTTACTTAAAATGAGTTTTGAGTAGAAATGTTGATTTTTGCCTTCGCTGCAAGATTTCTTTTTCGTTTTTTTCTCATCTCCTTTTTTCTGTCTTCGTTTTTTTTTTATCATCATAGCAATGCTTGTGCTTTACAACATATTTAAATATTTATGCAATTTAGCAGCACAGACGTCGCTTGCTACATACATATCTGCATCGACAATTTCATCTGCGCTCTGCCATTTGCTCTATCTCTTTCTGTCTCTATGTCTGTCTCTCAGTCTGACTGTCGGTTTAAACACAACCTGCGCAAAGGCCAAGTATAACTAAGAAAATTAAAGCCTCTGCACGTTCTCGAGCACTTTTCCAACACATTAAAATGTAATAAAGTAAATTACGCAACAAACTGATCATTAAAACGGCACACATAAAACAACATTTAATAGAAATAAAACAAAAGTCACAAACAAATGCCGAAAAGATTGAAGATAATAACCGAAAATGGTCAAACATCGAACCAACAAATGGAGGGCGACGGCGGCGTCATTAAAGCGTCGCTGTTCAACACTGAAACGGCAATTATAACTGCCAAAAAAAAAACAACAAAACAAAAAAAGATGCCATTATGTAATATGAAACGTAAAGGCAACAAAAGCAACAACAAAAATATGCGACCAAAACAATGGCAGGCGAAGAAAAATCAGCAAAAAAGCAGCACCAGCAGCAACAACAACAACAGTGGCAGTCAAACGCAGCTATCGAGATGAGTGTGGCAGCATTGTTAAAAAAAAAAACAAAAACAAAAAAAAAAAAGATTGGCATAAACAGTGATGCGCACTGATGGTAAGAGGACAAGGCAGGGTGGTCGCTTCACAAGGGGTGCGTTCTGCTCTCGTTTCCTCTCCTCTCCACGCCTCTGCTCAGCTCTGCTCTGCTGACAATCGATTTATTTCAAGACTTGGCCTCATTCATAAACACACACACACATACACACACACACACGTACAGAGGGATATACACTAAGTAGCCATTCTTTATTCTATGTTCATGATGTAATAGACATCAGTGGATGTATGCATACATATATATATATGTGTGTGTGTGTGTGTGTGTTGTTATGTGCGTCAATTGCTGTCTATGTGAGATAAATGGTCGTACGTACGTTAGTTCAGTTTAAGACGAGCAGCAATTTTCACTTGAACTCATCTTCTTTGGTAGCACATCATTTATGAATTTATGATGAACACGTTCGTAAAAAAGTAAAAGAAAATTGTTACACTAAAGCAAGATGGCGAGTGTGAGCGGGAGTGAGACAGAGGGAAAAATGTTAAAAAACAAAAAAAAAAAATCATACCAATTAAAGCAAAAATAACAAATGTTTAAAATACAAAAACGAAATTATACAAAAACAATATTTTTCTTTTTTATTGCTTGTTTAAATTTGTAAGAATTCCTGAACGCATAATTAATCTGCTGAACTTTGATTCAAAATGTAATGTTATTTTTTTTGTTTGTTTGTTTTTTTTTTGTTTTTTGTTTACAAGTCTTTTTCGCTTCGTCTTCAATGCTGCCAATACTGACAAAACAATCTTTCAATTGGCACAACAACAAAAGCAACAAAAACTTCTTGTTTAAAAACAAAAGAAAAAAAAAAATAACTAGTAAGGGCGTTATAGTCGAATATACTCGACAATATAATACCCTGCACACACTCTATAAAAACAATAAATATTTATCTGGCATCGTCCATTCAAATAGTGTTCAAAATATCAAGAAAATCGGTCAGAAAATATTTCCAATTTGTGATAAATTTGAATTTGTTAGTTTTTGAGGGGTAACCACCAAAGAGAGGGGTATTTTGTGGTATGCAGTTTCAAAAATGTATATTTACTGAGCTTGTATACAAAATTTTAGGTTCGTGCCATTTATAGTTTTGGAGATAAGACAATTTAAAGTAAACCACTTTTAAAGGGTAAATGAGGGAGTGGCGCCAAAATTGTGGTATGCAGTTTTGTACGGCTAAACAAGAACAACAACAACTGAGACAACAAATTGGCACAAACTGTGAAATAGCATGAAGAAGAACGAAAGTGTAAATAAAATGCATGAGAAAAGTCAAAGAGACAATTTGCCACAAGATGGCGCTTTCTTTCTTCAAATGCACAAAATCATCTAAAACGATCCCCTTACTGGTTTGTTGTTGTTGTTTTTGTTAACATTATTTCAAATTGAAACGCTTAAAGCCAATAAATGTTAAAACAAATAATAATTAAGGCAAACAATAAAACAATTCAAAAGTTAAATGCATAAAATTTGCATATTTAAAGGCGTTAAACAATTGCCTGCAATAATTTTGTTTTTTTTTTTTATTTTTGTATTATTTTTTATTATTTGCTTTTTGTTGAAACATTATTTTTATTGTTGCTTATTTAACACATTATTTTGCATTTCATAATTTTTGTTGGCTTCGTATTTGTTTGTTTTTTTTTTTTTTTTTGCTGCTAATTTTTGACTATTTATTTGCAACAATTTGTTGAACAAGTGTGGCATAAAAATTTAATTAACAACTGCAAAACAATCATGATCAAAAATAACAACAACAACAACAACAACGACAACAATAATAAATAACAACGGCTATGATAAAATAAACAAGCTGACGCCGCCGCCGTCAATGCCTTCAATGACGCCCGCCTGCCCTCTGCCCGCCCACTGGCCCACCAACTCACCAGTACCTCACCACAAGCCTTTCGACTTAAATGTGCGTTTGGCGTTGCCAATTAAATGAAATGCCGCAAATAACAAACGAGCGGCCAAACAGGGAGCAGGGAGAGTGTAAAAGAGAGTGAGGTAGAGAGCAATAGAAGGAAGCGCCTGCTTGCCAGTTCAGTTCATCTGTCTGTCTGTCTGTCCATCAGTCTGTCAGCCTGATCGTTCATACATATAAATATGTATATATATATCCGTTTGTTGCTCATTGTTCGCATTTTCAACTGTTAATTAATTAATTATGAAAATTGTGCAGCACGTGCAGGCTAAAAACAACAATGACAACAACAACAACAACAAAAATGTCAACCCAACAAATTTGCATTGCGCCAACGACAATATAAAATTTATGAAGCCATAAAGCGAAATTACATGAAAGATTCCTATAAAAAGAACAAAAAAAAAATCTCATTTCTTATGCAAAACTGTTTGAGGTTTGCACAATGCTCAAGAGAGGGGGGCAAGGGGCATGGGTGATGGGAGAAGAGGCATAGAGGAAGCGCCGTTCGCAAAACGAACGATTTATATTTGAGAATTGTGCAACTTTATTGCAATTATATGGTAAAAGTATCTTTCTTTGATTTTTATTGTAAAAAAAAAATAATAGCATACTTAAAAGCAGCACTTCTCTATGCGCCGTCAAACCATCGGCTATTGTGTGTGAGTGTGTATGCTATCGTTCTTAATGGCGGTCAATTTGCATGCAATTAAATGGAATTGAAAACTTTTTCTATTATGCAATAATAATGAGAAAAATCAACATGCCATGAAGCCTTGTTGTATGCAATGCAATTTGTGTGCCTCGAGCGCATTGATAGCTCAAGTTAAATTGCCTTGTTGAAATACAAAATAATTTCAAATTGCCCAAAAAAAAAAAACAACAAAAAATATCTTTCTTAATTGGTTTAAGCTTCAAGTTGAAATTTAAGTGTTGGTGTGCCGTATGCGCTGTGTCGGCGCTTGCAACGTAAGCGTGTTTAATTTTTAAATCTGTACTGAAATATAATAATACGTAAAGCAATTTTCGTTCAATGACCGTCAATGAAATTAATGCGATTTATTGTCAAATCGGTAATGTTTTTGTTTCGAACAAATTCAATTTGCATATAAAAAAAATCAAAATTCAAAACGTAATTACATGATGCCTTTGTGTGTGTGTGTGTATGTGTGTGTGTCTGTCCCAACGACCGCCATGTCAATCGCAATGCAATGCACAATTTTAAAACCGAAACATGTCATTAGAAGACTTCATGCATTCATTCATTCATTCATTCATTCATTTATTCATTTATTTATAGTTAGTTTCATTCAATCAAATGGAAAATAATGAAAAACTGACATTTTAATATGATTAGTAAATAAATTATAGCAAATGTCAGTTATCAGCAACAAAAAGCGGACAAGGACGCACGTAGTGGCGACAAGGACATGTCGGACAACGGCAGACAGAAGCCATTTTGCAATTGAGCCAACCGAGGCGACAGACAATGACGATGAAGAAACGTGGCGGTGGCTGGGTCGTTCTAACCACGAATATATTTACAAAGCAAAATTTATAAGCAAAAAATAAATTTTGCGTGTTTATAAAACATCATCATTGACACAAAGAAATATACGCGTCGTACTTTGCAACTTCAAGAAATAGTTATTCGAAGGAAAAAAACAATAAACACTTCTATATTTTTTCCAACAAAGTTTCAGACAAATCGACTTGAGTGGAATATGAGTATTTATGGGACTAATTGTTTTCGTTGCTTCCTTAATGGCACAAAAACAATAACAATAACAAAAACAATAACAAAAACATAAACAAAAACAAAAACAAAAGCGCAGCAAATATAAGTTTACTAACTAACTAACAACATTTTATGCGAATCGCGTGACATTCAAAGCAGACAGACAAACAGACAGACGGACGGAGAGACAGAGAGAAAGTCTCTTCAGAAGATAAAACTTGTTTAATAGTTAATAATTATAATGCCAATAATAATGATGATGATGATGATGATGATGATGAACGACGAAAGTGGGTGAGTAGCGTGGAGGGTGGGGCAAAATATGCTATTAAATGCAACCAAAACTTCAAAAAAAAAATAAAAAAAAAACATAAAGAGATAATGAAATAAAAAACAAGGAAGCTGACGCCAACATCTAAACAATGTAGAAGAAGCAGAAAGAGAGATTGAGAGAGAGAGAGAGAGAGAGAGAGAGCGAAAAAGGGAGAAAGCATTAGTTGAATTTCGTTTGGTTTGTTGGCTGTTTGCCTTGACTTGGATAATCATCAAATTCGACTGAAACTTTGCCAGCAATCGATAAATGCAACAACAACTAAACTATTGCAGCTTCAGTATCCATCATAATAACAACAACTACAACAATGCCAATGCCAATGACAAAAAAGTTTATAATGAACATGAAAAAGTAACATGTTTGAAATTGTTTTCAAAATGCGAAAAATTTACACATTAGATGCACAAAAAAGATACAAAATAAATGCAAATCCATGAGCACATCCGTAACCCTCAACTCGCCACTCATGCCGCTCACAAAATAAATAAATATAAACTACGAGAAATATCCAAAGGATTTCAAAACAAAAAATCAACCGAAACCGAAAAAAGAACATTTTAATGGTGTTTGTTCGCTTGTGAGAGCTTTTACTGTTGTTTATTCAAGTACAAATCCTTTGATTCAATAGAAAGTTTTTGTGCAAAATTCAACAAAAATTTTAGAAAAAGTTTTTAAACAAATGTTTATGGCGCGAATTAAAGTCTTTTTAGATCATTAAAATGTCAAAGCATTAAATTAAAATTTCTTATGGCCGGCAGAATTATGTGTGTGTGTGTGTGTGTGTGTTTCACTCTTTGGTCATAAATATTAAAAGTATAACTTATAGTTTGTTTTTGCATTGATCGTTGTTGTTGTTGTTATTATTGTTATGCCAATTTGCTTAAGCACACAACTGCTATTGATGCTGTCTCTCTCTGTCTGTCTCTGTGTATCTGTGTGTGTGCTCTGTTTGTATTAAGTAGCGAACCAATAAATAATGCAAATGTTTTCAATGAAAGATAATAAAAAATACTATAAAATGGCATATAAAAAATGCATTACCTCATCGAATTTTTCTCAACTATGTACATATGTATGTTGTTGTTTCTGTACGATTTTTATACATTTTCAATTTTTCATTTCATTTTATTCTTACTCATACATTTTTATATACCCTACAAAATATTATAGAAAATTTTTTCAATAGCATATTAAATGTCTGCAAATGTGCACAAAATAAAAGCTTCATTGCACTTTTGTATGTCTGTATTTGGAGATGCAAAAAAAAAAAAAAAACAAAAAAAAAATCAATTGTATCTCAAACAATTTTTAGCATCTTCTGTGCATGCCATCACGTACATCTGTCTGTCCGTTTGTCTGAACTGTCTGAACCAGCATAGAATCATGTTTCATTAAAAGTATTTGTTATCAGAAAAAAAACTTCATAGTTTGAGTTGAATTTCGATTTTCTCACATTGGACAACACTTTCTAAGATCAACGAAGCTGAAGTTAGTACACTTTTATCACTGTTTTTGTTGTTGTAGTAGTATATTGTGGCATGAGGAGTCTGTAGATATACATACATATGTGTATGTATATGTATGCAAATGCAGAGCTAATAAATTATTGTCAACATTTGTAGAGCTCTCTGGCGATGCTTTTACCTTTTGCAACTGATTAAACTAACCAAACTTATATGTTTAAAATAAGATCATATTCCAATATGTTGATCAAACCCTTAAAACCACCTTTCCGCCCGCCCACTGTTCAATGATGAAGAGTACTACAGTTCGAAACTTCCGTTGGCTTCGCTTTGCTTGTTGTTTTTTTTTTTTTTATTATCATTTTAGGTATTATTATTTTTTGTAGCACACTTTTATGCTGTTCATGTTCAATACATTTGTAGCTAGCTGTCGTATGTTGTTTTTGTTGTTGTTTTCGTTGTACGCTGGCAAAGATAGAAGCACACACACACACACACACACACACACACACACTCACACGTTGAAGTGCAACGTTTTCAACTTATTTTGTTTTCTAAACATTTTTTTTTATTTATTTATTCATTTTTGTTGTTGTTGTTGTTGTTGTATTTTTGCCGTTGCAATTTGGCAAAGTGCCAAATAGCATTTAGTGGCGGTGGTCGCCAGCAGTAGATTGTGGCTAGTGACGATTCGTGGTCTTATGGGTGATGAACACAAACTACTTTACCCTTCACCAACAAGCCCCCAATATGGCAGTGATTGTGTAAAATGCATAAATATCTAAATACCAAAAGCAAACAAAGTACAATAGCAAACGGCATAGCCGACAATATAATACCCTTCAAAATAAGTCAAAGAAATTTATAAAATATCTTTGAGGGGAAACTGTGTGGAGAAAGGGGTATTTACTAAACCTGTATATGAAGCTTCAGTTTCCTAACACTTTGGGTTTACACTTTTCGAGGGTAAATGAGGCGGAGGGTATGCAATTTTGTAGAGCTGTGCTATGCTGAGTTCAACCAACCGATCTTCATGTTTCTTTCGCTCGTGTTGTTCGAGCTTTAGCTTTTTAAAAGAGTGGGCGTGGCACAAAACCATTCAAACTTGATCTGCTGCCGAGCCTCACGACCACGTCCATCCTTCAAATTTCAAGTCTCTAGTTCTTATAATGAGAACCATTGGTGAATATGAAGGAACGGACATGGCTCAATTAATTGTCTTGTCATTTGGATCAATAATATATATACTTTCTAAGACCCCCTCCCAATCTGGTGAACATGATACACAGGCTATACAAAAATAAAATCCAGACACTCTCGTACAGACACACATATGTATCTATATACATATGTACACAAATGAATGAAGCATGTGAGGAAAGAGCGCACATTGGCCATTGGACAAATGACACAATGCTTTCACGATGATGATTATGATGATGATGATGACGTTGCACTTTGCACAAGCAGTAAATTGCAATGAAGGCGACAAGGTATGAAGTCGAAGGTGCAAAAAAAGCTTGGCAAAAAACAACAAACATTATTTTTTTTACCAACATTATGTTATTTCTATTTGTTTGTTTGTTTGTTTGTTGTTGCTGTTGAGTTATTGTTATTATCAACAAATGCGGATTTTCTACAATTTTGTTGTTCTTTTATTTTCCTCTTTTTTTTATAGATTTATATTTGCCATAATTCACCTTTAAAGCGCTTAGTTTTGTTTGTTGTTTCTGTCTTGTTGTGTTCTGCGCCAAGGGTCAATTACTTTTCATTTATGCGTCTTGATGTTGCAACAAACTCACTCACTCATTCACTCTCAAAAGGTTGCAAAAAAACAAAAAAAACACAGTATCAAATGCAAAGAAAAATTGATATTCAAATGTCGAGAGACTAACATAGAAACCAATTTGGGTTAAGCATAGTTTTTTTTCTTGAATAATCTTCACTTTGTCAAGCAGTTGGTAACACACTGAAGGAGATCTGCAACCACAGCTTTGATGCTATCAGTAATAATATCCAATAGCAGGAATTCTTTGATTTTGTGTTCGGATCATCGGATGGTCATTTTATAAAAATCTGAATTTCCTTACTAACAAAATCTGAGCCTCAAAAAGGGATACTATTGATAAGATATTGGTATGTACGATTGTAGCAAGAGTGTATGAAATTCGAATCAAAAAAATTGGCCCTGACATGTAAAGAGTATTAAATCTCCAGCTAGGCTCAAGATAATCTTTTTATTTGTTTCTTTTTTTTTTTTTTATTTATTTATGTCAAATCCTTTTGCTTCTCCAAGCACAACAACAACAAAAACACACACACACACACAAAGACACATCAGTGTGCCAGTTACAAAATGACACTTGAGTACCAACTTGACTGCAACACAACCTGCTAGCTGTCCTTCACCCCACCCAACCCCCTCGCCCTTCTCTGGCAAAATAAGAGCCCCCATGCGACATATGTAGGTACGTATGTCACACAGCTGTCAGGTAACCTTAGAGCATAAAATAAAGTAACAACAAAAATAAGGTAAAAATTTTAATAGACACAAAATTTCGTACATTTCAAGTACAATGCAAACACAAGCACAAACTTCGATAGCCCAACGGTAACACAGAAAATAAAAAAAAATACAACTGAGAACATAAAAAAAAATGTTTTTTTGAACATTTACCAATTGGAAATTGAGGCAATTTTCATTGCAATTAAACAATGTCCAATGGTCGGAGATCAAGACATGACCAACTCATCTGCCTGTGCCCTTCGGTCAAAGCAAGACATGACCAACTCGTTGTTCTTCCACTTGCTCGCTGATTCGTTTCCCTTGTTCCGTCGTTCGTTCATTCATTCGTTCGTTCATTGTTAGACAAACAGTTATTTGGCCCAATTGGATTTTATTGTTTTTTTTTTTTCGACAAAACATATGCGCAAAAACAACAATTTACTGTTTGTAAATATATTGGACTCTACGCTAGTTCAAAATGTATCACAAAGGGGTACATGGTTCATCTTCTCGTTATTGTTGTCGTTGTCGTAGTCATTGTTATTGTTGTTATTGTTGTAGTTGTTGTTGTCGGTGTGTTGTTCGATTTTCTTAAAAGATTTTGTGGCAAAAACCATTTGCAAATTCCTTTGATCGCACTTTGCCAATAGATGAGAACAAAAGGCGCAGCAGAATATTCAAAGTATTTTATTAGCTTGTCTATAGTTAATGTATCTATATAAAAATACATACATACATACATATATACTCATGTAAGCGCTTTAAATGAGTTGCACGCATACAATACATCATTTTGTATAACATTGCATTTTCAATGCTTTGATTTCTAATTTGGATTATTTTTTTTTTTTTTTTTGTTTTTTGTAAATTTGTTTTTGTTATTTTAATGCACTTACACACACGAAAAAAAAGGCAGACGAACAGACAAACAGTCAGCAAGATAAAAACAGATATACAAATATAGCTACAAATGTATCTATGCAGTTTACTGCTGCTAAGCAAATTGTATAAATCAAATAAAAGAAGAAGTAATTTTTTATAGATTTATTTTTACATTTAGTTAGTCGTCAAAGATACTTGAAATTTTGAGAAAAGTATTAGTAAATTATTTTATTACGGTTTGTTGACTTAAAGTGCGTAAATGAAATTACAGCAAAAACTTGATAAATCTTAAATTGCAAGGCCATGATGATGATGATGATGGTGATGATGATTATGAAATAAGAAGTAATAATGAACGCAATTGAAAATGTAATTAAATTGAATTGCAAGAAACTGTTAAGAATATTAAATAGACAAAGAAAACAACAACAACTACAAGAAGCAGATGTAGAAACAAAGACGACAAGACAGCAACAAAATGGTTAGACGCACAAAACACACACACACACATGCACAGACAGTCAGACAGACGGACAGACTGAGATGGCCAATACATTTTAACTCAATTATTTTAGGCAGTCAGTTTCAGTTTCACTCTCATTTCGACAACATCCTGTCAGAGTTGCAAATACGCAAACAAACCGGAACGAAGCCCAATGACAACGAGCACAGTAAACAAGCCGACAGAGAGAGAGAGAGAGAGACAGAGAGAGAGAAGGAGTTTGGTTGCTGAGTGAGCAAGAGAAGCCAGCAAAAGCAGCAAAGGCCATCATATAAGTCAAGCGAATGAATGACAGGACATGACAATGCAGCAGCCACATAGACATGCAAATGGACGGACAGATAGATAGACAGACAGACAGACAGACAGATAGACAATGAGACGAGACATGATATTGAACATTCCAAGCAATCGACATACAAATACATTTGAATACTTCTAATCGAAGCGCAACGGGGGGCGAAATATGCGCTTGTTTATCACTTTACTTTGTCATTAAACCATTATCATCATCATCAGCATGTCCGTCTGTCTATGTAGCTGTCAATAGATGCATCGGTATTGATTACAGTCAAATCTGGATAAGCGAGAACTGGATAAGTGAGAGTAATAGCCAGGACCCGTCAGGACAGAAACCTCTCTAAGAGAGAGACGTTTTTCCCTCATGGACCTCATACATACATAAAAGAGACACACATACAGTAACAAATGACAAATCAAATTACATAAAAATTTAATGTCTCATTGTTAGAACTTCCTACTATTGTTTTTGTATTGCTTTCTCATCAATATTGTACCTATTCTATTTCATGGAACTAAATAACGTTGTTTTTCGAATAGACACGTGTGTCTGTGTACCTTTCGGGTTAGTGAGAAACCTCTATAAGCGGTCCGGTCCTTGAACTCTCGCTTATCCAGGTTTGACTGTATATTGAACACGAAAAACATTTTTTCATATTTCGGCAATTTACAAACAAACAATGCCTTGAAATCTGTGAAAACGTTTGTTGCTTAAATGCAAAGCAAAACGAGAATCCACTTGACTCATATTCATAAAACAAAATTCGTAACGCTAATCAAATATGACGTAAAAAATGCATAAATAAAAGCGATGACTCGCTATGCTGCACTAACGCTAGGCGAGAGGAGGCAAGAGAGCGAGCGAGCGAGCGAGCGATTACAACATAAGAACGATCGTCGTGAGTCACGTGCATATTTCCAATTTGCTGACTCATTTTTCAATTTGGTGACCAATAAAAATGTATAAATTATGAATTATTATGTACAAGTATGTTGAAAACAACAAAAAACAAAAAAAAATAAAGCACACATTATGCCAAAAAGTTCGCTAATGAAATACAAATTGCTGTCTCAGTAAGATTTATATGTGAAACTTGCATATATGTATGTATACAAATGTATCTATAATAAACAATTTATTTCGATATTTCATTTAACACGCAAAACAGCTTAAGCTGCACCAAAGTTTATTAAAAATTCTTTGCATGAACGATTAACATAGAAAAACGAAAATTTCAATTTTAATTTCAAATAAATTTTAAGCCAAAAAAGATACTTGAATTTTTGCATATTGGCTGAATGCACAATATTCGTATAACTAATCAAAATTGTTTGGCTTTGTATGAAATGCAAAGTAAAATATTTCTGTAATAATTATTAATTGTTTGTTTATTTATTTACATGAAATGAAGTCTAATAAAATGTTAGAATTGCCAAACACAACAACAATTGGCAGTATTTGTGCACAGTGAGCAAAACATGCAGAAATTAATACTCTTTTAAACGGATTTCCTGTCTTCCTTTTGTAATTTTGTTGTTTTTGTTTCGGTTAAGAAAAACGAAACTACAAATTGTATTAGATATTTTAATTAGTTAGACTTTTTTCTACAAATAAGCGCGTGTAAAGAACAAATAGCATAAATAAAGTGTTCTTAAACTTAAAATATATTTTACAAATGTATAAAAATTGTTAATAAAAATTGCATAATTTTATTATTATTGTTGTTTTTTTTTTTTTAACTTAATTTATGAAAATATAACATGAAATATAAGAAGAAAATTAAATGTTTTCTACTTACATGCATCGAGTTAATGTCAGTGACGCTGTTTATCATGATTTTTTCCAATTTGATTTTTTTTTTTTTTTTTGTTGTTTCTTTCAATTGTTTTTTTTTTTGTCGTCGCTTTCTTTTGGATTTTTCTTTGCCTCTATTTATTTTTGTTTGTCAATTATTGCTAATTATTTACTTTAATGCTGTGTGTAAAATAAACGAAAAAAATAATAATAATAATAATAAATTTTAATGCGTTTAATTAATTTATTGTTCTGGCGCAGTTTCTAATCAGAATGCATTTTGGTCTTTCGATGTACAAAAATGCGTTGCTACGATCCAATAAGAATCGAACTTCGAACAAAAAAATGAAAATTGGAACCAGGGAAAAGGAGCAAAAGAGAAAAGTGCATGTCTTGTGTGAGAGCATTTATATGTAAGTATGTATGTGTTTGTGTGTTTGTGTTTATGTTCTTGTGTGATTCAAGCGAGCACGAGCGGAGCACAATTGCATGACCAAATTGATCGAAAAAAGAGCACACGCCAAAATAAGAGAGTATGCAGTTAGCAAGAGAGCGATAGAGAGAGAGAGACTTTGAAAAGCAGCTGATCTGCATGCTAGCCGGAATGGTGTGTTGGTTGTCTTGCAATGCATAAATTATTTAATTCTGCTATTTAAATTAATGTGGCAAATGCAAATGCAAAAAAAGAAGAAATATTATGTCTCCCCATTAAGGCTTAAGTGGCAGCAGCGTAACAGAGAGGAAGATGGCGAGATGTGTCAAGAAAGTGAATACGCAACAAAATAACGTTAAGAAGAAAATGCAACGTAATGAAAGAAAAACCAAGAGAAGTGAAACAAAAACGAAAAAAACGAAAAGAAAATTCCAAGTGCAATAATGTCGCAATTGTACAACCCTCTGCCGCACACATTCAATACGACGTGACGGTGCCGTACGCCAACATAACGGAACACATAAAACGCATACGGCAGCCGAAATGGTGAGCGTAGAACGTTGCATAAGCGGCAATGAATGAGAAAGAGACAATGAATGGGTGTTAGAAAGGAGTGAGGGAGGGGTATGGAAAAAAGTGAGGACACAAGGAGAAATAGAGAAAGACAGCGAGAGAGAGAGAGAGAGAAATACAGAATTAGGTAAGAGTACTGAGTAAAGAGATCTACTTAAAAAGTCTTAATTCTGTCATCTATGAATAACTAAAGCAACTTTGTACAGCGACAATAAAAAATCATCGACGACAACGATTTGATGCAATAAGTGAATATATTTAGAGAAAAATTTACGATAATTGAGGCAAGTTAAATTAGATTATCAACAGCGAAACCGAATGCGTTGCCGGCAATGAAGTATCTTTGAAAACGACTTCGCAACGCTTCAACAAAATCCAACTAACTCAGACAGAAAGACAGACGGACGGACGGACAGTCAAACAGTCAGTCAATAGTCAGCACGGATTGGCTTACTTTGCATCGACCGAAGAAACGCGCGCATTGTGACTAACCCCCGCAGTGCTCCACCAGACCGACCGCTAACAATATTAATGTGCTGGCTGCCTTTTTTTCGTTTTTTTTTTTTTTTGCATTTTTCTTTCCATTTAGACACCCAGCAGAGGGTTGTTGCAGAGAGCACAAACAACACAAAAATATATTTGCCGCAATTTTTCGCTCATTCGCATACTTGCTCACTCTCTAACTTACTCTCGCGCACATTGTGTCGCACAGTGGTAAACTGCATGCAGTTAACAAGACAAAAACAAATGCAAATGACTTTGATTGATGGATCTTTCGTGCGCACTATTATAATAAAATTGCCGATAAGAATGTTCAATTTTATTTAACATCAACTAATATCGTGGCCGGTTTGCTGTTACCGTTTTGATTTTTTATGAAAAAAAAAAGTTGGAAAATATGTTACATTTTAGCAAACTATTGATTTAATTTTAATAATTCGTTGTAGAACTCACAGACGACGAAACGAATTAATTGATTACTCAAAACTACTCATTCTTCTTGAGTAAATTACAGCTAATTTTATTTTGGCCAACATCAAATCAGAAAAAAAAAAGATCCCACAAATACAAATCAAAATATTAGAATAGCCTATTTGGGCATTGGAAAGATTTACGAAACTTCATTTTTATAGTCATGCACTTTTTGCTCTTCGCACCACTGTACGGATGCTGCAGCATCGCGCTGCGCGGTGGGCGGGCAAGGTTCGCAACATAGAATATACGGACAGAGCAGACCGAGACCGTGTGACTTATAAACTGCCTACAGGACCGGGCTGCACAACTGCAATTCTGCAGACGTTGCACGATGTCACGTTCATTGTTGTTATTTTCATTTTTATTTATTTATTTATTTTTTTTGTATGTTGATAAAAACGCGGTCTTTCCACAAATCATATGCGAACACACTTATAGAAAATACGCTAGAATTTTACGCTTCTTTCAAGCAAATCAACACTTGTAATTTTTTCTGCTTACTTTCTCATAAACTGCTGATAAGCGACTTTTAAACAAATTTATGGCTTTTTATCAAAATTCTGGTGCTCGTCTCGGCGGCTTTTCATTGTAAGTGCGTGTGTTTGTTTGTTGTGTGTGTGCGTGTGCGTGTGTGAGTCGGCTGAATCGTTGTAAGCGTTTATGTTTGTGTGTCTTCTTGCCTACCTTTTTTACAAGAACGCGAAATCTATTTTATTGATTTTTGCGTTGCTTTTTTTTTCTTTTCTTTTCTTTTTTTTATTTTGTTTCTTTTATCTTGTTGTTGTTTATTTACTTTTTTTTTTAAACACACTCGAAGTGCATTTGCTTACTAGCGGTTTCACTGTTCGGTAGTTCGTCGCCGACCACTGACGACACCAAAAAAAAAAAAAAACAAAATCACAAAAATTCTTTGACAAGACGCGTCTCGATTTTCCGTCAACCAACCGAACCGAAAGAGCATAAATTGGACTCAGAGGTGTTTATGCGGCATTCAGGCGCTTTTTGCTTTTGGCCCTTTTCACAAGCGACTATCACGCTTGTGCTCGGCCAGTGTTGCCCAATTGACCATTTTGTGGCTGTTTTTGGGCAACTACTTTGGCAGTTTGTGAGAGATCGACTAAAATATTAGTTCGCTGGGAATCTGAATTCCGGCAATCTGTTTTTTGATTGATCTCAAATTCAGATACAAAATTCAAAAATCTTTTTAAATTTTAGTCAGTTCTTCACACACACTCACTCACTCTCACAATCGTTCAAGTGACGAGGTTCGATATGAAAACATAAGTCAAACAACGCGGTCAAAATCAGATTGAGAGCAAGAGATGATGTTCGCTCAATTGAGAGCGAGAGAGGACTTTTTGACACGGCACAGGGGTATTGAATAAGCGTATGTCGCGATGCATCCGGTTCGATTTTTCCCGAACCTCCAATCCAGGGTGATTCTAAAAGGGGTTTCAGTGCTTCTTCTTCCACTTCTGCTGACACTTTTTTGTCAATGTTGCCCGTTTGCGTTTCTTATCCAATTGCGGTTATTTTTTAAGGTTCCATTCATTTTATTTATACAGTTCACAAAAATACCCCTAAAAAAAATTCCATTCGAACCACTCAATTTAGGTGAAAACCCTTTTGATAACCGACTAAAATATTAATATTTTAATGGCGCCTTTTATGCAATTTTCCAAAATCTATTAAGCCTCTGCTAGCTCTAAAAAGAAGAATCCCCAACTGAACTGACTCAGGTCATTATGCATTTCAAGCGAACATACGCCAGTTGATCTTCAGAACGGATCATTAACACCCTGTGGCCACTGCTAACTCCTGCACGTGCATGTTAACCTACTGCAGACACTCTTTTCTTAAACAGACTGTTAAATTTAACAGAGTACAGTGGCGCTCTCTTACTCGCCAGCAGAGTTCTCAAATCAGCAGGCAGCGTGAATTCTGCATTTAATGTATTGTGCAATTTTACGAATGTTTTTTTTATAAATTCGCTGAATACAGTCTGTTTTGTTTCAGAAAAATTGGCAACACTGTGCTCGGTACACGTCCTCTCACAAAGAGAGAAGACCGCTATTTGCTGCAAATTCTTCGAACGTGTCAAACAAATTTAACTGACAACTAGAATGAAGTCACACTTTGTACACTTACAAAACGTTTTGCAATTTGTTAATGAATGGGTTCTTTTCTTGGAATCTTGTAAAATGAACCGACTAATTTAAATGCAAATTTATGGGTTTCTTCAAAAATTTGAGCCGGCTTTACGACATTTACGTAAAACTTGGTGTA
Source organism: Phortica okadai (assembly GCA_034638295.1). Lineage (NCBI taxonomy): Eukaryota > Metazoa > Arthropoda > Insecta > Diptera > Drosophilidae > Phortica > Phortica okadai. The sequence goes on along the minus strand of CM067848.1, from coordinate 41,109,709 downwards.
AACAAAAAACATTTCATACGCGCACAAGCTCACACACAATAGATACTCAACTGGGCCTGAAGTTCTATATGTGACAAAGTCCCACTGACCATAAGAGCACATACGGTAAAACATGACACAAAAAATAAATGGCCCATAACTTCAAAAACGTTGGCACCTTTTATGGCAACGATGGCGTCAACCAACAGCCCTCTTTTTATCATGTTGAATTGACAAATGGTCTCCGGTATTTGAAGCGAAGACTGGATTAATTTTAAGAAAGATGATAAGTATATACACCAGAAATTGTGTCGGTGTAGAAGTCGTGCATAGGCCACCTAGGATGAAACCCGTTTCACGAGGCTAGTTGGCAGCTCAGAATAGCCATTTTGAGTGCTAGCTGCGGACATGTTTCAATGAAATCAACTGTGACATAAGGCATCCGTTTGACTTGTCATTTTTCTTGTCGTTAAACTCAAATCAAATTTTAGTTAAAAAAACTTACGCCATACTTAACGTCTCAAGTCTTAAAAATCTCTCAAGAAATGGAGGCACTGCTTATTTTCAAGTATAAGTAACAGTATAAGAGAAAGAATCTGAGCCGGGACTTTATGTCAACCAGTGCTGTCAAATCAGCTTTTTCCGTCGTTTCTGACTTTATTTTGCGACTCCATGGTGGGAACAGATTTGTTGACTGTTACACAATTTAAAATTTCAAATTGAAACAAAAATTATATTTAATCGAATTGACAATTGATTTATGCATTAGCAACGTTTGAAATTATTTGTTCGTAAATGGAAATGCCACGCAAATAAACGTCCGCTTTAAGAAACTCATCGTGATCGTGCAGCAACACCGGTGTATTGTTCATGGGCGAGAAACCCAGAGCAGGTATGCCCACTTCACGCAAATAACGCGAATCAGTGCCACCGGCAAATATTTGTAATTTAATGTTTAAGCCACTGAAAAGAAAGCAAATATTACACAGCAAGTCACGTTACTTCCGATCATTGCTACTTACAGAGCATCGACAGCACTTTTAAAGGCCAACCAATATGGATTTGTTTCATCGGTGGCTGTCGGCGGCACCTTAGGCCTTTTTTGTTCATATTCCACATCAAAGCCGCCGCCAGCTTCCTCAAACCATTTTTCCAGCTACAAGAAAAATAAATCATAATGACAATTCATCTACAAAACACATCCTATATTGGCTCCTTGACACTCACAGTTTGTTCGAACTCATCTTGACTTAAATCCAATGCCAAACGGACATCAAAACCAGCCTTTAATGTTGGCGGCACAACATTGCTCTGCACGCCGCCGCTGATACGCGTTAAATTGATCGTTGTTACATCACCGATGGTCAACGTTGGATCATTTTCAAGTCGCGCCTCTTGTGTACGACGCATTGCCATTAACTTGTCCAGCACATAATGCAATTTTTCGCCGACAGTGTTCTTCAGCAGCAACGAACCATGGCCCGCATTTCCAGTTATATTCAACATAAAACCTACAAGGAGTGTGTGCAGCATTGTTAACTTCTATTTGGGACACTTCGAATGCAATACATACGCCAAACACTGCGCTCCGCATAGAATACCGTAAACTCATTGTCCGGCGATGCAAGACCCTCGTCCAAGCTAAAGCCAATGTTGAGCGCTTTAAATTCTGCACTCTCGACAAACGCACGCATGCCCAAACGACCGCCCATTTCTTCGTCTAAAGCATAAAGTCAATATAGATAAGTCAAATAAACATTACGAGTAAACAAAAACTAGGTGAGCGAAATACACACCTGCCACAAATGAGATGTGTATGGTGCGTTTGAATTGCACGTCACGTCGCTTGAGCGCACGTATAGCGCCCAAATACTGCATGCCAACGCATTTCATATCCTGCGTCCCACGCGCAAAGATTCGACCCTCACTGTCCATATCAGCGCCGAATGGGGGATGCGTCCACTTATCGGCAAATACGGGCACCACGTCCATGTGTGAGTTCAACAGTATGCTCGGTAATGACGGTGAAGTGCCCAGCCAGGTCATTACCACGACAGGATTAGCCTCATTTGCCGGATAGTAAACCTTAATTGGCAAATCTAATGATTTAGCCTGTTCTTCAAGAAACTTCACACAAGGCACTGCAACAGATCATTGGTTAGACTACATTGTTGAATAAAAAAAAAACCAAAGACCAACCATAATCGGGATCAGGATGTACACTCGCTATACGTAAATACTCCCGAAAATATTGTATCTCTTCGTTCGACTCCCATTGCTCAGTGTCCGTTGTCATAGTGTTTAGATTTATATAAATGTTCGGTTTGGATCGCTACAAGTGTGCTGTTCTATCGCTGGCAATACACTGAGACGGCACTGGAGATCGTGTTGCATCGTTAAGTGATCTGTGACTTGTTTACGCTTTGACACAATTGCTATCAACATATCAAATAGATTTAAGCTAAATTGTCTCGTTTTCGGATAGGAAAATTATGTCTGATTTACACACTTGTTCGTTGTTCAAACTCACACATGTGTGTATGTATGTACATATGTGTGTATGCACACGAGTATGTAAACTACACGAGTAAAACAATCAACTTGTTTTCAGTGCAAGATACAAGAATACAAACATTTTTGGTTTTTTTTTTTAAGCTCGGTAAAAGTTTATTTTGTTTGCTTGATTGCCATGATAAACGATTCAGCTAATCTCGCTACCAAATAAATACATATGTATGTACATACGTGTGTATACTATGCATGTATTTACAATTTGCGGTTGATATGCAACAGTAAAACCTCAATTTAACATCATTTCAACAGGTTTAAACTGGTATTACTTTGTATTGCATTCATTCGAAATGGTAATCGCATGCGATAACTATGGTTTTTTGTTTTCTTTTATTTTTATTGTTCTCAACTGATAGCGAGCAAACATGTATTTACATTTAAAGAAAAAAACTGATAACGTTAATTAGTCTCTGCTAAGCAATGAAAACATTGTAGACCACAACAAAAGGCGAAAACAAAGCGCAAGTTATAGTAACGCGCCGCAGAAACCTGCAGACACTATGATAAAAGTAACGGTATTTAAATAGTTTGAAGCTCAACCGTAGACCAATTCGGCAACGTCTGTTGACCCTTAAAGTTTAAAAAAAAACTTCGGCTATTCGTTGTGAGTGCCAATAATAGGCAAAACATTAGCCAGTCACTTGTGTTATTATTTACATTTTTATTTATTTTTAGTTTCCTGGAAACATTTAGAATAATCAATTTTGAAGTATTCTACTCAACTTGCTGCCATCAACAATAAAACAGAAACATGACTGATTGGGAAAACAATGAGGAGATTAAAATCTTTCGCGAGTATTTACGCATACCCAGTGTCCATCCGAACATCGACTATAGTAAGTTCTTATTGTTTATTTCTTTTTTCTCTGCTATTTTGGCTTGTCACACTGGATTTGCGTAATTCTCAAATATTTAACGTATCTCATTTCCGAGTGCAGAATGACGATGCTAAAATTGCACATTTGCACGACACGCGCAATTAATTAATCTTATGAAGTCATTTAGATAAAACTAAATTAATGATGGCGACTCTTCTAACCTAACAGCAAAATGTGTTGATTTTCTGAAGCGACAGGCAGCGAGCCTTGAACTGCCTGTGGATGTGATTTATCCTGTTGTTGAATCGAAACCGATTGTGATCATTAAATGGTTGGGCAAAGAGCCCCAACTGCCGTCCATCATACTCAATTCTCATATGGATGTAGTCCCCGTCTTTGAAGAGAAATGGAAACATCCACCATTTGCCGCTGATATCGATGCTGATGGAAAAATATTTGCTCGAGGTGCTCAAGACATGAAATGCGTGGGTACCCAATATTTGGCAGCAGTACGTGCATTGAAAAAAACAGGCTTCCAGCCAAAGCGCACCATTTATTTGACTTATGTGCCAGGTTAGTACAAGCTGATGGCGACTAAATTAGTTATTTCAAATACATAAATCTTATAAAACTGGCTTTATATAGATGAGGAGATTGGTGGTAGTATGGGCATGAAAGACTGGGTGCAAATGGACTCCTTTAAACAATTGAATGTTGGGTTTTCATTGGATGAGGGCATTGCTGGTGTCGATGACACTTACCTAGTCTATTACGCTGAGCGAACACTATGGCGTAAGTATACATGGAATCTTTAACAAACTTTTGTTCATGTTTTTCTTTTTTAAATCTTTTAGATTTAAACTTTAAGATCACTGGCAACGCCGGACATGGTTCCTTATTACTGGAAAACACAGCCGGCGAAAAGCTTAATTATATCACGAATAAACTGATGGAGTTCCGTGCCGAGGAAGTCAGACGACTCAAGCGAGGTGTTGACATTGGTGATGTCACTACCATTAATATTACAAAATTGAGCGGCGGCGTGCAAAGCAATGTGGTGCCACCGCTGTTGACAGCGACATTTGATATACGGATTGCCGTTGCTGTCGACATCAACGCCTTCGAGCAAGAGATACGCACATGGTGCGAGGAAGCTGGTGGCGGCATTGAACTCGAATTTGAATTAAAACATCCGTTTGTTTTGCCTACAAAGGTCGATGCAAGCAATCCATTTTGGCTTGCATTTAAACAATCAACCGACGATTTGTAAGTTTAACACCAATACTTTGAGTTCTTTCGGTTAATTTGTCTTTAAAAAACATTGTTCTTCCATAGTGGCATAAAAACACAGTTACGTGTATTCCCCGGGGCAACGGATAGTCGATACGTACGTCAAGTTGGCATTCCAGCAATCGGCTTCTCACCAATGAATAATACGCCAGTACTGTTGCATGATCATGATGAGTACCTTAAGGCAGACACCTATCTTAAAGGCATTGAGATCTATAAAAAGATCATACCTGCTGTGGCAAATGTCTAAACCCACGCACGCACTGATCTACACTAGGCTTTTTTAGCTCCTGTTGTTGTTGTTTGTTATATTGGAATACATTTTTATACGCATTTATTTGTACAAATTTGTTATAAATTTAGATAAGTAAAAATATATCATCCGCACTGCTTAATTGCGCTTAGAGCAAATTTTATACGCCTTTGGTTAATTCGGATGTGTGTGCCGCGATAAGGGGCAGTAAAGCAAGTTTAAATAAATGTGCTACATGTGCGCAAAAAAAACAAACAAGCAGACACAACAAAGTACTATCTATGCATGAGCGCAGCGGTCTTTAAATAGCGGCGGCGCATGGGCAACTTGTTTAGTTGTTGTCGCAACTTGAATGAGTCAAAAATGTCCGCTTGGGAGCAAAACGAAGAGATTAAAATCTTTCGCGAGTATCTGCGCATACCCAGCGTACATCCAAATGTGGACTACAGTAAATTATATAGCTTAGATCGAGTAATTTTCGATAAGACGTTACTGATTTGTTGCCCCTTTAGCGGATTGCGTTACATTTTTAAAGCGACAGGCCGATAGTCTCGCATTGCCGATGGATGTCGTTTATCCGGTGCCAGCGAAACCGATCGTTATTATGAAATGGCTCGGTCAGCAAACCACTCTGCCATCAATTGTGCTAAACTCGCACATGGACGTCGTGCCCGTGTTTGAGGAGAAATGGACACATCCGCCATTTGGCGCCGATATCGATGCCAATGGCAAAATATATGCACGCGGCGCTCAGGACATGAAATGTGTGGCCATACAATATCTGGCAGCGGTTCGCGCACTAAAAAAAGAAGGCTACGAACCGAAACGTACCATTTATCTCATCTTTGTACCGGGTGGGTGAGAGCGTAAGCGAAAATGTACTCCATTGCTAATTGTTATCGCCACTAGATGAAGAAATCGGCGGCATTTTGGGCATGAAGGAATTTGTGAAGACGGATTATTTTAAGAAGTTGAATGTCGGTTTCGCCTTTGACGAAGGCATCGGCAGTGAAAATGACGATTATCTTGTTTACTACGCTGAGCGCACACTCTGGCGTAAGTATCCGGACACTAATAAGTAAGTGGGCTGCTCACATTTACATGTTCTCATCTCATCGTCAGATTTAAACTTGAAAATCAGCGGCAATGCTGGTCACGGTTCCCTGTTGCTTGAGAACACCGCCGGTGAGAAACTAAACTATATTGTTGGCAAATTAATGGCTTTCCGTGCCCATGAAGTAAAACGTCTTGCTAACGATGCAAGTCTTACTTTGGGTGATGTGACGACGGTCAATCTCACAAAGATTAATGGTGGCGTACAGAGCAATGTAGTACCGCCGCTGCTGGAGGTTACTTTTGATATACGAATCGCGCCGACTGTCGACATTGAAGCCCTCGAGCAACAGGTACCCTCAACTATACACAACGTGTCGTAGAACTTTATTTTATGTTGCTTTTAGATACGTCAATGGTGCGCAGATGCCGGCGGTGGTATTGAACTTGATTTTATAGTCAAAAATCCTCGTTATGGTTCGACAAAAATCGATGCAACAAATTCTTACTGGTTGGCGTACAAAGATGTAATGGATCAATTGTAAGTCGGAGTAACTGTATGATTGCCTATTGTCAACTCATTCCATTGCGGTCTTTTTCGTGCAGCGGTTTCAAAGTGCACACACGCGTCATTCCGGGCGCGACTGACGTGCGCTATTTACGCAATGAGGGCATACCGGCACTGGGCTTTTCTCCGATAGTTAACACGCCCATTTTGCTTCACGACCACGATGAATTTCTCGGCGCGGAGACTTTTCTAAGAGGTATCGAAATCTATAAAAAACTTATACCCGCAGTGTCAAATGCCTAACGTTAAGCAAAGCAAAGACAATTTTATGAAATTAAAAGTGGTGGAAAAAGAAGACGTCAGATGCGGTATTCACATCAAAACAAAACTTTATTTTGCAGTCATTTGTTTAATTAAATCAATAGGAAATGGAAATACAAAGCTGCGCGTATTCTTGTTGGATATTGAGACTAGCGATTGCAAGTAGCGTAACTGTGGGTTATGAAAATTGTAGAATGGATTGCTCGTGACGGAGTTGTATATATGTATATGTGATGTTTTTGGTGCTGACCTGTAAGGCAATCGGATTGACGACCATAACATCGGCTGCCTCTTTAAGTGTTCTAACAGCGTCACGTTCTCCCTCAGCGGCAGCGACTTTGGCCATTGCATCTCGTATTGCCTCCTGTTCGATAGCCATGGCACGTTGCAAATCTTTTGGCATATATATTTCCTTACTGAAAATGATTGGTAGCGTGTCATCATTGCACATAAATACTTGCTTCTTTGCACTGACTTACATTTCGACACGTTCAACTTTGACGCCCCATGGATCTGTTGCCGAATCGAGAATTTCGCCAATTTGCAAAGAAAGTGTATCCTTTGATGTAAGCAATTCCATCAGCATTTTTGTGCCAGCCACGTTACGCAATGTAGTCTGTGCAAGCAACTGTGTTGACTCTTGCATGTTAACCACTTGTATTACTGCATCCAGCGGATCCCTGATGCTGTAATAAACGACGGCGTCCACTTTAATGCTTACAGAGTCCTTTGTCAATATCTCTTGCGGCGGCACATCGAACGATGTCGTACGCAAATCGACAACAATATAATTATCAATGCATGGTAATACAAAGACCAAACCAGGACCACGTGCTCCGCCTTTTCTAAAATGTCAATGAAACAGAAAGTCGTTAATAAAATTACACGCATATTACGAACGTCACTCACCTCAAGCGACCAAGACGAAATACAACTGCGCGTTGATACTCTTTCAAAGAGAAGAGACATAAGAAGATCGCTACTGGAAATGTGATGACAAATAAAATAAGTGATACGACGTAGAAGCATGACTCCAAACAACCTTTACTGTCGTCTTCGGCTGCATTAGAAAAAAAAAAACAAAAGTTACAGAAAGTAATACTTTAGAAATGCAGTCGCAATACGCACAAGTTTGAATGTGTCTGGGTACATGTTTTCTATTCTGTGCCATTGTAAAAGTGTTACACTAAAAATTTTTATAATATTCGTTCTGATATTCAAACAAAATCACATGTGTTCTGTCTTAAGCCAACTCGATTTGAATTTTTTGTTTCTCCTTTCCGATTATGACATAGACATCATGTCAATGGGGAACGGAAATATGATTGTGCAATTGCGTTCAGTGGCAATTGATGTCATTGTTTGCAGATATCTCAGCTACATATATGGATTAACAATAATAAGTTGTATCTTTTGTAAAATGTTAACGGTTTTAAAGTACCTGAAGTGTAACGCTGTTTTCCACCATTATATCGGAAGCTTCTTTAAGCGCTTGAGAGGCATTAAGTTCACCTTCCGCTGATACAATTTTGGCGCGCGCCTCACGCAACGCTTCCGCTTCAGCGGCTAAAGCTCTTTGCAGCGACACGGGCAAACTAACGTCTTTGCTGTAATATGCAAATTATTGTATAAAGACACAAACTCATTTCGATCGATGTGTGTTGGTGTTGCGAGGGGCAAACTTACATTTCGACTCGTTCGACCCTTACACCCCAGCGATCGGTGGCCACATCCAAAATCTCGCCAATTTGCTTAGACAATGATTCTTTGGATGTGAGCAATTCCATAAGCATTTTCGTGCCAACAATATTACGCAGCGTTGTCTGTGCAAGCAACTGAGTTGATTCCTGTACATTTGCCACTTGTATAACGGCATCAAGTGGATTTTGTATACTGAAGAAGACAACGGCATCAACTTTAATGCTAACTGAGTCTTTTGTCAGAATCTCCTGTGGCGGTACATTGAATGATGCCGTACGCAGGTCGACCACCACCCATGAATCAATACAAGGCAAGACAAAAACTATACCGGGACCGCGCGCTCCTCCCTTTCTGGAATTTTAGTTTAATAACGAAAAGTTCAAGTATTTAAGTCGGTCATTACTCACAAGAGTCGGCCAAGCCGAAATATGACGCCACGCTGATACTCTTGAAACACAATGGTACAAAACAAAAGTGAAAATGGCATCGTGATGATCGCTATAATCCAAGACAAAACAAGTGCACAACCTTCGACACCGCCGTGTGAATCGTGTTCGGCTACGTGAATAAAAATCATTATGAGATTAAAAACAATGACCGTGTTTAATTCAAACGGTACTGAGCTAGCTTTCATCGGCATGGGGTATAGACTGATGCGGTATGCTACGTACTTGTTTGTATATTCCGTTGTGTAGCATTTCGGACATCCTCCTTCTCTTCCGGTTCCATTTCGATACTTTACAATAAAATACTTGTAATTTGGTATTTTCTTAAACAATTTTTCTTATTGAACAAAATAATTCTGACGTAACATACATAAATCAAATAATTTGAATCGCCAGCTGTATTTTTACTTTTCCTCATTACCGATAATTATTTATTTATTCTTTGGTCACTTAATCTCGGCCTTTCAGACTGCTTTCAGAATGCAGCAAATCAATAATAGTAAATGAATAGTAAAGAGACCACGCTTGTTAAATGATAATACATAGTATATAATTTCAATAGACGAAAATAAGCATATATGGAATCATTTTGTTATATAAGTTTCATTTGTACGTCTGCATGGATGTACTTTTGTTCGCACTTCGATTGCCTTCTCCATGTAACGTGCAGGACGCCATAACTCTAGTAGTTGCAGCACGAGGTAGCATATGGCAACAACGAGCACATAGACCCAAACGCCGCTTGCAAGATAAGCATTGAGTAGTTCGCCAATGTTACGTTGCGGCTCTGATAGGACACGCTCATATACTTTCACTGTACGACAGGCAACGTCTTCCCAGTTATAAAGCACCGAGACGAGCTCATTGCACTTATGTGGACAGAGTAGTGGCTTAATAGTATCTCCTTTCTCTTCTTCGTTTGAGTAAACGTTCATTGCACTCATAAAGTTGTCAGCGGCTGCGGCGACTTTCATGCCTTTTACTCGCTTTTGCTTTCCGCGACGCTTTTCTTGAGGTTGCTGTTCATTTGTTTTATTTTTACACGGAATGTGTCCATTATTTAAATGTACATCAGATGCCTTAATGCGACGATAACGATCGATAGCAAGCAGTACGCCACTATAGATAGATTCAATCTCGGGATCGGTTAATATAATTAGGCTCGGTGGTAGAACCTCTGGTATTCCGCCAACACGTGTTGACACCACTTGCAAGCCACACGCAGCTGCCTCCACAATTGCCATGCAATAGGCCTCCGTCAACGAAGTATTTACAAAGATGTGACCACGTACTAGCATATCGCGCACCTTGCTGTGCTCAACGGCGCCTACGATCTCAACGCGATCTTGCATGTTTGTCTTTTCTCGAATTTCTTCAAGCAAATCCCGCTTTGGGCCATCTCCCACAATTATAAATTTAATATTTGGTGAGTTCTTAAAGCGAGGAATGACGCCAGCAAGAAGATCAATTCCTTTTCGATAAACCAGTCTTGAGGCTACGACAATATTAACTAAACAATAAATTAAGATACAAAATTATTATTCACATTCACATTTCTATGTTGATAAAATCACACACTTACTTGTTCCATCTGTAGGTCGCTGGGATGGATCGGGTGTGAACATGGCAGTGTCGACGGCATTTGGAATAACTGAGACATTTTCCTTATGTACGCGCGCACGCAACACAGTATTTTCTTTACCTGCATGTTAAACAAAAACCTTTATTGATTGTTTATCAAAGCTTCTTATTATATTGCTTACCAATGTGTGACACGCATATGCAGTGATTCACCGATGACAAATTGATTTCCAGGAGCTTGTTGGTGATCACTGCGGATAAATCGGCAAAGCCAAACAAACTATGGTCCGTAAAGACGGTCTGAATAGGCGTGGAATGTCACACTCAGGACCATTTTATAAATTACAAACAAAAACAAAAAAGCACAACACACACAACAACAAAACGATGATAGCCTTAAGGCACGTCACTCACCTTCAGTCCTAGCAATGCACCGACCATTAGAGTCTCATGAGCAAAAGCGCTAAATGCCGAATGTCCGTGTACGACTTCGATACGTTCACGGAGCAGCACACATCGTATTAACGGCAGATTGCAAAACGCAGTTGGCAGTATACACTGATTGTAACAGACCTTAATTGGCAAATAGTAAACTTTGAGTCGGTTAGTCAGGAAGCGAACGCCTTTGCAGTCACCATAGGAATGGGTCAGAACAACCACCTGGAACAATTAAGCATATTGTGTTTTGAGTATATTATGATTATATTTCAATCACCTTATGTCCGTGCGTGAGTAGCATCTGTGAGAGATTGTAGATGTGCTCCTCGACACCGCCAATGCTCGGATGGAAAAAGTCTGAGACCATGCTAAATAGAAATATTCCTTTCCGTAAGTCACAATCACCAAAAGCGTATTCTACTTACCATATTCGCATTTTATGGGACGTGCTGACAGTAAATAAATGCACATTGGATCAGTAAATTGTTCAAAAGAACAACCAAAACAATTTGTTGAACCGTGCTGACTTTTGTTGCGCCAATGCGATAAGTTCTTCCAAATAACGTGTCTTGTAAATTATTCTAACGTGACTGCCAATCAAGAACGAATTGTAGCACAAAATGTGGCGCCGGTACAAAAGCAACACATATAGAACATGTACACCACCAGGCGACGTCAACTAAATTCAGCTTATTCCAAAATTGTTGCTGTCGAGTCTGAAAAACGTCCAAAATCAGCCGAAGCTAAATGGGAAATTTGGCAACACTGTTTTGCTAATAATTAATTGCCTTTCGAAGAAGAAGAAAAATTAGTCCGCGCGTATGTGGTTTTGAAATTGTCCAAAGAATTGTTAAAAATGTATTTAGAAAAATAACTTACTAGATATTAGTCGATATTAGTTCCAGTACGAAATGGCTTATTTACACAATTTAAGTGAATTTACACAGTTTGACACCGTGAACAATAGGCACAAATATCTTCGATCCCTGCATGAAGTGGACATGCAGAGCAATGGATCGAATTCGATGGTGAATCTACCCAATGAGAATTAAAAATACATGTTTGGATTAAAAAAATACTTGCTCTTCCAGGTAAATTACTATCCCGAAATAAACCTGCAAAGTGATATCTCTAATCCACCATCACAAAAGATACCGTGTTTGGATATTTCCACCCGCAATCTACTCATACCGGTTAGCAAATCGGTGCTTAAGCGTGTTGCACATATATTTTTTGAAGACGGACTTCGATCAGCGCTAAATGAAGCTCGCAGTGAACAGGCCGTCAATCAAATGCCGATTTTATCAAAAGGTGCTACTTGGGTGGTGCGGCTTCTAGATTTCTATGAAGACCTTAAGATCATAGTGTTTCCATATGCACAGAAATTGAATGCGGAGAATATTGCTAAGTTTGTGGAGACAAGGTAAAGCTAATACTTGTAATACACTAAGCAATTTAATCTTACAATTGTGCAGTCGCTTTACAGAGACTGGATAAATAGCCGAATACGGTATATTAACTGGCATCCGAACTTTTACAAGTTGGCGGTTGCGGGCTCTGATGACATTATTCGCATATACGGTCAAAATCCAAATGTGTTCTCTGTGCTGAAGGTTTAAACGAAATATTTTTAAACACGATGTATATTAATATGTAAAACCAATATATTATTTGTACAGTGCTCTGGTCAAAAAGAAATCTCTTGTTTGGCTTGGCGACCATTCAGCCCTGGTGAGATTGTAGTCGGCTGCAAAGCTGGTCTGTATCATTGGACAACTGAAGGCAATGTCAATATAACGCGTTCAATATGGCAAAAACAAGTTCACAAGCAGTATGTAGTTAATGTCAAAAAATAATACTAAATTTTAATTAAATTTGCATTTATTAAATAGTCCCAGCAAATTGCCTGTAACATCGCTGCAATGGAATAAAAATGGCTCATTGTTGGCTACTGCCTCTGTAGGTGATCGTATGATTGTCATTTGGGACTTGGATAGTTTGAAAACATTGGCTGTGAAACGCATCGGGCCACCATGCTCGCTGCTAAAATGGTCCCCACATGGTACATGGCTTTTCACGGCTACAGTTGGTAAAATGTTTCGTGTTTGGGACTGCAACAATCGTTGGGATCCTGAACGATGGGTTATCAATGAGGGCACAATTCAATCGGCATGTTGGTCCCCGTGCGAAACGTTTTTGGTGTTTGTAACTACATCGAAGCCAATTTTGTATCGTTTGGAATTTGGATCAAGTAGTTTGTTTGCTGGTTAGTTGAAAAACTTACTAAATCCATAATTAAATGGAAGGCATCACGTGCTTATGCTGCTAGCTGCAAGTTTCCCAAGTGGCTTAGCACATTTATTTCGCCAGAAATCTGCCAATATTAAATTGCAACGGGCAAGCTACAGGTGAACTGCTGCACGACCACAGCAGCAGTTTGTATAACGCTGCCCACAATTTTGCAAAATAATATAAATAAATAATGACACTTCTTGTAATACTTGTATAAATCTTGTTAACTTTTAGCTGGGACCGACAGCAAAGACGTTTTAGCCATTGCCGATCTCAGTGAGTACACCGTTGGTAATACGGTCATTGGTGGTAAGCCGCAGCAGACCATCTGGGATCCCAATGGCCAATTTATCGTTATAACATTCAAACATACCAATTCGATTGTCATCTTCCGTACACTTATACAAAAATACGATCTGAAATTATCGGCTGAATCCTATATATCTGGCCAAAGCTCGTCGGAGTATCCAAATTTTGTTACATTTCAGAGTATACATTTAAAAAACCAAAAAACAGTACTGACTATTGGATGGTCCTCGGGTCGAATTCAATATTGTCCTTTACAATAAATTTTCCATTTAGTGTAGATTTGTACCATATTTGCATGATTTTGTAATAATTTGATTAAATATTTTTTACAATAAGATTTATTGAAATGTTACATTTTTGAATATCATAATTTGAATATTTCCTTTTTTTTCTTTACACATACATTCATACATAATAGAGGTCTGCATGACTTCATTCTAATACATAACAGTCACCAAAGGTTTAATTCATTTAAACTTTATGGAAAAATACATGAAACCGTTTGAAAAGAGCAGCATATGGCTCTCTCTTTCTTGTCCAATAGTGTTGTTGTTTTTTTTTTCAAGGAAAGGGCACAAATGGTTTTGGTTTTTAACATTGAGATAAAACTTTAGAGACATTTTTTTGCTTAAAAATATCAACTCTCTAATATGTGTTATGAAAAAAATAATAATATAATAAATAACTTATAACTTGTACAAAATGGTTCCACTATTACATCAACATTATATAGTTGGCTAATATAAATCACATTGACTTTGACGGGGGAATCACACATTTGAAAAAAAATAAATAACGGCGCACATAAAATGTGGGCTCAAATAGACTTGCATAATTATAATTTGGCTTGGGGACTGCTCAAATATCGCCAAAAAAGTAACCTAAAGCCGTGGCCGCCTTAACGCGTACAAAGTGATTCTCGTCCTTAAGTAAATTCGCAATTTTATTGCCAACGGCCTCAGTCTGGACATTGCGATCTGTAAGGAAGTTGTGTAGTATGCCTGAAAGATTCCAAAAACTTTTATAAATACTTTATTTAGAGCATAATAATGTTGCATACCAATAACTATTGCGGCACTGCCACGCACTTCCGGCCATTGGCTGCGTAACTTTGGTATACATGAGTCAATGAAATCTTGTATGTGTTCACTGAGCTCCTTTGCCTAAATTTATTGAGTGTTTGATAAAGAAGTGTTATAACATGAGTTCAATAAAGAATTACTTACAATCGTTTTCACAAATTCAAGTGTAAAATTATTGTATTGCAATTGGCCGTAATCGATCAGATGTCGTTGCGCCATTTCGTTGACCTTTGGCGCGTTCAGCAGACTACAAACGCGTCGTAATGTTCCCTTGCAGGCCTGTCATGCCAACGTGTGAGTAATACATAAAAATGTCTATAAATATTTTAAGCTTACTCTAATAATTGTAGCTTCACTTTCGCTCAAATGTAACAGAAGCGGAAAAAGATTCGCAAATAGTTGCTCGCGTAATGCTTCGATTGAGGAATTTGGCGAGACGGTGCCATCATTCAATGACATTTTTGACTCGCAGAGATCACCAAATAATATAATAGCTGCCTCGCGTATCTCTAGTGAATAGCTTCCGAAGAACGGCCGTATGCGTATGGCGAGCGAAACATGAAATGATTCGACACGATCGATTGGTAATGCTTGTAAAACGCGTGATAGACCACGCATGCTCTCTAATGGTATATTAATAAGACACTCACTGAAAAAAATACAAGTATTTCTTTAGTCAAAACGACATACATATATGCAGTAGAAATTACTAAGTATAAACTTACCTCACAGTGTCATCAATACCCTTGAGCAATGCAGTGATTGCCGTATCTGCGTACTTCTCAATGTCATGTTCATTAAGGTGACCAACATAGCCCATACCTTGAATGCTTAGACCGCGCACAACAGCATTTGGATCACTTAGCGCAGAGGTTAGGTGAAGCATAATAGGTGAAGATATTTCACTATTTGGCTTTAGTGGTACAAGACGAGAGAAGAGCCCGACTGCAGCAACGCGTTGGCCATCGTATGGCGAGGATACATATTTGCTGACAACGTTAACAACTTGTTTCAAATGAGACGAATTCATCTGTAGTTGGTTCACCAGCCCAATAGCCATTGGTGTCAAAAGCTCAATGTAGCTCTTCAGATCACTACTAGCTGCCAGTTGCGTATGTACTGTTAGTACAGTGGAAATTTGTTCCATTTCCAAATTGGTTAAAAACGCCAGAAACGTGTCTAAAACTATTTGACAGGGATTAAGTTTGACTGATTCCTTATTTGGTATAAAACCAAACTTCGACTTTGTTGTCGCCACTAGTGTCTTGCTGCTATTATTGCTAGTCGAGTTGCTCATTGTAGGCGAGCTGCTGCGGGGTCCGGTATACATTGGCGGCGCCAAATTTGTGTAAGTCGCCAACGATGTTAGCAACATAGTAAATAATTCCGGAAACTTTTTCTTAAGCACCTGCAAAACAAACCAATTGTTATATGTTTATCGATGCAAAGGTAGAGGGGCACACTTCTCGTATTTCCTTGCAAGGCAGCATAGCGTGAAGAGCACAGAAAATTGCAAAAGGTTGTACGCTTGCAATTTTCTGTCGTTCTGAAGTTGTCGGCTCATTTGGTTCGTAAATACATGAAGATGTTAGGATTTGCAAAAAGTTATCCAAGATGACATCAGTTAGCTCCGAATCCGTACACACTAGATGCCAATATTCAACAATGTGCCTATAAATTGTTTACAAATTAGCTAGAAACATTTATGGCTATAAATATATGTAACTAACTCATCGAAAGGCAACTGCTGATTGAGCATTTCTGAGCAGACTAATTTTGGATGATGCTTGGTAAGAGCGACCAACGCTTTTAATACACCCGATTTGGCGCGATTCACTTCGCAGCCATTGATCGCAACTAAACTGTCCTTAACAAGATCGGGTATTGCGTGGAATAGCTCGGAGCCCTTCTGCTGTATAAAGAACTTTAGTACAACACTAGCGCCAATTGTGGAACTATGCTCGGGATCACGTAGAGATTGCAGTAGGGTTTTGCTAAGGTGAACAAAACAAAAAAAAACATTATGCATTCGAAGTGAAATAGTGCTTTATTGTCTTACCTGAATTGCAAATACTGAAAACTAGAAATGCGTTGAGCAATGATCTTTGCTATATCACCGGCCAAATGGTATATCAACTTTGGGTCATCAGTGATGATTTGCTCTTTGACTAATTCAATGTCCTTGATCCAATCCGACGTGCTGTCAGCAATGGTCAGAGTTTCGTATATGCATGATATTTCCAATGTTTTTTGCAAAATATCCACTGAAACTTGACGCACTGTGCCATTGGAGTCAATGCAACGCGGCACAATCTTGCCGAGCATTTGGCCCGTCTGATTGAACTTTGATGGCGCTTCACAGCCAATTTTCATTGACTTGATATAAACATCGAGCGTATTATGGAAGACATGACTTGCACAAATGCGCACCTCGGAATTCTTATCCCGTGTATAACACTCCAAAATCGTAATGATTAGGTCAAGTGTCGAGGGTGACGGATCGATTTCAACGATAACTTTTACCAATGCATTCAACTCAGGAAGTGATTCATTTAAATGTTTTGCCAAGAAACTGTTGTGTTCGTCTTCCTCCTGTGATTCAAATTTCATTTTAAGCTTTTGTGCGCAAGTAAAAAAGTTCTTGCAGGCGATTTCAAATATTACGCCACCATCGACAGTTTCAGTTACTTCTTCGCCCCCTAAACCAAACGAAATTTACATATATGAAATTCAAAGCCAATGATTTTAATATTAAATACAACTTACCAATTCGTATGAAGTCAGTGCCAAGTTTGAGTATGGTCGGCAGCAGTGGCAAGTCGTCGAATGGCGCCTCAATGGGTATGTTAAAGACGGCTTCCATGATTTGCTTGCGATATTTGAGCGGGGTGGTAAACTCCTCTTTGGTAAAAATTATTTGATTGCATATGCTAAGTAAAGTCTTAAGTATGGCAGACATGATAGTCTGATCTTTATTGCCCGTCAGCTGTAGTATGAGAAAATTTATCAATGTGTCGTCCAAATTTTGTAGTGACTGCAACGGATCAGCTTCATCCATGATGTGACCAAAAGACTTTACGACAAGCAAATTTGTCTTATAGTTGCCAAGCTCTTTGTGTGTATCTTTGATGAAGTGTAAGTTAAAGAAACCCGTGGAATGTTTACGACCACCGATATGCGCCAATTCTGCCAACTTCTTGATCAAGTGTTGCAAATGAACGCGGGAAACATAACCAAGCGCCAGCGCACAATCTGCAATCTTCTCTTCATATTCGGCGTGCTTTGTATGCTTGTCAAGTTTCTCCTGCTTGGCTGATGTTATGATCAAGTCAATTTTTGTGTGTATAATTTGCACATCCGTAACATAACACAAAGTCAGAGCGATTGCCTTTAATAACATGCCGCGCTCGGCGCTTAGCTCCGGTATGACATACTCATTATGTGGCAATGTGATTGGATACATGATCAATTGATCGGCGAGCTTGTTGACAAAATTATCGGCAAAGTTTTTGTCGTTTGTGTTTAAATGTTCCACTGTTTCGGTGATGAACTCATGAAGCTTTTTAAAGAATACTGATTCCATATTGATATGCAAAAGCAAATCGGAAATGTGTTTGTCCCACAATGACTCAAGTGAGGGATTTAAGTGCGGATAGTAGTACTTAAGGAACGAGAGTATATTCGAGGCGCGTTTAATGCAATGTGAATTTCCCAATAATGCAAGACAACGTGCAAATATTGTTTCTGCGCATGGTACAACTATCTTGCCTTTTTTTATATTCAATGGCACAAACGGCACTAAAGTTGTTTTTGCGCCGGTTTCATCTGTAGGAGCCTCTGTAGCGACGTCTTCGTTTGCCAAATCAAATTCAATATTTGCTGATTTAGCAAACAGACTGGCCAGACATTTTGCCAGATTGCCACAGATATCTGTATAGTCCAACAACACAAAATAATTCAAAAGCTCACGCTTAAGTAACTCGTCCATTGTGCCGACCGTTGACGCGAGCATGAACAGCATATTCTCGCAGGAGACAACAAAGTTCGCGTGCTCTTCAAGCGAGCCGTACTCTTGATTCACTTTGGCGAATTTACAACTGTAGCGTACCACGAACCAAACAAACTCCTTGTCCCGTATGAACGATTTTTGTGCCAGTGCCACAATCGTTTTCAAAAGTGTCATTTTCATTTTGATACTCTTCTCTACGAGTATCATTTGCTTCAAACAGTCAATGAAGGCAGGCATTTTGCTCTCGATATTAACAGTCGATGTATTTAACAGATGAGTCAATATTAACAAGGATTTGATGCGTTCGCGTTCGCTATTGTTGCGCAAATGAATGAGCAGCATTTCCATGATCTTTGTGGCATAGACGCTGGACAGTAAATGAAAACATCGCAACACTTCGTAGTGACCCTTCACCGTTTGTGGTTTCTCATAGTCCGGAAAGACACAGACCAGATCAAATAAATTCGATGTTAACCCATCAGCGACACTGTCGAGCACGTTGGGTTGTAATGCAATGTTTGTCTTAAGCACAGATGAAAGATATTGCGTAACCGAATTGCGTTCGATGGAACGACGATATAGTGCCAAAATTTGTGGCACAAGACGTGCTGATTGATCTTGTATTTTGTCCACTGGCAACAGTGGATACATGGACGATAGTGCCTGCAGTATCTCCACACAAACTTTTGGCTCACGCGAGTGTAGCCACTGATTGAATAGCACATCATAGGCGACAGATATCTCTGTGGAACAGTTTGTAATGGCATTCATTTCAGGGGCTGTGGACGTAAGTACTTCTTTATCATTTGCATCCGCGCTGTTTTCAGGATTTGTGCTGTCTCTGTTATTAGTTTCACTAACAGACGTATGCTCTAACAGGGCTTCACTGAAACGGCCAATTGCATAGGCATGTGCTTGTTTAACGTGATCGAGCTTGATTCCGCCCAAGTTGGGCAATATACGTGACAGGATCGGTTTAATGTATGGCACAACGCCATGTGTATTTGCGGTGGCAAGCGTACCTAGGCACTGCATTAACATGAAATGCGGTACGGCACCCTCTTTGATATGCTCACAGAGTGCGTCCATTACCATGTTGCAGTCAGTGGTTCGTCCGATGGCCACAAGTATGTTCAAGGCATGGTGCTGTATAAGCGGGACATGCTCTGACGAACTGGTCAGATCATTCAATGCAAGTGTTGTTAATTTCTTATGCGCTTCTGTGGGCATTGTAGTATCTGTGCTTACCACTCGACATATGGAGCTAAATAAGAGACAAATAAATTTTAGTTTTAAATAACTAACACTTAAGAGGCAAACAAAACCTGCAACTTACTCCAACAACATAGACACCGTTTGTTCTGTTAGTTTCGAATTCTTTTCTCTGTACTCAATGATGATGTCTGTGGCGCGCACTGCATTTGTCTCGAGTATCTTTACAATTGCATTTTGTACGGCCAAACGTACATTGTCATCCTTGTCCGACAGTCCATCGAAAAGATTGTGAAGGACACCTATTTTAAAGTAATAAGGATTTTGTAATAAGTTATTTTAAACACACAAACAATTTGCCGTCACTTCACTAAGTGGATGGTGCAGCCATAAATTTAATAGAATTGACATTTATTATGTTTCTGAGTGCTTCATGTTGTTGGTGGTGGTGGTGGCATATTTACATACGTCAATAATTTGACATCGTTTGTCTCCCTCTCCGCACCTCAACAATATGACACTGTTGTTTTGATTCACTTTTGTGTATACAATATTGCACTCGCACTCAATTATCGTTCATTTTCCACTGGCGGAATATTGTTGTTTGCAATAATTCTGGTTGTTCTTGTTGTAGCTTCAATTTTGTTAACTTTTGGAACATGAATAAAGCCAATGCGTTTGTTTCTATTCATATTTTTACATTTACTTTAGAGATATTTATGTTAAATACATAAATAGAAATGTTCAAAATTATATTTGAGCAACTTTACTTGGTTACGATAATAACGACTGCGAAGAAGCGGGCGTTAGTTCTTTATCGGTGTTGTTGTTGCGGTTGCTTGTGAAATTCTATACGAGACATTTACATTACTTGCACAACTATTTGTCTTAGCTTCATTTTAAGTTTGTGGTTTTATATTTTTGTTCTGTTGAACTGTTTTATTACTAACATAATATATGTATATTTATTTACAGAGATTTACGCCTCTTTTCAATATTGCATTTCCATAAGGTTGTCATTGGCTCTAAAGCAGTTTTTGAAAAGGTCAGAGATATAGAGAACATAAAAACAAAACTCAAAAATAAACGACAAATTTTTTTAAAATAACAAGTAAATATATTCATATATACAAACGCACACATGCTTTCATATGTATGTGTGCATGTACAAATGTATGAGTAAAATACGAGTTACAATAAAAAATATGATTAAATGGTCGGCGCCAGGCAACAGATAACAATAAAGTGTAATATAAAATTACGGGGAGTAATAAGCTTAAGCAACAACACCCACAAAAAGACTTAACTCTTTAATTTAGGGCAAATCGCTTATTTTCCAATCCAATTTATTTCGAATTTAATTTTAAGCATTTATAATCAATACAAATTGATGACTTAAAAGAATATACATATTTCTTAGACGATTCGTGCATTTAATTGTTATTATTTCGGTTTTTGTTTACGAACGGTTTAACAAAGAGAATGAGTCAGTCTAAGCTTTTCATCATGTTACGAGTGAGATTTTGCATGCACACTAGAAAGTTCTTTGATGCAGCGGGCAGACTTTCGGCAAATATTTTGTATTTTAATGACGTCACAAGTGTTTTGCATTGAAAATAGTATAGCAATTTGCCTTTGTTACACACACCTTTTTTAACAAAAACTTAAATGGGAACTAAGCGATAAACTTATATGGTGTTGAAGCCCAGCACGAAATTATTGCATTTCAATGTGCTAGAGAATTTTCTTTGTGCGAATATATTTTGACACACAACAAAGACTGAAAAAAACAAAAAACATGATGCGTTGTGTTCTCTTTTTGTGTTGCTTGGAGGCTCAACAGGTTTCTGATTGTCAGTTCAATTTACCTTCCAAAATAACAGCCTTATCGGTGACTATGGTGCCACCAGTACCGCTATACACTGCTGCAGAGCCACCGCCACTCGTACCTGTGGCACCTGGTGTACTCCCACGACCTTGATGATCCATCTGCTTGGTGGAACTGCGCGTTCTCTTCCACTTCTCCAGTTTTACTGTTTGTACAATGTTATTTGTTTTATTTCAGAATTACACAATCTTTTTAAATTTTTCGTTAGTTATAAATTATTTGTGTTTTTGGTTCGTGGTGTGTATTTTGTGGGTTATTTATGCTGGCATCGACCACAATTCGGATTTATCTGATTTGTATTACCTTTGAACTTTCAAATAGACAATACACCGCCGCACCAGTTTACTGATTTATTCGTTATATTTAACCGATTTGTCACCAGCTTAAATGCACATGGCGTAATTTATTTACTTTTTTTTTGCGAAATGAACACGTACACTTTTCGCGTGCTCCGTTTTTTAGTTTTCTATCTTTACTCGTATAATTATTTTGTTGTTGTTGCGTTATTTTGAATGAACATCATACAGTTGATAAAAACCAGTCGACAATCTTTACTGTGTAGGTTTTTGTCACAAAAGGGCAAGTGCGACGACTTTTTTCGTTAATTTTGTCTTAGTCAAATCAGCTAACATCACGCATGATAACACAAGAGAATTTTCTATGAAACACACAATGCCTTTCTTCTAAAAGACTTTTTCGCAATCATGTAAACACCTAAACGCAAAAACAAAAGACAAACAATCAACACGACGAACAACATAAAAAACTGTGGTGCGCCAGTGTTACCAACTTTCAAAAAGTTTTCTTCCTAAACACTAACCAAAAACCCCTAAAATCCCCCTAAATAAACTTTGTTATTAAAATAACTTCTGTTCTTGATATTTTTTACGTAAGATCTCAAAAATGATCAATATTAAGATTATACTCTTTTTTTAAAAACGCGAATCTTCAATTAATTTCGTTTCGTCTAAACAATTTAAAAATATACAAACAAAAGTTGCCGCATGCTGCAACACCACTGAGTCAGCAAACGTCGGCGATCCATGATCGATGAGGCTGCATCAACGACTAAAATTTTAACTCTTGAATCAAGAAATTATACTCTTCACGCTGTGAATAGTATTATAAGTTTGTGCTGAAGTTTTTTTCGAATTGCTTAAAACCGTCCTTGTATTCGACATTCATTGTTCTGGCTCTGTCTGTACCAACCGCAATTATGTTCAATTCATCTAATTTCCAGGACCCAGCTCAACATGAAGAGCTTCCATAATATTGTCTGCTTAATAAGCAGTGCTTATCCCGATTGTTATGGTATAATGCTCAATGAATGAGTTATTGTTACTTTTGACATGATTTTTTTAAATTTAGAGTTTTAACAAAAATTACGTGTGCACAAAATCCAATTGAAATGAAATTTAAATTTCAAGATAGCGCAAAACTGACAGAAACGCCAACGAGTCGAAGAAGTGACATATTGACGCTGAAGTTTCGCGCTGAGCTAAGAAACCGGAAAATGCACCAAATTGTGAGTATCTCCCTTGTCAAGTGCGAATATACCGCGACATAGGTCACACCAATACAATGCCATTCGTTTCAACAAAAAATTGAAACGAGTCGCAAGAATTGGATACGCACTTGTCTGCAAGGAAAACATTGCGACATAAGCTAAACCCGAAGTTTCCATGCTTCTTCTTTCGCTTTTGCAACACTTTAACGTTTCATCATGTGCAAAACGTTGCCGAGGGCTGAACTGGATCGTAATTGCCGTGCGTCAGCCCTAGTCGTTATTTTTGCCTCTCTGCCACCATTCTCACGTTTGCTGTGTTTTTATATATATATTTAAAAAAAAAAAATTAAACCCATGCTTTTTCTTCTGCTGGCCCGATTGCGATTCTCGCTCAATGTTAATGTAGTGTTTGCAGTAATGCCGTTTGCATTAATGAACAAGCCCGAGGCCCTTGGTCGATTAATCGACTCGATTGGCAGAAAATTTTTGGCCGACCTGCCGGATTAATTATTTAGTTTGAATTTTAATTTGAATTTGAATACTTGGCAGTCATACTTAAATATTAAAAGGCTTAATGTTATTGTGGTAGCCGCGAATTCTAAAGTTTTTTTAATGTAAACATATCTTTAGTCGTTATTTGTAGTTATTTTTCAAAAAATAGAATTGAAATATAGCCGTTTTTAATCTTTTGGTTAAATCTTTGACAACATTTTTACAATCGTAATAACATCAGGACAATGTTTTCGATGCATAAGGTGCTTTTCTTTGTATCCATCATGTAAGACTCAGTTTGGTACAGCTTTGACAATGAATGAAAGTCAATTAGTTTTAAGAATTGCCTTCTTTATTTCTGACATTCTTTCAACTGCACTGCAGTCTAATAAACTTGTCAGCCGGATATGCACAATTTGTGTCATGGTGGACGCTACTTTGTGGCGGGGAATTGTGAAGTCGGCAAAAAATCAGTTGGTAATAATAAGATGCGATTACGTGTTGAAAGACATGAAAGCAAAACGACAGCTACAAACATAAATTTGTCATGACGATATTTGGCATTATATTAACTTCTTAACATTGTATTATTGGATTTGATTTGCGCCTTTCACGGAGTTGTGACCGCGTTGAACTTAAGTCGGCAGCCGGCGACCTACGCGTGCAACAACAACAATTGATTCAATGCCAACGACGTGAAAGTGGGAAGTAAAAACAACAACAACAAAAACAGACAGTAGTTGAAGAATTTTAACCAAAGTGTGAAACCGCAGAATAACATCAGTAGCAAGAAGTCACTGTTCTACAAAAAAAAAAAAAAACCCAACAACATACAAACATAACAACGAGAATAAAAACAACAAGGAAAAACAGTAGTTGTACAAAAGAAAGACGGCAATAATAAATGAATTATACGTTGGTAGAAAAATGGCAATTGTTTTGTTGTTGATCAGGCACGAAAAAATCAATTTCAAAAGCAAATCAGCGTTCCACATCCACGCCTTCAATAATTTATAACGTTGTTGTTGATCGCACAATTTTACGCTAATTCGATCAGAAACAAACAAAATCAAACAAAATTAGCATCATAATCATAATCACAATCACAATCATCATCATTGTCATCATCATCATTATCATTATCATCATTATCAATGTGATCAAGTGAGAGGCAACAGAGGCTATGCCAACGTCAAGCGCACAACAAGTGAAGTCAAAGTCAAGTCAAATCGAGTTTAATTGACTCGACTCGTCTCGACTCGTCTGACTCAGGGCCAGTGCAGTCCAGTCCAGTCCAGGCCATGCCATGCCGGCCTGAAATTGCACAAACGTGCAAGTGTATTGAAAGTTAGTCCCAGCCGAAGTTCGCCATCATTTCGTAAATTGATGATAGAACAGGACAGCGTCTGTTTTCGTATGCTGAAGTAGCAAATGCTACGAACTTTTGCCCAAGTCCTATCAGTTTTATGTTAGCATACGAATTGGGTTAAAAGGTGGAAAACTTTTGCGCTCAAGTGTACGTGATCCAAGACGGACTAACAGAGCGTGGCTTCTTTTTTTATCCAGTCGCTTCCTCTTTTTTTTTGGCATTGTCGTTGCGTTGTCGTTGTTGTTTTGTTTTTCTTTCTACTTTGTTCGCGCACAAAGTTAATTCCTTTCAATTTTTGTACAATTCGTTCATAAGTTCAGTAGCTTTGTATTTGTATTTGTGTTTGTGTTTGTGTTTGCCATACACAATACATGCAAATTTTATGCACCTCACTTTCCGCCTCTTGACCTTTTTAACACATTCGTAACAACAAATTAGGCAATTATTGCTGCTGCTTTTGTGCTGCTTCAGTAGCAGGCAAGGCACTGCACTCAGTAGTAAGAGATCAGGGAAAAGAGAATGAGTGAATGAGTGAGTGAGTGAGTGAGTGACTGCACTCTTGATGATTATTGTTCTCATTATATCGTAATGACTCCGTGAGCGATTCTTTAAAATAGTTTCAATCAAAAGAAGGAAAGGAACAATTTGATGTGCAGTTGTTTAAAGGAGTTATTCATTTTTAGCATAAATGAGCTATGAAATTTAACATTTATCAAAATATACAAATTCAAATTGCTAATATTCATTTCCGATTGAAAAAATTTTAAGATCGCTCAAACGCTTCGAAACTTGGCAATCAATATAAGAGTCGTCATTGCGTCAATCAAAGTTTAAAGTTGATTCATCAACAAGTTATTAAATTTATAAAAAACAAAAAAAGAAACTGATGACACAATGTAAAGTTGAAAATAAAAACAAGAATTTAAATAAAAAATTTCACGATGGTGTACTCAGGCATGGTCATGAATTAGGCTGTGCCATTTTGGTAACGGCGAAATGACTCTTGGCACGGCTTGGCACGGCAAAAGTGATAAATCGCCTGATCCGGATCCGGAGTCGGAGCCCGGAGCCCGGACCAATGTTCGACCACTAAATAATGGCCGCGAACATATGTTTTTGGTTTCTGTTGAACGACAAGCGAGTCAATGGCATTGTCATTGTTGTTGTTGTTGCTGTGCGATCCTTGTTGTTTGCGTGGTTGTGTGATTGGCGTATTGCAAGCCAATGTGTCGCCACAAAATATGCAACAATTATTTTTATAACATTTTTTTAATATTAAAAAAAAAAAGAAAAACAAAACAAAAAAAACTGTTTTATGTAAAAGCTAAAAATCGTTAAAAAGAAAACCAAAATAAAAATTATTTGGTTTGCAGTTTGGTCCTCTGTTGCTCAATGTATGAACACCAGCCGGATGACGTTGACCTGAACGTGGATGATGCCAACCATGCCAACCATGCCAACTATGTTGACGACGCGACGACTATGACTTCGGCAATGATGATTATGGGGTTGGCGTGTGTGTGTGTGCATAATTTAGTTGACCAATTTACACCGAACTTTGTCGAGAGTGCAACCGGAAATGCATATGCCACAGACCAATGTCGACTAGCCGTTGGCTCGGCATAGAATCCGGCACGCAACGAACGTCACTGCGGCAATGCAGCTGGCGTCACTGGTGGCTCTCCAGGCCTGCCTTCCAGAAACGCATCGTTGCAGCGACACAGTGATTTTTTTCGTCCTTTTCCCCCTTTTTTTTTTTTTTTTTTCTTTTTTGGTTTTTTTCTACAAATGAAAATTGTTTTGAATCAACTGCACAAGGTCCTACGTACAGCAAGTTGGCGTAACCGGGCGGTGTGGGCATAATGCTTGAGTGTATTGTGTCGCATCGTCACTTTGTCATGTCCTGCCGAGTCAGACACTGCACGAGCAACGGCGGCAACAAGCCTGCACTTGACATATTTACTTGTCTCGTTCATTTGTAAATTTGCTCATTTGTCGCCCTCTACAAACAGACAGTATATACATACATACATATACATATATGTACATACATATACATATATATATGTGTTTCAAATTTTCTTGCAGTATGTGCAATGTCCATTTTATTAAGCAAGATGGGGGGATGTCTTTTTTGGAGTCCGGTCTGACCGAATGGCATCATTTCATTATAAATGGTAATCTGCAAATTTTCAATTTATAAAAAGACAAAATTGGCATTCAAAAAGCGAATTAGACTTGTTGAGAGAAGATGATGTGTAGCACATGTGCGTTAATGTTATGTGACGTATGCATGACGATACGGTGATGTGTTGTTGATGCGCGATAACGCGATTAAAAACGAATTTAGCACATAACAGACACACATTTCCGATTAAAAAGATGACTAAATGTATCTGCGTACATGTGTGTGTGCAGGTCAATGACTAAGTGTTTGACTAAACCGAAACTGAATGACTATGAAAGCTATTAAGACATTCAAATGTGCCATTGAATTGTGTTATTAATTCGATTAACAATATTTATAATGCTCTTGTTCTTATGCTGTGTGTCAATGCCGGTGTGGGATGGTGGGTGGGTGGGGTCTGGGGTTATGTCACGTTGTGTTTTATGCCGGAAATGCAAAAATGCAACAGGATTCAGGATGTCAATTGAGCATTGAGCATGTAAAGTATACAAAAACTAAAAGTTAATTTGCACTTACTTCCGTTGCTAAATGAAAATGCATTTCCTGCATGGAAAATCCGGTCCACTCTGTTCTGCTTCGGTCCAACTCAGATGATTACGCATTTTGCTCAAAATTTCTACAGTTTACGCTTGTCAGTGCAAGGTGGGAGGGTAGAAGTGAAGAGCAACAGCGCCAGCAAAGAATAGCAAAGATTCATTTTGTTGGCCAGCAACGAACCGTAGCCCCCAACGCATTGAAATGAAAATGGCACGCATTTTAATGGCGTGACAGACAAAAATGTTGCAACATCTGTAAATGATTTGCAGCTATTAGAATAACATTGGACAACGAGAGAAACGCAGCGATAGCGTAATGAAGGTAATGGAGTGTCCAGCCTCTAGTTTAAGACACACACACACGCACACACACGCACGCACATAGAGAAGAACACTTCCGATGTCCAACAAGTTAAAACGTGTGGAATACTGTCGTCTGACAAAAGTATACAAAATGTGCTTTTAGAAATGTTAACATTTTTATTGTGTTGCACAACTGTTTTGTCCACCTTCGATTTGTTGCAACTTGGAACATGCCACATTGTTGTGTGCCCTGTGTGTCCAATGTCCAGTGTCCAGTGTCCAGTGTCCTTTGGGCTGCCTTTTGCGAGTGTGTCTGGCAGACAAGAGCCACAAACGTATCGCTTTGGTTAAGTGCGTCGTTTACAACCAGAAAAATGTTCTCACAATCTCACACAAAATTTTCATTTTCATTTGCATTTTTGTTTTGTCTCGTTTCGCCATTTTTTTTTTGCTTTTTCAAATTCAAATTGTCTTGCTCTTCTTACTGATATCTTTCAAGTAATTCTTGTTGTAAAAAAAAAAAAAACAATTAGAGTGAGAAATTGGCCATTAAAGCACACACATACACGCATAGAGATGACGAAAAATGTAAGCATTGGTTCATATTGTCCCAATGGTAACGCATACGGCCTAAGGCGTTCACTCATACCGCCAGGGGGCTGCTCCGGTCAACGTTCCTTCATTCCTTCGTTCCGTTCGATCCGACATAAATAACTAACCTTCTGCTAACGGCATCGGTAAATGCAATGCAATTGCAACAGGCAACAGGCAACAGTCAACAGTCAATGTCCTTAACAACAAGTGCTACAGTTCTCATTCTGATAATCAAATTTCTGGCTTTCGTATGTGCGTACTTTCGTTACTTCACTTGATATCCGCCACACGATTTTTGTGCACATTTCTTCTTTGAGTCAATTTTTGCGTTCTCGTTCTCGTTGTTGTTGCTTTTGTTGTTGATGGTGTTGTTGTCGTTAACGATAAGCTAGTTAACTCTGTTACGTATTCATTTGTCTATTCAAGGGTTCATTCTTTTGATTGCACATTGGAATGCAATCTTGGCAAGAAATCTTTAAATTCTTCTTGATAAGTTCGAATTGTATTAGGGTGACTATTGGCTGATATCAGTTAAGATCGAAGGAAAACAGATCAATTAGTGGATTTCGAATCTAACTACAAGAAATGTTAGTCTGACTTTAAGAATTCCTCATCGGTATTCATTTTTTTTCAAATTGCAATTGGCAATAAATTTGAATCAATTTTGGGTTTTGAAGGATTTTTAAAACAATTTGTAATTTTCTATATCATAAAAAGTCATGATTTCCTAAAGTTTCAGCCATCCTCTAAGTCTTAGGGGAATGGTTTTCCGATGCCTAATCTTCTACTAACCTCAATAGCTCTTTCACGTGTGTGATTGTCATCATTGCCACTTCAGGTCACAGTGGCCTTGGTTGTTGTTACTTTTGTTGTTGTGCGTATGGAATTGTGCGTAGGATAATTGCTATCGTTGCACTTATACAATGCACAGTGCCATCGATAAGTGTATGTGTGTGTGCTAGAGAGGACAACATCGCAGAAATCGAAGGCATCTATTACGACTTTCGATAAATAGAAGGTAGTTAAGAACTTGCGGTTTTACGGTCACTTTTCAAATTGAAAAATGTCTCTTTGAGGTTTTTCCACATTTCTGTATGTGTGCGTCGGTGACACTTGTGTGGAACAATACTTTGTTGAATGACAAAAATGACGAATCCAGTCTTCAGTACAAAATTCAACTCAGTGGAAATGCTACTTTTCTTGCCATTGTTGTTGTTGTGTTTATGACGTACATTCAATCATTATAACTCTCTTTGCACCTCACACTACTGACCTTGCACACTTACTCGGTCTGTCTCGCTTTCAGTCTCAGTCCAAATTCGAGGGAAGCAACGCCAGTGATTTCCAAATATAATTTAAATAATAGATAAATAATTTCCAACTCTAACTATTAAGAGCAAATCTATTAGTAATCTATACGTTTTCCAATAGTTTAGAAAATCCCAAACGCAAACGGTAATAATGACGATGATGTATATACTTATATGACACACATTGTATGAATGACGATCAAGTTGTTCGATCGACTATCTGGCGACAATTCATTGAAACGTCACAGTGACGTTGCTTGACTGGAAACTTATTGCATATATGTATGTATGATTCGTGTGCTCAGCACGAGACAGCAGAGCACAGCAGAGCTTAGCAGAGGTGAGCTGAGCTGAGCTGAGCTTAATCGAGCTCAGCGTGTTTGTCTCAGCGACAATTCAGCGGGCGTGTGCTTCTTGGCTTGCGTGGCCGTAACGCTTTTAGCTTTGCCAGTTTGTGTTGCCACTTAATTCATGTTCGATTCAGCAAACAAGTTTGCGACGTCATCGCGCGTAGATTGGTTTTTGTTTTTTCCATTGATGATTTCCCAAATGTTGAATACCACTCAGCAAGCTGATTCATAACTTGGCACGGCTACGATAGCTAGCAAGTCTTACCAAATCTTTTATATATTATGATTTTTATTTTTTTTTTTGTTTTTGCGTGGCTATTGCTATTTTTGAGAGGGTTATCAAGCGACGCTCTCAGGTGTCCATCATGCGGAAATGCTCAAGTGACATAAAAAGCAATAAAATAATTGTTATTGTTGTTTGACTTGACTTAACGTATGTTGAATGTTGACCAAGTGTCCGAACATTTAACAGACAGGCAGACAGACTGACGGAGAGGTAGCATTACACATGTACTTTTTTATTTGCCGCAAGGATACCTTTCAACTCCTTTGTTATTTTGTTTTGTTGTTGTTTTTTGCATTTGTCATTTTCAAGTTTGTTTTAGCCAACGTTTCCTCTCTCTGCTCTACCACATATGGCTAAATAACTTGCGCAGTTTGAAGATATATACAAGTATTTTTGAAGGCATGATTTATCAATTCGAGTTTAATGTTAGACTGCAGTATGTAACAAAAGACAATGCCATAACAAAGTTACTCATTGTGTCAGTAGCATAATGTCACAAGGCTACTGAGTGTGTGTGTATATGTATGTGTATGTGGGCGTGCTTGTCATCGACAATGAAGTGTGCCAAGCGACTTGGCTTGTGGTTCGCGACAAGAAAGAGAACTTTTGACTTTTTTTGCGGTAAAATATTTATGACGTTCAAAATCATTAAAAAAGCAACATTATTGTTGATGAGATTGCAACAAATCGATCAGCAGCTGGCGTGGGTTATTGTTGAGTTATCCTTATGAGCACCCAAGTGCGTGTGTGTGTGTGTGTGTGTGTGTGAGTGCAATGTTAAACTAAACCGCGAGCATTTCCGGCGCGGCCCAAAATAGTTTAAGAATTGTAGCTTTTATTTTTGTATGCAACGTCAAAAATGAGCCGACAGTCTTCGCTGATGGCTTCTTCTGCCGCTCTGAACTGCCTGTGTATGTTTTTTTTTGTATCTGTGGCTGTGTGCGATGAGTTGGTAGTGATTTTCAAGCTTAGCTTATTTGTATTTTTACGTCTATTAAGTTGATTTGTTCAATGCTCCCTTGCATACTAATTAAAGCACAAAATGTCCAAATGTCTGTCTACGTGTCCGTCTGTCTGTCTGTCTGTTTATTTGTTGTTGTTTTGCAGAGTGACTGGTTGTGTGTGTGTGTGTGTGTGTGTGTCACGACAACTTTACACTTTTTTAAAAGCACAGTAAGTGAGATATTTTCAACATTGCCGAAACTTATGTACTCTTGCAAACATTGTCTCAATTATTGTTATTGAAACGAGTGGGCGTGGCAGGAATCCAATCAAACTTGATCCGCTGCCGAATCAAATCAATCTACCCACCAAATTTCATGTCTTTAGCGCTTATAGTTTCCGAGAACCATTAGTGAATACGGACGACAGATGGACATGTCTCGATTCCTCTAGTCGTTACATACTTCGCAAACAAATTTAATATACCCTACAGTGTATAAAAACTGCAAGCAAAACGTCACCGTCAGCCGATCTTATGGTATCATGATGAAAGTATCTCATTGTTGCTGTCATCGTTGTTGTTGTTGCTGTTCTGTTGCCGTTGCCGTTGCCACTTGTTCTGCCAGTGACGCTGCGGCCGTCACCGTCACTGCGTGTGGAGTACGTGCTCCAACTGGCGTACTACAGAATGTTTGTTTCTTTTTTGGACACTTCAGTCCACCTACCTACAACAACATCAAGTACACGCACACATACGCACACACACGCACACACAGTGTTTTGTTTTCTATAAAGTTGGCATATTAAGCGTATTTAAAACGTTCACAGTATGAAATGAACCCTGGTAATTGAAGAAATACCTACATACGAGTAAGGAGGATGAATCATTTCTGCTTTGCATAATATAATTTGTACATTGAATGGCTTATGGTGTTTGTACAGACTACCATAACGATCAGAGCAATGAGCGTGGAAAATGTTGAGGCAGTGACTTAAAAAGTCGTCTTGGCGGAATATGAATTAGTAGTACAAATATTATCTTAGCACATGAGCAAA
Source organism: Phortica okadai (assembly GCA_034638295.1). Lineage (NCBI taxonomy): Eukaryota > Metazoa > Arthropoda > Insecta > Diptera > Drosophilidae > Phortica > Phortica okadai. Next base: position 41,077,025 of record CM067848.1, on the reverse strand, counting down.
AGTTGCTTCCCTCGTATCGCGAAATTTCACAATTGCAATTTTATTGCTGTTGAAGTTGTTGTTGTTGGACAAACTATTTTTTGTTTTTGTTGTTATTGTTGCAATTGTACTGAGATGTATTGTGCGAAGTCAATAAGATTTGTTGTAATTTATTTTGGGAAATACCGAAACAATTTCATTGTATTTGTTTGTCTTATATGTACCTATGTATGTATGTATGTGTGTGTGTTTGCCTGTGCGGGTGTGTGAGTAATTATGTCAGTCACAGTCTTTGCGCTCTTTGCTTTATTCCGCTTTCGGGGTTTTCTACAACTTTTGTCAGCTTTGCTTTAACTTTTGACTTAAGCGCCTCTTTTTTTTTTGCAAATATTCGCACCTGACTCTTTATTCAATATTTAACACATAAACGCAAAACCTGATTTTGTTTTGAATGGTAATTTTATTTTGATTATAATATGCGCCTATGTAACACAAAGACACAGCGCACATACGGCAGTCTAACATTCTAGCATTGACTTTGAATTCAATATTTCGTGGGGCGATGTTTGTTGTTGGAAACTCATCGTTTGCCTTCGACTGTTAAATCAACTGCAGGACATTTTTCAAGTACTAAGCATAATTTAATTAATTACTTTTTAACATTTGTGTAAAATAGAAGTTTTGTTGTTGTTTGCCTTCGTTATGCTTTAACATTTGAGTCGAGTGTACATTTCAAGTGATCGGACATGTACATATATTTCAAACAGTTATCGTTTTTTGTCCCACTCTTTTCTATTCGCCAGGAAAGTTAATCAGCGGTCCGAAGCGACGCCAATAGCAGACATAATCAAAGGCAAATAAAATCTATCGTTGATGTAAACTAGAGGTGGGCGCGGGCCTGTATTTTGAGGCCCGGGCCCGCACGAAAACGAACTCTTTTTTGAGAGGCCCGGCCCGGCCCAACACGAAACTTTTTTACCAAGGCCCGGGCCCGGCCCGGCCCGGCACGAAATTTATTTACACATATAAGGAAATTTAAAAGACATGCAATTTATAGATATATGTATATAAGTACATATTTATTAAGGTATACATACATGAATATTGTTATGTATTTCATAAAAAACAAACTATTTTTATTTAAAAATAAAATTTTTTCTAAATTTGTGCTTTTTAGCCTAATGCGTTTTTCATTTAAAAAATGGCCCGATGTTGAAAAAAGTCTTTCGCTCGTAGACGAACTGACGGGAATAGCCAGAATGGTCCGAGCTAATTTGGGAAGGTATTTTAAGTCCCTTGCATTTTTCCAGAATTCTAAAATATTTTATATATCAAAGTTTTATCAATTTCACAATAGGAAGCCAATTTTAAATTAGTGGTGTGCAAACAAGTAAAATATGTATAACCAAATCGATAGTAGTATCGATAAAAATTAAATACGATAAATGGCGGTTCTAATTCGAGCATAAAGAAAAATAGCGCGAACAATTCAAAATTGTTTTCGGGCTTTTACGGGCCTATTTCGGGCTTTTACGGGCCGGGCCTTTTTGCTAAGGCCCGGGCCCGCACGAAGCTCGCACGAATCTTAATTTTAAGGCCCGGGCCCGCACCGGGCCTGTGTAAGCCCGCGGGCCACGAAAAAAAGCCCGGCCCGCGCCCACCTCTAATGTAAACGTCAAAATAAAAAATAAAAAAAACAAAAAATAATCAAAAATTAAAATAAATGGAAAAATAAATAAATAATGAGGCTTGTTACTTTCGGCTTTACCGAAGCCTTTATATACTTTATGCTGAGTGTTATAGAAGTTTCACGTTTGGATAGTTATTGAATGAAGTTTTTTCTAATATAGGTCACCATTATTGGGGACATCCCTGACACAAAACATGTCCATGTGTCAAATGGTAAGAGCATAAATTAGATATACTCTATGTGGAATAGAAGAATCCAGATACAAGGGCGTCTTCTCTCTAGTTACTATAGGTTTAGGTTGTTACTCTTTATGCAAATAAACAGACAGACAGACAGGCAGACAGGCGGACTGATGCTCAGCCAGAATGATATAAGCGCTTACACTTTGCACAAAGTCAATATGCTTGCCTGCCATAGAGTAGGATATAAAAATGCAAAATTAATTTGCACAAAAAAATAAAATTAAAAAAAAAAAAACTAAATAAACAAGCGACGATTAGTCAAAGCTGAAGCTGTAAAATTGGCTGGCAAACATCGACAACAATACAACAACAATACAACAACAATAATAATGACAGTGGTGTTGATCGTGGGGTGTCGTTGCATGAAACATGTCAAAAACTTTAGCCAAACGAACCGCTAATCAAGTTCACAGATTACCAAAAACACTCGCCGCAATATCCGCGACTCACTCACACGCACACACGCACACACGGACACACCTCTATGCGTTTTTGCGTGTGCTGATAACCGCATGTGTATGGTCTACACACACACACACACACACACACACACACACACGCGTAAAATGCAACTTTTCACCATTTCACTAAAATAACAACAACAAAAACCAGTAAGGGCACCATAGTCAAGTATACGCGACAATATAATTACCCTACACATATGGAGGGCAATGCATTGCCACAAATCGAGAAATTGCAGTCGAAAGTGCTAGACTTCGAAATATCCTGTATCCTGTTGTGATCCAAGTGAAGTTTAATGTTCTTATCTCAAAATACAACCCATAAAATTGGACAAAAGATGGAGGGGATGGGAACCCTCGAATTACCATGATCTTAATTAATGATTAGGATAATAAAGATCCGAAGGAATTTTATCTCTATCTCTTATTAGTTTTATAGCTTCATACAGACGGACTGGCAAATGGACATGACTAATAGACTTGTTTTTCGCTGCTGATCAAGAATAATAATACACCTTCTTTTTAGGTGTGACATACATACATTTTTGATGCGTGCACAACTGATGAACTTTGCAACATAATCTATAGGGTACAAAAAAGTCATATCTGCAAGAAAAAGTTGAATGTTGTCCAGCTGATTTCAAAACCAAATGCAGGTTCGCTCTGCCTCTCCAAGCCCCCTCTGACACAGTGGCGGCACACATTATAACCTTCAATTCGTTCTCGTAGTTAAATTTATTTAACAAATTTGTACCGCAAATAGAAGCGTTAAGTATTTGAGATTTCAATGGCTTTTGAGTTATTTTCTTTGATTTAAATATATGTAACAAATTCCAATAATTACAAAACAAAGGGTGTTTAAGAAGAGACGAGCGATACTTATTCCGCGTCATTAGTGCAATAAGGACCAGACAACGGAAGAAAAAGTATGCCGAGTTGAAAAAAGACTATATTAACTCATCTCCTAGTTTATTCATGAGATTAGCGAATAAATTGGATTTGTTAGTAAACTTTAAAGGTTGTATTATTGTTGTATGAAATCTATTTGATCAAATAGTGTTGTTGTTGTTGTTGCCTAACCGTCGTTTCTATGTGCCAGTTTTGAATTTGCTTTAAAAAACCTCAGAGTTGCTCTGTCTCCGATGACAGCAACAGCAACAGCAACAGCAACAACGGCAACACCAACACCATCAGATTTTACCACGTTCACCAGCAGCCATAACATCATCAACAAAAAAAAACAACAACACCAACAAAAACAATGTGCAATCGATGCACGCACCTGTCTTCGCATTTGATGCGCGCCTGACATATGCAACTGTGCTTCGCTTACAACTCAAAGTGTGTGTGTGTGTGTGTGTGTGTGTGTGTGCGTGTGTGTGTGTGCGTGCTTTGCCTTTTACTATATGCGCTGATTTAATGGAATTTCAGCAGAATTCGCCACTGCTTAAACTGACTGACAATTGACTTCGAAAGTGTTTATAAATTATGCAAAAAATAAACAAAAAAAAAAACCGACAACAAATTCCTGCCAGATGTCAAACAATTTGGCAGGTGTTTGGTAAAAATATGCCAAATTATCTATTAAGCGGCGAGCAAGACAATAAGGAAACTTATCCTTACAGTCTGACAGGTTCAAATTTTTTGGCAACACAGATTTTACTCCTTCTTTGTCGTCACGTCACCTGTGCTCGACTCGACTTGTCTCGTCTCGTCGCGTGCGTTTTTTGTTTTTTCTTTTTTGTATTATCTAAGCTGAGATAATCACTGTGTTTCGGCACAGATCGATGGCATAATCACTCGAATACATTGAACTCGTTCAGGCTTCAGTCTCAAATTGACGAAACTAAAGCCGAAGTCATTTCTGGGCTAAGCGTGTGTGTTATTATGACGATGTGTCAACAACGTCTGCGGTCAGATACTTTTTGTACTCTTGACAAATCATTAGATAAAGTCCAGAGTCTGGACTCCTGATGAAGTTGATGTGTAAAACGTTGCTAAGCGAGAAAATTCAGTCTAATCAATTTGAAGGTGTCAGAACAAATAGATGGCTAATGGTTTTTCAGCAGTTTTTAGATTCCAACTTGAAACGGCATTCAATGTGTTAAGTGGCTTGCGGGTCTTTCAATAATTCTTGGTTTTTCAGTTTTTCAGTTCATTGGAAAATGTTTTTATCTCAATTGTAGTAGCTTTTTTTTTGCCTCGATTACAAGTTAATTGTTCTGGCAAACTCTGGAATAGAAATGACTTCACGAGTGGAACTTTTCTTATAAAGCCAAAGCTAAATTTAATAGTAATCAATGAAAACTAAAGTTAACAAAATATAGTAGAACCTGGGTAATCGAGTCAACCGAGCCAACCGCATTACTGCGGTTTTAAGTACTTTTTTTTAACAAATAAAGTTTTTTTTCCCCAAATTTTACTCTTTAACGTGCTTGACACAATATTGTTATTAGTTATAATAGAACTAAACTCAGTATCCAACTCACTGGAGCGTTTAGATTATTAAAAATTCTTTGAATTTAAAATAAAAAGAAATATTTATGCTAACATTAATAATATAATATAATATGTATTATTAATACAAGAGTATTGTATTTTTATTTCTTAGACTTTATAAATACCACGATGAATAATTTAATAGAACGGGACTTTTCTTTATATAAAGATTACGCATACGCAGCGTACACTCTATCAGCATGACTGCGCAACCCAATGCGCTCAGAAGACGAATGAAAAAAAAAACAACAACAACAACACTAAGAAACTTAAAAACAATAAAAAAAGAAACAATGACAGAAAAAGAATAAAATCACAATGAAACAAAATGAATTGTGTTACACATCTTATAAGTATATGATGATTAACATGCCGCACAATTGATTGTGTTCGCTATAAGCACTTCGATCAACATCATCAGCATCGTCGTCGTCATCATCATCAGTATCATTAGCAGCAACAATATTAGCGACAATGAACTCAACTAGTCAACATTTAATTACTGTGTGTTGCATTGGCATTGGAAAATTTATCAAATTTTACCGTAACTTTCCAATAATAATTATACAACAACAAAAAAAAAATTAAATTCTCAACGATCGTTTGGGGTGTGGGCCTCCAGCTAATGACGTAGGGGTCAATCTGTAAGCTGTGAGACAATTATTTCAATGCATATTCTAAAAAAAGATATCGCAAAAACAACAACAATAAATTGATCACAAATAGCACAGAGAACAGTTATTGTAGCATCTCTCCGGATGACGTTGTTGTTGTTGTTCTATTTAGTGACGCTTACGCAACCGCACCCGTTCCCGCTCCCGCTCCCGCACCAGCCTCCTTATTATCGTAGTCGTCGTCGTAGTCGTCGTCGTCGTCGTCATCATCAACGGCTCAGTCATTTGGCGTCTTAACTTTGACTCGCTCTGAGTTGACTGTTTTGTTTATTTTCCATATTGTTGAGGTTGTAGTTGTTGCTGCTCTTAAGCCAGTTTGCAATGCTACTAACGTGAACTAACCTACGTCAAAGTCGATGTGTTCGTTCGTTCGTTCGTTCGTTTGTTTCTTAGTTCGTTCACACGTTCAAAACGAACGTCAAACTCGAAATGAATCATGTTTTTTGTTCGTTGTTTCTTGCTTTTCGAAAGATAACAAAAAGCAAAAACAAATTACATATATCTGAATTGCTGAATTGCTGAAGAGCGCAAACAAATTGAAGAGCGCATAAAAACAGCTGTTCAACTGATAAGAAATTCAAACACACACACACACACACACACATTGCGTGACCGTTTTAGGCTCTCACTGAGTTGCGCTATTGAGCACATTGAGGTGGAGCCAAAGCAATAACACACACACACACACACACACACACACACGCACTCGACGCTTCGCATGAACCAATATTTGTGCTTGTATTGGTGTGCAACCTTTTTGTGGGTGGCGCTTGTTTTCGCGCTTCTCGCGTCTCTTCGTACAACTTGAAACGATTTTCGGAGTTATTTGCTGCATTTCGTAACAAATTGTTTTTAGTGCTCATCATCGAACGTTACTATCAATAAGTGCCGTTATCATTCACAACGTCAAAGGGATTTAAAGTCACTTTCTTTTTTTTCAACTTTTTTTACCGACGGTTTTTGTGTGCCATTCGAAAGAAAGTAAATTGTTTTTGTATCTTTTTTTTTACATATGTACATAGTAAAACATCGTAGGAGACTTTTCTGACTATACAAAGTACATATATGTATGTATGCATGTACTCTTGGTCAGCATGAACAGACGATTTGATGTAGACATAGATACATTTATACAATCTCTACACACATTTTTGAAGCTATCGAGCTGAAATTTTACAAGGAGTCTTCTTTTTAGTGACTCAACTCATTTGTTGGAGTCGAAATGTTAGGACCACTGGAACTGGAAGCGCCCATTTTAGAGGACTGAAATTTGAAAGATACATAGTAGGTGGATTAATAAAGTTTCTTTTGTTTTTCCCTTAATTGACTTGAAACTGTACTCTTATAGTTTTAGTGAGGCATGAAAACTATTTTGAACAAAAATGGGCCTGGCACCGACCACTTGTAGCCGAAATCTGGAGCCCAAATAAGCTACAACAATGAAAAACTGTATGTAAGGGAACTTTTTGACCCCCTCCCCCCTCGGTGACAGCATTTATATGAGAAACTATACCAAATTTGCCTATGGGTAGTATTTTAAAGAACTCCCTCCCCCCCTACACCGGTCACGTGACTTGGGTATGTTCCCTTAGATGTTACGATAAAGAGAAAGGAGATACAAATGAAAAATGGATGTGGCGCCAAAAAAGACAAGGCCGTTGTTGCTCTCAAACAAAGTCAAAATATATCCTGATGAACAGAGTACTTATTAGGGTGTCCCTTATATGGCCGTTTTTTCTTTTTTGCATTTTTCAAATCGGATATCCGCTATTTCTGTTTATTATCTTTAACTTAACCTAAATATAAAATTTCGGCTTCCTATGTTAATTTTAACACGTTAGATGTCTTTTTAAATACAACTGGGGGACGCCAAATAATTAAATTTTAATTAAATATTATTGAAAAGACAAATTTAAGTACTGCGTTTTTTTACCAAAAAGATAAACTTCATAAAATACTAATCAGGATACTTCCTTTTAAAGGTTTCTTTTTTACAATTTGATTTGAGCTTTGACTCATTTAATTTCACTTCGCGGATATTAAGAATAAAACTGCGAGAACTTGGCGGATGGATGGTAACTCAACACCCGTTATTTGGTGATTTATCTCACCAATCAAAAATATAGTTTTTGTACTGCTTTTAAGTTCCACAGACATTGTGCGTATTTCTAACTACAGGCGCAAGACGTTGTGGTAGCGCACTACCCTCAAGTGGACTTGCGACACCAGGTCAGCCTGTTCCGCGACTACAGACAAGTCAACAGTCGCTTTACTACTTACACTACACACAATAAAAAATACTATACACTAATTTTTAAACAATTCCTTAAAACTACTACGTTGATTAATTAACATAAACTTCATAAACAAAATTTTTACTTATTTAAATACGTTAGAATACTACGTTTTATTAGGTTAGTAGAGGAGCAGTTCTCAATTAAACTAAAATATCTGTTATAATACCTACATAAAACACGAAACGAGTCATGCTCTAAATATGTCGATCTGCAGGTACTAAGACAGATCGGACTAAAATTTCTAGTTATTCTAGCGGGGACACTGAACTGTATATACGCCAACAATGTAGGAGAGAATATCATGCCATTTATTAGGTTATGCAAAAACAAAGTACCAAGCATAGTTCTACGACTAGACAATGATGGTAAATTAATAAGCTTCAACCGATTACTATAGGGAGGAAGGTGAACACAGGGGTCCCAGTGTAGATTCCTAAGTGCAAACAGAAGGAACTGTTTCTGAACAGACTCAATTTGGTTCTTATACTTTTCGCACTGAGGATCCCAAACACACGATGCATATTCCAGAATGGGCCGTACTAAAGAAGTGTAAAGCAATTTAGTTGTGTACGGGTCATTAAATTCTTTGGACCATCTTTTGATGAAACCCAGTACGCCTTTAGCCTTATTAACAGACAGCGAAATATGTGAAACCAAGTGAAGTTTTGGGTCCATCAAAACACCAAGGTCATTGAACTGAGAGATACGTTCAAGGTACAAATTATTTAACTTGTACGAGCAAACAATTAGTTTTTTTCTATAAAATGACATTAGCTTGCATTTATCGCTGTTTAACAATAAATTGTTTATAGCACACCATTGTGTGAGAGAGTCAAGATCAGACTGAAGCAGATTCTGCTGATCTATAGAATTAACGGTTAGACATAATTTCACGTCATCAGCATACATTAAAACATGGCAGTGTAGGATCACAGTAGGCAAGTCATTAATAAATATATTAAACAATAAGGGGCCAAGGTGACTACCTTGAGGAACCCCTGAAGTAACAAAATGTTGTTTGTCCAACAAATTCGAAACGAAATGACAACAAAATGAAGTACTCCAAGCTGCCGGTGTAACTTGCTTGAGAAAGTGTTCCAATGTTACATTAAAGACGCATATGTAACTTGCATGTTTTGAACGCAAGTCGGCACGTGTTCCTGTGCTCCACAAAGAAAATCATGGGAGTGTTTTAGAGTAGACTGAACAAAACTAGCCCATGTGCGTTAAAAAATAAGAACCTTGAAAAATAAGGGACACCCTAGAACTTATCGTTTCTAATTATCATACATATTTGGACTGTTGGAACTATTACACAATAATTTGTGACCTTTATTGTAATTTCAGTCAGTCAATTATAAATAAGTTTATCTGAAGCCACAACACAAGAAAGCAACTTATTAAGTAATGCCGTTGAATGTCTCAGCTCAGTCTACTCTGTCCATACAATAAAGCAATGTACATACGTACATGTGTGCAGGACCCACCACGGCGAATACGATCGACGACGACGACGACGACGACAACGACGACAACGAACCGTGAACCACACCGCACAGTAGTAGGTGCGCTTGTCCATGATGACCACCGACAAACGGATGGGACCGCACAGGAATAAGAATGTAGCGCTTCAAACACCTTGTCTAGATCAATCGTCATATTCATATTCATCATAATCACAAACACAAACACAATCATAATGATGTTGAAGATGATGAGATGGCAAAGGCGTGCAAAGCGGGAAAGACGGAAAGAAGTCTGAGTGGTGAACGAGTGTTTGTGACATTTTTCATGCACACGAGCAATTTATGTGTAAAATGAACTGAGCATTCGCAGTTAATTAGTTCGTTGTCGAAGATGCGGTCTTACATTATTGCTCTGCTAACTCTGACATACATTCGCTCCTTCGGCTGCGCTGCTGGTGTAGTCGACCGGGTTCGATTGTTTTGTCGCATAAAAGCACAAAGCATAAAAGTGCATCGGAGCAGTGTGTGTGTAATCTGAGTTGCTCGCTGCATAAATTGCATGACAAAGTTCCCCAAGCCAGATACAAGATACAACAGACACCACACAGAAGACTATCTTCTTACATTTGGCAACAGTAGAACGCAAATTGCATGTCCGTATATGTATGTATGTGTGCAAGTATAACGCTTGCTCGATGATTGTTAGAAAGTTTTATGTTGATTCGCTTACCGCAGTCTTATTGAATATAAGTTTATATGGAAGACGGTTGGCTGGATTGCCTGTAGATCATTTACGACGAAGCACATTTATGCGCCAGCTTACTTGCATGCTTCTTGGCTCATGTTAAGGTTGAACGTGTGTGCGTGTGTTGTTGTTGTAGTCGGCTTGCTTCGGCGCGTGTGTTAGGCTTCTTGCGGATGCTAGACTGTTAGGCTCCTCTCTCACTCACCATGAATGTAGCTTTCTTAACATGATTGACTCGCCGCAATGTACAATATTACATCAAGTAAACTTCTGCCTGACAATCAGTCAGTCAGTCACTCAGTCAGTCAGCTAGTCAGCTAGTCAGATGGGCAAATGGAGCTCATTCTCAAATCCGATACTACAGCACGTTAGCTTACAATGAAAACAAAAACGCAAAATGTGTAAAATATTAAAGTCGCAAAAAATCAGCGGCTTTTTCAGGCATAATCGACAATTAATACCCTACACACATGATGGGCGCTGCCATGCCACAAATCTAAGAAATTGCAGTTGAGATTGATCCACTTTGAAATACGCTATACCTTTAATTATGATCAACTGTTTCCCATTTTTCAACTGAAACTGATTTCGTTTCCATTTTATGTCATTATCATTATATTTTTTGGGATATATGTATGTATGTATGTATTAAAATTTTATGTTCCTATCTCAAAAGGCAACTGATAAATTTAGACTTTTTTACAGTTTTTATCTATGGTAGCTTCAGTAGTCTGCCCTTTGACCTACAAAGAGTATGAGGGAACATTTGATCTTGAAACTTGATCTCCATAATAAATAGGGGAATCAAGATCCGAAGGATTGTATACTTACAATGTACGGTCTGCCACGCCTCCGTTTATACAACCTAATACAACCTTGCATATCAAAAAGTTCAGGCTACAAAAAACACAAAAAAAGAAAAATAAATAAAAATAAATAAAGAAAAGAAAAAAAAAGCATATTGAACTAAAGTATTTTCTACTGTCAAGTTGAGACTTCCCTGTCTTTTTCAATTTAACACTTGATTGCGTCAACAATATGCGCTTGGATGGAACGTTGCCGACGACTGCGAAGTCAACGACGCGTCGTTCGACCGAACGATCGCTGCTAGGCAGGCTGCCTGAATGAATGATTTGATACGATTCGAATGAAACGTAGGAACGTTCGGCACAGATAGATTATATTACTTTTTAGCATTTCGGGCCAAGTAACTCCACTTCAGAATATTTTGTTGCAATTTGCTGAAAGCAAATTGCAACAAAATATCATTAAAATGATCTTTTATGATTTTTGTTTGGCTTCCATATTGTCAATTGTGCTCTCCAGTCATCATTCAACATTGTTAGAATCGATTTAACGCAATCAGATGTTGTAGACGAAGACGAAGACGAAGAAGAAGACAGCAAAGAAGTAGTAGAAGCGGGCGAGAAGCACATGTGCGTAGCAACAAAGCGTAAAATGGCGTAGTTTAAAAGAGTTGCCGCCTCCACGCAACACGCGAATAAAAAAATTATTAAAAAAAAAAAAATTTAAATTACTACAATAATGCGAACAATACAAATGAAGTGCCAACTCACAATTAGACACTTGAGGAGCGCATTTTTTTATATATATTTTTTTCTTTTAGGTTTATGCATGTGTAGTCCATACATACTGAAACCATATCTAAGTGTCTTTGTGTGTGTGTGTGTGTGTGTATTTACTTGCATTGTTCATTTAGTCAAAATGCTTGTTTTGTCTGTTTGACATATCGTCGTTCGTTCGTTCGTTTGTTCGTTCGCTCGGTTACTCGACTGCTTGCCGTTGGTGTCCAATTTAACTATGCCACGATAACCGCAAAACTTGCACGATCCAACCAACCCAACCAACCAACCAACCAACCAACCAACCAACCAACCAACGAAGCAGCCAACAATTCTCTTGTTGCGCGCACATTTGTGGTTGTTGTTGTCTCGTATCGTCTCGTATCGTCTCGTCTCGTCTCTTTGTCGCTCCTGCCAAAGCTATAACAATGCGCTCTTAACACACAATTGTTGTTATTGTTGTAATTTATTTACGTGCGTTTTTAAGGTTTCATTCAAAATTCATGATTTTGCAATTTCATTTTTATTAATATGGAAATTTTTTTTTCCTCTTTTTTTTTTTTTTTTGTAATTTTTATATTTTACAAGTGCTTTCCTATTAATTTCCATCCGTTCACACACATAATAAACTATGTACATACATAATTAACTATTGTTTTATTGCATTTTTATTTATTTATAAATATTTTTTTGTATTTTATGTTTTCTTTTCTTTTTGTGGTTTGAAATTTTTGCATAATCATATTCGATAGCACTAAGCTCTTCCATGCCGTTTAATGAGCGATAACTTGAAAATTTCTATATACTTTGTCAGTGTACATATGTATGTATATTTATTAAGTTCGTTTGATAGCTGCTGATGATGTAACGCAAAGATGGAGAGGAGTCAACAGCTCAAACAAAACGACCCCACCATCCCTTCGTTTCCACTCAAATAAGGTTTATCTAAAAATTGCTATACATTTGTATATCCTAAACTTTAAGAGGTCTAAACCTCGTACCAGGTGCAGGCTATCCCACATTCTTTGCTTCTCAAAGAAAATCAAACTAAATATTTTTATAAATTCCACTTTCTGTAACAGATTTTCTTGAAATTATTGGACAACACATGAATATGCTTAGAAGAAACCAAGTACCTATGCTTGGCCAAAGGAGTACTTCATGCTGGAAATGGCGTAAAATCGATCTTTAGCTAATTGTTTGTATTCTCCAGTGAGACGAACTAGAACTAGGTTGTGAATGTTGCAAGATAAGGACGGTGTGTTCCTCGGCTTATAAGTACAAAAAATGAGCAGAGAAAGAAATAAATATCTCCAAGAAAAAGCGGAAATTGTCGCGGTCTCAAATAAAAATCAAATGCAACAAATTTTATATCATTTTAATTATTTTATTGTGGTGAATATTATATATATGTGTTTATGTGTATGTATATAAATAAAACTTAATTCTAAACGCAAAAAAAAAAAAAAAAAAAATTGGACAAAAAAAATTTTATTTTATATGTTTGTATATATGTATGTATGTTGTATATGTACTCCGGTACTTATGCGTTATCAAGCACTTGTCATAAATATACGTATGTATATATCAATATCAACACTTATTTAACTGTTTTTTGTTTTTTTTTTCTCATTATTATTTACATTAAATCATTTTCTTTTGCATATAATTAATTATTTGATGATTACATAATCGTAGTTCAAATTTGAAGTTAGCTTCCGGTTAAATATAATGTGTAAAAAAATCTATAAAGATAATTACAAACAATGGTAAGAGCAGAGGAAGTTAGTTGGCGGCACATCGACACACAAGCGAACATTTTAAATTAATATTATTTAAATTATTTTTGAAATTTTGCTTGGTTTGCTTTTAGTTGAGTTCAATGTGTAGATACGTGTGCGCAGAGCCGCCAAAGTTGCCACAAGTTTGGCTTCCATAAGTGGCATAATGCTTGGCCGGCGGCGGCGGCGGCGGCGGCAGAGGTGGCGTTGGCTGTATCGGCTGCAACGGCGGCGGTGGCGGCGGTGGTTGTGGTGGCATCATCGTGTGCATGGCGCTGTGTCAATATGGACGCCAGACCGCATTCATATCGGGCACGTCATCGTCACGTGGAGCGTGCTGGCCATCGCCAACCGGAACGTCCACCGATTGCTCATGCGGCTGTGGCTGGTGCTGTGACTCCAAGTGCGTTTGGCTGTCATGCTGTCGCTGATGTTGCTGCTGTTGATCGTGTTCCGTGACAGCGCCGGTGCCGATGCCGATTTCGATGCTCGAGCGATGGCCGGTACGCGAACTTATGGTCAGCGAGTTCTCCGGACCAAGGTACTGCTCCAACTTATCGGCACTGTGCAGATGCAAATGTATTTGATTCTGATTGACCGTGGAGTACAGTTGCGGATAGACGACCATAGTCGGCTGCGGCGCCGTGTGATTGTATTGCGTCGTTGTCGAACAGCTGCCGTACTGATAGTTGTTGTATGTGTTCGACCAGTTGTTGTACGTGGCCGGATAGCTGGCGTTCAGCGTGTCGATGTCCTTGCTGGTGGCGGCGCCGTACGTGGTCATTTGATAGTCACCGGATGCCGCGGCCGCCGCTGTCGGACAGAACATGTCCGGCAACATTGGCGGCAGTCCATGGTAGTTGCTATGCTCAGCACTGGTTAGTGTTGTTGTGTCGTAGCCGCTGTAAGGATTGAGTGCAGCATTCGGCACAGGCGCCGCAGTGGGTGGTGCTGGCGGTGGCGGCAGCGCGGCCGTAGCAATAGCAGCAGCACTGTTGTGATGATGATGATGCGCCTGTAGGAGATGCGGGTGCGTGTGCGTGTGTGTGTGCGTGTGCGTGTGCGGATGATAGGCGATCGTCGCTGCTGTGGCCGACGTTGGATACGTGGCGCCGGCGCCGGCGCTGGCCGCTGTGCTCGATGTGGGCGGTGGGTAATTGGTCCATTCACAGGCGCTAATCAGATCGCTTTCTGCAATAATAAAAATACAACAACACAAAAAAATCCAAATAGAATTTAAGTCAAACAAATTTTTAAGAAAATTAAAGTACTTCAATTGCAAAAAGAGAAAAATCGAAATAATTTTAATTGCAAAATAATTAAACGTTGTTGTTGCTTGTGTATGCATGTCATTTTTTGACAAGTCAATCATAAGTTCACATACGTGGAGCGCCTAATATCAACTCCCACGCCATCCCCCGCTCTCAACCCGTGCATGTGTGCGTACACCCGCTGCGTTGATTGTTCGATGCATGCATGACAGAAGGGTTGCTGTTGCCAACAAGACTGTCATTGACATTGGTGACGATACCAACGGCAACGATGACGATGACGACGACAACAGCAACAACAACAAGAAGAGTTCATGTCGCTTTGAAGCCGTTGATAAAGTGAAAAATTCTTCAAGTAACTTTTGCAAGATTTTAAGGAATTCGCCTGTTTGCTTTTGGCATTGATAAACCCCAATTTGTCCTCACTACTCTCACACTCACACTCACACTCGTACCCTCAACATCGTCAACATCATCTTTGTCAAACTTTGCCAAGTCGAGCAAGTCTTGCCACCTGCTTCATTAGCAGCGGCATGCCTTTTTGTCCCTATTTGACAGATTGTCGCGCGCATATTTTTGATTAATTATTACAACTCATTTCAACTCAAAGCACGAAAAATTACAACAACAGTTACAAAAGCCAGTAAGGAATTGCTCGACTTCGACACACCCTACACCTTTAATTTGTAACGGCTGTTGTAGTGTGCTGCCCAGCCCACTTTTCAATCGAAACAGATTTCATTTCCATTCAAATTTTTTATTTTTTAGCTCAATTGGTTTCAGAGATATATCGTTTTTCTATTTTGGCTTAACGTGGGCGTGGTTAAGCCCATTTTATGATTGAATCTAGCTATACTCCATCCCAAAACGGTACATGCAAAGTTTTGTTCTTGTAGGACAATTGGTTCCCGAGATAGACAGACGGCTAAATCGATTTATCTTTCGATACTGATCAAACATATATGTACATACATATATACTTTGTATAGTCGGAAATGTCTCCTTCTGGATGTCACATACATTGTCGATGTGGACAAAGCTAATATACCCTTGTACCATAAGGTACAGGGTACACAAGGCAATCTTTACTTGATTAATTAAATTTGTTAAAGCTTTGCAAGAAAATTTCAAAGTCGTTGAAAAAAGAAAAATATTTCTAGCTCCACAAAGCGAAATTGTATATCAAACAATAACAAAGTATTTAAGACTTTATTACAAGAACACACGCAGTTCACACAAGCATATCAAATATTCAACAAAAAATAAAAACAAAAACAAAAACGAAAACTAATCAAAGGCAAAATGTGCTTTAGGAACGACTATGAACATTTTTCTTATGCGTCTCTGCCTGTGTATGTGTGTGTGTGTGTGTGTGTGAATGCAGGCAACTTAACCTGCCACTTATCACATTTTAATGTTTCAATTAAGCGCAAAATTGCAATCCCAACAACAACTACAACCACTACAGCAACATAGTTGCAGAAATCGCACAGTAGCGGGGATGATGACGTTATGAAAATCATTTTGCTTGATGCAATTGCTGTTGTTGTCGATGGTGGTGTTGTTGGTGTTGTTGGTGGCGACGGTGATGACCAGCAGTGCTTTATCGTGTGCTGAGTGTGTCAGCCAAGTCGGCATTAAATAAATTATAATGTTGAATTGCGTTGCTTCTGCTGCAATCGACAACGTGTAATTTTCAAGCGACCCTGCGACCCTGCGACCCGAGTCGAGTCGAGTCGAGGCATGGCATACAGCACGGCTGCAATATTCATTCAAAAAAAAAAAAAAGCAAAAAAGCGGTGAAGGTGACGGTGAGAGCGATAACGGCAATGATAATGTTAATGTTGATGATAATGATGACGATGACGATGACGATGATGATGATGATGACGTGAACAAGAACAAAAGAACCGCTTGCGAAGGCCGTCAAGGTCTTGGCCTTTAGTCGGTGAGCGCAGTCTGGCTGCCAACGGCGCTTGGCCGTTGTTGGCCGCACTTGTGTCATTAATTTGGCCTTCAATTGACGTTTTTATAATTGCGAAGGACTTGGCTAATTTTCTTTTTTGTTTTCGTTTTGTTTTTGCAATTGTTTGTTATTGTTGTCAGCTCTAATTATGTGTATAATAGTTGTGCGTGTGGGCCGTACAAACTCTTATACATGTATGTATGTATGTGTGTGTGTGTGTGTGAGAAAGTTTGAGTGTACGCGCTGTTGCAGAACCTTTCAATTAATAATGACTATAATGAGTCTCAATATCCAGCTACCTCTCACTTCTTTATGCTATTGAAATCTTTTCACTGTTGGTCCTTTTGCCAGGACGCGTTCTTACTGCTGTTATAATAAGCATATTTTCTATTAGCTGTTGTACAACATGAGGCAAGTGTGTGAATATCGTTGGCTAAATATGACTTTGGTGAAGCAACACTTTGATTGTTTTTATTTTCTTATTGGTTTAAAAAAAATCAAAAATCATTTAATGTTCAGAACTCAAACTGAAAATCAAAGTTCAAACATTGACTTTAAGTAAAGTCAAGTACATCCTTCTATCATCAACATGTATACAACCAAACCGGATGTCTTCGATTTGAGCCAATATCAGCAATCGTTCAATATGAGAAGTACGCAAAATGCCAAACCGCACAGTCATCAGTCAGCTAAACGTGTGAAGCGCAGCGCAGCAAATTCTTCCTTCGATCGTCGACTCACGCAGCTAAATGGCGTCGACATTGACGTTAATGCCAACTACCGTTGCAATACGGTTGCTGCAAAGCCATCAAATATCTGTACTAAAGTAATGCAGAGTTGCGACCTCAACTCAACTCAACTCAAGTCAAATCAAATCAAGTTAGGCCGGAAGCAGACGAGCGAGCGCATTGACGAGGAGCTATAGCTAAGGCTGACTCTGAGTCTGAGTCTGAGTCTGAGCTTCAGTCTTAGCCGATTACAACTTTGGAACGCAAATTTTGCATTACTTGCCGTAGAAGCGTTTGACTGATCGATCGATCGATCCATCGAACGAACGAACGTTTCATCGGCTTTCCATACTCGAAAGGAAGATGTCGTCGACAAAGAAAGACACAAAAAAAATGTATATACATATACATACATATATAAAATAAGACCTTAAAAAAAAAAAGCGGAACGGAACGGAAGTTACTTTGTGGTTTACAACGCCTTACCGCAAATTTGTTGTTGTTGTTTTTTGTTTTTTTTTTAGGCCAAAAAGATTTCATTTCGTTGCCTCTTCACTGAGAGACAACGACTTTTGTGGCCTCTGTGCGTTCTCCATTCTGTTGCGATTTGCAACAATTTCGTTTGCCTCAATATTGCATTTTGTTGTTAGCTTCTTTTGTTACCGCTTCTGCTTCTTCTTGCTCTTTGCTTTCTTTATACTTATGTATGTATTTCATGCTTTGTACAATATAAAGTATGATTTTAGATGCGTTTCGTTCAGAATCATCTTCAATACATTTGGCCGGCCTTATGTCAGTTTGCTTTACAGTTTGTCACTAAAGCATCATCGAAATAAGCAACAACAACAACAACAGCAGCATCAACAGCGGCGACAGAGGCATCAGCCACATTTTGACATATTAATGATCGTTGCTAACATTTCGTTTCTTCAACAGCTTTCGTTTGGTCTTCTCTGCTTTGGCCAACAACAAGAACAAGCACGGCCGCATATGGACAACATTTGTGTAATAATGTGTAGACCGCTGGTGAAGTATGCTAAAACAGCTGCGCACAACCGCATTTCGATTGATTTGTGGCTTTAACATACGCACTTTTGAGCCCTTTACACTTTCCGGCGTGTCACAGCCAAATAAAAATAAAAAAAATAATTATACATATTCGCATTTTTTGCCAGCATAATTACATTTTAATTTGCAACGAAAAACAGTTCATTTTATTACTGTAAAAGTATATAAATACCAAGAAAACAATTACCGTTCGACTGGGGTGTCATGTTCAGTGTTAGATTACCGTATGTATTGCCCAGTCCAAACAACCAATTTTTTCATTAAAAATTACACTTTTCCATACAAAATAGGCTATGAAAAGGTAACACCTTTTTTGTTAGGTCTGTACGTCACAAACCTTGTTTGGAACGGCTATTTTTTTGTAATAGAAGGTTAATATAAAATTTAAACTAAACAAAAAACCCAAAAGAGGTGGTAAAATTTTCAAAATTTGGACGTAGGGAGGGATTTTCATAACAACCAAAGAAAATCCCATACAAAATGTATGGAAGTGCTTTTTTTTGGGGGTTCAAATAAGCTGTGACCTTATTTTTTGACTATTTTTGGTTTTTTGACCACAACTTTTTTAAAAATTATTATTTTCTAATAAACTTATACATCATTTTAAAGCTGAAACTTCAATCTACAAATCTTCTTTTTATACTTTGTTGATTTTTTTCTTCGATCAGAAGTTACATTCACTCAAAGTTGAAAAATGGAAGTGGTTCAAATAAGCTGTGAGCCAGTGTATATAGCTCTACTAAACTGTATACTAGTATTTTATGATTTTTATTGGAAAAACAAAAACGCATAGTTTAAAAATGTCGCATTTCGATATATATATTTCAAGGAAAACAATAAATTATTTACGAAATTAATCATCATAATGCCTTGAAACCAAGCCAAAGCGATCTTTCACTAATCGCTTATCATTATTAACATTTTGTTGTTTTTCATAGTCACTGCTGCGTGCTGTGTGTTTGTGAGTGGTCCATTGGTTGGTCCAAAATTCTTGGGACGCATTACAGACGCTGTGACTTTCAAAGCTCATTGACATTTCTCAGAATTTTTGGTCAGCTTGTGTTGAATAAAATCGTGCACAGTAGATATCTTCTTCTTGTTGTTTGAATTCGATGTCGCCCACTTCATCTATTCACAAATTAAAAGCTTAGGGGCCCACTTTTCATTAATATTAATAACTTGGCTTAAACAAAAGTAGTCTTAATTCAATTTGCCAATAAATGTTTTTCTTGTTGATCTTCTCTTTCTCACACACTGTCACTCTCTTATTGTTTCTTGCTTGCTCTTCCGTCTGACTTGGCATTTCCGGTCTTTGCATTAAAGCCAGCATTTTTTTTAAACATTTATACATATATATATGTATATGTATGTATATGTACCCAAGCATGTTAATTTATAAATATTTTTTTAAATTGGCAAAGCTTGATGATGTGTCATTTTATTGATAATTTCTTCGTTTCTTTTGTTGTCGAACTTGTTAAAAAGTGTTTAAAACAAAAAAAAAAAAAAAAAAACCAGTAAGGCTGAAGAAAACTGAAGTCGATAGTGCTCGAGTTCGAACTACCTTGCACCTTCATTTGAGCAATTGTGTAAGGGCGCTGCCACGACCATTTTCAATCCCAATTCAATTTATTCTTATTTATTTATGTGGCTCCAGAAGCATAATCATAAGAAGATGATCTGCTTAATTAATAGAATAATCAAGATCCCAACGGTTTATACAGACGACTCTTCTTTATATGATGATCAAGACTATATACATATATAGGGCCTGGCACGCCTCTTCTTGGTTACGTACATTTCGTTGCGCGCAAAACTAATGTACCCCACAAGGTTAAGGCTATAAAATTTCATCAAATTTTATGCATAAATTGTATCTATTATCATTAAGCGGCTTCGCGTTTTAGTCAAATCGAGTCGCACGAATTTAAAAAAAAAGTGTCTAATTAATTAGCATAACCGTCACTTAGACGAGTTTTTTTTAATTTGTTGCCATGACTCATTGAACATATGAGCTCGACGCTGCGACTGTTTTAGCCCAGTTAAGACGTAAAGTCTGTGACTCAGCTGGGTCTTTTCAACGGTTCGTTTACGCATTGATACTTATTGTTAAAATTAAAGAGAAACACAAATAAATTAATAAATAAATGAATAGAAAAATAGTTAAATGAATAGCAAACTTAATTAAATCATTGTTTGGTTTTGTGATTTTTATTTGCTTTTTTTTCTTGTTTTTTCCATTGCAGTGGGTGTGTGCATAGATTGAATTATTCGCATGTTTCGACAACTGACGAAACGATTACGTATCTTATAGAACGCTCAATTCTCACAAAGTGCAAATTGCTATGGAATTTTTCTGACGCTAACAACGTTCTTTTGACCATAATCAGATGAGTCCGATTGCATGGCAGCTACATATATGCTATAGTCATCCGACCAAGCTGATTTTAACATCCAAAATGGATTGCGTTTAAAGTTATTCCGATAACTTCAAAACTCTGGAAGGAGTTCGCATTGAAACAGACAGACAGACTTCAACCATATCAACTCGACTCGTCGTGCTGATCAAGAATACATATATGTATATACTTTATATAGTCGGAGATGTCTCCTTCTCTGCGTTGTAAACTTCACGACAAAGTTAATATACTCTTGCAAGTGTATAATGACGAGGATCGTGAGAAAGACCAGTCACGCACGTTGTGACAATAAGTCATTCGAAATGCGAAATGTTATTTATAGAACGGCCGTTCGAATAATATGTGTCCGAGTGTGTGTATGTGTAAATGACCGCAATGTTTAGCGCATAAAGTGCTAATTGAGCTCAGACACATTGCAGATGATAAAAAAAGAAAAAACAAAAACCAACTGAAGAAGTTGTTGTGTTAATCGAAAGTGATAAGAAAGTTGGTAAGAATGTTCTTTTTGTTTTTGGGTTTTTGCTTTTGAAATGTGTTGATAATTTTCGGCGAGACGCACAAATCGGTACAGAGGAACGATAAGGAACAAATGTATATAGAAATTAGCAGAGCATCGACAAAATTATACGAAATTAATTGAATTAATTTTGTTTTTGTTTCTTTTTCTGTTTCCAAAAATAAATTGTTAAACATTCAACATTATAAATAACTTCATTTAAATGAAATTTGTAGAGCAACAATAACAACAACAACACAACATCATAATCGACCACCATTCAAAATTTTTAGTGTTATGTATTTTTCTAACATTTTAACTTATTGTTGCCAGTTATTGAGGCCTGGAGACGATCAGCGATTAAAAGCGTGCGACGCACAAATAAAAAAAAAAACATTGGGTAGAAGACATCTAACTGTAATTGTAACTGAGTGAAATAGAAGGAAACAAATAAACGAAAAACAAGTTGATCGCTTACCCTGTATTTGTGGCGCATTTGGCTTATAACAATCGGAATTAATTGTACTATTCGAGGATGAGTAATTGGTGCTGCTTAATTGCGTGTTCAATGTTGATGCTGTACTCGAACCGGTGCCGCCCGTAACGGCCGTTACTTTGTTATTGCGACGCCGCAAGTCGATATCCGAGAATTTAACAAAATCACCAATGTTCGCTGGACGTTGATGTGGAAGTGGATGCCTTGGATAGATGACGTTTGGACCTTTGAAGTAGAAACAGTTTAGAAATGATGAATGAAGAAGAAATTATACAAAAACCAAAAAAAAAAAAAAGGAAAAGCTTTCATACAACAAAAACAGTTATAAAATAAAAAAAAAAGGAAAAGAAAATGTATTCAAAACACCAAAAAGAAAGAAGCTGAAGAAGAAGCAGAAAAACAGGTGACACATTGCAAAGACGCCATTTTCTTCGCGCATGCACGCATGCGCAGCTAAAAAAAGAACAGTTACGCTGCATCCCTGAAGTTACCGTACTGTAATTAATATATGTATGTATGTATATAGTCTCAAGGTGAACAAGTGAAGACATAATAATGCAATGCGAATTAATATCATGTACGAAAAAACGAAAAACTTTGTCTGAAATGCGTGAAAAAAACAACAACAGCAACAACTACAACAACAAAAAATTTTTCTGGAAAACCGCAAACATTTTCAGTAGTGCGAGTTTTTGCGTACGAACGGACAGATCAATCGATCGGACAGACAGACAGACAGATGAACAACGGCTGGCCGATCGGCAAAAAAACAATAAACAAAATGGCTGCCGTTCACAGCCGACGCTACAGCCGCTCGATCCTCCTGTCAATTTCTTCTACATACAGTAGACGCTCGGAAATTAGAACCACTTTGGTTTTGAGGCAATTCTAATTTCTGAAAAATTCTGATTTCTGGAGGTTTTTTTTTTTTTGTTTTAGTGCGTTTCATGTACAGTAATACCCCGACTTACGCTGACAGGTGGGACCGAGTGATTGCCGCGTAAGTCGGGGTTGAACGATTTGCGCATAAATACATCGATTTGTTCAGGATCTTCTTGGGTCTGAATCAAAATGAAAACCCGCGCATCTCCGAATTCGCGTAAAACGGGGTAGCATAAGTCCGGGTATCACTGTATTACAAACTTCGATTCTAATTTCTGGAGGATTCTAATTTCCGAGAGTTCCACATTTGTGAGCGTCTACTGTACTAATATTTTCACATGATTGCGAAATTGCCTTTGAAGTAAATTCTATTTTCTTTCTGTTGATTCCGCTTCTGCCAGCAGTTCTTCTTCTTATAGTATTTTGCCAACAAAGGAAGATTAACGGCAATTCACCGTTTGTTGTTGCATTTTTTTTGTCTAAAATGTAATTCTTATTCGTTGTCGTTGTTGTTGTTCTTGTTGTTGTTGTTTTAAGCCTCTTGCATAAATGTTGCAGTAATTAGGCGATTGTTGCGTGCGGTTTCTTTTAAATGCTTAAGCGTTACTGAGAACCAACAAAGGTGACTGCAATATGCCAATCCCTTTAGCCACATGTTGTTTGTGTTTGTGTTTGTATGACTGTCTGTCTGTCTCTCTTGCTCTCTTCTGCATTTCCAAACAAATGGCAAGCGATAAATATGCACAGTGAAATGTATTAAGAACTGCTGCACTTTGTTTTTGTGTTTGGCCACTTATGAGTGAAATTGTGCAAAAAAAGAAGCTCAACAGCAACAACGGGCACGGGCGTGACACGGCTCAGTGCACGGCTTTGTACGGCTTAGACACTTTGCGCAGCATGCAACATGCTACAGTGCCTTAATGGGCTTACAAGTGTGATGGGCGTGGCCTTTGTAGTACACAGCAACAATATGCGTTTGATTTAATTAAAGATAAAATTCAAGTGTATTAAATACAGTGAACGAAATCAGTTGGGAAAGAGTGAGCAAGACTGAATTAGAAAGAAACTGCTCAAAGACAACAAATTTGCTTTCAAGTTAACATAATTTAATTATCATTTACACAATGTCCGATCGTAAATGAGCAAACTACTGTAATGCACTGTGCGTTGAGGTTAGGTGCGATGAAGTAGGGAAAGGATGGCACAGTTCATTAACACTAAATCATGCTTACGAAGCAACAAAGTGTTAATTGCATCATTTAACAGTGGCAAAAATGAAATTGAGCATTAAAAAGCCCAAAACTCAAAAGAAGAAAATCAAAGGAAATGCAAAAAAAAATAACAAAAAAAAGCCGCCTTTGAGCTTTGTGCAAATGCCAAAGGGCAAAGGGGGGGGTGGGGCACTTACTTGTCTTTGTGCGCGGCTCCCGTGGTCCATCGACGGTGACTTTAATGGCTTTTGCGTAGGTAGCCACCTGCGGCGGGCTCGTTGCAACGGTAATTGTCAGCGTGAAGCTCTTCCCTGGAAGCAAAAAAAAATATATTGAAGACATCGTAAAATCAAATTGATTTAAACAGTGATTCAAATAGCGCAAGCGAAAGAGTGAGAGAGAGAAGACAGTTGGCGAAACGGACGCGAATTAATTTAAAGTGATCTTAAGACGAGCCATAAACGTCAACGATGACAGCTTGAAATCGATGACGATGACGATGAACAGTAAGCCTTGTATAAAATATTGCGTATATGTGTATGTATATATGTATGTATGTATGTGTTAATAAATACAATTTTGGGAGTTGTTTTTCTCTTGTTGTTGCAATGGAAATCGAAAGTGCTTGAATGCAAAATGCAAAATAAAAGTTACATCAGCCAAGCCCAGCATGTCCTGTGTGTGCTGTTGTTGTTGTTATTACAATTTGAGTGGCATATTATAGAACAGACATGCGGCCGCAAAACATTGACAATGGTCATTCATCGATAGCACATTTACGGTTATTTGCAGATAATAAAAACCGCAAAACCGTTTATAAACAAACGAGACATAAAAGATTTACGAGGCTAACGAACGTGCGCCTGCCTCTCCCTGTGTGTCTGTCTGTCTGCCTGCCTGTCTGTCTGTCTGTGTCTGTGTCCAGGGAAGATGGCGTAGGTGGCGCGTGCGAATAAGCAAGCGAGAGAGAGAGCATTAGGTCAGCGAAAAACATCAAAGTATAACTTTGCCAAAAAAACAAAAAACACAACAACCAATAATGAATAATGAATAAACAAAAACAAAGTAAAGTAAAGTAAAGCTCGGGTGCAGAGTGGAGAGGAGAGGAGAGGAGAGGAGAGGAGAAAAGAGAAGAGCAGCAAAGATCAACGCAGACCACAAACGAAAACCGAACATTTTAAAAATGGCCACCTGAGTGTGACTCTTTTTTTAAGCTGTCTAAGCCGCGCGCCACTGTTGCACCAGCTCCTCTCCCTTACCCCTCTCACTCACCACTACATTCATTAAACGAAACCAAGCCCACTCAACGCAAGGCAAAAGTGTCAGTGTCACGAATGTTGCCAAACGCATTTGTCTGTCTGTCTGTCTGTCTGACCGTCCGTCCGTCCTTCCATCCGTCCATTCTTCATACAGTCAGCAAGCCTTTTTTGTTGTTTATCTCGCTGTGTGTCTCTGTGTGTGATTGTCGTCATTTTTGATTTACGTAAAGTTGTTTGACATCGAGTTCGTTTGTTCGCTTCATAAATTAAGTTTATGAAAAAAAGAAAAAACAACAACACACACACTTTTTCGTTGTCGTTTTTTCACATAAATGTTTTCCTTCTTTGTCTGACAAGTAATGCAAAGAAACCAAATGAAAAAAAAACAAAAAAAAAAGAAAATTAAGGACGCCAACTTCAGCTTTGTCAAAGAATTTGATACACTTCACGACCATTTTCTAATTTCCTTCCCTTTTTTTTTAATTTTAATTCCTCTCCGTCCTTAATACACACATACACATGTAGAAGTTTCATTGTTTCAGCTAATTTGGTTCCAGAGATGTGCAATTTTCTGATTTTAGTAGGCCAAGAGGCGTTGCCCTTTTTATTTTTTGCTTAAAATAGTTCTCATGCCTCACTATCAATTTTTTAAGAACCGCTATAGGAGTTACCCCGTCTACGTTTCGGAACTTTGTGGCACTAAAACACACTTAATCTAGCATCTTTCAAATTTCAGCACTCTATCTTAAAAAAATCTAAGTTTTTCATGTAAGACATAACTTTACCAGTTTCAGTGGTCCAACCATGCTTTTTCCATCAGATGAGCTCGTTAGGGGCCATTCGTAAGATGATTTAGGGGGGAGGGGGATCTCTTTCGTCTTACTTTTGCCTATTTTCCCTATACTGCCTACTACATTTTTACTTACATAGGGGGGGAGGGGGTCAAAAACAGCCAAAAATCGTCTTACGTAATTATTGAATGGCCCCTTAGCTCACAGACAGACAGACAGGCAGACAGAATATACAAATGTCAACTTTGTCTGATCGGAGATGTCTCCTTATGTATGTTACAAGTAGGGAATACAATCCCGGGAATATTTTTCAATCCCGGGATTACGGGATTTATGAAAATCAATCCCGGGATTGAAGTATGTGCCTTCTAATTGGGTTGAAATAAAAAAAAACTTCAGTTGTGTCTTAAATTTTTATTAATAAAATGAAATAGGAAACGAAGTAGGCATTACGATATAAAAAGTAAAGAATTATTGAATATTGCATGCCTCGCAAACACATTTCTGTGCGGCTTGAAAATTTTACGCGGATTCTTCTTTGGGTGCTTATATTTTCAATCGAGTTGAAATGTCAGAATTGGCCTAATAATATCAGTCCATTTCAGATTCCGTATTCCACTCTATGTATAGATTACTCATTGTGAACAGCAAGCCTGCTTCGTATTTTATTACCAATGTAAGCAGCAGCTGAAAATGCTCGTTGCAGAAATTCATAACCGATCATTTTATTTGTACTTCAGGTGATTTTTTAAAAGCAGAATAACTATTCATTTTCAACAGTTCCAAAAAGTCGAAATGGTGTAAATTCAACATTTCATCACTTTTGCTCTTCGACTGAAGCAATTGAAGCCTTTTGGCAATCCCAAAAAATCCCGGGATTAGCCAACTACAGTCCCGGGATTTTCGGGATCAAAAAACGACCGGGATCCCGGGATTGTATTCCCTAGTTACAAGCTTCATGACCAAATTGAAATGCCATTCACTGCGTGAAGAGTACAAAAATAAACGATTTAATAAATAAGAACAAACGAAATAAAGTCAAAATAGTGAAAAGAGCATTTGTTGCTGTTGTTGTTTGTTTGTTTGATTCGTCGGTTTGTTCGGAGTTTGGTTTGTTTGTTGGTTGCTTGGATGGTTGGTTTGTTTATTGCTTTTGTTGTTGTTGTTGTTGTTTTTGTTGTTGTTGTTGTTGTTGCTGTTTGGTCAGTTCATAGACCAAGTTGACCGCAAAACCTCAGCCGCAGGCTGCACAATGCCAAAATATGTACATACATATGTATGTATGTATGTAGGAACCGTTACAGACACATTTGCAACATAAATCGAATCAAGTGTATGTATGTATGTACGTATGTGTGTGTAATAACCAAATAACGGTAAATGTTCCAGTTAATTCAAACACAACGTAGTGTGAAAAAAGAGTTAAAAAGAGCTGCCGATAATGAGAATAATGCGAGAATTTTTAGCGAAATTTTCGCCATTTTGATAAACTTTAATTTTTTCAGAATCCCCGGTTATTAAGTATATAGGCTGGCGAAGAATTTTTTTTGAGTCTTGGGACAATTCATGGAAAATCAACAGTTCTATTTGTTCAAAAAATGATCATATATTAGGGAACGTATCCAAATAACGTGACCGTTTTCAGGGGGGAGGGGGTTCTTTAGATTACTACGCATAGGCAAATTTGGTGTCTTTTCTCTTACAAATGTGGTTACCGAGGGGGGGGGGGGGTGGCATAGGGCTAAAAAAGTATCAAAAATGGGTGACGTAATTTGGGTACGTTCCCTTATTGAAGCACAAATTGTATACATATGTCCAAGTGAGGGTGCAGGCAAGGAGGGGCCATCAGTAATGCAACAGTGGGCAATGAAGGTGAAATACACAAACATAAAAAATGGAGTAGTGGAATAATGACGAGAAATCTCTTTAAATGAAGTCATTTATTTTATAATTCATTCAATGAAATTATCAAGTGAAATGCAACAATTTGTCTTCAATTTCTTTGGCAACAAATGCAATAATTTATTACGCACAACAACAAAAAAGTCTTAAACAAAGAAAAAAAAAGTAACAAAAGTGAAGAAGAGAAAACTTGCGCTGAGCACTTTACAACCCCGAACCCCTAGCCCCCCTCAACTGTTGTGCGCTTAGTAACAACAATTTGTCTCATTGCGTTTGAAAATCATATTAATAAATTTAAACAAAATTAATCATTTTTCAAATGAATCGCACAAAACTATAACAAAGCCTTCACTCAAGTACATATGTACATACATATATACATATACAAATGTATATTACTAAAGTGCGCTCTGAAAAATAAAAATAAGTACTTTGAAAGAAACAAAAAAACGAAACAAAGAAGCAAAAAGCCGTCGCTTTGAAAGAAGTAATGAAAAAGAATTTATCACAAATGTTACAAAGCTTAAAAAACAAAAAAAAAAAAAAAAAAAACAACAAAATACTGGAGCAAAGTCGACACCAATGTATGAGATGGCAGCGACGGCGCCGGGGCGGCAAAACTACAGCCGAGCATAAGCAGCTAAAACCAAACGGATTAAGTTGAGTTTGAAACGTTTTTTTTTTTTTTTTTCCTTCAAATTTCATTCCAACAACAATAAAGAAAGAAACAAATGATTAACAAAACGATACGCAAAGAAATAAATAAATTATAAATATTGTTTTCTTTGGCTTTTTGTTATTTTAGATACACATACTATTTGGTTTCGTTATTTTTTCTTATAAGTATTTCTTCTGCTGTTTGCCTGGGTGCATGTTGTGTATTCTAATGATAAAAATGACCACGAGTCGCGCACTTAAAAAGACTTAAATGTAAGCGATTATATACAACAACAACGGAGTCGTTAAAGAAGGCAAAAGATTATCATTTCATTTCAAAGAGAGTTAATAATCTGATGCTGTTGAACAATACAATCGACTGACAGTTGTAATGAAGATATCTCAAAAAATGATGAAAGAGTTAAGAAGATAAATCAAAAATGTGCGCGTGTAAAACACAAACAGTTATTAGGCGATTAGGCAAGCGAGTGAGCGAGCAAACGAACGAACCAACGAAGCAGTGAGTTGGTAGGCAGGAGGCAGGAGGCAGCAGGCAGGCAAGTGAACGTGTCCGACCTAAACAATATTTGACTTGTGCCCACGCACGCACGCACGCAAACACACACACAGACACAGACACACACAAACATACAGTTGAAAGCAACAATCAGAGCATCTTTGCGGTATAAGGCGCCGAATTAAAGTAACCGTGTACTCATTAATTGAACTTTCGTTGTCTTTTTGTCTTTTCTGCCTTTGCCTTTTGTTCATATCTTTAAACTTTGCCGTTGTTCTTGTTTTTTTTTCGGGCAATGTTGAAAGGCGCTTATTGATGACGCGTGTCATTCATTTATGCTTGCACGCGTACCCATCAAAAAAACAAAAATAATGTTGATGGTATCTGCAATGATGCAGGATAATGTTGTAATACACTAAAACAACAGACTCTTGTGCGCCAACAGCTCAGCTCCGCTCATCTCAACTCATTCCTTCATTCAATATACAAAAGGCTTTGATGATATTATAAATGTTGAAGAAGAAGTTGTATTGAAATTAAGTTGTTCTCTGAATATTACAATACATATCTTCTTTGACGCACAAAGCAAGTTGAATTTGAGTCCTTTTTATTTGTGTTATAACACATCGTTCAATAAGTTCCAGGACTAACTATGAAAACAACAACATTTTATCCGCAAAATTCTATATTATTCATTAACATAATCTCTTTCATTCCAACGCTTCTCTAACTTTTCAATGCCATGTTTGTAGAACGATTTGGCTTTTGATTCAAAATAGGCCTCAGTTTCAGCGATCACCTGCTCATTCGAGTCAAATCTTTCTCCCTGGAGCATCTTCTTGAGATCCCAGTAGTTGCTGGGGGCCAGATCTGGTGAGTACGGAGGATGGGGAAGCAGTTGGAAGCCCAATTCCTTGAATTTGGTCATCGTTTTGATTGATTTGTGGCACGGTGCGTTGTTTGACGATTCTTTCTGGCTATGTTTCCAATTACATCAAATTTTGACACATCTCATCTAAAGGTTGGTACTTCTGAACCTTGGTCTCTACGCTAGCCCCGGGACTTATTTAACGATGTGTTGTGTATGTTACATAGCAGCACATGATATGTACAGCAGTGCGTTTGAAAAAAAAGAAAAAAAAACAGTTGAGAAGGTGGGAAACTTGAGCATGCTTCAAAATGGAGCAAATTGACTTTGAATGTTTGAAAAAAAAAATGTTAGAAATTATTCTGTTAGGCTTGTGATGAGGTGTCATCAAAATGCAAAAGTTTCAGTGACGATGACGATGACGATGACATAACATTGAAATTAACAACATGCTGCGCGATAATAATAATAACAACAACGAGAAAATAAGAGTAATATTCTGAAAAAAAAAAGCAAACAAAAAATGATTTCAGAATTTGCGAATGACGCTCGTCCGTCCGCAGATGGCGTTGTTGGCCGCGCTCCATCACCAACACAACAATTTCACTTGAAGTCCGCCAAACGCGCAAAGGATGACGACCATTGCCCAGGCTAGGCTCGTGACAACACCGACAACAACAACAACAACAACAACAACAACAACAACAACAACAACAACAACAACAACAACAACAACAACAAGAACAACAACGACGACGACGACGACGCGTTTTGTCATCTAATCAGAAATCGCCACATGCAGTCCAACATTATTTTGTTGTTGTTGTTTATTTTGTTTTTTTTTTTTCGAGTGCGTATAATGTTATCAACATTATTCAGATTTAAATGGTTTTTGTAATACTTTTTTAATATGTATTTATTTATTTTTTTTTTTTTTTCATTTTCAATTAACTTCATGCTTTTGTTGACGTTTTGAATGAATGAATGAACAAATGAAAGAAGTAGAAAGGAGAGAAAGAAGGGCTGTAGTTGACAATTTGTCGCGATGTTTATGTCATTAGCGTATGAGCATTAATATTACTTTGGTCATTTGCAGGAGCAGCTCACAAACAACAACAACGACAACGACATGGATGGCCATTTTTTTGGGACAAATCTCACACAAACCTTCATGATTAGTTGCTTGATTTAAATGATAGATACATGTTTGCTAAGTTCTAGTGTTTGCAGTTGTTATTGTTAGCAAACTTATGTGTGTCCTCATTGTCGTCGACATGGTTGACGCACGTGCCGTAAGCCGAGGAAGCGCCTTTACGTTTTTGATGCAACAGTTGCAGCTAATTAGCCCAACTGTTCTATGGCAGAGGGTTGGACAGTGTGCGCGTTTGGTAATTACGGTTGCAGAAGAGGAGGAGGAGGCAAGGGACAAGCAACAGAATTGCAAGAGAGAATGCTTTGGAAAAAGAAAAAACAAAAACAACAACAACAACAGAATCGATTATTGAATTGCACACCGAAAACGAAGACGTTGAAGTCAATGGATGATCATGAAATAAAAGTTGGCAAGATATGAACCGATGACGATACACGATGGCCAAGGCGACAAAGTATGTTTGCGTGTCAAATGCTGGCAATTCGGAGTGATGAGCGGCCAGGCGCAAGGCACAAGGCACAAGGCACGTTAAGGACATGTACGATCAGTTTGGCTTTGTTTGGTTTTGTGCAATTAGCCAAATACTCGACAAGGCGTCGGCAAACACATGTATGTACAATGCAATAGAAAGCATGTATGAGTTTGTGTGAGTTTGAATACAAGAACGGTAGACATGATGACACGCTATCAGTTCCAATTGGAGCCGCTCAGGGATCAGCACAAAATACGTTAAAGCCTTAAACTACATACATACAAACATATAATCGAAGTGAGCAGAGGAGAGCGAAACGAGAGCGAGAGGGGGTATAAGATTGGTTGGTTGGTTGGTTGGTTGGTTGGTGCAAGACACGCATATGCAACATGACAAAAGTGCGCATTGCATGTTGACCTCGGGCCAAATGTCGTGCTGGTCGATCGAGCACAAAGGAGCTCAAAGCAAATTTGTTAGGTTCAAACAAATGTCCGTCCGACCGTGCGCACGTACGCCTGTCAGTCGGTCGGTCGGTCGGTCAGTTTGTTCGGATCAACTTACTGACTAATGTGACGATTTCTGTGTGCAAAGTTTTTGTTTTTGTTCTTCGACAACAACAATGCTTTTCGATAAGCCGTGCTTAAGGATCAATGACTCTTTAAGATTACAAATTTACTTTCGCAAGAGCATATTAACTTTGTTTAGACGTTTGCTGCCACAGTTTTAAAGCTACCGAACGAAATTGTTATTACTGATGCTAAAATTCATTTTCAAGTCTTATAAGAATCAGGTATAGAGGCGTGGCACCGCCCATATGAAGAATACATCTGTGTACAAATTTTTTGCCAGCATTAAACAAATTTTAAAAATGGGCATGACTACGCCCCTTTGTATTTAAAGTCGTATGCATTGCTCACCTCGGCCGCTGCGTCCCACAAAGCGTAGATCATTGAATTTGGCTACACGACTTTTCATTTGCGCAGTACAATTTCGAAGTTCGGCACAAAAGTTCTCATCGTTGCCGGCGCGTATTGTCACATAGGTGCCATCGCCGACATCCGCTAGCGCAACGACCTTGAAGGCCAGCGGCAGCGTTTTATTCGAGCGCCAGTGCGAGGGTAAAGCTGAGCATAGAAAGTATGGATTGCTGGTCCGCACTGTGAATAAACAAAAAAAAACATATCAAAACATAAATTCATAATTAATGGTTTGTCATTCGACGTTCTGTCAGTCGGGTCGCAAGTCCTTTCATCGACAGCTGCCGACGAAACGTGTCTTATTTATTATTAATGTAATTATTAAACAAATTAATTTAACTTAATTTTTCGCACACAATCAACTCAACAGCCCAACAATATTTGATTCTGTGTTCAAAGTTCAAATTCTGTCTCACTTTGCCTTTATTGTAAAGCAAGGATCGTGTCATGATATCAATAACAATTATGAATTCAAGTATTCAATTTCATGCTGTTTCTTGCTACACTCTTAATGCGCTTTATCGAATTACAATGAAGCCTTATAAAGACGTTGGCATGCGTTTCAGATTTATGCGTTCGTCTTCAATTGCAAGGACTTCAAAGTTCAACTCAAGGCTTTGCCACTTTTTTGTACGAGTTTTAATAATTTAATGTTGTTCATTATGCATCGTATTTCAGTTGTGCCTTGATAGTGATATATGTAATTACTGCAGCGTCAAAGAAAACCCCAAAAGAAAAAAAAGATGCAACGTTATTTTTCCTGCTTCATTTCATTTATTAACTTAAGCTGAAGCTCAATTGGCTTATTTTAAAATATTACTTATTTTATTGGGATTATTTCAATTGGGAGCTTGCAGAATTCAAAGCAAGAGAAAGAGTTTAAAGGTCGTGCACTTTGCAGAATGAAAATGTCAGAATCGGTTATGGAATAATGTCGCATAGATTCTTAGCTTATTAGGTCATCATTAAGTTATGATAAACCGTAAGATAAACAGTACCATGTTGTGAATGGACAGACCACAAGAAAGATTATTTTTTCACTGAGTATAAAAATCGAGTCGAACATAACGGCAGAAAACGAACATTTTGAATATTTCTTATAATGTTTATCTTATACTTATTTAACTGAATTGGATAAATTTTTTCAATGAGAAACATCGATGGATTTGCATCGTAAGATTTGCTTTATTCACTTTTTTTTTAATCCGAAAAAGTATTACACATTTATTTAAATTCCAAAGTTATTACGTGTTCTAATATTTCACTTTTCTTTAAAATGTATTTAAAAAAAAACAACATTTTTTCTTTTCGTTTTTTGGAATTGTGTAAGTCAGCATTATTTATGACGTAAGTCGAACATGCTCCAAGTTCTTATCAAAGAAATAGTAAGCTGAGTGAATCATGTTAGTTCTGCCATGCCAAAGCGCAAAAGTCTCTCAAGGAACCAAAATCGCTATAAGGTCGTAGAGTATTTTGAACTGAATTAATTTTTAATGACCATTAGGACACGTCTTCAAGTGCATGTCTACCGAGAGATGTCCGTTCGATACATCTTGCAATAAGATCCGACGGTTATAAAGCGCTTATGAAACAGTTTGAAAGTGAGGGTGTGCTTGACTTCAATAAACAACTGTTTTAGGGCGTTCTAATGCAAAAATCCTCATGAAATCTCCTCTTTTCACGCTCCAAGACAATCTCCCTTTTGAGATTCTTAATAGACAACTGAGATTATTAGACCTTTATAATATTTTTATCCCAGGTAAATTCAGTTATTTATCCCCACCGACAAATGAACAGAGCGAGTGAGTAAAATGGATTGTCATCATGAATACGGAAAACAAGATCCAAAGGACTTTTGAATGCAACTCTATTAGTCTCGAGATCGACATATAACTGCAGACGGACGGAAAGTACAAAAATTCGGATGTTTTCGTTTTGGATGACTTACCCAATTCGTTTTGGTATTCCCGTTGAGCCTCGTGTACATAGGGTTCGGTCCACCAAAGGTCTTGGTGTACTGCATTGTTGTTGTTGTTGTTATTGTTGCTATTAATACAATTACTGCTGGTGCTATTATTATTTGTACTATGGCCGCTATTGGCGGTGCCATTGCTGGCGCCACCCGTCGGCGAATTGCTACCCACACTAGCGCTACTCGAAGGCATCACTTCGCACATAACATTCGTGCTCTTATAATCCGGACAATTCCAATCCGTTGGCGACACCGATGACGTCACCATGCTGCCGCTTTGTTGGCGATGTCGCCGTCCGCTACCAAGAGAAACGGGCGCAATGGCGGCGGCTGTTGTTGGCGCAATGGCGACGGTAACTGTATTGGCAGCACTGGCACTGGCACTGGCGGCAGCGGCAGCAGCAGCAGCAACAACAACACTGGCACTCGTACCCGTATAAACTGATGTACTCACTGATGTATCGTTCGGCAAATACATTCGGCGTTAATGTAGCGTTTGAAGATGTTTCTTTTTGTGAAGCAGACTCCTGTGAAGGCTCCTGTGCTCGATGTCCTTTATCTCCGACTGATCAGATAATATTATTATGCATTTCTTGTTAAATTGTGCGTTGGTTTTTTGTCACTCTTATTATATATATAAATATATTTTTTTTTACTCTTGTTTTATGAATTAGTCACTCTCGTTTTTTATTTGATTTCATTTAATTATTATTGCTTCTTTGCGCTTTGTTTTTGTTGAGGCTTTTTGCTTCTGTATTTGGTTTTGGTTTGATTTGTTATTGTTATTATTCGCGTCTCTTTTCTACGTTCATAATTCTGCTGATTAAAGTGCTTTGCGATCTCAAGTCATGATGTCCGTTATCAGCTCACTTATTGGTTCACTCCGTTTGCTAAGGTGTGTGTGTGTGTATGAGTCCAGCATCAAGTACTCCTCCGGTTGAAGTCTTTAGTCTTCTCAATGGTTTCAATGTTAATGAAGTGTAGAATCAATCAGTCAGTTTCGTTTGCGTTTGCGTTTGCGCGATTCACGTTCGTTGGTGACTCAGCGTGCGTGAGTTTGTGAGCGCTGCGACTACTCGGACTCAACTCCAACAAAAAACACAGTAATGCCGTGCAGTAAAAATAAAATTAACACAAAGACGTCGAATACAACAACTACGACACTAACAACGACGAGGCGAGCAAAGTCAGTCGTCGTCAGACTTTTAATGAGTTCGCAGAAAAATCACATCAAAATCACAAAAAAAAAAAAAAACAACAAAAACCGAGACCGGTTGAATTTTTTTTTTTATTATTATTATTATTATTTTTTGTTTATATGTATTATTGAATTTCATTAAATTTTTTGTTGTATCAAAATTGTTTACAGACACAACAACAACAACAATTTTGTGTATCAAACTAACGGTTGCTTTACTATTCTTTAATATTCAACATTACTTAAATAATTGTTTATTGTTTGTCAATTTTTGTGTCCTTTTATGCTTCATTTAACAATTCATCACACTTTAAATTTTTTCTTAATTATTTTTTGAAAAATTGTTCGCATGGAAAAGGAGTTTTGTTTGAAAAAATATGCTTGCATAATTTTTGGCGCACAACATCATTTCTTATTGTTGACTTTGTTGCCGATTAATTCATTTTTATTTGGTAATCATCCTTGGCTGTTTTTTATATACACTTATTAATTATGCAATATTTATTTATTTAATTATTTATTTTTTGTTTTTGTTTAATGCACAGCGAAATTCCTTCGTATTTAATTTAAAAAAAAAAACAAAAAAATGTTGGCTTTTCTGAATATTTTTGTATGTGTGTTTACTCAAACAGGTGCGCTCGCGTATCGTTCTCAATCGTTACTGACACTTAACGTGGCCACCAGCGGCGGCTTAACCCACAAAGCCGAGAATCGAGCCGAACTCTGAGGCGTATAAGCGCAAAGAAAAAGCAAAAACACGAGATAAAGAATTACTGTGACGACTAGCTAATTTATACAGCACCGTTGTAGTTGTAGTTGTTGTTGCTACAACAATAATAACAACAACAACAACATTGGCAAGCAGAAATAAATACATAATCCGCTTCGAAACTACATCAAATGAGAGAAAATCGCTCGTTTATTGATAAGCTTCTACTGCAAGTCGCACACACACAGACACATACACATGCATGTATGTATACACTTTATGCTCTTTTTCGTTTTCTTTCTCCCTTCGGCCACTGCTCATTCAGCTATTTAAGTATACGTTACGCGCTGACAACAACGACTGCTCACTTCCATAGGCAAGTGCGTTTCTCACGTATGACGGGCTCTCTTTTACTGTCTCTCTCTCAGTAGCAAATGCGACCAATCGCATTCGTTTATCATTTGCTTGCTTGTTTTGCCTTGTATCATCATGACTTCGCCCGTGGATCTTCTTAACGTTGGCATATATTTAAAAGCGATTGGATTGGTTCGTTGCTTGGCAGTTGTATGCATTTTTATGCTCTTTTGATTTTGTTGTTGCCTTTTGTGAATTGTTTGTTTGAGTGTATGTAGAAGAGTGTGCGTACAGGTATGTGGTGGCCCCAACTTGTCTTGCCATTGGGTAGAGAGTTATTCTGGGATTATTACTGACATCGACATTAAAATTGTGCTTACATGTTTGTATGCTCATACATACACGTATGTATATGTGTGCGTGCGTATTACCAAATCACAACACTTCACTCCGCTTCTGTATTATTGCC
This sequence comes from Phortica okadai, assembly GCA_034638295.1. Lineage (NCBI taxonomy): Eukaryota > Metazoa > Arthropoda > Insecta > Diptera > Drosophilidae > Phortica > Phortica okadai. The sequence goes on along the minus strand of CM067848.1, from coordinate 41,039,772 downwards.
GACGGCAAAGCTCTGCTCATATACTCTACGCAAAGAGTATGGCGTTTATCTATTACCATAAACTTTGCATCGCATTATTTTCGATAAATGCAGCTCTTTTACACATTTCAACAAAATAATGAAAATGTATACACCCTACATTTCAACTAGAAATATTTTTGTTCTCGAAAGTTAAAACCTTTGACTAAAACAGCTCTTATTTTCTGTAAAAAACTATACAATTAATTACAATGATAATGAAATGATTTTTTCCAAGATGAAAGGTGAAATTCGGAACCATCCCGAAGTAGATAACGACACAAGATTTTAAAACTCCTGGAAAACTTTTCAGGCAAAACTACCAAATGACTGGACTATTGTTTTTTTTCTAGCTCTGCGTTCAAAATCGACTTCTTTGTCGCAATTATTTCTTACAATGCTGCTGTGAAATTAAACATTTCTTACTTGTCGTTGCTCAGCGTTGCCAACTATATTAAATTTGCGGTTAGTTAAATGACGTCAAAACATTGACACAATTTAACTTGCTTAAATAATTTTAACATAAAAAAAGAATGTCGGTCAATGGGTTAAATACAAAATTAATACATCATAAACTCAACTGTTCTCTTTTATTCGAGTGGTAAATACGTGTTTCTTTTAATACATGTACTTATTTGTATTCTCATTAAAACTGAAAAAAAAAAATTAACAAATTGTGCCAAACGGAAAGATCAATCGGTGAAAGTTCCACGTTGTTGTACATTTAAAATGTATTACAAGATAACTTTTTGTGGTTAGATTATAGCTAAAAGTTTTGCGAGCATTCTTTAAAAAAACAAATGTAATTCATTAGGAAGAACAACTGATAAATTTAATAATTTAGTAAGAAACCAATATAATACAATGATAAGAGAGGATAATGTGGTTATATTGTTATTACATTAAAATAATTAGAATATTTGGAGGAATATATATGTATGCATGCAAATAAAACTAGTAAGGGCGTTATAGTCGAGCATACTCGACAATATAATACCCTGCACAAAAAAATATTTATCTGGCATCATCCATTCAAATAGTGTTCAAAATATCAAGCAAAACGGTAGAAAAATTTGGAATTATCCGATCCGTATCTCTTATAGCAATTTTAGAGAGAGAGAGATTTTGACGAACCCCTCCCTCTGAATCTCACATGAGATTTTGCTAAAAATTTGAAAAAAAATGTAATTTTTATTTTTTTTTTGCTAAAATTTTTGAAAAAAAATGGTAAACTAGTGAACTAAAAAAATTACATGGTATATCCGATGAACCCCCCTCCCCATAGGTGAGATTTTGCTGAACCCCCCCTCCCCTAATTTTTTCTCACGTAATTTATGGACGTCCCCTAATCAACTTTTTGATACCCTGTTAGACAGTGTGTGTAGGGTATAAATATGCACATCTTACCCATAAGGCCTTGTTGTCATTGTTGTCTATGTGGAATGTGTGGAAGAGGAAGCAGCAGTTGTGGGAAATTACTGAATGAACAAATTGATAAAGCGCAACATTTAACGCTACCGAAACATGCTTAATGAAAAGTAAACAACACAAGTTCGACATATGACACTAAGCACTAACTTTATCGTACACCGAATCGCAGCTGAGTGTGGCCAGTGTTATATTTTTATATTATGAATAAAAAAACGAAAAACACAAAGAACTGAATTTGTTCCCTTATCTTTTAAATAAACGAGAGGCAAGAACTTCAAAGCAGGCCAATCACCAACGCCAACACCGTTAATCGGTGGTATATACGCTTCATATTTACACACATTTTCATTTACTATCAATTTTCATACAGCACAGTCATGTTCATTTGTGGGAATTCTTTTTATCAGCGCTTTTATTTCGCAATGCTTTTAGATATTTTTTTTTAATTGTGAAATTTGTATTCGTTGTGTAGCACATCACAGTATGTGTGTATTTGTATATATGACCATAACTATGTATTTCAAGGCCATCAGAAGCAATTTTCCCACGTTATTTCGTCCATTATTGTTTTAGCGTTGATAGATAATTCTAGCAAAAGATATTCATTAATACCCTTTTTTGTGTTGTTCCTAATAAAAATAAACAAACCTCTTAACGGCTTTTTTAATTTTGAAATCTGTGGTCACCTCTGTTTGATTAGCAGCCCTTGCTATCAACTTTGGCTAAACAGCTGTTGTGCACGCGGCCCTCGTCTACAGTCGTCATTATCGTCAGCTGTTGGCGTACTCGCACGCGTTTATGTGTTTGTTTTCGTTGTTGCTTGTTTTCGTTACACGTTTAGTCAGCTTTCCGTTCGTACTCCTCGTTCAGCTTTATTTAAATTAAAGTAGAAAATGTTAATAAACCTTCGCAAGTTCAGCAGACCAACGATCAAATTAATCGTGCAATGTGACAAAATGCAATTGCAAGTCAACACATACCGTAACATGCCTAGCCGCGAAATTTATTCGACAACGGCGGAGAAGAACAGCAGCAGTGGCAGTGAAACGCAAAAGATAACGATAGGTGATGTAACACAGCTGCTGAAGACACCCGCCAACCCGGAATTGGTGCCCCAACAATACGGTAATATTTACGTCGACTCAAAGTCCATGTTGACCAATTAACCCACAAATCGCAATATCTACGGTTAGTGCAATATACGAGCGATGGAACGCTAAAGCTGACACAGTCAGCGTTGCATCATCTGCGTTGGATGCTGCAAAAGGATGCGCTCAAACAGGATATGTTTTTAATCGGTCAGCCTGGACCACTGCGTCGTCAACTGGCCATGCAGTTCCTTGAGCTGACACAGCGTGAACTGGAGTATATTGCGCTCAGTCGCGACACCACCGAAAGTGATTTAAAGCAGCGACGTGAAATCAAGAATAAAGCGGCGATTTATCTTGACCAGAGCGCCGTACGTGCTGCATTAAATGGTCGTGTATTGGTGCTGGACGGCGTGGAGCATGCCGAACGTAATGTGTTGCCTATTTTAAATAATTTGCTGGAAAATAGAGAGATGCACCTGGAGAATGGACAGTTTTTAATGGCGCCCGAACGTTACGATAAATTACTGGATCGCTATTCAAAAGAAGAATTGGATGCGTGGGGCTTGTTGCGTGTTTCCAAAGATTTTCGGGTCGTTGCCCTGGGTTTGCCTACTCAAAAATACAAAGGCACTCCACTTGATCCGCCGTTGCGTTCACGTTTTCAGTCACGAAATATTTCGCACTTTTCCTATGAGGTAATTTTTGTTTTTTCGATATTGAACTTTGTACCATATTTAAATATGTTTATTTAAAGGAGCTAATGGCCGAGCTGCAACAAAATGCTCCACAACTTTCCACTGATCACATTAAGAAATTGCTTTCATTCGGCTTAGCTGTGCAAGAAGCTGATTCATTATTAAATTTGCCCGATTTTCCACTGGATAATTTGCACTTAGCTGTTAGAATGCTGGTAGGTTTAGTCATCAGTGATTTAAAATAATTTCTAATATCTATGTATGTAATTACTTATTGTATTTTTTAGAACGCTAATCCGTCACTAAAAGTGCATGAGGCACTTCAACGTTTATATCCCTACCAGACCACATTCAAGAAGGAGCAAAAAGATTGCATTGTCAAGTTGCTTAATACATTGAATATCAGTGTGTTACCGGAGCAGCCCGTGAAGCGTATAACATCCACTGAATCGCAAGAGACTCAAGTCAATTTCATGATTGACGACGTTGCCATTGAGCTGCCGGGCGGCCAAAAGTCTGAGACCACACAGTACAGCAAACATACAATTGTCGATCTTGCACGCCAACGAAATGTACTGGCCGCCATGGTACAGGCTTACTCTGTCGGTGATATTTGCTTGATTGGACGAAAAGGCGTTGGCAAACTTACGTTAACTATGCATCTAATGAATAAGCTTAATCAGACAATCGAACCAATGGTACTCTATGAGGACATGACATCCCGAGATCTGGTGCAACAGCGCATTACGACGCCGGAAGGTGATACTGTGTGGCGTGATTCGCCTCTAGTGCGTGCTGCTAAGACCGGCGCTGTTACTATTTTGAATGGCATAAATCGCTTGCACAAAAGTACTGCAACTGTGCTTCAAAGGTAAATGTGTTACATAAACAGAAAAATGATTTCTCTCTCAAAAAAAAAATTGTTTATTTTAGGCTCATACACGATCGCGAACTACAGCTTTGCGACGGCTCAACACTGCTGAGATCAGATCGCTATGAAGCACTGCTGCGACAAGGCCTTACTAAACTTGAACTTAGCGAGCGTGGCATTCTAAAAATTCACGACTCTTTTCGTATTGTGGCACTCGCTGAGCCTCCTAATTTCAGTCAACCAAATCAGAACTGGCTCACATCGGAGATGCTCAGCTTGTTCCTCTTTCTTGAAGTGCGCCCATTGCAGCAGTCGGAGGAGTTTGAAATTGTGCAACAACTTTATGGCGATAAAATTAACGCTGGCATATATAAAGTAATAGAACTGGCGAATTTACTGCGTGAGTCACATGATCCGCTTCTGGAGAACTTGGCGGGCACGCTTTCAACGCGGCAGTTGCTAAAAATTGCTAGGCGTATGACGGCTTATCCACCGAACGATGACACACCGTTTAATTCGGTTTATGATATTGTACAGAACACGTTTCTTGCTAAATTCATGCCGGCTTTGCCACGAGCTGCATTAGAAAATGCTCTGAAACAAGCCGGCATAACAGCTCCAGCGGACAACAAACACACCAGGCAGGAGATCGTGGTCAAAGACGATGTATTACGCATCGGCAGTACCGAAATGAAATTGGTCGCAACTAATCGGGAATCAAAGGTGCCGAGTACGCTTTTTTATGAGATGCCACAACATGTAGCAATATTAGAACGTTTATTGCAAGTAAGCAAATACCACTTTAATTCAATTTCAATGAAACAAATCACAAAATGTATTTTTAGGACTTCATTATTGGTGATCATTTGTTGCTCGTAGGCAATCAAGGCGTTGGCAAGAATAAGTTAATCGACAAACTGCTAGAATTGATGAATTGTCCACGCGAGTATTTGCAGCTTCATCGGGACACTACAGTGCACAGTCTAACAGTGCAGACGTCCTTACGTGACGGACATGTTGTCTACGAGGACAGTCCATTGGTAAAAGCTGTTAAAAGCGGTCACGTACTTGTGATTGACGAGGCTGACAAGGCACCGGTTAATGTGACATGTATACTGCGCACGTTGGTCGAGAATGGCGAAATGACCCTTTCTGATGGACGTAAAATTGTGCAGCCAACTGGAGATAAGCGGGAGTATCCCTCATCCGTTATTGTTTCGCATCCAGATTTTCGTATAATTGTGCTTGCCAATCGTCCTGGTTTTCCATTTCTTGGTAATGATTTTTTTGCTTCGCTCGGTGATGTCTTCAGTTGTCATGCCGTTGATAACCCAACGCCTGAATCGGAAATATTCCTTTTACAACAATATGGTCCCTCGGTTCCAAAGCAAACTCTTGTTATGTTGGTCAATGCTTTTGGCGAGTTGCGTAGTCTAGCCGATGAGGGCTTGCTCAACTATCCATACTCCACTCGTGAGGTTGTCAACATCGTTAAGCATTTGGAGAAATACCCTGATGAACCAATGTCCGAACTGGTGGGTAATATTCTAGACTTTGATAAGTATCAGCCAGAGGCTTTGGAGCAAGTAACGCAGGTATTGGCCAAGCACGGTCTGGCAATAGAAGCTTATGCTAAAAATGAGCTATTTGCATTGCGTAAGAAAAAAGAGCTTCAATTGACAGTACAACGTAAAAGTGGCTTAGGGGTATCCGGCCCGAAATATGGTAAAACTGATCCTAAAAATGAACCGCATGTAGGTGGAAATACTTGGGCCGGTGGCAGTGGTGGACGTGACACAGCTGGTTTGGGTGGTAAAGGTGGACCATTTCGTTTGGACAAGGGTCATAAGGTGCACCAATTATCCGACGAAGAAAAAAACGACATACCGGAAGAGATCAAACAAGCGGCACGTGAAATGAATCGTAAGGCATTTGAGGAAAAGCTTAAAGAGATTAAAATGTCTGCTCATGATCATCAGTTGTATGCCCAATTCAGTGAACCGAATCGCAAACAGGTGCAGCAACTAAAGGCCGTGTTGGACGCTATGCAGACAAAGAGTAACGAACGGCAATGGCAAAAATACCAATCGCATGGTGAATTGGACGACACGCGTCTGATTGAGGGCATTACCGGCGAAAAGAACATCTATCGGCGACGAGCTGAGTCAAATCCTTGGGCCGATCATGTTCAAGAGAAACCCAATCGTTTAAAGCTGGTTGTAGATGTATCAGGTTCTATGTACAGGTATGTAAACTTTGATTTTAATTAACAACAACTGTGCCGAACCAATAATACAAATAGGTTTAATGGCTTTGATGGACGGCTGGATCGTGAATTGGAGGCTGTTGTCATGGTTATGGAGGCTTTTGAAGGCTATGAAAAGAAAATCGTTTACGATATTGTCGGACACAGCGGCGAAGGTTGGGAGATACCATTCGTAACAGCGGGTAAAGCGCCTAAAACCGATAAGGAACGTTTCGAGGCAATACGCATGATGCATGCACATTCACAGTTCTGTTGGTCGGGTGACAGTACCGTTAAAGCAGCTGCGGAGGCCGTAAACACTTTGTCAACCGAAGACTATGACAATTCAATTGTTGTTGTACTAAGCGATGCGAACCTGTCCCGATACGGCATAAGGCCAAAAGATTTTGCGACGGCATTGAAGCGCGGTGAACCAAAGGTGAAAGGCTATGTGATATTCATAGGTAGCTTGGAGGAAGAGGCGGATGAGTAAGTTTTTTTTTGTAGAAAATAGTCCTCACTTGATGAGTGTCTAATAAAATGAATTAACACTTTTTTAGAATAAATGCACAGATGCCTGCTGGTCATAGCTTCGTCTGCATGGATTTGGCAAAATTACCACAAATCTTAAAGCAGATTTTTACCTCATCATTGCTGTAATGAAAATATTTACTTTTGTTCAGTTGTTAGTTTTAGACAATTTTGAAGTAACTTGACACAATTTTTTTATTAGTTGTTGATCAACAGTGACGGCATTTATAGTTTACTATGTACATACGCTACAATAAAAAAAGAATTCCACTTTGCAGGGACACAAGAAACCTTAACGTTTTATTAATTAAATTATTTCTGCTTGGAGCGAAGTGTTTTATAGATTTGTTAACTTTTTTAATATTCTATCTGCAATCGAGAAAAAAAAAACAAACAATAAAAATTAATAAATTTTTTTTCCAAAAAAAGTATTCTTTTTTTTATTGTAGTCTAATATAATTGCGTCGTTGAATAATACATGGCTTTGTCAAATGTATTGACTCAATTAAAGCTGTTTTATTTCGTCTTGATCGAACTGGATGGAACTGCCAACAAAAATTCATTTTGATGCCAACAGATCTATTCAAGAGACGTGATTCGTTCCTGAGGAATTTAAATAGATGCTATCATCAATTTGTATTTTTATATACTAAAGATATACAGACACTTATCATATAAACATGAAAAAGAACTGACAAAAAAAAAAACTAAAAACAAGCAGACACAAATGTTTTTTAAGGAAACAAAAAAACAAATTGAAAAGGATCTTAAATCTATTAAATCGTGTTAAAACTGGATTAGACCTCTTAAGAATAAAGGTTAAATATATGTATGCATGTCTATTAAGGAGAATACAATGTAGTCAAATCATGTAAGCTACGTGTTTTGGTTTGAAGTGATCACCACCCAACCATCATCGGATAAATTTTCACTATTAGTAGGCAGTGATCCACTAGTGTTGGGACTATTTGCATTAGACAGGAGCACATCGTTGGCTGCGGCTGGTTGTAAATTTTGCATATGACTGTGTGGCAAGACGTTTATATCTGAAGCTCCGTCATCGGCACGCATTTTCTCGATTTGTTGCTTCAAGTTATTGTAAAAGTACACAAGGCTTTCCTAAAAGGAAGGAAGAGAATCGTTTAAGAATGGAACAAGACAAAATGAATTCGGCAAATGATATGATAGATCGAAAATTAAAGATAAATTAGTAAATATTAAAAATTTGAATTTTCTACATAGAGCTTTACTGCTAGCATATATGCTCGAGCTTCATAGAAAACAACAAAACAACCTTATTTCATGATTGTTTTAGTTTAATTATATATATGTACGTCGAACTTTGAATCATTGATATCTAATTTGATTCAACAACCATTTTGAAAGATTATTTAATATTTGAAGCTTTATAGAATTAAGCTTGTTAAGCAAAAAAAAAGTTTTTGAATATTTGATTTCTCAGAAATTACACATTATTTTTCATATAAAAATAAATTTGACGTTTTTCAAATGATTAATCAGTTTTAGTTTAAGTTTATTTAAAAGTAGCAATGTGTTATTGGAGCCTAATTACTTTACAAAAGGATAAGCAGAAATTTGTATTAAGAAATGTCACGTACTTTGTCTTTGATCTTCAGCAAAAGTTCCTGTTTTTGAAGACGCTCTGGTACGTCCATTTGCAGTATGAGTTTTTCTTTTAAGTCTTGTGCATAATATAAATCCGTTTCTATGCTTAAATACTCTTTGGCCAAGCGTCGATGTTCCCGGTAAATCGCCTGTGATTCGGGATTATTTGGTATTGGTGGCTCTGGTTGCAATTCTGCATCAAGAATTTCGGTTAGTGATTGATCGGTATCATCGTTGTCATCTGTGACTTTATTGTTGTTGTTTGTATTATTTGTATTTGTATTCGTATTATTATTGTTAGTCATATCGCTCATGGTCGATTGTTGTAGTTTATATGGTACTGCTGTTGTTGTTGGTGGCGGCATGATCTTGACATCACTAACCGCCAGACGTTCTTTGCCATTAGTTTTGGCTGTAAATGAAAATATCAAAATTTTTCAATATGTTTTTGTTTTATATTTCTCAATACACAGAAAATGAAGTTAATAATTTTGGTTTTTCAATGAGTTTCACGGGACAATGCCTACTGTAAATAATCCAACAACTGTGCACATCGCTTTGTTTTGTTGCAATTAATGTTTCAGTATCACACATATTTATATTTGTTTTTAACATTGATTTGTTTCTTATTCTCAAAGACAATGAAAACAATTTAACAATTGAGTTTTAAATATTTTGTCTTGTGTGTTATTGAAACCGCAAAACATAATAATTTTTCGATTTCTATTAATTCAAGATCATTTGGCTTAATTTGATTTTTTTTTTTTGAGCATTTGTGTTCTTGTGATTTTGGGTTGTGTTTTCAAAAATAAGAAAAAAAAAATAAATCAAATAAAAGGAAATTAATTTCACTTAAAAGTTTTTTGTTTGTATTCACTTTGATTCACATTTTCACGGAATTTTCAAATTTAGATTGAATGGTAAACGTTAATGTAGAATTGATGACGTGTTTCAACGATTCAAACAATTTTTCCAAAATGGTTTTCTTTTTTGGATCTTTTTTTTTCTTGTCTATTTCTTTCTTGTCTATTCTAAATTTGTTTTTCCCGTTCGGATGTTGGCAGACTGCGCTGATATATAGCCGCAACGCATTCGCACATCAATCGCAATTATTTGATTTGGGGGCGCATGTAAGACTGACGAAACGAAACGAACCGAACTGACACGACGGGCACGGCGCTCGATCCCAGACTGACGACCGACGTCTGACTAACTGGTCGAGAGCGTGTGTGGCGTCCCCAGAGGCTGGCGACCCACCACTGCTGCATTGCCATTCGAAGCATCATTACACACTAGCAAATAACTTAGACGACGATGGGAGCGGCATCGGCATCAGCATCGTCGTCGACGTTAACGTCAACGGTATCGGAGGCAGTGCCTGCCCGATTTCGTCGTATTTTGTTTTAACATCTGGAGTGTATGCCACGAAATTGGCGGCGATTCATGATCGGATCACGGCGCTCCACGCTCATGAGCTCATTTTACAGCGAATTACTGTTTTGTGAGTTTATGAAATGTCAGTGAGCGGGCAAGTCAAGAAAAACAGCGAGAGAGCGAGAATAAGAGAGAGAGAGAGAGAGAGTGAATTCGACAGAAACGAAGGCATATGTGAAAGAGGGAAATTAAGATTTTCTTGAACTATGACTTACAATTTTGAAAGACATGGAACTTATAACTCTTATTTGTTGAATATAATTTATGTTCGCCTTTTAATCAACATCCAAATTGCGTCATCCCAAATCAACAAAAAAATATTTATCTGGCATCGTCCATTCATATAGTATCCGGTCAAAAAATTTACGAAAAATTTGAGTTTGTAGGTCTTTGAGGGATAACCATCGAAGGGAGGGGTATTTTGTAGTATACAAAATTTCAGATACGTACTTTTTATAGTTATGGAGCCATTTTAAGAAAACAACTGGGGGAGGGGATGGTAAAAAATTGTGGTATGTAGTTTTGCAGGGCTACATACATATACTGAGTTTACATACCGATTTTAATGTTTCTAACCCATCAGCTTTTTGAGTTACAGCCTTTTAAAAAAGTGGACAAAGCTGGTTGGACGGAAAGGAGTGGGCGTGGCAAAAAATCCTTCAAACTAGAAATAGCGCATGACCTCACGAGTCTATTTTCCAAATTTCAAGTCTCTAGCTATTATAGTTTCCGAGAACCATTGGTGAGGACAGACGGACGGACGGACGGACGGGGCTTTCTGTACATGTATTTCTTGTTAAGAATTTAGGATTTTGGAAAAATGTCCTGTTACAATAAAGAAGTCTGAGCATCAGTCAGGTTTGGTCGAAAAGACTTGCGGTTTCTTTGTTCTAGGTCATAAGCATTGCAGAGATTTCAAATGCCAACTAAATAAATAAATTTAACAATAACAAAAATCCTATATACATACATATGTATGTATGTGTCTGTTATGAAATAAATCTATGAAGACAAATTGTGTGCGAAGTATAGAAACAGTGACGTCGTTGGTAACCGTTGAAACGATAATGACTAGAGCGGTTTGTTCGTTCATGTAGGGTCGTCAGCCGTTGTCGTTGGGATTGGCTCTGCCTCTGCTGGCAATATTGGATGCTGAGGCTGGTAGTGGTAGTGGTGGCGGCACTTGTGATAAATGAGCTTGGAATCTGCAACAGATGAACCCTAGTGAACAATAGTATTACCGATACGCACACTTCTATTGTGTCTAACGGAATGAAGATGTGAGTGTGTTTGTTTTTAGCAACAGAGGATGGTGCAGTGCAAGCAAGGAATGTGTCAGAACATGACACTTGCCGCTGTTAAATATTCGGCTTTCTTTCGTTTTTCTTTATCGCCGTCATTTTCACGCCACACCGCGCCTCTCAGTCACCCTCACCAGCGCTTAGCATTGCAAAAAAGCAAGAAATTCTCTTTTTTGTGACTTAATTTCATGTATTCTCGCTTATTTGTTTATAAATTATTTTTATTTTCAGTGTGCTTGATGTGTTGTTGTTGTTGTTTTTTGTTTCTGTCATTTTTAGCTTTTGGTCGATTTTAATGGCAGGCCGAAAATTATTGTACAGCAGCCAAGCAGCACATTTCGCCCGTTTGCTTGTGCCCATTAAATAATTTATTTTTTTGCGTTTTGTTTTTTTTGTTTTTTTGTTTTCATTTCTTTATTCAAATCAAAATAAAAGTGAGATGATTTTCGTATGAGTCATAATATGCCCCATGGGTGTGAATCTTTCGTATTGGAGAGAGACACAAACGGTACAATGTGGTCGATCTGCTATATAAGATGTTTATGAGTGTGTGTGTGCTTGGAAAAGCGGCGGACATCTGTTTATACTTAATGTGTTGTTTCTTAATTACACCCTATACACATTGTGTAGCAGGGTATATTAAGTTTGGTTCAAAGAGCATGTATGTAACACTTAGAAGTATGGGAGTACGACCCCACAAAGTATATGTATATGTTTTGAACCAGGACGATAAAAGAAGTCGATCTAGCCTCGGAAGCTATGAGAGCTAGAGACTTGTGCAGGGTATTATTTTGTCGACTACAGGATTTATTTGGTTAATGCTATGACAGACGGCAAGAGAAAATGCTGAGATATTATGAGTTGTGGTAGGGGCACAGTGACTTGATTGTAGCAAACTAGTGGCAGTTATCTGCGTTTTGACTAGCATTGTTCAAATCCAGCCATTTTTTTTTTAAATCTCCTAACGCTGAACACCTGAAAAGTTCATTGACCATAAATTATAAACAATGTTATATTAAAAAAATTGAAAATAAAATATATATACAACTTACACAATGAGTTTGTTCATTCATTGTAAAAATATGGTGTCGTCTTTCATTTGGGGTTCGTACAATAAGAAAAATATACGCTTTTTGTTTAAAATAAAATAAAGCCAAAGGACTGTTAACAATTAGTTGATTTAGGCTAAATTAGATCGCCGCATCAAAGCATTCATTTGAATAATTGCTTCGTTCATGTGGCAATAAATATTATTTTATTACTAAAATGTATTATAATCGGCGGTGATGTTCAAAATGAAAAATGTTCATTGTCGTTTCAGCCACATAAATTACCAAATCTAATTGGATTATAAATAATAATTTTCATTTAATTGCAAAATCTTTAATTCAAAATTGTGACAATGTTGTCAAACAAGCGACGAAAGTTCATACAAATGTACAAATACGAACGAAAAACTAACTTGAGCGTATCTACGTGGGGAACTTGGAAATAGTTATTCCCCAAAAGACCTTTATATTTATTAATATTCACATAAAAACATTATTTTAGCAACAATACTTCTCTTGATCCGCCTGTGTACTGACACATCTTTGTTTAAAAAGATGGGCATGACAGAGACCACTTACAGGCGCAATCGGTAATTATGTCTAGAACGCAGTGGAGCTATATCAATGATAATTGGTATGTAGGGTATTACGAATGGGAATGGCACCAGAAAAAGGGCGTGAAGAATATTTAATCTCCGGCAAGGCCGAAAATAGCGTCCTTATTGGTATTGCTCATTGCATGGAGAATTCAAATTGGGCGCAGAAATAAGTCGAGAAATTAAATTATTGTACAGTATCGCAAGCAATACATTTTTTTTGGTTTGAAAGAACACTGAAATGCGTTATGCGTCATGCATTAATGCAAATTATATGCAGTGGAAAAATCACGCATTTAAAAACTATACATAAGTATCTACAGACATATGTATAAGCAGAAGGTAATTCTGGATAAGAAAATATTTCGAAATCCACTGCATTGAAAAAGCGAATTTAAATTTCATGATATGCCAATATTCGTTTCGAATAATTTGCATGCGCCCTACAATTAAATTCCATTAACTTGGTATGTGAAATTTATGAAGTTCTCTTTTTCTAAGATCGTTATTAAAAACAAAAACTTTGCTAGAAAGAAATATTAACTTTCATAGACTGAATCCAAAATGCTGCTAGTTAAAACAAGTAGGGTATTGAATACAGTCAACAGTGTAAATCAAAACACTTGTAGTCTTTTTTTTTCGTTCACTACGTGCCGTTGAAAAACCAAGCAATGAGTAAGCATTTATCTCGCAATCAGAAAGCATTTCACTAGACCTACCACGTAGAGTTAGATGAAATTCAGTTAGACGAATGGGCAGAGGGTAGAACGAGTGGACGTTTATATGCAATGTTAGCCTTTGTATTGAATCGGCTCTGGTCGACTCGGTTCGGCTTTACTTGGTCGATGCGTCATCATTAGTTTCTTTTGCTGTTTTGCAAAAAAAAATAAAAATAAATAAATGAGTACTCACAGTGGCGGCTCGCCTGTGTTGACTGCTGTCGGTTCAACACCTGCTAAGTCCATAAGGAACGCACCACGATCGTCTGCACGAACGCCTAGATTACTAAAAACGTTCCGTTCGGCAGAGTTACCTAGCGTAGCGCCCCAACTGGAAAAAGTTACAACACATGCTCTGTCGCTTCTATTTGCAGCGAGTGTGGAAGGCTTTACAAATCGAAATGCTGTTTTGCCGATGAAGGGTTAGGGGAGGGGTTGTTGTCCATGCTAAAAATAGAACTAACAGGCAAACGCGCATTTTCTGTTTCGCCGTCAGGTGGTTTATCATAATCAAGTGCACTTCGCAAATTAGAAGAAATCGGAAGGCATAATCCATGCAAAATAACACAGCCATAAGGCATTTAGAAGGCCTTCTGCATCCCGTTGGGGCAGTCTAAGAATTATGCATATGTGTGTGTGTGTATATATATGTATGTAAAAAGTTAAGACAGATTTTTTTGTTGTTCTTTTTTTTCTTTCAAGCATTTATGCATTTTACGATAATTATTCGCATTAATGTTTGTGTTTTGTTTGTTTTCCGTCGTTAACCAAAATAGATTTAAATTCTTGGTTGGTTGCTTTCTTTTCTTTTGCTGTTGTTATGATTTGTAAATTATTTTTGCCAAATGCGTATTTTTGTGTTATTGTTATGTAAATTGCATACTTATTGCAATAACTCACATTGTGTGAAATGTTTGAAAGCTGCGCCGAAAGCATTATAAAGTGTTTTTTTGAATTATTGTGTAAGGTAAAAGTCCCAGTCATGGATCAGTTAAGCAATTCGTCACTCGAACCTGAAAAAACATACATTCAAAATGTGTGTTTTTTTATACTCTTGCAAGAGTATATTAACTTTGTCGTGAAGTTTGCAACGCAGAGAAGGAGACATCTCCGACTCCGCTTTTGCAGATGGACGACAACATTTGTGATGACATCCTCAAACGTATGTATGTACAATGTATATAAATATGATCTAAGCCAGTGTATGTACATATGTATATACATATTTTCGTTGGTCTGTGTATGTCTTGTTTTTACAACAATTGAGCAAGTGTGCATGCGTAACCCAAAAATGCAAGTCCTCCATTTTCTGCGATAGACCATGAGTCAGGCATGAGTGTAAACAACACAAATGAAAAACACAATGTCACGACAACTGATATCTGATTGAAATCGAAAGAAAAACATTTCTCTTATTGGTTTGTATTCCAATAATAATCTGGTATGTCAGTCAATTAATTGTATTCTTATAAACATTGAGACACGGGGCGTGGCGTTGGTCAATGTTACCAATGAGGACAACGTGCATGCACATTGATTTCTGTAATGTTGATGATGATTCAGCGTAACAACGATCGTTAATAATATTCAGTATACGACATGTAGACGCATACAAAATACAAATCGAAAAATTTACTAATCTGGAATCGTTTAATTAGTTCATACTGATCACTTTCATACTCGATCGATTTCGATATGATTTGTTCTGATCTGATTCGAATATAGCAAAAGTTGTTGCGTTGTTTAAATTCAAAATAAATTAGCTATTTTTGTGGAATTCGTTAATTTCATTAGTCACCAGGCGGACACGTTCTTCGTGACTTGTGTGTGAACAAATCGTATCGATGTATGAGCGTGTGTGTTTGGGTATATACAAGAGTATCGCATATTAATTGTGCTCTAGCGAGACTGTTTGGCTTTTTTCTCAGATGAGTCGCAGAATGCGGGGCTAAATTTTCTTTGTCAATATGACGAATTCAATAACATGAACGAAGCGAAAATCGGTCTGTTCATGGTTTGTGATAAAGCGTTTTAACATATTTTTTTCATAAAAAAAATATGCATATGCATTTTTTAATATCTAATTATTCTTAGTATATGTTCGTGAATCGGTTTGGATGAAACAATTTAGTAAAAATATATAGCTATCAATAAAATTAAGCCTACGCATGTACATACTTACGAGGGTGGTTTGATAAATCAGTAATTTTTATACTCTTGCAAGAGTATATTAACTTTGTCGTGAAGTTTGCAACGCAGAGAAGGAGACATCTCCGACTATATAAAGTATATATATTCTTGATCAGCACGACGAGACGAGTTCATATAGCCATGTCCGTCTGTCCGTCCATCCGTCTATCTGTTTCAATGCGAACTCCTCCCACAGTTTTGAAATTAGCAAAAAAATTTAAACGCAGAAAATTTTCTTTTCCTTGCAGGCAGTTTATATGTAGAAACCAGCCTGATCGGAATTCTATAGCATATAGCTGCCATAGGAACGATCGGTTAAAAATGAGGTTTTTGCTCAATAAACTCTTTGATTTTAAAGCTATCGCCTCGATTTTTTGCACAAGAACGTCTTGGATGTAAATTAAGGCACACTGCAAAATTGGTGAAGATCGGATAAATATAGCATATAGCTCCCATAGGAACAATCGGTAAAAAATTCGGTTTTTGTTAGAAAAACTTTTTTGTTCTCAGCTATAAACAGATGAAACTTTGCAGGTACGTGTTTTTAAGAATCCTTGACCATATTAAGAATCGGACATAAGGGCGTGGCACCGCCCATATAGAGAAAAACTTAAAAATTTGATTTATCTATAAGCAGACGAGATAGAAAATCGTAAAATGAAGTGTAGAATGATTGCATTGTATTCTTTAAAAAAAGTAGAAAATGGGCAGGGTTACGCCCCTTTATCTTTATAAACTTATAAGATTCTTATTGGCAAATCTATAAAACGTATTTTCCAAATGCTTGCAAGAATATATAAGTTTCAGCAAAGCTGAAAATAGCTCCCTTACTGGTTTCAAGTTCTCGCCTAGTAACTTTAAATGCAACACTGCTCCATCAACTAACATCTATTAATAGACTATAGTCAAATTTTGAGCAAGCTGCGCAATTTAGTTTCTGTTTGACAGCCATTGGAAGCAGACAACCTCGTGAATTTTAAATAAAATGCAGAAAGTGGATTTCTTGTGCCCATTCAGCATTATTTTGTGCGTAAAACACTATCACAGAAACCAAGGAACGATACTATGGGGACTCTGCGCCATTAATTTCAATGGTGAAATTACTAACTATTTCTTATAAATAAAATGTTTTTTTTATACTCTTGCAAGAGTATATTAACTTTGTCGTGAAATTTGCAACGCAGAGAAGGAGACATCTCCGACTATATAAAGTATATATATTCTTGATCAGCTTGACGAGACGAGTTCAGATAGCCATGTCCGTCTGTCTGTCCATCCGTCTATCTGTTTCAATGCGAACTCCTCCTAGAATTTTGAAGTAAGCAAAAAAATTTAAACGCAGAAAATTTTCTTTTCCTTGCAGGCAGTTTATATGTAGAAACCAGCCTGATCGGAATTCTATAGCATATAGCTGCCATAGGAACGATCGGTGAAAAATGAGGTTTTTGCTCAATAAACTCTTTGATTTTAAAGTTATCGCCTCAATTTTTTGCACAAGAACATCTTGGACGTAAATTAAGGCACACCACAAAATTGGTTAAGATCGGATAAATATAGCATATAGCTCCCATAGAAACAATCGGTCAAAATTACAGTTTTGGTTAGAAAAACTATTTTGTTCTTAAATACAAATAGATAAAACTTTACAGTTACGCGTTTTTATGAATCCCTGACCATATTCCAAAGTTTCGTAAAAATCGGACATAAGGGCGTGGCACCGCCCATATAGAGAAAAACTTGAAAATGTTATTTCTCTGTAAGCCGATGAGATATAAGATCGCAAAATAAAGTGTACAATGATTGCAATGTATTTGTTAAAAAAAATTAGGAAATAGGCGGGGCTACGCCCCTTTATCTTTATAAACGTATAGATTCTTATTGGAAAAACTGTAACACAGATTTTCCAATAAGTAGAATGATTGCATTATATTCTTTAAAAAAAAATTAGAAAATAGGCGGGGTTACACCCTTTTATCTTTATAAACTTAAAGGATTCTTATTGGAAAAACTATAAAACGGATTTTCCAAATGCTTGCAAGAGTATATAAGTTTCAGCAAAGCTGAAAATAGCTCCCTTACTGGTTTTAATTTTAAATTAAAGAACTTGCATCCCTTTCTATCCTTATAACATACATTCCAATTTTTATTGTTGTAGCTCATTGGGATTCAGGGATTTGGAAATTCACAAACACAAGCAAGAGGCAGATCTTATGTTCGATTCGGGAGTAGACAGACTCCTTCATCAGCGATCTGTGGTTGATGACTGACCAACGTTTTACAATACATAAATGTGGGTTAGTCCTTGAACCGGCTAAATTATTCATCCTACGTAAATAGGTTAAGGTCACTAAACACACCACACATACATTCTTTGTACAGACGGATATAACTCCTTCGATGTGTTACAAACTTCAGGATAAGGTTGCAATAATATTCACTGCGTGAAGTGTAAAAACAGTTAATAACGATTTTTTGTTATGCCAAAGAGAGCTAACAGTAAAGATTGTTCAGAAAGAATGAGACAGATATATGGAAAATATTTATTTTTTTTTACTTTGGTAAATAAACAAAATTATATGATAATGGTGGCAGTACAGGTAGTTTTTGGTTTTAAGCTTACTTGAGATTATCTATTCCACTCTAAGGTCAGAAGATGTTTCTACTGTTGGTTGTTAGTAAGAAACAAAAAATATTTGTAGCTTGTACACACTGTGTAAGTTTGTTTGAGGTGATAGGAGGGGAATGAGACCCCATAAAGTTTATATATTCTTAAACAGGTCAAAAAGATCAATCGATTGAGCAATCTCCGTTCGTTTGTCTGTCCTCACCAATTGTTCTCGGAACCTAAAGACCTAAAGAGTTTAAATTTGGAGGGTAGACTCGTGAAGTTCGGCAGCCAAGTCGACTTCTTCCCATCTAACCAGTACAGCCCACAGCTCGAACGTTAGAAGTGAAATAAACATGAATATTGGTGGTAAGCATAGCATACATTTAATTCCAATATCTTCATTGTTGCCCCTCAAAAACTATTAAACTGCCATGTAAATGGGCAATGCCAAACATATTTTTTTTTTTTTAGATTTTGGGCCTGACAGTGCCTGTCGCGTGTATTGTATTATCGAGTATAATTGACTATACCAATTGTTGTCAATTTATATGAAATTTGTCTAAAGATGATTTCGACAAATATTGTATCAGTTTGCTTACCCACATTGTTACTGCACTCACTGCTACTTAGATCGAATGCATGCTGGAATAAAAAAACCAAATAATAATTGAAATTTTTTTCATTAATTAAACACTTACAGGTTCGACATCAAGTTTAAGCGGGTTCATGGGGTTGGGTGCACCATTTATCATAACATTACGTATGGTATCAAAACGCTTGGCCGCCTCAGCTGAAGGCGTCAATTTGAAACTATCATAATTGGAGTCCACACTGCCATTGTTTGTTTCGTAAGTGTTTATATCAGACTCTTCCTCGGGTATTGCCTCCCAGCGATTCGTGCTGACAATTGAGACTTGTGGTACACTCGAGGCGTGTGATCGTGGTTGAAATAAGCCGTTATTACCATAAGCAACACTCTCAGTACCATCTCCGTTGCTGCTGGCACCGGTACAATTGGTTGGTGTCGATGCACCAGAGGTATTTGTGTTGTTTTGCACATCTGTGGGTGTCATCTGTGTCTGATTCGAGTTTGTACTGCTATCCGATGTATAAAGGCGACTATTGTATTGCTCATCTGTTGGCAACGAATCATCTGTAACAATCTTCAAAAATTTGCAATTTAAAAAAATATGATTTTAAAAAACTATAAAAAGAAATGTAAGTCCGATTATTACTCACTTGTTGGTTTATAAATCTATATTCTAGTGGTTGGTCCGCGCCCGGATATGCGGCAGCGATTTCATTCATAACTTGTACAACGTACTTCATGGATGGTCGCTCTTCTGGAGCTGTCTTCCAGCACGACGTCATCAGCTCTTCAATGGGGAGGGGGCAATTGTGTAATAATGGTGGACGTTCACCTGACGATGCATACGATAATCTGGTTCAATATTTATGTCTGTTGAACATTTGGTATAGCAAAATACCTTTATGAATTTTCCACATTATTGAGTAGGTGTTATCTATTTCTTTGAATGGCTGTTTACGTGACAAAACCTCCCAAAGCACAATCGCCCAACTGAATATATCACACTTCTCTGTGTAGTTGATACCTTCAAAGACCTGCAAAGGTAAGACAATTTGAATAAAGGCCTTATTAGAACCCCGAGTGGTGAGAAGCACAATGCACCTCAGGAGCCATCCAGGCGGCGCTTCCCCTGTTATTGGTCATCATGGTTGACTTGTCCGCTACTGTGCCGAAATCGCAAATTTTGAGATGTCGACCCTTATTGGTAAGTAGTAAATTCAGCGGTTTTAGATCACGATGTATGAGCGGCTTTGGTAACATTGCATGCAAATAGGCGACACCCTGCAAACAAAACAACCATTGGGTAAACATATTAACTGATGCTCATTTGTCGATTGATAAAACATGCCTCTGCGCATTGACGTGCCCAGCTCATTGCATGTGCCCGCGAGTATGCTGGCTGAACCTTGCCGTGCAGGAAGTTGTGCAATGAGCCGCCTTCTGCATATTCCATTATGAGGTATTTTGATTGTTGATCCGATGAGATGCCAAAAAGCGCGATTATGTTAGTATGACTGACTCGTGAAAGTTGCTTTACTTCCGTTTCGATAGCCTTTTGGTCTGCGCTGTCGCCAAACTCTTTTACAGCCACGAGTCTATCATGCCACACGGCTTTGTAGACGACGCCATATGAGCCGTGACCAACTTTCTGTAAGTGTTTGGCATTGTATTAATAAAAATATAATAGTACATCTTCACTTATCAATATTCACCTCTTCGAGTAAAATCTCACTGAAGTCGACATTTGGTGTTGTTATGCCCGCGAACAACGCTCCGGCTGTAGGCAGCTCTTTTTCTTCAGTAATTAGTGTTAGACCGGGCTCCTCGGACATTCTTTCAATTGCGGTTATTTTAAGATGCAAGTTACCTTTCTCCTAGTCCTACTCAAATGCCACAACTTCTACGTTCTAATCCTTCGCCGTTTGACGTAGCGACAAATTCGTCGCTGTTCCTTGTCACCGTTATTTTTAAATGTTTGCTTTTTTTCTCTGAATCAATCGAAGTCACTTAATTCAGTCAAATTGACAAAAAGACACATTTTATTATTAATTTTATTAATTTTTTACGCTTCTAGTATAATGAATGAAGAAGAAAAAAAAAAGAAACTCAAGACATATGTTGTCCATCATCTGTGATCAGTGCTGCCACCTCTTTACTGTTAAGTTAGGATATTTTGTGGTTAAGTGAATTAAATGGTTGGAGGACGAATGTAAGCATTTGCACAGATGCATACAAATGCGATATAATGGCATTGACGAAGTGAAAAAGCATAACTATGCGGACCACTAGTCGTATATTTTATACCTTGACACTATAAGCTAGTGTCCTTGCCAATTGTCTGCTATTATTGCAAACACGAGTGACGTGATATACAACCAAAGCAAAAGAAAAGTGATTATACATGCAAAAGGACACATACGATGTTTCTGGGATTTTCGATTTATTTTCCGGAAGGTAAAAAAAAAAAAAGTGGCACTACTGTAACTGAAGTACACGCCAAGAGGTGTCGCTTATAATCGTCGGAAGATGGCAGCAGCAAACCAGTGTGTTTTGAGAAAAGCACATTTACAGCATTGGTTTGCTGTATGAATAAAATTGATCAAACAGGTTTCCCCCATTACACTGCGTACAAATAATTTTATCCACCACCTGCATCGTAACGGTCAAATTGCAGTATCAAGCATTCGCGTACGTGTGCATGAAGGCGAACGCATACACGGTACTGCATGCTTGTCAATCATCTACATTCAAGACCATTTTGATTTTGATTCAAGCATTGTATATGAGACGCACACACAAATATTTCACTAACATGAAATGCCTTCTTCTTCTATGCCCGTGGCAGCGCCTTTTTCGCCGATTTTTGTGGGAGGTCGCGACATTTTTATACTCTTCACCTATGTGAATAGTATTATAACTTTGTCACGGAGTTTATAACACCCAGAAGAAGACAGCTCCGACTATACAAAGTATATCAGCATGGCGCTATGAGTTGATAGGAAAAGTACGATAGATAGGCTGAGTAACCGTGAGATCGAACTGGCAGAAACCTTGTAAATAATACCTAACACCTAACGGTGTCATGTTAGGCGATAAAAGAATAATATCTTCATTGGAGCTTATCTGTTAATATTCTAAAAACTATAACATTAATTGGTTCTCGTAGACAGATTGCAAACATACATAAGTAAAAAGAAAAATTAATTTTTTCAGAAGTGTTGTTACAATTATACTATACATAATAACATTTAAGGGGACATTGTTAATATTGATAAATAAATAAAAAGCTTTTAATAAAAATATACATTACGATTAGGTTACTTAATTATTTTATTTTTATTTTATTAATAAAAATAGAAAGTTAATAATTTAAATGCGATTAAGAAGGACATTACTGAAATCCAAGTCAGTTCAATGTTTAATGTACACAAGTACATATGTACATGCATCGTCAGTATCTCTGTTGGATTAACAACAAATAAAATAATAAACAACGCAAATGTCATTTTTGGCAACAAGTTCATATTCTTGTTATTAGCGAAAAAATAGAAACTTCAGAGCATGGAAGCATTAAAATAAAATGATGAAGAAGAAGAAAAGCAAGTGTATCCATCACACATGCATTATATATGTGGGCATGCAAATGTTGTGGAGGAGAGCGGGCGTGCGGGCACAATGAATGAATGGACTTTGCATACTGAATGCCGGTCGATGTTAAATGTTGCTCCAGAACCATGCAGTCCAACGATCTCAATACAAATTCAACTGCAGATATTCACACAAGGGAAGTGCTAAGATTTATTTATAGTCAACCAAAGGATTTGTTACGAAGTGCAAGTGTGCGTGTGAGTGTGTAGAAGAGATGGGAGTTGTATGTAGAGTGTGAGTTATTTGGCATTTGTTTTTTTTTTTTTTTTTTTTCTATCCTTAGCGTCTGCGTCCGAGTGTTTGCTTAACGAAAAGGAACTTTATTTTAATTTTAATGTGGGTGCTGTAAAAGTAAAATATCTAAATAAGCGTATGAATGTGTAAGTGTGGGTTTTCGAAAGATAAAAGCATTGGACACTCGTACAAGCACACACACTCACACAGACACGTATGCGCTGAAGCATTTCAGGACAATATTTGTATATAATGATATGCAGAAGGATTTCAAATTATTTTGTATATCAAAAAAGTTTTCCTTTTTACTTTGTTCAAATGCGTGCTTATTTGAAGTCCCTTTTTGTTTAGTGATTTTTTTTTTTGTTTTGTGTTTCGAGTTTTTGGGAGTGTAAGTGAGAAATCATTTCAAATGTTGTTTTCATATCTTTTCTTCAGTTTTATTCAGTTCGGGTTCAGTTAACCATTGCCTTGGTTCAGATGCTAACAGCCAAAAGACCGTGAACTGAAATCTGTTTGGGTTACTTTTTATTTTTTTGGTCTTTCCATTTTATACCCTGTACACATAGTATATTGTGTCAGGGTATATTGTGTTTGTGCAAGACGAAATGTATGTAACGCACAGAAGGAGGTGAGGGGGCTCCATAAAGTGTATATATTCTTGATCAGAACGACAAGAAAAGTTGATTGAGCTCTGTCCGTCCGTCTGTCCGTCCACCCTCACCAATGGTTCTCGCAAACTATAAGAGCTAGAGACTTAAAATTTGTCAAGTTTGAACGGTTTTGTCTCACGCCCAATCCTTCCTGCTCAACCAGCACCGCTCATTTTTTAAAAATGTTATAACTCGAATACCCCTACAATACTGCATTCCACTGCATTTTTCCCTCCCCGTCATTTTCCCTGCCTCAGTAGTTTTTTTTCGAAATTATTTTATTAATTTTTCTTTAACAGTCTCGCATTTTTTTAATTTTCTTTGGTTGGGACGATAGCGACAGATCCTCTGAATAATGGTTTTTTCGGGGTTTTTATTTCGGACCAAATGAACAGCCGCTATCACCATGACCAGTAACCTGCTTTTTTTTGTGTCTAATTTAATTTAAGAAAATATAAGAAATGAAAATAAGAAAAAAGAAAACATTTTACACAGTTTAAGATGCTAATAAAAACATTTAAAAAAACTAAAATGATTGAATTTTATTATCTTATACAAAAACCAGTAAGGACGCTATCTTCAGCAAGGCTGAACCTTAAATACTTTTCACGCACTTTCTTGTGCCACGCCCATTTTTTTGACTGAATATATTTTCTCTTCATCATATTAGCCTATATGTATACCAATTTTCATTTTTTTTGCTCATTGGGTATCGGAGATATGCAAATTATTGATTTGCGCTAAAAGTGGGACCATGCCCATTTTTGTAAAAATTTTTTTAATGCCTCCCCAAGAACATAAGTGTGAAGTTTCAAGTCAATTGATTAAGAAACAAAAAAGTTTTCGATACAACGACATGAATCTTGGTTCTCTTCCTCTTCTTCAATTTGTATGGCAGGTGCCAGTTCCAGTTGCCCGATCTCAATGAAACTTTCAGGCATTTAGTGGGACTACTTAAAACTACAAAGTTTAAAATTTCAGCCCTATATCTTGCAAAACATACAACGATTCAAATTTCCTTCATCTTTCTATATCTACCAGTTCCAGTTTCCCGATCTCAATGTAACTTTCGACGACTAGGACTATGTAAAACTACTATGTTTAAAAGTTCAGCATCTTACAAAAAAAAAAAGTTTTCCATACAACGATTCAAGTTTTGTTCACTTTTCTCCTTCTTTTCGTATGGGAGCTACCTGTTCTAATAATCCGATCATGCTGGTTCCGACGAATGATTCATCGTACTAAATTCTAAGACTCTGTGCAAAGTTTCAGCTCGATATCTTCAAAACTGGGGTACTAGTTTGCATTCATACATACAGACAGACAGACGGACAGACGGACATGGCTAAATCAACTCGTCTTGTCGTCCTGATTAAGAATATATATACTTTATATAGTCGGAAATTGATATTTCGATCTGTTACAAACTCCGTGACAAAGTTAATATACTATTTCACATACGTGAAAAGAATAAAAATTTTCTAAAAACAGCTCAAATTCATGCGTTCACTTGAGAATAACCCCTTATCACCAAAACTAATAAAGGTACGAACCTGATAAACTCAATAAATATATATATTTTACACTGTATACAAAATGCCCCTCTCTTTGATGATTGCCCCTTAAAGACATATAAACTCGAATTTTTCGTAAATTGCACATTTTTTGACCGATTTTCTCTATAAGGGACAATCTAAATATACATACTCGTACATGAAGCTGAAATACTTCTTGCATGGAATGTTAAAGCGAATATCTTTGAAGTATCTTGCCCTTTCGTGTGTCGTCATCAATGACCGTCGGTCCGTCGGTCCGGCTGCCTGGCTGTCTATTTGTCTGTCTGTCGGTTTGATTCAGTTGCATGTTACCGAGGTGGCCATTAATGTGTTCGCCGCATTTTACAAATTGGCTCAATTGCGATTTTATGTCACACAAATTCACTATGGGCGATGGCGCAGAACAAAGGGGCGACACTAACGCCATATGCGTTCAATCGTCTACACATGTGCACAAACACAAACACGCACACATAAAATACTCGATCTCGTCCGATACACTATAATCACATAGAGAGCACGGCTATCAATGTCATAGAGAAAGTCAACTTAACGAAAGTCCAATTGGCAACTGGCTGACCTGACCAGACCAGACCATCATAGCCGAAAAGAACTTGTTATCCTTTTTGCTGTTTTGTTGTTTTTTTTTAAACACTCACACATTCTGCATTTTTATCATTGTTGTTGTTGTTGTTGTTTGTGTTGAGTATCATAGCACGAAATTGTATTACACCTCAATAACAATGCCATGACATGACAATATCCTGGACACGCACGCAGCCCATGTATGTATGTATGTGTGTATGCCCTCAACGACACACGCCTCGTTTATTGTATGCCATTTCCCCCCATTGAAAACGGTTTTCCTGCCTGCCCCTCTGCCTGCTGCGTATGCAGCAAGTGTTTCTCAAGTGTATTGCTACACGAGGATACGTGAGTATGTCCTTTTTTTTTTTGGTAAAATTTTTATGGCTATTATTTCTTTGTCGGTTTTTTATTTCGTTTTTTTTCTGCCGTTGTTCCGTTTTTGCCCATGTGCGCCTTCATGCTTAATTGAATGGGTCACTCTCATGATTGGCAATGGTCTGTCTTGCATTTCTTCAATCACCATCATCGACATCGTCGTTGCCTGCGTTGCCAAACCATCATCGATATCCTTGTTGCTCAATCGGCCGTTCATCGTTTTATTTTCACTTATTTCGTTTTTGCGTGTCTGTTCATATATAACTTTAGTAGGGTTTATTGTTGTTATTGTTGTTGCCTTTTTTGTCTTTTGTCTTCTTTTTACCGTCATCATCATCATCGTTGTTGCAATCATTGGTTGCCACGTTGTCCCCAAATTGTATCCGGAAATGCTTAATTCAATTCTGTTCTTTACTAATACAGTGGCAGAGAAAGGTATTTTTATATCCTGTACACAAGTGTATCAGGGTATGTCCGTCTGTCCATCTGTCTGTATGTATGCAAAACTTCTCCCTCAGTTTGGCTATCGACCTCAAATTTTGCACAGAGCCTTTAATTTTATAACCATAAATCATTTGTCGGAACCAGCATGATCGGACTACTGGAACAGGTACCCCCCATACGAAGATAGAGGGCTGAAATTTCACATCTAGTAGTTATCTCCAGTACTCATTGAGCTAAAACAATGAAAATTTGTATATAGGCCATTTAGGTAAAGAGAAATAAGATTCAATCGAAAAAATGGGCGTGGCACAAAAAAGGGCCTGAAGAGTATATAATCTTCAATAAAGCTGAAGATAGCGTCCTTACTGGTTTCTTATTTCTCATGGTCATTATTTAGATTATATGATGTTCGGATATTACACTTATTCCGAAATGCCCTCTGCCTGAACGCTGTTGACACGGATTATCCTAATTTATTTTTCCTTTCTTGTCTTCTGCTATTTCTGACCCATTCTGGAGTTATTCGCGTGACAATGAAGACAGTGATACTTGTCCTGTGTATGTGCATAAAAAACTTTCGGCTTTTAGATCATACAAGTATAGAAAGTTGAAATCATTTTTTGCATTCGATACACGAACGAATTTTTATATCTTTTTCTTTTCCAAACTTTTTATTGTGCAAATTTGTCGATTTCGTTGACGTTTCGCACAAACGGCACAACCAAGCTTCTTTGCCCATTAAAAGTTTATAACTCAGTTAACTACCACACACGCATACACATACATGAAACAAAAGGGGGCCAGCAAAGTCAAAAGTCTTGTGCATTTATATAGTTAATAAAAAAACCAGATAGGGGAGCTATTTTCGGCTTTGCCGGGACTTATGTACTCTTGCAAGCATTTTCCCAATTATTATTATTGGAAAATTCTTCTTTTAGTGTAATTTGTTTTAAAGAGAGCAATGCAATCATACTACACAATATTTTGCAAACTTCTATCTCGTCGAATTGTCTCCGATTCTTATGAAACTTTGGAATATAGTCAAAGATTTATAAAAACACAAAGTGGAAATTCGGAAAGAGCAGCCCAAAATGCATAAGAATGCCAATTTTCAAAACACCCGCAAAACTTAACCCCTTTTTTTACGACCAAATGACTGGACTATTTTTTCAATTCTTATAAACCAATTCTAAAACGGGTTTTTTGGATAACTGATTACAAGTCGAATTCAGCTTAAAAATCAATTCAGTTCCATTTCTTACGGTTTTCCATTATGAGAGAGATGAGCAAAACCACAAAATACTCCCCTCCATCCATCCATTAGAGGGCAGTAATGGTCATCAAACTAATTTGATTTTCTTGAAATGTTGAAAGATTTAAATGTTGGGCGCTTTGCATGGCCCGCCATTATATTGCCGAGTATACCACAAGTTTGTTTTTTTTTATTTATTGCAATTTGACTTTATAAGCATTAAATCCGTCTAACAGTGAGTTTATAAGAAAATGTGTAAGACAAAAAGTTTGTTGATCAATTCAAACAAGCCATAAAAAAGTGACTTAAGCTCCCATGTGTGTAATAAGCGACGTTCATGAATTGACCAATTTCAATTCATGGCCAGTTTGCGCATTTATTGGCAGTTAGTCTGCATGGCCGTGTCTGTGTCTGTGCATGTGTATGTGAGTTGCATTACTGTTTGTCATGGCATGGCAATATTTGATTTGGTTCAGTTGCCTTCCGAAATTTAGACATGAATTTAGACCTTAAATGAACTGAGACACGGCAAGATTCGAAACTGTTTACAATTTGTTTAAGCATTCAGCACAAGTAAACATACATACATATTAAAAAGTTTTCAGCACGTTTTCCTTTAATTTGCTTGTTATTAAATGTGAGATATTTTTATTATTTTTATAAAACCAGTGACCAATTAATGGACGGGCAAAAAGAAAGTGTGACAAAATGTTAAGAAAAATGTCGAAATGAGTAAGGGTAAAGTATTGTAAAGAGACGCCTCCAGCATTTCTCATTATCAACAACAACAACAATAAAAAAAACAAGAGCAGCGGCCTCCGCACAAGTCCATCAACAGAGCGCTCGTTCCAACCAAAGTTTTAAACGAAAGAAAAGTTGCATTGCTAAGTGGCAAGTGCACGCGGCAGCAACAATAAAGGCAATAATAACAACAAAAAAACCAAAAAGGGGGTGTAGTCGAGTTTACTCTACAAAAACTGCGGGGAGTGCTCGACTTTGAAACACCCTGTACCTTCGATTTCAACAATGAACAGATATACGATTTTTAAATTTTGGCTATATACATTCAAAATTTGATATCCTTAACTCAAAAGACAAAAGACTTCTGTAATGTTTTCACCCAGAATAACTTCAGTTAGTTGAATAAACTTTATCTGCTTAATAGGAAATTCAAGACGCAATGGAAACTCTTGTTGTTTCTGAGAATTACGCATTCATATAGACGGACGTGAGTTTGAAAAGCCTCCTTTTGGGTGTTACATACATTTCCGATGTACACAAAACTAATATACCCTTGTACCATAAGGTACAGAGTATAAAAAATAATAATATACAAGAGCGGACTAACAATAAAAACAACAGCAATTAAAACAACTGTTGGCGGAAGTCAGCATAGGACTTCATGCTCTGTCACTCATATCACTGCAGATGTGAAAAACGCAACAAGATTTTGTGCAAATAATAACGAAAAGAAATATAAAGATGTACATACATACAGATTCATTGTTATATACTTTGTTTTTATATCCTGTACCTTATGGTAAAAGGGTATATTAATTTTTTTGTGCGCGTCGTCAATGTATGTAACATCTAAAAGGGGGCATGGCAGACCCTATAAAGTATATATATTATTAATCAGTGTCGAAAGAGAAATCTATTTAGCCATATCCCTCTGTCTATCTGTCTGTATGAACGCGTCGAACTCGGAAACTATAATAGAACCAAAATTCCTTCGCTGTTCGACTTATTCAATAGGCAGATCAAGTTTATTTTGTTTTTCCTGAAGCTACATCGGGTAAAATATTATAAATATTATATATAGTATTTTCTCGGTTGTTTTTTGAGATAGGAACACCAAATTTGGAGTTTATATGTATAGTTGACTTAAAGCCAAAAAAGATAGAAAAAAATATGGGCATGGCTACGCCTACTTAGAGTAAAAATTTAAATCTGTTTCGATTGAAAAGTGGATGGGGCAATGCCCTCAAACAGTCGTTCTAGATTGAAGGTACAGGGTATGTCAAAGTCGAGCACTCTCGACTGCAATTCCTTACTGGTTATATTGACTGTTTGTTCCCTTTTGTTTGTTTTTTTTTTACATTTCTTGTTGATTTTTCTTTTAATTGTTGCGGATTTGCATTCTGACACATTTGTCAACCTCAGCAACAATGACAAAAGGGTAACCTCCGAGTCGTGAACGGTGTTATTTACAAAAAACAACACACATACATGTGTATCTACATGTGCATATTGTTGGTGTATGCGTTGAGCTGTTGTCTTTGTTGAAGGTAGTTAGAAAGCTCAGCTTATCCCTTTATTATTTATTATACGCGTATACAGATATGTCACACACATACATATGAACATTCAACTAAGTACAGGTAAGCAAAATTAGACACACACAGTCTGATGGCCCAAAGGCGCAAGTGGCTTCACTTTGTTGCAAGTTGTTGTTTTGAAGGCAGGCAGTTGTTTGAGCCTTTGTTGGTACCACTTGTGTATATGGCACATGGGGGGCGGGATAAAGGCGTGTCATAATTCATTTGTCAAACTGCACTAACAAAACCAACAAAGTCGAATAGCAACATAAAAAAGAAATGAAACGGCAGAAAACAAGTATTGCATACCTCACAGGGCACGTTTTCTAGTTACATATATGAGTGAATCGTGTGTGTGAGTGTGCGTGTATGTGTGAAGCAACAAGGCTTTGAATGACATGTGTCAAAACTCGAAAAACTACGCGAAATTTGTGTCAAAAACCCTTGTCAACGCTTCTAGTATGAACGAACACTTGACAATTGAGACACCGACATTGTCATCACCATCGTCGAGGGAAGTCATTTTCGCGTTCCGGCATTCCGACGTTCAGGTGTACCTGTAAAATAACTTTACAACAACAATAACAACGACATGAACGACCCCGTTGTGAAATAGAAACGTGCAACCGAAACGATGCCATCAGTTTTATTCTATGAAATCTATCAAAATTTTGACATTATGTCTGTATCTAATTCAAAAACTAACCAGTAAGGACGCTATCTTCAACCTGGCTGAATATTATATACTTTTCACGCTCTTTTGTTGTGCCACGCCAATTTTTTTGATTGTATCTTATTTCTCTTTATCTTAATGGCCTATGTACCAATATTCATTGTTTTTTCGCATTGGGTACCGAAGATATGCAAATTATTGATTTTTGCTATAAGTGGGCGTAGCCATGCCTACGTTTTGGTCAAAATAGTTTTCATGCCTTCCTAAGAACATGAGTCAATTGATTAAGAAACAAAAACGTTTTGCATACAACGATGTAAGTCTTGCTTCTCTTCCTCTTCTTTATTGTGTATGACAGGTACCAGTTTCAGTAGTCCGATCTCAATGAAAGTTTCAGACATTTGGCATAGGCCTTAAAAACTATGTGAAATTCAGCCCACAAAACAAAAAAGTTTTCCATACAACGATTTAAGGTTCATTTTTCTTTTCCTTTTCGTATGGGGGATACCAGTTCCAATGGTCTGATATTGCCGGTTCCGACAAATGGAGACTTGCTGCAAAATTTCAGCTCAATAATTTCAAAACTGTGGGAGGATATTGTATATACAGACGGACAGACGGTCATGGCTACATCAACCCGTCTTGTCATCCTGATCAAGAAGATATATACTTTGTATAGTCGGAAACGTATATTTGATGTTACAAACTTCAGCACAAAGTTATAATACTATTTACTGCGTGAAGAGTATAAAAGTCTTGTTTAATTACTCAAGGTACATTAGTATACTTGGACATTTCATCAATTATCTTTCAGTGTTGTATTGTCCTACCATTAATGGACTGAAGAATTTGTCTGAAAAAAATGTTCAGTGTAGTCGAAGAGGCTCTTTTTCTCTTAAGGAGAAATGCTGCTGTATTCTTTTTGACTTTTATATAGCGTTTTATATAAAAATAAAAATAAATATGAAAAGCTAAACATATAAACAGCAATTTGAGTAAATTTTTCCGTCGAGTGACTTTTTTTTCGCTTACTTATTTTTTATTTACTCGCACCAAGACTCATTTCAATACTCAAGCAAACAAACGCCAAGTCAGAACCTCCTTAGCGTTCTACTCTAGTAACTTGAGCATCTTGAGTTGCCTTGAGTTTTTCTTGACTGTCGCGTTGGTTGCCTATGTTGTTGCCTTTGGTATATAATATACATAGCTCGACCATAAGAACGAGAGCACAAATTATTTGTTGCTTGCTCTTTGAGTCAGCAACGTTATCGTAAAAATAAAAATAAAACAAAAACAAAAAAGGATGTGCGCACCAGGACAACGACGAGGACATCAATGACAAGAAGAACGTCGGGTCGCCGCCGTCGCTGTCGCTGCCGTTGCTGCCGTTGCTGCCGTCGCCACCTCAACCGCTTTCAGATTTCGAATATTTCGGTCGCCCACGAAACCTTGTCAGTGGAAGACCATTCGCGTTTAGCCACAATGAGTTACTGTGGGAAAGCGCTTTACAGGGTGCCAACACCATTGCTGTCTATGTCGGATACATTGTGTCGCGTTGTACAAAATGTTGTCTTTTGTTGATTAACAGACTTTAATTTTTTTTTATAAGTTTTATAAGTATAGATTCAACGTTCAAGCGTCTGTTGTTATGGACGCCATTTTGCATGCTGGTTGTCGTCTTATTATTGGTCGTCTTCTGACAACGATGACGACGACGTCGACGCGGTTGAAGTTGATGCACTCAACGACCGCAGTATATAATAATTCTTGTGGTTTTATAATTCAACCACATTTTTCGTACACACACACACACACACACACACACACAGATACGCACTAACACACCCTTTAGCTGGGTGGGACTCAAACCACAAATTGGAGGGTTGGAAGTATTATAAGTTCTCGCATATAAGTGCGACAGAAAAAATGCAAGTAACAAACTCCGCCCTGACAATTTGGGCACAGCTTAACGAAAACGAATGGCAAAAAAAAAACAAAAAAAAACACATACACCGAAAGAAAAATACCCACGCGGAGGGTTGTGGTTTGTGTATATAGGTTAAGATAGGTGGTGCGATTATGTCGGTGCGTCTCGGTCTTGGCCACGACGAATGCTCATAGGTGTCAATATTGTATTGTGCCTCGAATGAGTCAGCAACAGAAAGTTGGTGCCACAGTAAGGCCAACAACAACAACAGCAGATGCAACGGCAGAGGCGGCATACATGGCTGCAAAAGCGGCACCAGCAGCGAACCAGAGACAAATAATGGGTTGTCTTTGGCCACAAATGGCAGCCGCAAGTTGGTTGATCGATCGAGCGGTAGGGCGCATGTAGTCATTGGGTAACGCCACCGAAACGCCAATAAGACAAGTAACTCTCGTACATACATACATACATACATATGTATGTACTTAGGAGCGCTCCGCATTCTGCGAGTAGCTAGGCGTTCTTGCTCTCTTGCTTTTGTTCCTTGCCGTCGTCTGGTCTAATCAAAGAAATCATTTACCTACGCGTACGAAACTCAACGCTTCGCTACTCGCGAATATATGAGCACATTTATTTTTTCAGCTCTTTGAGCCTTACTGAGCAGTCCTCTTCAATACAAAGCAGTGCTAAGAAAGTTGTGCTGTGGGGCCAACGACAGAAAAAAAATTACTTCTAACATCTTAGGGGTTGGTTTTGAGCAGCTTCCCTTTCAAGAAATTTATCCACGTTTATTTTTTTTCGTAATTCTTCCGTTCCCTGCGCTGGCGTTGAGTCAATTTCCTATCGTTGTCGTTGTTACGAGCATGACACCCCATGGGGTATGACAACACTCGCATTTTTCTTAAGCTTTCTTATAACTTCTCCTGCCTCGCCTCCTCCGGTTG
This sequence comes from Phortica okadai, assembly GCA_034638295.1. Classification (NCBI taxonomy): domain Eukaryota; kingdom Metazoa; phylum Arthropoda; class Insecta; order Diptera; family Drosophilidae; genus Phortica; species Phortica okadai. Next base: position 41,006,166 of record CM067848.1, on the reverse strand, counting down.
TTATGGACCATTATGAGCAAGTCATAGGAAAAATGCTTTTTTTTTGTTTTTTTGGAAAAGGAAATTATTTGAGTGACTCTGGTGGCACAGCAAAAAAGAAATACACTTTGCTCCCCCTGGAACGTGTATGCGAAGGGGTGTGCGTTGAGATAAATATCCCCTTCGCGAGTCAGAAGGCAATGTCGTTAAGAAATTCACCATTCCTGCTCACCACAAGCCAACTCAACACCTCATGAAGCTGAGCTGTAACTTTTCTAATATTTTTTTCACTCAATTTTTTTTCATTTCAGTTTTCGTTTCCAGTATGCTGACCTCAGCCCCCAACTTGGAGGTGTTACTCCAAAATTGAGTGTCTTATTTTTTGGTAGAAGTTTTTTTTTCCAAACGCTCTTCTGTTTCTCTGCTCTCCCGCTAGCGAGTTCAATGAGATCCGACCACCTTCTTCTACGCTGGCAACAAAAATGCCTATTTTGCGTCTTCGTCTTCGTTTTCGTCTTCATCTTCGCTGTTGCCGTGAACATTTTCGTTTACTTCTTGGCTGTGGTGACGATGACGTTTTTTGGCTTCTGGTTTCGGTTTTTGGTCGGGCGCTGTTGGTTGTGTCGGTTGCGTCGTTACGGTTTTGTCTCTGACTCTGCGTTTGAGCTTCAGAGTCGAGATACTTACTAACATCTAAAGTTTGAAGTCTGAGTCTGAGTCTCCTTAGCCCCACCAATTCTCCTCAACTTGTCTCATCTCAGAGACATTTTGTTCAGTCGCGTTTACATTGACTCGGCTCGTATTGGCGTTGGCTGATGATAGGACGGTCGGTGCGGCAGCGGTAATCAAGCTGAGCTGGGTCGACTCGACTCGACTCGGCTTGACTGACTTTGCTTCGGTTGAGTTCGGTTCGGTTAGGTGAGGGTTTTTTTTGTTTTTTCGTTGGTGCGGTATTGAGAACACCACAAGCGAAAACCGCTGCTACTGGTTCTCGCGGTAAATGTTAAGCCATGGAAAAGAATTATATACATACAAAAAAAAGTGGATGTGCACGACCCGAAGTTCGCGGCGAAGTAGCAAAGCAGTTGGGGGTTTGCTGATGCAGTCGCTGTCGAGCAGCTGCTCTGGCCGCCTTAGTAGTGTTGATAACGGCGGGGCGGCAATTATTGTGCTCGTTTTTGTCGTTGTCATCTTCGTTATCGTCTTTGCCGCTGACGCTGACGACGACACGACAATGATTATGATGATTGTTGTTGCCAGCGTGTTGACTATCACTGGCACATTCCCACTCTGGACCACACGTTCGCGCAATCGTCGTCGTCGCTGACGTTGACGTCGGCTCCCAAGCATTGACGTCGACGTCGATGCGTTGTCGACACCGACATCGACACCAATGCCGACACCGACGTCGACGCTGACGCTGACTTCAGCCACAGCTCGTAGTGGTCGCGTTCATGGTTACCGCAAAAAAATAGTTTAATATCTTCGTGTCGTTTGATTCGATCGCCAGCCAGGATAATTGCCCGCTTATAATCGCCTTCGTTAGTGTAACCACTTCGATTGCGTAAGCGACGGATTGCGATTTAACGGAAACCACGAAAAATAACAACAAAAACAATAAACCGTCTTTTTTTTTATTTACTCAATGTGCCGCAATTGGCTCAAATACCGCGGTTGTTGTTAAATTATAAAAAAAAAAAATATTGTTTTTTTTCTTCAGCTTCTAAAACCGCAGTGAATGACAACAATGTGCAGTGTGTTTGTGATATAAATGTATTTAACACAATATATATATGAATTTTTTTTCGAATTATAATATTTAATGTTTGCAAAACGGAAAAAAATATTAATAATAGTAAAATAAATTAATAAAAGAAATATACTTGAAAAGTGTGCAAAAGTTCAACGTGCTTGTTGGCAAAATACAATTCTTAAAAGTCAGGTTTGTTCAAAGAACGATCGCAAGATGGCGCTAACTCCAGATCTATCTGCGAAACACATTTGCCTTTAAAAATTAAACAACACCTTTGCATACTTGTTTGATCTCACAATATCAAAAACTATGTTAAGAATTTGAAAACAAAATATGAACGTTGCATTTTTCTCTTTTATTAATTATGTATAGTGAAAGCCGACGGTTTCAGAATTTTTGTAGGTCTCGGAAGATGTCCACTTTTTAATCACAATCGAGTGATTGCTCAATTTGAAATGTTCGCTCATTTCATAAAAATTGTTATCAGAATTTTCAGCCAAGGAATTATATGAGTTGTTCCTGATTCATCAATCATCATATTTATTACCATCAGGACCTCTGTTATTCGAACTTTCCAGTAATTAGTTGTATTGAGTTGAAATTTCATTGACAGTTTGATTGAGAGACAACTGGCCAGTAAAAATCTCATTAGCCGGAGACCAAGGCCATTAATTTTTCTAAAACGAATCAAGGTTTTGTTTAAATGATCACTGTTGATGAATATTATCCTTTGATATATTTGATTTTCTGTTGAATAAATCGTTGCACTTGTTGTATTTAACTAAATATTGTATTATACAATACGTGTATGTTATGTCCTTCAATCACCACTTCACTTTCTCACCATCACACAGTCATCATGGTCATTGTTTGATTCTCTACGCCGACAGCTGTTGACATGATGACTCTTTTGTAATATAATTTTTTTTTTTTTTTATTTTAATTTGTTTGCCAGCTGGTTTTAATATTGTTTTTGTTTTGTATTTTTTTGTTTTCATTATAATTTTTTATGTTTTGCTCTTTCAATTGACTATAAATTCATTTTTTGTTTGTGTATTTTGTTACTGTTGTTTCATGTGGAAGTGTGTGTGTGTGTGTGCGTGTTGTTGTTTTTTCATATTTTTTGTTGGTCTACCATTTTTGCCGCAACTGTTAATTTGCCAAAACCCCAAGCGCCGCGGATAAGGCCAGTAAACTGGCGGTTCAATCATAAGTACGAGTATGAAGTCAAAATGTTTGGACCGTTCTAAGCGTCATTGGATGGATGACCGCTTACTGTACATGTGCATATCTGTTTGTATGATTCTGTGTGTGTGTGTGTGTGTGTATGAGTAGGTTTGTATGGGTTTATTTGCATTTGCTCATCATGACCAACACAATATGGCCAACAGTTAAACTTTTTCGCGTGTTATCTGGCTTTTTCCTTCTGGCTCATAATAAATCTGATTTTTTATTTTTTTTACATTTCTTTTTACTCGTTTTTGTTATTTTTTTTTGTTGATGTTTTTTTTACAATCTCGTGGAACTTTTGTGCTTATGTTGAGTGATGTTGTTGTCGTCGTCGTTGTTTTTGTTGCACAAATGCCCACATGAATGTATGTTTTTATTTTATATACATACATACATATGTGCATGTGTGTATGTGTGATGTATGCATATAAGTATGTTGGTGTGTGTACAGCGCCAAGGCCTGTTTTTTCACATTTTCTCATATTAACTGGGTTTCATTTCCGGCCCTCCAGCCATCGCCATGCATCCAACGTGCGTTGCCATTTGTTGCGCTTTTTATTGGTTAAACTTTAACCAATTCTCCGCGTTGTTAACGTGCCTCATACGCGCGTCAGGAGTTTCAATGAGTTCATATACGGCGACAATTATTTGACACCAACATCGTTTTTATACCATGTACACATACTGTGTGTCAGACCAAATGTACACACAGAGGGGCACCCTACAAAGTGCACATACATTGTCCATGTCCGTCCGACTGTCCGTCTGTCCTCACCAATGGTTCTCGGAAACTATAAGAGCTAAAGACTTGAAATTTGGAAGATGGACTCGTATGGTCATGCGCTACTTCAAGTTTGGATGATTTTTTGCCACGCCCACTCCTTATTCCAAATTCAAAATTTTTTTTACTGATTTTCTTGATATTTTGAACACTATTTGAACAGGCGATGTCGGATCAATAATTTTTTGTATACTCGACTATATCGCCTATCCTTGTTTCTGTTTTTTTTTCTTTTTGTGGTGTTTTTGTTGTTTATGTGGTTTATTTGCCGTTCATTTTCATTATCCCACGTTTGTCAGCATTATGCGCCTTTGATTATACGATCGAGCAGGTGAAGTTCACCGTAAAGTTCACAGCCTGTAAAAGTTTTTTAAATTTGTTTTCTTATTGTTGGTCTTAAGAAAATATTACTAAAATTTATAATAGAAGAAGGATAAATCTACAGTGATCGTGTACGCAAACGGCAAGAGTAATTGTAAAATAGCATGTGTGTTGTTACAACCCGTATAAAGAAGCCCTTTATACGGTATAAATATGTTGTTGCATACGTTGGTGCAAAAATGACTACTCAAAGTGTTGAAAATGACCGGAAATTGTAAAAAACGTGCTCAACGATTGCGCAAAATTGAACGAGCGTACAGAAAAACAACAACAATAATGAAAATGAAAATGAGTGAACAATTTGTATGGAATAATTATTGAAAAAAGAACGGACAATAAATGTTAAAATTATGACACACGGCACGCATTTAACAGGATATTTTTATATACATGGACGATTTTTTTTTGCATACATGTGTGAGTGTGTGAAGAGAATTATTCGATTTTGTTATTTTTTTGGTGGCCAAACACAAACAGGAAACAGATGTGCATGTCTGTCTGTCTTCCAATCCGTTAGTCCGTACATTTGTCCATACGTCTATCCGTTTGATTGTTGGTCGATGTGTGTTTGTGTGTGTGTGTGTGTGTGTGTGTAAGCCAGTAAACGCCATAATTTTCACAGCCATTTTTATACCCTTTACCTTATGGTTCAAGAGTATATTAGTTTTGTATGTAACATCCAGAAGGAGACATCTCCGACTAAACAAAGTATATATATTCTTGATCAGCTCGACAAGACGAGTATACTTAGCTATATCCGTCTGTTCGTCTGTCTGTCTGTTTGTTTGTCTGTATGAACGCCTAGATCGCGGAAACTATAACAGATAGAACCAAAATTCTTTCGGAGGTCGATTGTGTTAGTCATTAAACAGGTACAGGGTATGTTGAAGTCGAGTACTCTCGACTGCAATTCCTTACTGGTTGCTGTTGTTTTTAAGTATTTCCATCATAATTTTTTTTGTTTTACGTTCTTCTCTGCAAATAAGCAACACCTCTTTCGCCTTAGTATGCTCTTTGTTGTTATTTTTTTCGCGGTTTTTCCTTTTTTTTTTTGAGTTTTATTTTTTAATATTTAATTGAGTTCATTTGTTGTTGATTGCTTAATCGTAATACGGATGCAAAGCGAAACGGTTCGTGACAGTCATCGCTCAACTAAGAAAGTAAATCGGAAAACAAAGAAAAAAATACCATCTAAAAAAGCAAACAAATATCAAATCGTTTTGCACAGAGATCAAAGTCGCTTTGAAGTTACACTTTTTTATTGTGGAACCCTTGTTAAACAAAAACCGTTGCATACATTTGTGCTGTACTCATTTGGTGACTTTGTGTGAAGAAAACTTTTGATTTAAAACTTCAAAGAGTGCAACAGGTTCATTTCAATTTGTATTTCGCCTTGTGTCTGCTTTGACGTATCGCAATACGTGATTTTATCCTTTATGCAAGTGCGTGGGTGTGAGTGTGTGTGTGTGTGTGTGTGTGCGTATGCGATAGTGAAGATGTTTTTACGCAAATATCTAATTACATTGAGAATTGATTCTTTTTTATTTTAATACAAATAATACTTATTATAAATATATATTTTTTTATCATTAATGTAATGATGTAAGCACAAATAATGATGTTTATTTCAGCGTTTTACTAAAATGCAAATTTCGAGTGAAGTTACATCGACAACAAATCATCATTACCATCAGCAGCAACAACAACATCAGCAGCAACATCAAACACAGCAACAGCAACAACCTTCTGCCACAACGACGACGAAACGTAGAAATATCGCTGCCGCCGACGCCGCTGTTGCTGCCAATGGCGGCTTAAATAACAGCGGCGCCAACAGTGGCAGTGCGAATACCAATACCAACAACAACAACAACAACAATGCTAAGAAACCTATCGATACAAGTCCATATTTGACACCAGAGAATCTTATAGAACGCACAGTTGATGTTCTGCTTGCTGAGCATCCAGGCGAATTAGTGAAGACAGGATCTCCACATGTGGTATGTACACTGACTCGCAAACACACACACACACACACACATACACAAGAGATCGTTGTTGGCATTTTTCGGTTTGTTTGCATATTTTCAATTTGTGATTTGTGATAATCATTATGTTGATTCTAGTTTTGAAGATAAACATGATAAAATAGAAATCAATCAGAGAAAATTTACGGATATGTAGATTGCAATCGATTTATTCTCACACCGATTCTTAGAGAGTCGGTCATAGGCCATAGTTTCAGTGTTATAAAAAATCACAAATCGGAAAGTTTACCCTTAGATGTTCCTAATCTTTGTTTGAGTTTCAGGTATGCACAACGTTACCAACGCATTGGCGATCAAATAAAACATTACCAATTGCATTCAAAGTGCTCGCGCTGGGCGAAGTCATGGATGGCACCATTGTGACGATACGTGCCGGCAATGATGAAAACTTTTGTGGAGAACTGCGCAATTGCACGGCAGTGATGAAAAATCAAGTGGCCAAATTCAATGATCTACGCTTCGTGGGTCGCAGTGGGCGTGGTAAGTGAACGACAAACAATTCAAATCAAATCAATCAAGTGCAGTGAAGTCTTGTGTTAGCAATCTAAGATCCTTTTCACATCAACGGCTCGGCCATTCTTTATTTCCTCATTTTAATTGTTATGTATTTACACAGGACACAAGCCTCTGGGTTAAGCTTATCTGCATGACCATTTATTATAGCTCTTAATAGATTCAACTGCCGTATAGGCGGAGTGGTGAAAAAATAAAAAAAATTCTTTCATTTTGCTCTTGCTGTGTATATTCACTTTGTCATTGAGATTGCATCGCACAGATGGAGACACTTCCGATTACTATATATAAAATATATACATATGTCCTTGATGTGCCGTCTTGGTCTACGCTTGTCCCAGAGTATTAAAGGCTTCAAACTAAATTTTAACACACTCTTCCAGGCATTCTACGAGTATATCTGTTGTTCATCTTGAATTGGTCACCATAGCATATAGAAACGATCATAGAAACGATCCATTAAAAATAATGTTTTTGTTAGACAAACTATTTTATTCATGATATTTTATTCTTTTTTTTACTAACTATTTTGCTTAGTTTATACGAATCGAACATGAGGTCGTAGCTTCTATAAAGAAACCTCAGAAACGTTTGCCTATTTAAACTGATACATCTTTGAGCAATGCTTTCAATAGTGGAAAATGCATAAAATATCTTCCGTTCTTATTTGTTTTTGTTGTTTGTGTTGCTGACAAGCAATTTCTTTGCTGTTTTGTGCCGTTGTTTTTTATGCGTCACTTGTTGGTGACATTGTTGTTGTTGTTGTTGTTACTGTTTATTTCGTCAATTTATCACGAACGCAATTTCAAACTCAAATCGACGGTGACAGACAACAGCCTGTTATAGATTCTTTTCGTTTTTTTTTTTTTTTTGGTTTGATTGTTTTTTATACTTCTGCTTGCTGCTCCCTAATGGTGGCGTGTGCCACCTCGTCCATTGCCACTACCATGGCGAATTAAATCAGCGTAACTGTTCATTCAAATCTCAAACATGGGTAAGAATAACAACAATAAGCAAAGCAACAGGGATTTCCGCCTCAATATAGACTTAATTCCATTCCTTTTCTTTTCACTTCTTTATTTTTCCATTCTGCGTTTTTTTCTTCTTCTTTATTTCCAGCCAAGTGATTTTTCTTTAGCTCCACTTCAGAATTATTTTTTGTTTGTTTTTTTTTTTATTTTTTCGTGGCGTTTGACAATTTGCTCATTAAGTTTGTCTGCCCTTACGCATAACCGCCATCGAATTGCCTTTTCTTTTGACAAAGTTGGTAGTTTTTTTTTCTTTTTAATTCTGTATAATTTTTTTGCTCGACAACGTCCGATTTAATGTCCTTTTGCGACTTTTCTTTCTTCCTTTCTTTCTTTCTTGCTTTTTCTTCTTGCTGTTTCCGTCTCGTTTTTTTAACAGTTTTTTTTTTTGTGTTTCGCATTTTAAATGCTTCAAGTGACAAATAATTCCTTGGGATTTGCCAGCAAATCTTTTTTAAACAATTCAGTTTGAACATGCATTGCGGACGAAAATGTTCGAACAAATTTACAAAAGGATTACTCGGGTCAGTCACAGACCCTCCGCTTATCTGTCTGTCTGTCTGTCTGTTTATCTGGTTTTCTGTCATTCGGAATGTGAGAATTTGCGGAGGCAGAGTTGTTGTTGAAGTCATTTCTAATTACTTTGTAGCGCATTTGCTTAATTTCAATTAACGAAAGCAAGAAGGCGAGCAAGGATTTCGACTAATGCCACTCATGTTGTTAGGCCTGCCGTCAGTAGAGGGCTAAGCATATTACGCATTGTCAAATGTATGCATGAATATTTATTACTTTAAGCTCACAGACAGCAGTCATTTATGTATAGCAAACATTTATGTTCTTTATTTTGCAATTTTTTTTTTTAATTTTATTTTTTTTTGAGATGTGAAACATTTGCCAACGATTTTTTTAAACTTGATTGCCAAGCTTCGTCATTTAATTTAATTTGTATGTATTATTATATCAATAGATACAATCACAATAACAACAACTCCAACACTTTCATCAACGCTCGTTTGCGAATGCTTTTGATTGGAAATGCATAATGTCCACATGAAACTGCAATTTGCTATACGCACTAATGAATTACAATCTGAATTGTGCCGTCGACTTAAAACCCATGATGTTGTTGCTGCTGTTTATCTTAAGTTTGCGTTGTTGGTGCAATCATTATTGAAGAACATTGTATTGACGTCGGTGTGTTCACTCGTACATCGTATTAAAATCATCTGCATTATTTCTTTGTTTTGCTCAAAACATTTGACGAGACACACACACACACACACACACTCACACACACACAAACACAAACAGTGTGCTTACAACACCCAAATTTTGTCATTCTGTATCATGAAGGGCATAAGGTCGTACATATGAATCAAACCGCATGCTGTGTGTGTGTAAGTGTATGCGTGTGATGAGTTTGTTGCTAAGTAATGCACACATGGCGTATACGAAATCTGAAGTGCATTAGTGCCTGCCTGCTGCTTCGTACAGCCTATGAAGTAGTTGTTGTTGTTGCTGTATAATTGCAAATAGGTTTTGATGAGTTTGCGTACTTCTGTCTCCCCGCACCAATTGATCAATCTCATAATTTCTCAGAACCCTCGAGCCCAACAAAGCGCATTCATGTTCATGGTTGTTGTTGTTGTCGTTGTTGTCGTTGAGCGTTTTATGTAAAACATTTTAGGAATTTGCATTTACAAGTTAATTACATTCGAACGGCCGTTATTGCCATCATTAAATGCCATAACCACAATAACAACAAATCGTTAATGCATAAATAACTTAAATATAAAAGAAAAAAAAATCTAGTCAAGTAGCTATTTCAGCATTGGCGACACTTATATACTCTTAAGTTAAGTCGAAAAGGATTTGAAGTTTAAAATGGCCGGGCACAGGATTGACAAATGACAATCGCCGTCTCCAGAGATGAACTTACGTAGGTACCAGTTCGAAGCTATGTTTACTCTTGCAATCAGAATCACTTAAGGACATGCGACGATGATGCTGTGCGAAGCAGGTGGGGAATATGTTATTGAAATTTCAACTAAAATACGAACTGGTCAACGTGATAGGTCAAATAATTTTAACTAGCTACATTAACGAACAAATTTACTAAAATATATTTGAGCTATTAGATAGTCTGTCCATATATCTACTGCAAAGAGAGTTGGTCTCGTCATTCTTTAGTGTATACACATTTGGAAAGTACTCAAAGGGTTTTCAATCGCAGTCGCCTATAATCTTAACATGCTAAATTCGCTTTGAATAAGTTAATAATATAAATTACAAATTTAATGCTTCTTCAAAGTAAAGATAATAACCAAAAAAAGAAATCAGACTTTCATAAAAAACAGTGAAAAACACAAACAGTCTAGAAAGAAGAAGTGTAGTAAGGAATTGCAATCGAGATTATTCGACTTCGACATACCCTGTGCCTTCAATTTGTAATAGCTATTATTGGGTGTTGCCCCGCCCACTTTTCAATCGAAAAAGATTTCATTTCCATTGAATGCCATATGTACAAAACCAAAACAAACTTGATCTGCTTAATGAATAACAGAATCGACATGCGAAGGAACTTTGATCCATGTATTATAGTTTTCGAAGTCTAGGCGTTCATATAGACGGACATATGGACAGACATGCAGACGAACAAACGGACATGGCTAAATCGATTTCTCTTTCGATACTGATCAAGAATATATATATGTATATACTTTGTATAGTCGGAGATGTCTCCTTCTGGGTGTTACCTACATTTTCAATGCGCACAAAACTGATATACCCTTGTACCATAAGGTACAGGATATAAAAACCAAATGAGAGAAAAACCAAGACAGAAAAAAAGGTACATATAAATTGCTTAAATAAAGGCAAATAATAATGAACCCAACAAAGTTGTGCCTAACAACCACTTTAGACACACCTGCCACTTCATTCGCAGCCGTCGTTAGCATCGGGTTCTGCCTTGCTCCCTTTCCCACGCACGCCCTTTTAGACACCCCTGCTGCCAATCAAAGAAGCGCGCATTCTGTTTGCATTCTCCGCTTATAATTTCCGCTCGCATTCGTTTATTTTGCTTTGCTACATTCTTTTTTCCCTGTGTTGGCTTCTTGTTTCTTGTTTTTATGATTTGAATTTTTTGTGTGCTTTTTTGTTGGTTTCATTTGTTCACTCAACAGAATGTTGAAGAAAAATGTGTTTTTAAAAGGCAAATTTCTTGGCTTCCGCGACTTGCGGACTTCTTTAAGTACTTGCGCTTCGCCTCTCAAGTGGCTTGCTTCTGTTTGTGCCCAGCTTCCGGCATCCATTAAAGTTCATTAAAAATTTACTATACAAGCTATACGCGACTCATGAGTGGGGCTACTCGCCCTTTGCCAGTGCCTTCTTAGTCTAAATGCGTTTTTATTTTTCTGCCATGATTTTTGTTTCAATCTATTTGGTATTTATATTTTTTAAAGCATACTTTTAGGTTTCGTATGAACAATCATCGTTGCTATTGCTAGATCACAATATCTGCGTATACACAATCGAAATTACCTCGTCGAGTCTTTGAAAAAAGTAAATTTTTATGTATTTATTTTTAACAAATTTGACTAGGCGCGAAGATTGTTTCGATTTCGACATGTGGTTTTGTCATTGATTTGTGCCACACCTGGGTCGAATATACTCGACTAAACTCTCTCCTTGTTCGCCTGTGTTTTTGCTGTTGTCATTTGCGACTGAACTTTTCACAGATCATATCTTCAGGTCTCAAAGCGATGGCAACAACATTTGAGCGGAGTGGTTCAATTCAATTTTATTGATTACAAAAAAAAAACAAACAACAAAAAAAAAAAATGGATTTTGAGCGTGAGCAAATAATCGTAATTATTTAGAAAGAAAAAAGAGCAAAGAGATTTACAGCAAAGACGTAAAAGAGTTACAAAGCATTGAACGAGTTAAAAATCTTTTAAGCAAATGACATACAAAGTAGTTTAATGTGGGAGCGAATGAGTGGCGGAAGATGCATGAAAGGGTTGCGCGTCTGTGATATTCTTGTTGTATGTTTTTGGAGCGACAACAAGGCAAATGTGTGCGTCAGCGGACGACATTGATGGAGATGATGATGAGGTATGATGATGAGTTCGTTGTTGGTGGCAAGACGCGGGTGGCGATCGGTAAGCGTTGGTGCTAAAACCGGGTACGACAGGGTAAAATACTTTACCAAATCTAAAATGAAGTAGCATGCAAAACAACCCCCTCAGTCATCTATAACTTTTGTTAAGGCATTACATAAATTTACACACAAAATATAATAGGGAAAAATGCTTAAGACTTTTAATGAGATGAGGGCGAATTTTCATTAGGATGCTTTGCGATTTACTTAACGAAAGGCAATGTTTAAAGAACACTGTTGCTGTCGTTATCGCTGCCACTGACGTTGCCACCGTTGCCACCGTTGCCTTTGCTTTTGTCAGCTGTCGTTGTCGTCGTCGTTGTCGTTGTCGTTGCTTTACTATACATTCGTTTATGGACTGACGGCCGGTTTGGGCTTAGCTAGGAAAGCGTTTGCACTGGTGTTGTAACCTCGTTAAGCTTAATTAATAGCAGCAAAGTGATAAACACCCGGAAAAATGGTGGCTATGCGGCGACGTGAGAGTGAATGAACGGTTTAGGTTCAAGGGGTTTTTCTACACTCACTGATCTGGGCGGTATGTGTGTGAGCAAAGTTGCCAGGTACGAAATCCTTAAAGATTTCCGTCTGCTCGAGTAAATCATCGAAGCAGCATAATGAACAAAATGCCAGTCAACTGCAGGGTTTGACATTTGACAGATTTGTTTTGAGAAATGAGCAAATAACGAAAACGGCTTAAATATGAGGAGGTGTGGTTTGCTTGAACATTGAAGGAATTCAAAGACCTGAAAACCTGTTTGCTCTGGGCGAAATTCTGTTACAAACAAGAGGCAATATTTATATCCAGTTTCTTTTGTTACAATCATTGAGAATTCCAAAATTCGCAAAAATTATATATGTACATATGTATATTCTTGATCAGGTCCGTTTGTATATCTGTATGAAGGAAGAAACTACAAGAGACAAAACGAAAAGTCATTCATACTATCATTAGAGTCAATCAGAATAAGATCAAAACGATCAATCAATCAAAATTGAAGAAAATGTTTCTCTGGAGCCAATTGATCTAGAAGAGAGAATTGGTATATAAGCATTATGGAAGAATGGATTATACTTTTCGGTATTGTTTTTGTTGCTCCTCAATCTGTTTACACATACGAAAGCCTTTACTTATAATATACTGAATGTAAACGAAATTTTGAAGTTTATCACAAGAATCAAATAATCTTAGAGTTGCTTAATGGAGAGTGCATTGAAATTTAGTTAATAACATCTCAACTTGTACAAGATTAATATTATACGTATGTATATGTATATGTATGTGTATGATTACACCACATTAGGATACACATATGATATGATACAAGCCTTTGTAGATGAATATGACAATGCATAAGCGTTATTAAGCGTTTGACAAATAATTGCAGCACCGATTCACTGTTTATTCGTCTCTGTAAGTAATTGCGTGTGTGTATCTGTGCACGTCTTTCGTATTGAATTCCTTATTTGATGAGACAGAAGCAAATGTACGCTCAAACATTGACACTCGCACAAATATTTGCTGTGGGACAAGTATTCGCAATTAAATTTGATTTAACAAACACACACGCACACACGCATACACGCATACACGCATACAAGCAAAGAGACGAACAGCAGATAAACAATTACTGACACACATGCAGGCGCATATCCATATATACATATGTATGTATATACACACACATACAAATATACAATGAACAGAAAAAGTATCCAATTTCGAAATTACTTACGAATCATTGTTGAATTCCTTGATAATCCAATGGAATTTAATTGAAGTCATGATTTTACAAATTCAAGTAAATTATTTCAATACGTCTTTGACTGAACGAATAAACGAATGAATGAATGAATGATTGAATGAATGAATGATCTATGTAAGCATTTATGTATGTGTGTGTGTGTGTGTGTGTGAAAACATTCGCATGAACATAAATAAATCAGAAATGCATTAACACTTGTTCAACAAATATATTGTAGAAACACACACACACACACACTCATGTACATTTGTGTGAATGCGTGAAAAAGTGTTTGATGTTGAATTTTTAATTTTCATTAACATTTCTTCAGCGTTAACTTTGTTTACTTTGTGCGCCGATAACTCTGGAATTTAGTGTTATCGGTGGTGGCTGGTGTGGCTTGTGACTTGACTCGATTAACTTATTGAGTGACTGAATGATTTAACGCCGAAAACTTAAAGTTCAACGAAAGCGCGTGAAAAAATCTTTAAGAAATACAAGCCGACACCGAACGGGTTAAAACGCTTTCGTGCGAAAGAACGAACGGCTAAAGGAATGTCAATACGTACGGTCATAAAAGATGTATTCGAACGAGAGGCGAAAAGTCGCGCGTGGAAAATAAAACACAACCAAATGGGTACAACAGCAACAAAACCAACAAACAACAAAAAATAGGGTGTAAATTTATGAATTGTAAAACAGGAGCAAAAATAATTTGTTGTCGTCGCCGTAGCCGTCGCCGTTGTTGTTGTTGTTGTCGTGTCGGGTGCATGAATGTTGAAATGGTGTGAAAATTGCGGGAAGGTGATGGTGATGGTGAGCAGAGAAAGTGATACATAGTGCAAAGAGACAAATAATTCATAAGCAACAGCTACAAAAAAAATAAAAATAAAAAAAACCTACAAGAATAGCAAGAAAATTTAACGAAACGAAATAGAAAACAAGAAGAGAAGGAATTTCAAAATAATTCCCAAAGAATAAAATAAACACGCGAATATTTATGACGGCAAAAAAGGATTCGCCGCAGGATTCAATGCACATAAACACATACTAATATATACACACACACACACACACACAAACTTACAGAAAGTGTCGCGCAATAATCCTTGTTGTGTGTGTATGTTGGTTGACAGAGAAGGAGAAGCATGGGTGGGTGGTGCTCGGGTGGTTGGGTGTTTGGTATGTTCCGGGCCTGTTTTGCCAATGTCTTTTTTTGTGAAAAATGGCGGCATTTAATATTTTAAAACGGCGACAATGTCAGTAAAGCTTTTGTTGTTTTGTTTGTCTATGTATGTGTGTGTGTGTGTGTGTGCGTATAAGTGTTGGCCTGTTTTCTATTTTGTCGCTTTGTCCAAACATACACGCACATACACATACATACATATATACACATTTATAAGCAGCCTGTGAATAGACGTCAGAGTAGAAGCTTCGCACACCTGCTACGCCACGCCTACTGACACCATCATCCGTCTACTATGACCGAACTAAAGGCGTTAAGCTTAATTTAAATATGCCCAAAGCCGGAAATTAATTAATGTACAAAAGTCCAAAGGACTAAAATCGTTCTCGCTCTCTATCGCTTGCTCTTTGCGTGTGTGTCCCTCAATATGGCGTAGCAGATATTTGTAACTAATAAGCAAATTGTGAGCCATTGACGATGCATTTCATTTTGTTTGCCGGCATTAAGTGTAATCGACTTGCGACTTATTGTTTAAATAAATGAAACATGCTTCTAGTTATGTTTCGATTGCTTTGCTGCTACTAAGCGAATATTAAATAACATGTCTTTAGGCCACAACTCTGAGTGCTTTGGACTAATATTTGTATGTATGTGGTCAGGAGTCATAAGTTGGAATTAACGAATTCCTTGATGAGAATTTTCAATTTGGCAAAGACAAGTGCCAACAAATGTACAAGGCGATCTTGTTGCGCTACAGAGTTTTATCTTTTGTGCAGGCGGGAGATATATCGTCATTTCAATACTATGAAACCTAACGATAAAAGGAAATTAAATTTTTCAAAAACCAAAAAATATATTGGCAATGAGCGAAGATGACGCCGACGAAAAGAACAGAACAGAACAGGACAGAAGAAAATCGTTAGCAGTAGCTAACAAACCTTCAATTATGTATAGTTTGACGCAGTAGGCAAAAGTCGAAACGCCTGGGGCCCGTTGTTAGGCCAGTCGGCCAGGAGGCTGAAACAGAGGGTAGCTGGATGGGCGGAGTGTCACAGAAAGCCGCTGAAAATAATCGAGCAACTTGCCGGAAGGGAGGTAGCGGCTGACGGCCAGACAGGCAAGCGTATAAATAGGCAAACAGGAAGCCGGAAACGACGTTTATTAAAAAGGAAGCTCAAGAAAGCAACAACGAAGCACAGAGCAAAGTAGTGGGCCGCTGATGAAGGCATTGCAAGCGCTAAGAAAAGCGTTGAACAAGCAAAGAAATTGAATAAAAATATGTTCCGCGCCCTTGAAATTAACAAACTGTACAAAAAAACAATGCAAAAAAAAAACAAAAACAAAAAAAAAACGAATAAAAACTGAGCAATAGGATTGGAAGCGTTTAAGAAGATTTAAGCGTAGCCCAATAAATGTCACATAATCTCTAAACCGTTCATTGAGCCAGTCGACTCGACTCGCCTTCATTGCCCATCACCCAGCACCCAACGCACACCGCGCTGTTGCCTTCACCCTCAGCAGCCTCCTCAGCCTCATCAGCCTCAGCTAAGCGTAGGCAAGGGCGATGTAAAAAAAGAAAGAATTTATCGCATTTACAGCAACAGCAACAGCAGCCGAAAAATAAAAAATTACAAATTTATTTGTTGTTCTTATGCTCTCTTCACATATTTTTTTTTTTTCTGATTTGATTTTTTATTTTTATTTAGCCAATTCAGATTTTAGATTTGCTTTTGTTCAACATTGAAAATTTGGTCATTTGGTTTTTTGGGTTTTGTCAAAAGATTGCCAATGATTTGTGCACTGATTGGAAACAGCATAAAAACTTTGACTGAGCGACCAACGTGCGCTTGCTGCAGCGGGGGTGCGTTTAAAGAAAGATATAAATACGATGCGATGAGTTAGCATCTTCGATTGGTTGGCATATTCTTGTTGTCACAACTTGCCACACACTTTAAGGACAAACTTTGCTGGTTTTATTAAAGGACTTGTTTTATTTTATTTGCCTTTATTCATTTCTCAATGAGAAATAAATAAGTTCGAGCAAGTAAGCTAAACGTCCCAGTCATGGATCAGCTAAGGAAAAATTTAATTTCAATTCGACACTTTAACCTGGAAAAACATACATTCACCATGTTTGTTTTTTTATTTGGACATTTAGTCTTTTAAGAACAAGATACACATTCCACTATATTAATTATTATCCGTTTAATAAACAAATTTCGATTATTAATAATTCATTACGCTTTGTCCTAGTGATGGATCACTTGTCCCAGTAATGAATCGTCTTGTCCTAGTAATGGATCAGGTTGACAAAGTAACGTTATTACTGCTTGATTATCAATTTAAGTTGATATTTAATGATTTAATATTAAAAAGTGCGGTATGAAGACAATAGTCACTGAAAAACTTTATGAAAAACAATTATCGAAGTGTTGTTTCTTCTATTAATTTAAATCAAACTCCGCAGTGAAACAAATTATAACAAAATGACACCATGACTCAGAGTGACACATATGTGTCAAAAAGATCCCGTTTGTAAAAGAATATGAAACTTGTTATTGTTCGATGTACTGATTCATAACTGGGACATGATCCATTACTGGGACGTTTACCTTACTATGAAGTTTTATAAAAAGACCAAGAGAACAAGCTTGATCTACATGACACATTCAAAGGGTCGATTTGTTTGCGACCAAATGTATATAAGACCAAGAAGAGAATATATTCTTGATCAGGACGACACAAGAAATCGATCTAGCCGTGTCTGGCCGGCAGTCCATCCATGGCCGTGAGGGCGTATCTTCGATTATAAAGACTATGAAACTAAAACAACGTTTTTCTATGAGAATAGCAAGAACAATGCTTGTAATTTTAGCAAAGTCGAAAATAACTTTCTTACTGGTTTCCAAACATTTTTTACAAAAAAAGGTAAAAAAAACTCACTTGCTTCTTAACCACAATTCATTGAATGCAAATTCTGAGCGCCTTTTGTTGAAAAAATTAATGTTCTTTTGTTGTTGCGCCTGTCAAAGTTCTTAAATTAATATTAAATTAAACGAACCATGAACGAACTGTAATGATTAAGAAAGTATAGAGGTACTTTTAAATTGGCGTCAAATGTTGTCTCTGTCACGCCCATGTGCACGCCAATGTCAAAACAAACCCCCCTATATGACTAGCGCCGGCAAAGTAAAAAACAAAAACAAAAAGAAAAGAAAAAACAAATGAACATAAACAGACGAAACGAACCAAGAAAACCAACAAAATGAAAAGAAACTTTTTTAATTATGCGTCCAACAAACAAAGCGGTAAACGTGTTAAAAGAGGGCGTTATGAAGGCGTGGGTGGGATGGGTGGTATGGGTGCTGACGATAGGTGGTCGGTGGTAGGATGTAGGTGGTGGTGTGTTGCATAAAACGACAGTGTTTCACTGCGGGAAGAGCATGTCAACAAACTAACAAAACCAAACCAAACCAAACCAATCCTGTCGACTCGACACGAGCCGACTTAAGTTGAAGTCAAGCAACTAAAAAAGGAGCGGGAATGGAGCAAGGCGTAGCGATGTTGTGATCAAGCTGAGTCAAGTCAAGTCAGTCGAGTTGAGTCAAGTAAAAGAATGAAATACAAAGTAGATGCGACAAAGCTTAAGATGACGGAAAACGCTGACTATGTTGTTGGTGGCCCTGATTGGTGACGGCGCAGAAGGGTGTTGCCATGCCATGTAATGAACGTAGCAGTGACGGTCATAAGAATGAGCGCAGCTCCGATGTGCCAGCGAAGCAGATAAGGACGCGACGACTCAGCTCGACGAATAACCAAAATTGCGAATAAATCTGTTGCCATTTTTGGAAAGCCGAACGAAATTAAAGCGCAAACAAATTTCAATTGACGCAACAGTCACGCCGGCAGAAAGACAGACAGACAGACAGGCAGAAGGTCAGAGAAGCAGTCGAGCATTTGGCGTCTGTAAGACACAAAGTTAGACTGAAAGAAATGGAGGTATAGATAGAGTAGATGGCAAAGGGCGATGTTGTTGGGCGGTTGTTGGGCGGTTGTTGGGTGAGTCAACCAGTGGCGGCAAAGAACTTTGTTGCTAATAAGATGAAAACCATTAAAAAGACAGCGTCAAAGTGAAAACAGCAAGCAAGCGAAGGCCTTGGCACACAGTTTGGTGTATGTATGTATGTGTGAGTGAGTGAGTGAGTGAGTGAGTGAGTGAGTGTAAGGCAACGATGATATCTATAGTAGAGCTTAAAAAGGGCAAAGGCAACGTCAAGAGCGACAACGATGATGACGATGACAAAGACAAAGACAAAGGCAATGGTAAAGTGCAGTAATTTTGGAAACAAAGCAGAAATTATCACTACTTTGCAAAAAAAAAAACAGAAGAAAAACGAACAATTATTTAGCAGCATTAACTGAAAGTTATGGCAAAAGGTTTTCTGTCACGCCCAGTCTCGGGGTCGAAAGTGATTTAAAAACAAAGTGTTTTAGCGCCAAAAAAGCAAACGTTTTCCTTCGTACTTATAAGCAAATGAGTGAAGAGAGCGCGGAGCATAGAGCAAAGTTTTCCTGTCGTAGGTTTGCAGAGGAACATACGAAAGTTCAGACATACTTCACCACCTACCGCTACCGCTCATTACAATAGACTTGCGCCACAGTGTGCGAGTGTGTGTGTGTGTGTGTGTGTGTGTGTGTGTGTGTGTGTGTCTATGTGAATAGGCAATTAAGTGCAATATTTTAGTTGCCACTGTTGTTACCGTGGCTGTGGCTGTAAATGTTGTTAGTCGCATGCGCCATAATTATAATTTGACACAAGACACGAAGTCTGAGGTTGACAACAAAATGACATTTTTAATACCTACTCACACACACACACACACACACACACACACACACGCAGCAAGACTTTTGACTTGATTTCATTTTAATTTTCGCCTTTGCTTCAACAGCAGACAGGCGACAATGACGATGACGATGACGACGACGATGACGATGATGGCGACAAGGACGACATTTTGCTGCTCATAAGTTTAACACTTTTCGTGTTAACAGTCCCGTGTGTTGTTTGTGGTGAACTGGCGCACTCAGCGTTTTTATGCCTAGTTTCATAATATGTATGTATGTATGTACTATTTGCTGCAAAGGTGGTGCGGTAAGTTTGCTATAAGTTTGTGCTTTCAAGCTCTTTGAAGTGTAGCAATTAATTAAATCTCCTTGGCGTGCTTTCTTTTTGTATTTGGGCACAAGCTTTCTTCTTTGCAAATGGTCGAATTATTGGCATATTGTGGTTTTCTTATATAACATATCGTACATACATACATATAATCTAAGAAAAAGAACAACAAAACAAAAATTTTCAAATTAAATATTCCCTATTTTTGGGCTGAAAGGATACGATAGATTGATGATGAGACATGTGTTCTTGACTGCATAAAATGAAATTTTCGCACCGATTTTGCGCTCAAAAAATATGTGACCTAAAAAAAGCAACAAAGTGTCATAACCATGGCAAATGTATCTGTAGACTAATATGGTGCTGGCTTTTGCGCATATGTATATACATGTATGTATGTATGTGTGTTTGTGTCTTTGCCTTGTTGGTATTGCTGTCTTTTAATAAAGTGCGCAACAGTGTTTCATAATTTAGTATCAAAAAGTAATAACACCCTCGCCTAGGGCGTCAAATGAAAATTGATGCTAGAACGCCCTTTAAATTCAACACCGTCTCTGAGTCCCCACCGCCGACCCCCGACCCCCGACTTCCGACACCAACTGAAACTCTGTTTCCAACCACTTTGATGCTTCTGGCGCTTTTTGGCTTTTCGCTTTTATTGCTGCTGCTGCTGATGTTGCTGCTGCTGTTGCTTTGTGTCGTTACTGGGGCAGCAGTTGAGCACTGAGTACTGAGTTTGAGTTTGAGTCCTCAGTCTGAGGCTCAACTTGGTTTGCTGGCAATTGTAACACTTTTCGTGCACAAGTGGCTTACTATGACAAATTTTAATAACATTTGACGACAGACAAGGACATTTTGCACAAAAGTTCAAAAAGCGATTGCTTTAAAACTACTTACGTTAAGTAAAATATCGAGAGTTTGCGCTTGAAGTGAACGCAAAAAACAGAAACAAGAAAATAATTTCTTTTGTACATTATTAAAGTTCGGCTATGGGTCTTTGACGTTGTTGTCGATACAATTGATAGACGTTTACCATATTCACCTGTTTCAAGCTACATGAGTGAAGTGAACAAATATTCAAAGAACAGTGACTGAGTATTTTTGATGAGAAATGAGCGTGGGTGGGACACAATGACCAATGAACTTTTACCATCCGAAATACGAATAAATGCGCGAGGAAACAAATAAACAAACAGACAGACAGACATACAAACAAATATGTGTGTATGTGTATATTTGGGTTTGCAAAGCGTGCTTTATGAATATTTGAAATGCATAAATGATGAGTTGCAAAGGAAAGCGGAAGGAAGTCGCGTTGGTTCCACAGTTACACGTTGTTGGGAAAAATTTAACCAGCGTTGTCATAACAGCAGAGCACGGATTTCTAGCAGACCAACAGACTTGTCGACTTGGTTGAGCGTTCGCGCGTGTGTCCGTGCGTGCGTGCGTGCGTGAGTCTGAGTGTATATGCAAGTGTTAGTGGGTGGAATTCCTTAGTCACACTTTCGCATTACCGGTGCAGCAACGAACGCCACATCAGCACAGTTTTGCGCGATAGACCGTTGCCATAGCATGGCATGGCATGGCACAACGGTACGATCAGATCCGATGGGATGGGATGGGATGGTATGGTATGGGATGGGTTGCTATCCTGCACGCAGGGTTGCAATAAACTTACAAATTATTTATCTTTGCTACGCTTTGACAGTGTCTGTCTGTCTGTCTGTATGTCTGTATGTCTGTGTGTACATATAACTGTGTGATTGCGTTGCAAATAAGGGAAATCAGCAAAATTCATTCGCATATTCATTGCAAATTTTATGTCTTCATATTTGTGGAGCTAAAACACATTTCTGAATTCTATATGAATATACGTCGCGTCTTCGTTATGTACTTTCCGCACAGAACCAAAAAAAAAACTCCATTCACTTCTAACAAGTAGATACAACGTGTATTAGAAGCGATACGATGAATCGGTTTGGGTTGCGGTATGAAAGCTCCGTTGGGGTTAATTTCATATAGTTCGATGCGAAATTTTCACTTTATTTTCCATGAAAATGAAATTTCGAACATTTCACGATTCAAAATATGTGTGTGTGTGTGTGTGTGTGTGTGTATTTATCTCTTTCTTTCTCTTTGTCTGTGTGTGTGTGTGTGTGTAAAACAGTGCAGGCGCATAATGACGTTGAATGTAGTGAAGGGTGCAGTGTGTGTTGGGGATCGGCCGGGGGTCGGGGGTCGGTTTTACGCGCGGTGAAAATATAAAATCCATAAATTCACAAAATAATTGCATCGTGCCCCAAGAGCGAGCCAAGTAAGCCAAGTAAGCGACGTGTCCGTATCCGGGAGGTCGTGTAAAATGCAGCTTCGACTCTTCCTCACTCTGCTACCATTCAATTCAGCATGGGCATCCACTGTTGTTGTTGTTGCTGTTGTTGTTGCTGTTGCTGATAAGGCCAATTTGCAAAAGTTTGACCTGCGCGAACGCATCGAGGTGCAAGTGCGGGCAAGGCGTGAATTTTGCAAATAATGCGGTTCACAAATTTATGCACACGCACTGTCAATAATTTAGCAAATATTTTCTATCACTTTTTTGCATTTTTCTGTTATTTTTTTGTTCATGTTTATATTTTCGCTAGAGCATATAAGCTTTGCCATAAAGTTTGCAAAGCAAATGACTGTATAAAGTGTATACATTGTTCATCCGCACGACGAGTTGGTGAAGTTGATTTGATTGATGAAAATCAAGATCCAAAGTCTTATTGTTACATTGTAGTTTCTGAGATCGACGCGTTGATATATGGTAGATGGATAGACGGCTTAAGGGTGTATCTAATTTGTAGAGTCTGCTACGACTGCTTTTGGGTGTTGTATACATTTGATGTGTGCACAAAAATACCTTTGTCTGCGTCTTCGAGTCGGCTATTGGACTTTCGTATGTGCAGTATTATATAATGTAACATAAAAATTAACAAAAAATAAAAAACGAATTAGAAAACAAATCAACTTAACTTATTTCTATGCTTGTTTATTCATATAAGCTTCATTTTTTTCTACTTTGTTTTTTGCAGGCAAAAGTTTTACACTGACAATTGTCATCTCGACAAATCCGATACAGACAGCGACCTATAACAAGGCAATTAAAGTGACGGTTGACGGTCCGCGCGAGCCCCGCTCCAAGGTGCGTCACCAGGGCTTTCATCCATTTGCCTTTGGGCCACAGCGCTTTGGCCCAGATCCGCTTATGAGCGGTTTACCATTTAAATTGCCAGGTAAGTGCGTTACCTCTCTCCCTCTCTCTCGCGACTTCACTGAACTGTGGCAATCATAAAAAGCATACATCGTTATCCTTGTCAATGCCGTCGTTGCTGCCCAATTTTAGCTGAGCTGTTTAAGTAGACTTATGTTGTTATTATTGTTGTTGTATTTGTCGCAAAAACAAAACAAAACAAAACAAAAGAAAAGGAAACAACAACAAAAGTCGCCCCAAGTTATTTTGTTGTAATTTTATAACCATTATTGTTGTTATTGTTAATGGTGTTATTGCTGTTGCTTTGTTGATGCCCAAGCTGTGTTTGTTGTTGTTGCTATTGCTGTTGTTGTTGTTGTTGTTGTTGTTGTTGTTACGTATCATCCTTACCTTTAAAACATGTGCTTGGCTAATGTGTTTTGTGGAAGCTCAACGATTTTAGATGCCAATCAAACCATGAGAACGTCATGTTGATTTTGTCGTTGTTGTTGTTGTTGTCGTCACCCTTGCCGTCGCTTTTGGGAATGTCATTATGTTATGTAAAAGAGTCGCTTACCAACTCCAACGAATAGTGTCTGTAGCCGCTTTTGTTGTTGTTGTTAAATCAGTAGAATTGATACGTTCGAGCCAAGAGCCGCAAGCATTTTTTGCACTTTCAAAGGATTAAATTACCAAAAAATTGACTAATTTGTGTAAAACTGATACGTAATTTGTGCTCACGTTTAAATAGGGTGTATGTACGAGTATGTATACCTGACCACCTTGACGTCCAATCAAATGTATAATGTTGAAAAAAGAAATGAAGATTCATTTTTTGCCCTCGCTCTCATTGAGTAGTATGGAATGTTTGGCATTTCGGTGTTGTTGAGTAATACTTAGTGATAGATTTCATGTATGTGAATAGAAAATTTATTAGTCAAAGTGCAATTGGCCGCAACGTGTCGCCCGATTTGTTAACATGTCTCCATTTCGTTGCTTAAAACTAAAGTCATAAATTTTGTCGCGATATCATTAAATTTTTGTTAAAAATCAAACCGTAGCAGCGTCAATTGGCTTGCCTTGTGGATTGGATTGGATTGGATTGCTTGGCGTGATATCTCAACGCCTCCCGCCACTGGCTGTTGCCGACAATGTCGCTTCGCTTTCTTCCATCGAGCCGTAGCGAAAATATTTAAATTTAATGGGCGCAGCAGTTGCTGCTCATTTTCATTTCCTTCACAGTCATACGGCCAGGGGGAGTCAGTCGTCATTATTCTCAGCATCGTCAGGCCTCTTGTGCCTGTTTTACTGCCCCACCCCCCACCCCCCCTCGCCGCTATCGTTTCTGTTACTGCGACCAGGCTCGCGGTACATTTCGTCTCGCTTCGATGTCGTTATCCTTGTTGACAGCCTTGTTAATGTTGCATTGTTGTTATTGCTGATATTGTTGTTGTTGCTGCCACCGTTTAAATGTTATTGTTGCGCGCATTAAGCGTTCGCTCTTAAAATAATTTCAAATCGCTAAGAATGCTCAGCCTGTGCAAGTGTTATTGTAATATGGTTTGGGTTGGGGAGGGTGGTTGGTTGGTTGGTTGGTTGGGTGGTTATGTCTAGTAGAGTTTCACACACACACACACACACACACACACACTCACACATATGGCAAGCCAGTTGTTTTCGTTGGTAGGAAGGCATGCTCGGTGGGCGGCGGGCGGTGGGCGGTGGGTGGTGTCGTGTCGCACATCGCGTTGCATATAAATTTCATTTTGACTTGTTAAAGGATTAAAACCATTTTAATGGATTTTCCAAGCTGTTGTCGTTCTTTTGTCTCTTCTTTGCTGTCTTCAACTGTTGTTGGCATTGTTGTTGTTGGTGTTGTTGTTATCGTTGTTGTTCTAAGTGATTGTCTCGCTGACTGCGCGCTAAATGTCATCATCATCATTCGCTTTTTCCACGCGCTTCTCACAAATTTACCCTCTCCCTTTCCACATTAAGCAATTCTCTAATTATTATGACAGCATGTGTTTAACGTTCTCGCTTCAAACGTTCAACTCAACTCGTTCAGCTGCCTTGTTGCAGTCGACAGGGAAGCAACGACAAGAAGTTGTGCCAAATTTGATTTTCGATCAATGAACAATGCCACAGCATATTGTCACCCGTAGCACATTGTGGGCAATTTGAGTTCTTTTTCGCCAAGAATTCACATCACGCAGTGAATGGTACTGAAACGTTGTCATATACATATTCTTGATCAGCTTGATAAGACGAAAATTAACCAAATTCGAATTTAAACACTTCTTAGATCCTTTAGATCTTCAATTTGAGGATATTGGATGTTGTAGGGCAACTTGTTCACTTGATTTTATAACAGAAAATATTCTTAAACAACTATTTAAATTATTGAAGTTCAGAGCATTAAAAATTGTTTTTTTTTTTTTTTTTTTTTTGCAACAACTTACGCCGCAATATTCTTTATTAATGCTTTATGAATTCTCATACGTTTGACCCAAAAATTATAATTTCAATAATGAAGTACACGGCAAAGAAAAAAAAAGCGCAGCAAAAGGCATAGAATTTACCATTAAAAAATCCTTAAAATTAGCGGTGGAGGCTGTCAGGAAAAGCTGACGAAACGACGACGAAAGATGGCTTTGAACTTTATTTACTTGATGACGAAAAGGGTTTAAGGGCTTAAAAACATGTTGGGTCATGAGAAAATGCGAGTGTGGGTGTGTGGGAGTAAGTTTAGGGCAGTGGCATACACATTGAACATGTTTGTGCCATAAATGTACATACATCTCTTTGGATATATGTACATACATACATATGTAAGTATGTGTATGTAGGTTTTTTTAAGATGTGCTCGAAATAAAAGAGGATACACTTTCGCACATGACGTCACTCATTTATTTTCAATTTTCAACTGTTAAAGCTTTTTGTAACTTCTTGCCTTTTTTTTTTTAGATATACATATAAGTATAACAACAACATACCCCTTTTAGTGATGCTTTCCCTGCTATTCCTCTCGCCTACACACACAATACGTTTCCCAGCCATCAAAAGTCAGGTTTCAGCCGTTCAGAACGAACGAACGAGCGAACGAACGAAGGCAAAAAGAAAGAAATGAAGGAAGGATGTTGAAAAATTTTCCTTCGCGTTCGCGTTACTTTTCCGTATGAAAATTAATTCCAGTTGAAAATTTATTTAGAGAATTAACACACATGCATGCATAATTATCGTATGCAGAGTATGTACGCACACGCACACGCACACGCACACTTACACTTACAAAATACACACACTCACAGTCGCTTATACTTCGTTCGTTGGGTTTTATGACAAAAATTACATCAAGCGTAAAATTTTAATATAATTTTCGCTAAAAACGTATGAAAAAGTTTTCGTTTTAGTTGTCGGTAAAGCGCCACTCAACCCAACCACAGTCGCCGTCGCCACCGCCTTACCCACACAGCTCGCCAACGCCGCCAACACTTATTATATGTAAGTGATGTATGTATAGATGTACTAACTTAAAAACTGTATATGTGAGCTCGTGTGTGAGTGTGTGTGTGTGTGCGTGAGTGTGTGTAAAACAGGATATCCCACTCGGAAGTACAAAATTTTCCACATTTATTGCGTCGTCTTCTTTTTCATCGTCTCAAAAGCATTAACTCATCTCGACTTGACTCGTTCTCTACTCTATATTCGTTTCGACTCGACTCGACTTGACTCACTTGAGTTCAGTTAGTTTTAGTTTGACTTGACTCTACCTAGCCATCCGCCCATCGTTAACACTGACTCCTTATGCCACTTTTTGTGAGCAACCCATAGCTCTTAATATTTATACCCTGTACACACTGTGTCAGAGTATGTTAAGTTTTTTCTCATACAATATTATATTCAATTTTTTGTTCTTTCTTCTACTTTTTTTTTTTTTTCTTTTTTGCTAATGTGCTGCTAACATCGCCATTTTGTTATTTATTTCAGCTTTTGCTTGCCACTTCTACGTCTACGTCTACTTTTGCAACTGCAACTTGAACTTTTGCTCTGCTCGTTTGTCACTGCTTTCATTTGAAACTATTTTTGCTGACGTTTCCTTTCTCTGTCTCTACTTCAGCCTCTATCCAAGTCTTAGTTTCAGTCTCATCATCATTGAAAACACTTCACATTTACATACATAGTTCTGCTGCTACTTCTATGTGACGATGTTTGACTTTCTGCACCTTTTAATCATTGACAAACTTGCTTTGACATGAACTGTGGCAAATGCCGCCGAAGAAGTGAGCGCTCGGTTTTGGCCACCGGGTTGGTGGGCAACGAAGGCGTGGAAGGGCTGGCAATGTTTTACTGCTTTGCATTGTCGGGCTTAAATGTAATTTCTTGGTACGTCTCAGACTTTGCCCTTTGCATCGCTGCTCCGTAGCGAAGTCGCTCAGTCGCTCAGTCGCTCCATCTCTTAACGCTTAAATTCTGCTATTTGCCCTTAATTCTTTTTATTCCTTTTTGTTTTTGATGTCAGCTTTTACTAAAGTAGTTTTCGAAAAGTTTCTTTTTTAAACCATTTGCGTCCGTGAGTGTTGTTCAATATTGGTAGGGGGTTATATGGCCAACAGTAGTGTTGCAGTTGCGTCGACATTAGTTTTGCGAATCCTGCCAACAAAGGCAAAGGATTTTAGACGACGTTTACCATACTCTCTTATGTATATACGCATATGTATATTAATTTACAAACACATTCATGTAGTTTTGTGGACTTTGATCATATTTAACGTGTCCGGCTTTATTTTCTTCAGTTTTGCACTTTTTGTCATCGGTGTATATTAAGTTTGCTTCAATGAAATGTCTGCCGTCCGTCCGAAGTGTATTCATCAATGGTTCTCGGAAATTATAAGAGGCAAAGACTTGAAATTTGGAGGGTAGACACGTGATGCTTGGCATTAGATCAAGTTTAAACGGTGTGTGCCACACCCACTACCTCCAGCATCCCCCACTTTTAAAAAAACACTATATCTCGAACATGAAAGTCGGTATGTAGACTCAGTATGAGTTACCCCATAAAACTGCATACAACAATTTTTCCCTCTTCTCTTCAATTATCCACCACCAGTTGTTTGCAATATCTCCAAAACTAATAAAGGTACGAACCTGGAACTTTGCATACAAGCTCAGTATATATATCTGTCGATATATATAATATGTATATATCTTTAAAAATGCATACCACAAAATTCCCCTCTTATTTTTGGTTTCCTCTCAAAGACCAACAAGCTCAAAGTTTTCATAAATTCCACATTTTTTGACCGACTTTCTAAATATTTTGAACACTATTTGAATAGGCGATGCCAGATCAAAATTGAAGATTGTAGATTTGGGGTGTGGCACCGCCTACCGTGTGTGCAGGGTATTATATTGTCGAGTACACTCGACTATAGCGTCCTTACTGGTTTTAATGAGTCTATATCTTCTATAAAGACCTTTATTACTGTAACTAAATTTAAAGCAAGAGAAGAATGGCGGACTGACTGTCTGATTACGTTGCTTACTGGTTGACCGACTGACATCATGACAATATGGCAGGAGGTTGATTATTTATGGCTGTCAGCTTGAGGCACTGACCTGCTCTTATTGACGTCATTTCCAAATTCCATTGCCCATTGGACGCTATCTTCAGCCATGCTCAAGATTATGTACTCTTCACGCCCTTTTTTGTGCCACGCCCATTTCTTCGATTAAATCTGATTTCTCTTTACCTTAATAGCCTATATACCAGTTTTAACTTAAATTTGCTTCTCTTCCTCTTCTTCATTTCGTATGGAGGCTGCCAATTCCAGTGGTCCGATTATGCCGGTTCCGACAAATGACTTATGGTAATAAAATTGAAGCCTCTGTGCAAAATTTCAGACGGCCGTGGCTAAATCAACACGTCTTGTCGTCCTGATCAAGAATATATACATACATATGTACACTTTGTGTAGTCGGAGATGCCCGCTTCTGGCTGTAACCAACTCCGTGATAAAGTTATAATACTATGCACGTACATACGTGAAGAGTATAACAAGTGAGACTGTGTCACTGTCATTGTCATTGTCACCGGCACTGTCACTGTCACACTCACAGTCGCCTGACTGTGTGCCTGTGTCAAGTGTCTGTCATAACGGTATTTATTTGAAGATTTCACAAATTGTTGTGCAAATTTGTTGCTATTTGTAATAAAACACCCTCCCGATCGGTCGCACGGATTTTTACAACTAACCTCACACCAAATTTGTATGCGAATTTTCGGCATAGGAGTGAGACCATGAGAAAGGAAGGGGGAAAGAGAGGGAAAAGCGGAAAGTTCACACGTAGTCAACACACAAATTTACCGTTGCTCAAGTTGTCAACAAACACGCAATCAATTGTTATATCAAGAGGGTAGTTAACCCGCCGAACGCACACACACACACACACACACGCACACGCGAAAAACAGAGTCGTGAACGAACGAACGGGACGGACGGACAGAGGGCAGGGGACAACCTCGAAAATTCAACAAAGATATTTTCGCAAGAAAGGAGAAACATATTTGCAAATGTTATAAATAATTTTAAACATGTCATGAGTCCCAGTTATGTATGTGCTAGGGGGAAGGTAAGCTGTGTTTGTTGTGTCTAGCATATGTTGCCGCACTGGATTTTGGTGTCGGTCGGTCCGTCGGTCGGTCGTTCGGTCGGTCGGTCGCTCGACTGGTTCGTTCGTCTAGGCTATCTCGGTTCAGTTTTATTCGAATTGGATCGCCATGGCCTGGTTGGGCATGACACGGCTTGACGAGGTGCGGCTCGGTGCGGCTCGGTGAAGTGCGGTACGGTACGGTTTTAGAGGCATCGAATTTGTGGCAGGAGTACGTCGCAGTTTCGTTCTTCGTAGTCGGCATATTAGTGTCGCATTGACACGTAAATTGACATGAAATTGAATCAATGCTGTAATATGTCCTTGGGGGATGCTTGATAGGACATCCTGCCTGTTGTGCCTACCCTCTATATCATCTTTGTGCGTTGTGTTCTTGCCCTCGTACACTCGTGTCTGTCATGCTCAGCGTGTCCTTGTGTAAGGTGACGACACATTCGCGTATGGCATTTATGCTTGCCAATGACTTTAAAATTCCTTTTTAAATTTGTTAAAATTGAGCTGTTGTGCCCATCATTGCATTTCAAAGCGGGGTGGCTGATCGCTTGTTGTTGTTAGTGGTGGTGATGGCAAATATTATGAATATTTTCACTCTGTCTTCTTGTTTTGCCATGTGTTGACGCTTACTGCTTGAGATTTATTATTTATGGTTTTTTTTTTTTTTGCGAAGTTAATAAACTTTTCATATTTTTAATAGCTCGTAAATTTGACACAAATTTTTGTGCGTATTCGTAATACAAACACATTGAAGTAGAAGTACTATATCAAAGCTGTTCGGTTTTCGATTGGTAAAATAAAACAACTTAAATTTGGACTGTAAATGTTTCGCGAATAGATTTTTTACATGTAGGGTTGTTAAACACATTTAAAATTTACTATATACATAAACTCACTTTCAAATCACCCAGTAGTTCATCGAACTACAATAGTACAGAACTAATCTTTGCACTAGTTCAAATGTTCCCATTATTAGTGCCGGCTGGGAGAGTACTCCCTGTTTTCAACTGCAAAGTTTCACTTGGTTTCAATTTTATTATTATCAATTTAGTTACTTTTTTTTAATAATTGTTAATTTAATAACTGTATTTTTATAGTCACGGAGTTTGTTACAGGCAGAAGCAGACATCTCCGACTATATAAAGTATATATGTATATTCTTGATCAGGACGACAAGACGAGTTGATTTAGTCATGTCCGTCTGTCCGTTCGTCTGTCTGTCTGTCCGTATGTATGCAAACTCCTCCCTCAGTTTTGAAGCTATCGACTTGAAATTTTGCTCAGAGTCTTAAATTTTATTATGATGAATCATTTGTCGAAACTGGCATCATCGGACTACTGGAACTAGTAGCATCCATACGAAAAGAAGAAGAAATGTGAACAAAACTTAAATCGTTGTATGGAAAACTTTTTTTGTTTTGGAAGATACAGGGCTAAAATTGTCGAAACAGTAGTTGTACGTAGCCCGACTAAATGCCTTTTGTTTCTTAATCAATTGTCTTGAAACTTCACACTAATATTCTTAGGGAGACATGAAAACTATTTCGACCAAAAAATGGGCATGGCTACGCCCACTATTAGCAAAAATCAATAATTTGCATATCTCCGGTAAAAAAAATGAAAATCGGTAAATAGGCTATTAAGATAAAGAGAAATAAGATTCAATCAAAAAAAGTGGGCATGGCACAAAAAAGGGCGTGAAGAGTATACAATAAGAGTACAAAATATTTTCCAAATAAAGAAAATGAGGCAAACCGACATTTTGTTTTTCAGACTGGTGTACTAGTTCTTGGACTTGTTCTTGTACTAGTTTCGAATTTCTCAGTTAAAAACTATTCCTAAATTATCGAAAATGAGTCAATTTACATAAAGTGACCAGCTGGGCATTTTTTTTTTAAATTAAAATTATTTTTAAAATTGTGAAAAAAAATACTGCCTACTTTATGGCGTTTTCTAAGTCGCTCGTTACAGATTACAATAAAGTCTATCATGTCGACAGCTCCTATTGTTACAAGTCATAAATTATTGACTGCATTTCAGTAAAGTCTGCGATGAGTTTTAGAATGTAGCAGAAAGTTTATGAAGACAAGTGGAGGTTATGATGATGTCAAAAATATTCGATGTGACAGTGAAAATGGAATTTCGACTAAAAATTATGAAAAAGAATTCTTTCTTCTGATTTTTTTGTGCCAACTATACATCAACAGCTTGGTTTTGCGGCTTGTCATGCTCAAGTCACAGCATTGGTGCCTTTCTGTAGTCAGCTATCGCATTGACTGAGCAAATGTGCTTTTGTATAAGCACAGATAGAAAGATGAAGTATGTATAAAGTGTCAATACTGAGCAACTTCACCTTAATTATTTGTAATAAACTTGAATATCTTTGTTTCATCATCTTTATAAAATGTCTGTATTTAAACTTGTGCAGATATTCATGAAAAACGTAATAAAAATTAAGAAGCCAAAATGCTTTCAGCTTATGTCTACTTTTATACCCTGTACCTTATGTTCTATAAGTATATGAGTCCTGCACTAAGCGACAACACCCATAAGAAAGCTTGGTACAACCTACAAAGTATAAAGAAAGATAAGTTTATTGAGGCATAAGAAGAAAAAAAAAATTATAAAGCGTATATTTCTGGAAGCTTATTTCTAAGAGAATGAAATTTGGTGCTCATGTGGTAGAGTTAGGAAGCCTGTTGTATGTATGTATATGATAAGCGTTAATAAAATCAGATTAGATTATAAAATGGGGGTGGCAACGCCCTAAAGTCGTTGATTGAATTGAGGGAACAGGGTATTTCGAAGTCGAGTACTCTGTTTTGTTGAGAATACTTTTGAAACCTCACGCAGTCATTTACTCAGTCAAGTAACGTCAGTCAGACCCATACTCGCACGTTATAAAGCACTACATGACCATGCCCACTAAAAACGTGGGTAAAGAGCACTAAAAAGAAGCCAAGACAATTTTTCGTTTTCATTTAATTTGATTTCACTATAAATTTAGTTTTTTTTTTATACAATTTACCTTGTGGTGGTATATTGGTTTACTGCGCATCAAATATGTATAAAAGGCCCAACAGGAAGCGAGGCAGACCCTACAAAGTTGATATATTCTTGATCACCATCGAAAGATAAGTCCATTTAGCCATGTCCGTTCGGCTGTACGAACGCGTCGATCTCTGTATCTATAAGATACCGTCCCGATTCTCCTAATCCAAAGCCACATATAGCCAAAATTTAAAAATCATGTGTACATATCTGTAATCACTTGGTCTAAAAAAAATTAGTATTATAAATGCGAATAAAATTAGTTTCGTTTTCAAAATGGGCGTGGTAACACCCAAAAATCATTGTTGAAAATTGAGGTAAGGGTATTTCGAAGTCGGAAACTCTCGACTGCACTGTTTTGAGGAGTAAGTCGACCATACCGCCCATGCTGGTTATGTACTGCTGCTATGTAAGTAGCAAAAGCAGCAGTGGTAGCATCAGTAACAAAACCAGCAACAACGGCAATAAACTAAAAACGCACATAGATACTTACGAACACATACACATACACATCCACACAAATACAATACATAAATATACATATACGAAAAGATACAAATACGAAGACTTTGGGCAAATAATATGCAAAAAACTACAAAACCAAATAATGTGACCAAAAAAACCAACCAAAAACCCGCACCAAACCCGCCCAGAAAAAAAAGCAAAAGCAAAAGCAAAACAAAAACAAAATAAAATGATATATAAAAATAAATAAAACATTAAGCTGACTTGTGTTGGTGTTTTGAGGGGGCACTACGAATGTAAAGACACGGCACAAAAAGAAGAAAAATAAAAAAAAATAAAAAAATGACAACAAGAAAAACTGCGGCGTGGGCGTGTGTTCTGTCTAAGGTGCGCCCCCGAAAGTAGGCAACACTCAACGCTCGCATGCTCTTTGAGTGAATTTCACATAATCTGAGTGTTAAACTCTGCGACTCTGAGCCATTTGAGTATGGTTATGCGCCCCAATTTGACGCTCTCATGCGCAGTTCTCTCTCAAGCTGCTTTGTACTGCTGGAGCGACAGCAAATTTGAGTGAGTTGCCTGCTGGCATGCGCCCGTTTGAGCAGTTGCGACCAATCATGGCGGGAATGTGCTGGTTTGGGGCACCCGTGCTCTCTTTTTTTGTTTTTTTTTGCCACTTTGCAGCCATGGAATTGAGCAAACTCGTTTTGAGCGCAATTATTATGAGGTTGTGGTAAGTTTTTTTCCCTATTGTTGGTCCCTTTCATTTTTGTTTTGTTTTGTTGGTTGTTGTTGTTGTTGTTGTTTTTTTTGAATTGTGAAAATATATTTTGTAAGACATTTTGTGGTAGCATTTGTTGCTCTCGAGTTTCCTAAGAATCTCGTTATTTTCTTCGTAGCACGAGTCCGTTTGGCTGTATTCATACGCATTTGCCGTCGGTAAAATGTTGGCCGGCACGGCACGAGTTAAGAAGTTGTGCCGACGGCAAGCTAAATGAAGGTTTTGTGTATTTTTCATGCATTTTCAAGTCGAAATATGTATCGCAGAATATGTATGTATGTATTTGGTGCATATACTCGATTTTTGTGAATTAGTGTGGAATGCCAAAATTAAGATTTTCATGACAACAAAATTAAAAAAAAGAAAAAAGTTAAAATTATGATGATAACATTTAGTTGGTCTTTTGTGGCTCGCCGCTTAGACCGAGTTGTATTGTTATCCACCACTTCACCACAAACGGTTGCAATTGCAGGCACACGTACAACCACACATACACATACACATACCCAAACACATACCTTCAAAAGTTAACATCGTCACATTTGTTTAACATTGAGTTTTTCGTACTGCCTCCATTTGAATCTCGACGCTTTTCGTTGTATCCGAGATTTTAACATAGTCTTTCGCTCAAAACAAGCAAATTGAGCTGAAGTGCTTGGATAAAGACGAAGAAGAAATGAAGTGTTTGCTCGCAGCTTGTACAAGTGTGTTTGTTTGCTTGTAAGTGTGTGTGTGTGTGTGTGTGTGTGTGTGTGCGTTCAAGTGCATACATGTTTGACAATGTTTGAGCGTTTGTGTGCATATGTGTTTGTGCCACGACAACGGATTCGACGAATACCGTTACGTGGCGTGCCTAAGAAAACCCGACCCCAAACTAAGGCCAGTCGTGGCTAACCCTTTATCGCACATAGGTTTTCCTTACAGGACCGCATATTTAGGTTTGCCAGTGCCGGTGCTGGTGTCTCTGTCTCTATCTCTATCTGTCTTTATGTGATTTTGTCTCAATGCATATTTCTGTTTGTGAATGTAGGTGTGCATGTGTGTGTGTGTGGACTTTATAGTCAAGTTTGTAATGGTAATGAGAGTGGCAGTGGCAGTGGCAGTGTCGGTGTCGGTGGCTGGTTAAAACACTCGTGTACGATATACTTGCACACATATTTGCTAACCAAAATCGACATGACGTTACATTAAATGCGGCACGAAATGCTTGCTCGCTCGCCGGCTGGCCGCCTGACGGTCTGACTGGCTAGCTGGCTGGCTGCCTGGCTGATGCTGCTTAGCTGCGTGTTTCCTCCGTCAACGCAAAAACTCTCATTCAGTCTTTTACTCTTATTATCGTAGTGCGGCATCTTAAAAATTGTGTGCTGTCTGGCCCATTCTTTGCTGAGCCAATTCTTCAATCGCAACCATTTGGCAACACCCACAAGCGCATCGGCCCCCGCTTTGATTCTCAATGGTCTACACAAATCGTGAACCGTGTAGAACTTGTATTGTATTGAATTGAAAGTGGAAGCTGAGCCTTACGACTGCTATTTTTGATTAAAAGTTATGCCAAACAGGACAATCATAACAGATCACACACACACACACACACACACACATACATGGTCAAATAGATTCAACCACTTGTATATTATGTATGGGGCTCGTTTATGTGCAGTATACGTTATATAGAACTTTTTTTTTTGGCTTTTGTGTAAATTCATTTCGACGATTTAAAATTGTACTTTTTTTCTATAGAGTTTACAAGTACAATGCTACTTAGATCAGTGAGTTGAATACACAAATTAATAAAGCTTGTGAAGCAATACACTATACAGAAGAGCTCACATTATCATTACTATACAATAATATGCTCTTGTTTAATCGTTCGTTCTTACAAGTTTTGCATATTGATTCCTTCAGGTTTTTGAATGATCCAAGACTTAGGAAAGTACCTTCTACACGAGAAAAGCGAGTAAAATTGATTACTTAAAGAATGTGTCGTTCTCTGCCTGTATGAGTACATGTATTTAAATAATCATTTCTGCCTAGTTAACCGAGTCGAGGTAGACTGTCCCAACGGCACCGAAAAAGACGTTGTAAAAGCTGGTGCCACATTTTCGGTGAAATTTTGGTTGCAAACTTTGGCAAAACTTGGTCGAGTGAGTGTATCTGTGTGTGTGTGTAGACTGTGCGAGCGAGCGAAGGAGCTAACGAGCAAGTGAGAGCGAAAGTTAGGAGTCGCACGGTATTGGGAGGAGATTGGCAAATTCTATGAGCAGGAGCGTGTGAGTAGTTTAGAAGTATGTATGTACATATACGACATTGGATGACGGCCAAGACTCTGTGGATTTTGGAAAACTTTTTTTTATTTTTTTATTTGCCGAGTCTCATAAAGATGCGAGCTGTCTTTTGGTCGGCGCCCTCTAAAGACCAACAACGACCACAGGGTTGAGTGGATGGGTTGCGCCTACAGATCCTTTTGGTTGTTGTTTTTTTTTTTTTTTTATTAAAATTGTTATAGTTGTTGAAGTCGTTGGCATTGTCGTCTTCAACGTTGTTGTTGGTGTTGTTGTTGTCGTCGGCGTCTTCATTTTGGACGACCGCGTTTAGTATGTGTGACTGCGGCATGGCATTGAGGCTGTCAGCGCACACTCAGACAGAATCGCACATGAAGCCAAACACACTTGTAAACACACCCACACACACACACACACACACTGAAATAAATAGTAAATTACAAGAATGTGTGGCGCCACCTGGCGTTCGATTCAGTAGCTATGCTGCCGAGTTGACTTTTTGTGGGGCACCGAATGTGGGCTGCATGGCGGGCATAATTCTAATGAATTTAGTAAGGAGCAGAGCAACTGCTTTTGGCTTCGCCTTTGGCTCTTCGCACTCGCACTCGCACTCACTTGCTTCGATGCTTACTCTTTCACACACAATTTCTTTGGTATATGCCAGCGTCGCTTGCTCTCTGATTTGGCAAGTTGTACATTAAGAAGAAATTCTTGTGTGTATGTATGTATATGTATGTGTGTGTGTGTGTGTGGAACAAAATAATGTCGTTAGCCGGCGGCAAACAGCAACCAAAATGTGCGGCAACATTTTGGTCTTGCACAGTGGGCTATGTGTGGTCTCGGCTCTGTTTTTTGAGTGACTTGATTGAACACAAACTGCACTAAACTAAACTGAACTGAATTGAAATGAACCCCTCTCGCGCCTCTGTCTTTGCAGGTTTCGCCCATCATCTTGTTGGCATACACAGTCATCTGCACGCGCCAGACTGGCGAGCGCACATGGCGCTTGGTGCACGACCAGGCTTTCCGCATGCAGCCTCACCCTTCTTTTCACATCAGCACGGATCAGCGTTCTCAACGGCACACGGCGGTCTTGCCGGTGCGCTCGATCGGTCCGGTGCGACTGGCATTCGGACTTTAAGTGGCGGTTAGTATATTATTAACCAATTGTCTTTTTTTGTTGTTGGTTATTGCTCATCATTCATTGAGTGTTTTGCCCGCAGCAGAAACGCAACAGCACCTCAGCCAGCTGAGTCAATTATCGACTATTGGCACCGCGCACAGCACCACAAGTCCCGAGGGTTCGCCGACGACGACGACATCTACGACGAAGACCACAGGTGGCTTAGCGCGACCGCCCTATATCACCTCACCACCGCTGACAACGACGACTAGCGAGAACGACAACAACAACATCGATGCTGGCTTTGAAAGCGATAGTATTTCGGTGACTGGTTCGCCGCGTAAGAGTTCCTCCTCTTTGCATGGCGGCGATGAAGATGAGCCGTGCAGTAGATCGCCGCCGCCGCTCAACGGCGACGCCAGCTCGGGCATGGGCAACGACAATCCTGGCACTGGCGGCGCCTTCACGGCACTCATTCAACGCAATCCGACGTTACGCAAGAGTTCATCGGAGCTCTTCGGCGGCTTCGCAACACATTTCCCGCAAGCGCACGGCTTCAATCCCGCACTGGCGGCACAGCTCTTTCTACAGACACCGCTGTTGCCGCAGCCAAGCCAATGGCTCTACTCACAGCTCTACGGCAGTTATAGTGAGTTTCCGTGGTTTCGCAATGCCACGGCGGCAGCAGCGATCACTTCGGTTGCATCGACGGCGACCACAGCCGGCGCCGGATCTGCGCCAACAACAATCAACGCTACACCGTCACTGTCAGCGACAACAGCAACAACAACAACGACGCCTGTTACAGCCAATGATGGCATAAATCTGGTGAAGCGTTGTGTTACACTGATCGCGCATAATGCACAGGACGCAGAGAATGCGAATCCGAATGCCTCGCCGCCGGTCAGCTCGACGCGCCGCACGCCGTCGCCCGTAGAGACTATCGACTTAGACGACGTGAGCACGACGACCACAAACGCATCGAATGCTTCGCGCTCGGCCAGCGGCAGTGCGGTGGCCATTGCCGTTGCCGCCGGCGGGGGCGCTGCCACGGGCTTTGGGCCGATACGCACGCGCACGCCCAAGCCGACGGATGTGTGGCGCCCTTACTAGCGGCTGGCGGCGGTGCTCGGTGGCTACTTCGCCAACGGTGGCCTCGATTCGCACACGCATATGTCCACACACGAGGATCCGTTTGATACGAATGTTGAGCAATTCAGTGAGTGATATACTGTTTTTCGTTTGTGGCAATGGACATAATGCTGGATGGGTTCAGATGCAGCGTTGCTGGCGAGGCCTCACATTGAATTGTTGTTGTGAATTATGCCATATCCCAGTTGTTTTTTTTTTCAACTTGTGAAAAGAATGTCTTTTTTTTATATATGAAATAATTAAAAGAATAATTGAATCTATAAATAGCAATTTTTTTTTTGTATAGAAACAAATATAAATAACGAATAAAAATGCATACATGCACAAGAGGCACACATATCGAATTTAAACTAATTAGCGTGCAACATTTAATTATTAATTGAAAACTGTAATTTGCGACAAATTCAAATTTAGCAACAAACGAAATACAGTTGAAAGGTTAATCAAAAACATTACCTGTCAAATTGTTTTTGTATTTTTTGTTTTTTTTTTTATTGTCAAAAAACAGAAATAAAACACTATGTGAATTACAGGAAACAAATAATGAAACGAAAGTTATTTAATAATTAGTCATTAAATTGAACTCTGTAAATATTTGTAGTTTAGAATATTTGTTTTGAAATCAATAAAATTTAACTCCTTGATTCTAACCAACATGTGCTTAATGGGTAGCAAAGTCGATCGATCTTATTGAGTATGGTTCTTTAAACTGGATAAAAGTTCGACGAGTCTCTTTATATCAACAAATTTGTACATGTGTATACTGAGATAAAGGTTGATTGTGTTTATTTATCAACTTCTGCAAAATATTTAAAAATGATTTTTTATAATCATTGCAATAATCATTCTTAAGGTGAAACGGATCATGTCCATACACATATCTACATATACTTTCTGGGGTCTCTGTCCCCTCTTTCTAGGTGCTACAAGTGTATGAGCATATCAGCGTTTCTTTATACCTTCGAGTCTTAAAAAACTTGATTTCTTAGTGTCTTTGAGCTGGGCATTTTTTCATGGAACAGAATAATGTCGCAGTATGCCAAATATGCTAAATAAGCTTGGGGACTAACTTCTTAGCCCAGGGTGAGAATTTTGTATTGAGTTTTTTTCATAGTTTGTGGGAGAATGACGAATAGAGCGATCTTTTGATGGGTTCTCCGCATGTATTTCAAACAATATACCGATACCGATTTGCGGAATTTTGTCGATAACCTTTTCAAGCCAAATATAAATTTAATTATTAAGTCATTTTAAACTCTCAGGATAAGTCAAGCAGATGTCAAAATTATGTCCATCATGTCCACTTGCTTAGAGACGTCCAGAGTAATGACTACGACCAGAACCCTAATCGGTTTAAAGTTATCTTAAAGCAAAAATACAAAGTCGAAACAAGTTTTAAGGATGACGTCATTTATTATTATTAGTACCCAATGCTTGTCGACGAGCATTCTAGAGTGTTTTTTACACTATTTTATCCCATTACATTTTGCCAAATTCCTGCTAGGCAAGCCGATTGAGCGAGAAGAGATAATCAGCGCCAAGAAATGCTTTTAGGAAAATTAATTCGCATTTTCTTTTCATTTTTACTTTTTAATTCGTAAATTAAGCAAAGTATAACGAACGGATGGGCAGCAAACCAGCCAAAATGAAACTTTGTATGAAAGGTCGTACCGAAATTGTATCCTCTAGCATGTATATTCTCTCAATAAACAAATTCATATTTTTAATGCGATTTCTTTGAACAAATCATACAATAAACTCTAATCAATCATATGAAATTAAATAACTGAATAATGAATTTGTCAAAATATGAATGATGAAATTACCTCGGAAAAGTTAATTGCTGATTAATTGATTTAAATACTTTCTTGTAGGCAATAAGTGACACACAAATGATACGCGTAGAGTATAAATTAAAATCATCAAATGGTTATGGAAACTTGGCTTGGTCAGTAGAAAATCTTCAAAAGAACGCAAAAAGTTTGTATGTATAAATGGTGTAAGTTAAAAAAATTGAGCATGATTCAAAGAAGAAGTAGAAAGAAAAAGAAACCCGAAACCAAAAAAAAAAAAAAATAAAAAATAATAATAAAACAAAAGAAATGCGAAAATGTCTACGTGCGGATTAATCATGTTTAGACTGTTCTACTTGGGGGATTAGTCGCAAACTCATTAGCAATTAGCACATAATTGCCGCTAGATATCTTACAATACATAGCAGATTTATGGAAGTATATATGACAAATGTTGCTGTGCTATGAGCGTAAACAGTGTCTGTCTGAACTGGCAAATGCTCAAATTGAGTACAAATGAAACCAGTAGGGGAGTTATTTTCAGCTTTGCCGAAACTTGTACTCTTGCAAGCATTTTCCTAATTATTCTTATTGGAAAATCCGTCTTTCACATTTTCCAATAAGCATCATATCTTATCTTAATATATATATTTCTTCAGTGCGTGTGTTTGTCACTGAACTCCTCCTAAACGGCTGGACCGATTTTGATGAAATTTTTTGTGTATGTTCAAGGCGATTCGAGAATGGCTTAGATTCACAATTTGGTCCACTGAAAAAAGTTTTTTTAATTAATTTTTCATATTGCGATCTTCTATCTCACCGGTTCACAGAGAAATCGCATTTTTATGTAATTCTCTAACAACCGAATTTTCGACCGACCGGGCGCTACATATATGCTATAATTGTCCGATCTTCACCAAATTGTGCAGTCTGTCTTTGACTCCCAAGATGCTCTTGTGCAAAATTGATATGATAGCTTTAAAAGCAAAGAATTGAACACGGTCCATGACGTGATAGTGCGTTAGAACTGAAAATAACAAAGAAAATGTTCTCTTTGACAAATATAAATTTTTGTTGTTGCTTTGTTGGTTTTGAAATCAATACGAACAACAACAGCAACAGCAGCAACAACAAAGCAAGT
The DNA here is from genome assembly GCA_034638295.1 of Phortica okadai. NCBI lineage: Eukaryota > Metazoa > Arthropoda > Insecta > Diptera > Drosophilidae > Phortica > Phortica okadai. Next base: position 40,964,507 of record CM067848.1, on the reverse strand, counting down.
CAATACAGTGCAAATTAAGAGCAATTTATTAATTTCCAAAAAGCACGCACGCTCACGTAAACATTTTCGCGCCTGTACACATGTGTGTGCGTGTGTGCGTGTGTTCGCGAGTGTGAAAATGTGTCTGAAATTAACTTGGTATCCTGCTTTGAAAGTTATTTTGATTGATGTATATGAATCACTCACCCACACCTGCATATGCCAATGAAGTGTTTGCGATTGCCTTGTAAATTTTACTTCTTGTTCTTGTCTGAGTGTGCAGGTGTGCATTTATGTATGTATGTATGTGTGTGTGTCTGTGTGTTTGCATGTGGGAAATTCCTGAACAAAAAGTCATGCTAAATTTATTATGTATGTACTTTCTCTAATGACGACATAATTAGCAACACAAAGTGCGAACATCACAGCACATCTCTTTCTCGTGTTTCCATTTCTACTTTCCCTCTCTCTCTCTCCTTTTCATTGCCTAACATTATTTGACATAAATTCTGAACTCAAGCATTTTCTTGCCTGACATCAATTTGGCGCAGTCGATGGCAGTATCAACGTCATTGCGAAATCATGAGGAGGCGCTGATAATGACACAAAGTTAAATTGTTTGCGTTCCAAAGAAATGCGTGCGTACGTTACTAAGTGTTGTGCTGCCGCCGTTGGCATGATAGGGCATTCATATAACATGTGGAGTTGGCGCTGCTTGTTGATGAGCGTTTAAAACGTTAATTAAAAGCTCATCATCGAAATTATAGCACATGTGAATATTAAATATTTTCGAGTGATAATAATAATTTCCATGATGATGATGTCGAAGATAACACAATTATCTTTAATAACTTTTTAAAAATTTCTATGACTTTCACTACATTCTCAGTAGTTTACAACACCTAAAATATCAATGGAATAGTGTCGAGAAGATATTTTGGTTTGGTTTGTTCTGTTCTCACAAAATCTGAAATACACAACGGAAATGAACACTTTAAGTAGGCATCAGTCAAATATGACAGAGGCTTGGCTCTGTCGGCTATTGCCAATTATTTGTTTGGCATGTTTAAGCATTTGTATTGGTGCCCACATACTTTAACAGGGCAGCAAACGCAATAAGCGACGCCGACGTCAGTAACGCATAGCAAAATGAATATTTCTATTTAATGCTTGAACGCAAATGTTACCAAATTTGTTATACGAACTTCTTTCACGTCAACAATCAACAATCAACAACGGCAACCGTCAGCATCGTCCTCGATGTCGTCATCATCGCGGGGTAAGCGGTTAGATGAACGCTTTGAGCACAGCACACAAGACGGTCATGTCCTTCAAAGGTGGCAGAATGACATCGCCGAACCGTCACACTTTGCCGCCTTCGTGCCGCCCGTCTGGTTGTCCGGGGCAACAATTTATTAAGACCAGCGCACTAGTATCAAGTGAAGCTAACTCGCATTGAGTCGAATCGTGTCTAGTCGAGTCGAGTCGTGTTGTGTTGTGTTGTGTCTCGTCAAGTTAATCTTAAGGTCTTCTGGCGTTGCTGTTGTTGTCGTCGTTGTGTTCATTGTTGGCATTTTTTTTTTTCTTACGAACGTAAGGTGACATAAGGTAAGGTGTTGCGATTAAAGAAAATGAAGGAAGCCTGATACGCTCACATGACAGAGGTCACCAGAGTAACCGACCATGCGACGCATACGCAATTAAATTTCCAAGCAAAAATCACAGGAAGGTTTCCAAATTGCGTTGACAAAAACAGTTGCCTTTGCTTTGCTGCTCTATTACTTCTTATATACCCTGTAAACAATGTGTACCCTGGGTACATTCAGATTGCTTGAAGCCAAAAGTATGGATGGAGTGTAGAAAGAACCTATAAAGTACACATCAGTTGTAATGACCCAGACGACAGTAGAAATCTATTGAAACATGTCTGTCTGCCCGTTCGTTTATCGTCCGTACTCAACAATACTTCCCGGGAACTATTAAAGCTAAAAACTTGAAAATTGGAGGGTACACTCATGAGGTTCGGGAGACATTAAATATGTTTATATTTGTGCAACGCCTACCCGCCCTGTAGACTATCAAACTGAAATTTTAAATTTTTGCACTGAGTGTGCAGGGTATTATATTGTCGAGTATACTCGACTTCACCGCTCTTACTGGCTTAATCGTGCTTTTGTGAACTAAAGCACCGAAAGTCCTGTACATACGCACACACACATTGCGCACATATGCTCCATATAGTGTCAAAGGTGAAATTAAGTCGACCAGCTATTTGAACCCTCCATCCTTCAACCACCCACAACTTTGCCTCTTTCTTGCACCCGCTTGTTCATCAAGACCAAAGACCAAGTGTTGATTTGCTTTCAACGCCATAATTCTTGCCTTTGTCATTTTAAGGGTATTTTCATCTTAAACGACTTTTTATTTTTTTTTTTTCATACATTCTTTGGTTGTGAAAACGAAATCGGCAGCAAATTTAATTTTATCTATCTCAACTTTTCAAATGTGCGTCTCTTAAGTACATATGTATGTGTGTGTGTGAAAACGTAGACTTTTAGTATGTTAATTTTGGTGTTTTAATGTCCCCTTGGCTACAAAGAACACAGCTGTTTGTCAGTTCCAACTCATAAGTCAAGTTAATTTTGTATCATTTATTTGGAATTTTCAACGGCAGATAGGTTTCTTTGTAGCCTTGGGCACATATACAAGTAAGCACACATGTGGGGAAACTCACACACACACACACACACACATGCTGAAACTCTCAAAAGCATGTGGCGAAAGGTAAGGGATAACGAGTTAGTTAAAAGTTGTTACACGCTTACCCTTTGAGATACGTGTATCTCAGAGTGACAAATTGATAACCTTAACTGTCTGCCGGCAAGTCTTTTAGCTTGGTCACTTCTATTTCAAGCCGTTTCACTCAAAGAATGACTTTCCCTTTAATGAATCCAGACCAAAAGTCTTATGCAAAAAAGTTTCTAATATAATAGATCAGCATCATCATCATCAGCTTTTCGTTTCGTTTCGTTTAGCCAAGGCTAAATTATTAAAATTATCTTTAATGAACATCTTGTTTGTAACATAATGACTTCGAATGGTAATCAGAATGTGTATGATATTGATTTGCTGATACAAACGCGGCATCGATTGGTTCAAAATCAAATACTTAGTAATGATGGATCTGACAGTGATATATTACAGACTAACGACGAAAAGTCAAGCGAAGATCAACCAGGCAAGTGTACAGATGTGTGTTTGTTTTTTTTTTTTTCATTTCAAACAAACAAATATATATTTTAAATGGAATGAATTGTGAACAACAACAATGATGCATGTATTGAATAACTGACTCATTATTGCAGCGTCAAGTTAAAGAATCAAATGAACAAAAAAACTATAGAGAACTTGAAACGCACTTTCCAAAATAGTAATTTCACGAATAACAATGAAAAAAATGCGAGGAGTAGTAGAAAATGTAAACGAGACCCACATCAAACTGACCTTACGGCGTGTGAAAGCCAGCCATGCTCTGATGCTGTCGAGTATCTTTTTGGTATTTAGTCTTCGTATAACACAGAGGGGCACTGATGGGCACTGAAGGTTGGCGAAATATGGGAAGACGCACGGCTGAATGGTTCTATGTTTTGATGGGTGGAGGGTAGTCGGGTGCTTGAGCTGAATTGATGCCAACCGACCGAGGTCTCATTATATGTCGCGCCTAGTTTCGCGTATAAAAATGTACGCAGCGTTGCATAATTTTAGGTGCACTGAATTGTCGACGAATGCGGTGCGGTGCGGTGCGGATGGTCCCTATTGTTGCTTGTCAAATCCAGCTCGGTAAAGTTGTCGCTGTCCACCATCTATTATCCCCCCTTTTTCCGTACTCGTCACTCGTCGCCCATCAGCCGTTGCCCATTGCCTCGGCCCGTTGATATTGCCACCATCCAGACTATTTTGTTTAGTTGACGTTGCCGCTGCACTGAAAATTACATGTTGCTGTCATGCCAATGCAAAGTATGCGCTCTTAACTCGGTAGCGTTTGCCATGTCCAACCCTTCCCCGACTTTGGTCGCTCCCGCCCACTGACCATTTCGACGAAGCATGAATGCGAGCGTGCGTTCGTTTGTTTCACTCGATGGTTGGTGCGTGCGTGCGTCTCTATGAGTGTGAGTGTGTGTGTGTGTGTGTGTGTGTGTGTTTGGTTCTTTTGCCCGGGTCTAGTCTCATTCGTTTCACTTGTTTCATACAACTATGCTTGGCTTGGCTTGGCTTGGCGTGGCGTGGCTTGGTTTTGTTTTTCTGATGATATTGCACGCGAAGTTATCGTTGACCGCAACGTTGCATGTTGTAGGTGCGCCAATGACGCTGATTTTACCAGTTTCGCTTGCTTCGCGTTTTGTAAACTTTTTCTTTTTTGTTTTTTCATTATTTTCCCTTTTTTTGTTTTTTTTTTTGTTTTTGCAACCGCTGCTGATGCGGCTGCTGCGTTTGGCAATGGCGTTACATTACGTAACGGTACATTATTAACAGTTCCTGTGACAAAGGATGTTCCGCTTGGGATGTTGTACAGCGGATACTTCCCTTCCATACCCGCACCCGCAGATAACATCTACTAACACTAGCATTTCTAGATCGCCCCGAACGCTGTCATGAACTCTTCGGTTCATTTTGTTTTCCCTTGTAAAAGTTGCATTTGACAAAATGGTGTGTCCAACAAAATGTTTTGTGGTCGTTGTTGGTCTCTTTGTTGTTGTTATTGCTTTTGTCACTGTTGGTACTGCAACTTTTGTTGCATTTCTGAAATTCGTATTGTCGTCATTGTTGCTGTGTTCATTTTAAGTTTTAATAAGTAAATTTAACTTTTTACTATATTTGTTACTTTATATTTTTATCTAACAATTCTTGCAATGAATTGTTACATATGTACATATACAAAAAGAATTATTTGAATACAATTTTGATACTAAGGTAGTGAAACTTTTATAAAAGTCATAGTACCGACCAAGCCATTTTAAATTTCATTTTCAGATATTTTCTTAATTATTCGCTCGTCTGTTTACCAAATGTTTCATCATTCGATTAAACCGCCTTTACTGATTTCACATTTGGAAATAAATATTAATCAGTAAATCCAAAAAAATTTGTTTCATTAGGCAAACCGACGAGACAAAGTCATTCGTAGGACGGATCTTAGAAAACCGTCCTCAACACTCCGACCAAAGAAGATCATTTCAAGGCCTTAATCCCGCATCGATGTCTCAGAGATCCTTTGAGCTTTTAATGGGACTTTTCACTGCATTGAATTTGTGTGAAAATGATTGTTTTGGTTTTTTTTGAAGAGGAAATAAAGAGTCATTTTCTAAAGCGGTATTGAAGCTTAATGAAATTTGTTTTGCGATTTTTCGCATTTAGTCAAAAGAACTGGCCGCGGTTAGAGGCGGCGTTTGCTTTTCTGACCCTTTGTCCTGTGCGCTTGCATACAAACATGTGTGTATGTGCATGTGTATGTGTGTAAGTAAACGCATACAACGCCATTGCATGGGGGAATGTTTGTAGGCTTTGTTAGTTGGTTTGTGTGCCTCCAACGACCGACTTGTTCCCTTCCGGAACATAAATGTCGGTGAAATGATGATGAAGCGTCGTGTCGCGTTTTTAATTGCAAGTCATGGTAAACATCATTACGTGCTGATTTCGTGTTCGCTACTATTGACAGACCACCGGGTTTCCCCTTCATTTAGTCGTTTCAGCTGTTATACATATTCCTCAACCAGTCTGCCCCCTTACTGACAAGCCAAAGCGGCTCATCAAAATGTGGCAACGACTCAATCGTTGGGGGGAAAATCAAGAGATCGAAAGGTTCAAAAGGTTTTTCAAATATTTTAAATTAGCATTTGTGCAACCAAAGCCATAGGTAAGGGTATGAATGTCAGTTAGCTCGTCTAGTAACTTTAAGGTTGAACGGACTTTTGAATGACCGGATTGACGGGTTGCTGTACTGATGCTGATGCTTTGCTGGACTGTCGAACTGGATGTTGCGGTCATTTTGATTTACAAAAAGTGGTTGAGTCTTCGACCATATGCTCATTTCCTATCCTATGCATAATATTTGATTTCCGAAGATGTTCTGGTCAAGACGAAGTACTTTTTGTTGTTGTCCCAATGTTACTTATGCAAATGCTGTGTACAAGGCTAACGTCTTCTTTAATGTCTTTTTCTCAACTTGGCAGGCTAAAATTAATGATGTGCTCTGCTTGACAGGATTTGATTAAAAATTGAAGCACTTGTCACGCCTTCAGTCGACAGACTTGACACGTTGTCTGTTGCCGTCATGGCGTAAGATGACGCACGGTCTCCGATAATGGCAAAGTTATGGCAAACGGCAACGGCAGCGGCAACGGCAAAGATGTTGGAGTGGACCTTGATGATAGTAGTGGTGGTGGTGTTGGTGGTGGTGGTAATGATGGTCGACTAACAAACATGCAACACTAAGAGGGTGCGGTGTTCGCTGAAGAAAGACAAATGAATAAATGATTTCCAAAAATCAGAACATAACAAAAACAAAATTGAAATAAAAAAAAAATTTTGCATGGCAACAATAAATTTTCATTACGAAAATCGTTACAATACACACCGAACTGATATGACACGCACTGTGATGCGGGTGATTGGTTGTGTGCGGTGCGGTGCGGTGTGGTGCTGTGCGGTATAGTGTGGCGGCTGTTGGCTAAGTTGCCAGCAACTTCATTGTTTGTGATCTGAAATCCTGGTGGCCACCCACACGCGTTTTGTTGACTTTCGAATAGACGTAAAATTAATGATTGATTTCCGCTGATTTCAACGCATTTATTTCGATTTTTTGTCTGCTGATGCTTGTCGACAAAATTTGATTCTTTTTTACATTTGAATGCATCCAATTTAAAAAGAAACGTTTTAAGCCACAAGCTGTGCGTTGCTTAAGTAGAGAATTCCTTAGTTGGAAAGGTCCTTAATCTTAATAACCAAGTTTTATTATATACATATGAACATTTGAAAAAAATAATTCTCACTAATCAAGTTTCGTGTCCACTTAAAGTTCCAAAAATTCTTCATACACGTTAATGTATTTTTGAGATATGAATAATTACTGGTATTTATTTATGAGTTCTCCAATTGTTACAATGCAATTAAATTATTTGATCTTTTGGTGCGGTGATCTGTAATAAATCATCCTTAAAGGATCCAATCAGCAGTGACAAAGTACGAAGTTCATTTTTGTTTCCCAGCTTGGTTGGTTATATTTGTTTGTGAATTTTACTGTCTGTTGAGTCAAACAGGACTTATAACCAATTTTAGTGTCGAAACTCGTAAGGACGGTATAGTCGAGGTTACTCGTCTATTATACTGTAGGTACCACACGCCGAATCTACAAAAAATGATTTATCTGACATCGCCTATTCAAATAGTGTCAATATATCAAGAAAGTCGGTTAAAAAAAGTGGAATTTACGAAAAAATTGAGTTTTTAGGTCTTTGAGGGAAAAGCATCAAAGAGAGGGGTATTTTGTGGTATGCAGTTTTAAAGATGTATATTTACTGAGATTGTATACAAAATGCTGTACCTTTTATAGTTTTGGAGATATACCAATTTAAAGAAAACTGCCACGAGAAGGGAAATGAAGGCGAAAAATTTTAGTAAGCAGTTTTGTAGGGCTACTCAAACAAAACTGTTGAAATGTGATCTGCTGCCGAGCATCACGAGTCTACCCTCCAAATTTCAAGTCTTTTGCTATTATAGTTTTCGAGAACCATTGGTGAAGACGAAGGGACGGACAGACGGACAGGGCTCAATCAACTTCTCCTGATCAAGAATATGTATACTCTATAGGGTCCCCTACCCTCCTTCTGCGCCTGGTACACAGTGCGTACAGGGTATACAAACATTGATTAGGCTGACAAGACCAATCTTTGACGCACCTCATTTCACCACAGCGCACCGCCACCCACCATTGTGCCACCTGCCACAACCAATAAGACAATTTCCGCCAACAAGATGCCGCATAAGTGTATTTGGCGCAAATATGTGTGTTGTTATACCATTGCAAAAAGAGTATATCAACTTTGTAATGAAATTTGCAACGCACATATCTATTTTTCATTAGCTCGAAAAGACGAGTTGATATGGTTTTGGCTCTTCCCAGAGTTTTAAAGCTATTCGAAAAAATTATGGGAATTTTACACCTCAGAACTATCTTGATTGAACCATTACATCATATAGCTGCTATAGAAACATACGGTCGTTTTTTTTATAAAGAACTTCTTTATTCGTTTGTATAGACAGAAACTTTGTAATTATGTACTATGTAATGCTCAATATTTTCATAAGTTTTATAAGAATCGGGCATAAGGGCGTGGCAGAGTACATATTAAAACACTGTACAACTGTAAGCAAATGAAATGAGAGATTAAAATCTGCTATAATTGTGACTAACTAGTCCAATTGAAGAATGGGCGGTGATCCCGAATGAAGTATTTCTGAACAAATTAAGTAAAAAAAAATTACGAATTTGAATACTTGAAACCAAACTTGTAAGAGTATATAACTTTCGGCAAAGCCAAAAATTTCTTCCCTACTGATTTTTCTTTGTACTATTTTTTTGTTTTTTTTTTGATTGTGTGTATATTTGCTGTTTGTCATTCTTTGTTCAAGAATTTCCGTTAGCCGAGGGTCGGGTGGCAAGAAGCCAAGTCAGCCAATGAATTATTTATCAGGATTTATTTGAGGGCAAGTAAAACAAATGACCTTACAATCTCACCTAAAACAACAACAATAGCAACAGCAACAGCAACAACAACAACTGCCTAACAATGGGACATACTAAATGACTTAAACACCGACCACTAGTTAAACAGGGGTGAGGATGATGGGCAGACCTTAGAACAAAGAGCAAGCAGTAAAGAACACGCATCTAAACGGAAACGGAAGACCTTAAAAAAGTGAATAACGAGAAACACATAAAGTATATTAAGCTAAGCTACTTGCGATTTCCGCCTGTGGAAGCCGATTAGCCTAGTCCCAGGCGCCAACTGACATACAAACGAGTCGAACAAATTTATGACGCCATTGGGGACTGATTTCCTTTAACCTTCATTCCTCCTTTTTCTGTCTGCCAAATGTTCTTTTTGTCGTTAAGTATGCTCGGTTTCTTTTAGTGTTTTTTTTCTGCTTGTTTCTTTCCCTTTCTGCTTTTGATATAGCGTTCCAATACGCTAGACCAAATGTTAGCAAAGTCATATAATCGAAATTGGTCACAGGTGGCCAACACCTTGGCCAATAATTTAATAATAGACTTTGAAATGCAACAGCTGTAAATACAAATTTATTTTTTTTTTATTCGAAATCCAAACAGAATGTCTTTTAATTTTGAATAAATAAAAAAATTTTATGATTTGTATCATAATTTATAATTATTAGATTTTATTTTTTTTAAGTGGTAGTTAATTGTTCAAAAAAAGTTGAGTGAATCAGAATTTGTAATATATTATTGTTATTATACTCATCATTTGAATTAACAAAAACGCCTGAATTTCTTATAAAGTTCCATGGTTCAGAACACTTAAAGTTCTATCTACATATCTATCTATATATATGAATTTGTTTATCTGTCTATTTGTCTATCTATATATTTATATATATATCTATCTATTTATCTACCGACCATCAATAAATCTGTTTTTCCAAATTGAATAAATAAAAAAAGAACAAATTTTGCACGCTGAGGTTAAGGTGAAGAAACGGATAGGGGTTATTGGATAAAATCACACCACTTAAGAAATTAATCAAAGAGTAAGCCAAGAAAATGATTTATTGTCGAGCAAATAATTTCGACATAAAGGTAACAAACACTCACAAAATCATAAATAACGTATTCACACATACGTACACACACGTATAAGAATACAATCATGGAAGAACATTGAAAATTCACAGGACCTTCGATATCCTTGGTGTTAACAAGTGAAAGAACAAAGCCGAAAAAAAGTACAAGTGTAACCGCATATCGGGGCTGCGAGAAAGATAAATTATCTTGCGTGTGTATGTGTATTGTAGGCCTCAAAGAGTTCACAAAGTGCAGAATATTTGCTCACGCCACGTATGCCATTGCGGGTCCAAAAATTGCTTATTGAATGATTAAAAGGTCTGGACGATACACGAACATCTTTTCCGCAAGCAGCATCGTCGTCGTCATCGTCATCGTCCTTGCCAACTTGCCGACTTGCGTATTCGCCTTGCGTCAACATATTACACTTTTTTCCCCCGTCATTCGCGTGCTTACATCATAAATCATCGATGCGTGTTCCACGAGCTGTCACTCGAGTCAAGAGTGTGGGTTGACGCCCTGGTCTCCATCTCCTTCATCTCTTGGTTGGAATGGCCGTCGCTCTGTCAACATATGAATTAGTTGTTGTGTTTGGCGCACGGATTCCTTCATTTCCCTTTTCATACACACAAACACACACAGAACTGTCGAGACAGCTAAGAACAGTTCGGACTGGCGTTTTTCCGTACCAAAGCATTGAAATGCCGACGCGTGCTGACGTGCGTGAAATTCCTTGGTAAAGGATTCTGTTTCAGGCTCAATGCTGTCGTCATATTTGTACGGGCTTGAGAAGAGAAAAAAGAAAAGAAGTAAACAAATGCTGTATAGCATTTGTCAGCTTTGGATTCAAGTTACTAGCTGAGGAATTTCAAACTTTCTTTGACCATTGAGCTTCTCAGCAGCATTTGTGACATACCTTTGACAATGAATCGCTTGAACGTGTCCTCACATTTTATTTGTTATTGTTTTGGTTATTTTTTTTTTTAAGGAGTGAAAATCGAGTTTGGTTGAAAGAGATCGATGTCATTTCATATGCGTTTCTGGTGGTAGTCAATTTCATTTCACAAGCAAATAAGGAGCAAAAAATTAAAAATATGTTTTAAAGTATTTAGAAAATCGCTTGAAAATTGCAGTTTATGCTTGTATTTTCTAACAAATACTTTGAAATTCATCTTTATTGCAAACTTATACCATAAACTGAAAGTAATAGCTCAGACTGTGGTCCAAATAATCTATGTATCTGCTGTAGTGAAAAGCGTCTCTTCTCCCCACTCATAAGGTTAGTACGAAAATGATATATTTTTTGAGACAACAATTTTAAATTTTGTCATGATTCTTCACGTTTTCTTTGCTTGAAATCATATGTGTGCATAAACGAAATACAGTCAACGATTCATTTAAGAGTGTAGGGTATGTATGTATATACAAAAATGCTTAAGCAAAACGTGACAAGTCGCGAACAAAGATCTATTTTGCCTCCAATTGCCTCAACTATGTGCCTTCTCGTTTGGGTCGATATGCTATTGTCGTCATCGCCGTTGCCATCATCGCTGTTGTTATTGTTATGTTGTGTTTTCTTTCGCCTTTCCTAAGCTCCCTTTTTTGCAGTTTTTAATGCCAACACAAGATTTAATTAAACCAAAGACTTGATTTATGAACGAAAGGATTCGACGACGTCCTGTGCCTGTTCAGTAGCGCAAAAAAAAGCGAATACCAACTTGCGGCCGTCGAAGCAAGTAACAACGATTACGGCGACGACTTTGGCGACGGCGGCAGTGGCGGTTGTGGTAGTGAGAAGCCAGCAAGCAAGCAAGCAAGCAAGCAAATGGAGCGAAACAAGAAGTGAACGGTTTAACGTCAGTCCTTGTGCTTGTGCTTGTGTGCGTGTGCGTGGGTGCGAGCGGAAAGGAAACGAAACGAAACGGAAAAGACTTGAGGGCAATGGAAGCAGTGTCGGTCTCGGTGCCGCTGTCGGTGCTTGTGACTCTCAGTACTTTTTGTTTCGTAGCTATTGTAGTAATGAGTGTCGGCTACAAAACGACAACGACAACAACAACAAACAGCAACAGCTGAAAAGCTTCGGCTTACAGATTATTGTGTATAGAACGGCAACAGCAAGCCTCGTTTATATTATTTGATCCCTGTGCCCGAACCGGAAGTGGCAAGTGTCTGCTGCGGAGTGAAGTGTATGGTTATATTGTTTTTCTGTGAGTTGTGGCGTCATTTTCATGTATCGATCTAAAATGGATTTTTGTTACTTTCTAACATGCTTTTACATTTTTATACCCTGTACAGACAGTGTGTTAGTGTATATTGAGTTTGTGCAAGACGAAATGTATGAAATGCACAGAATGAGGGGAGGGGGACCCCATAAAATATATATATTTTTGATCAGGGCGACAAGAGAAATTGATTGAGTCCTCTCCGTCCGTCTGCATTCAGGTTTTGTATGAGTAGCCCTACAAAACTGCATACTACAATTTTTCGCCTTCATTTCCTTTCTCCCAGTTGTTTTCTTTAAATTGGTATATCTCCAAAACTATTAAAGGTACAGCATTTTGTATAAAAGCTCTGTAAATATACATCTTTAAAACTGCATACCACAAAATACCCCTCTCTTTGATGGTTATCCCTCAAAGACCTAAAAACTCAATTTTTTTCGTAAATTCCCAATTTTTTCACCGATTTCCTTATATTTTGAACACAATTTGAATAGGCGATGTCAGATAAATATTTTTTTGTAGATTTCGTGTATGGCTCGACTCGACTATATTAACGATTTTTGTTTTAGTTTTGTTTTGAGCTCACTTCTTCACATGCCTTGAAGTACATGGGACAAGCCTTCTATGCTATCAAAATATATGTAATAATTTGATATAAATTTCGTTACTCACTTAATATGGCAAGAAGAGAATCCTAAAGAAATAAAAACTTGTGCAAAGATCTTTCGGAGAATTTTTGTGGAATTGCAAATAATGTTTATTTAAATTAAATTAATTAAAAATGCACCATAAGACAAGCAACATAACAACAATCAGTATATTTTAATTAGCAAAATCAAAAGCGATCGATTTTTGTTCCTTTTATATTATTATTATTATACCCTGCAAACACTATGTCAGGGACGTTCACTGAAGTTTGATTGAAACAAAAAGTATGTAATGCATGGACCCCATAATGTATATATGGGAATGATCAGGGAGACCAAAAAAAAAAAAAAAAAAATTGATCGTTTCGACCCAACCAGCATCGCTCACTTTTTAAACAAAGATAGAAACATGAAAATGGCGTATCATAATTTTCACTCTCCCTCAAATCACTTCAAATAATCTTTTTTTAAGTTTGGCGATATCTCGATAGCTATAATCTGAAGTCTACCGAGACCCTTTATTGAAAATTATTTATTGAAATATTCAGTAAATTCGATTTTTTTTTCGATTTTCTTACAATTTTCAACAATTTTTCAATATGCATTTGTTACAGATTTTTTTTTTAAGATTTGAGGTCTGTGCAGAGTATTAATTTGTCGAGTATAATCGACTACACCATCTTACTGTTTTTTTTTTTTTGCTTTTTTCAACGTCTGGCCACAAGCCGCTATTTTTACGACCCAGGGTCCCTCCTCCTGTCGAACCGCCTTCACCCTGTAGCCGTATCAACGTCCAACTGATGAACACAAATTGCCTTGTTGTTGTTGCTCTTTGGCATTTGTCTGTCATGCAAAAAATTTTAATAAATATAAATTTCTTCATTTTTAAGCAAAGAAATCTAGCTACTGGTGTTGTTGGTGTTTTTGTTGTAATCAGGAATATCAAAGCAGTACTTTCAGATCTTCTCTTAGCTCCCTTGTTTTTGTTCATTGCATGCTAGTCTCTAATATAAGCTTGTTGTATGAATGTTTGCTGAAGTATACAAATGGACATGTACATGTACATGTACTTGTATATGTTCTCCGCAATCAGAATTTAAGTTGCCATGACTGCATTTATTCATTCAGTTATTCACTCATTCGTTCATTCATTTCCGAAATGCTGCCGGTCTTATAGCTTCGACTGCTGTGCTGCTCAGCTTTCTGTATAAACCTCAATGACACCCACTTGAACGAATTCCCCTCTCGACCGCCATTGAACACTGCATTGCTCCACTCTACACTGCTCTGCTGTTCTACAATGCCGCACAATTTTAGCACTAATTTGTAAATATTTTTCCTTTTTGTTGGTTTTCCGACAAAAATTTTTTGTACTTCTGCAAAAAGAGTATATTAGCTTCATTATGATATTTGCAACGCACAAATGGAAGTCAGATCATGATCAGCTTAGTAAGTTATTTCAGTGCAAACTTCTCTCAGAGCCTTAAATCTGTTCTATAAATATGTCCAGAGAGTGCAGTTCTCAGTATTGGGCTATGCTTACTGAGTATACATATGTATTCTTGATCAGGACAACAAGACGAGTTGATATAGCCATGTCCGTCCGTCTGCCCCAACAATGGTTCTCGAAAACTATAAGAGCTAGAGACTTGAAATTTGGAAGTTAGAATACTTGAAGTTTAAAGATTTTTTGCTACGCCCATTCCTTCCCGCCCAACCAGCACCGCACACTTTTTTAAAAGGCTATAACTCGAACACCCGAAGAGATACAAACATGAAAGTCGGTGTGTAAACTCAGTATGCGTAGCTCTACAAAACTGCATACTACAATTTTCCCCCTCCCTTTTATTTCCCCCAGTTTATTTCAATATATTGCTATATCTCCAAAACTAATAAAAGTAGGAACCTGATATTTTGAATACAAACTCAATAAATATACATCTCTTTAACTGCATACCGCAAAATTCCTCTCTCTTTGGTAAATTCCACATTTTTTGACGGATTTTCTTGATATTTTGAAGATTATTTGAATAGGCGGTGCAGATCAATATTTTTTTTTTTTTGTAGATTTGGGGTGTGGCACCGCCTACCGTGTGTGCAGAGTATTGTATTGTCGAGTATACTCTGCCCTTACCGTTTTTATACCCTGTACACATACTGTGTATCGGGGTATATTGTGTTTGTTTGAGCGAAATGTATGTAACGCACAGAAATATTCACTTGCGACTATATAAAGTATATATATTCTTGATCAGGACGTCAAGAGAAATTGATTAAGCTATGTCCGTCCGTCTGTCCGTCCGTCCGTCCGTATTCACCAATGGTTCTCAGAAACTATAATAGCTAGAGACTTGAAATTTGGAGGGTAGACTCATGATGTTCGGCAGCAGATCAAGTTTGAACGGTTTTGTGCCACGCCCACTCCTTCCCGCCCATCCAGCACCACCCACTTTTTTAAAACGCTATAACTCGAACATCGAAAGAGATAGAAACATGAAAGTCGGTATGTAGACTCAGTATAAGTAGCTTTACAAAACTGCATACCACAATTTTTCCCGCTCCCCTTCATTTCCCCTCCCGCGGGTGTTTTCTTAAATTTTCTGTATCTTCAAAACTATTAAAGATACGAATCTGAAATTTTGTGTACAAGCTCAGTAAATATTTATCTTTAAAACTGCATACCACAAAATTCCCCTCTTTTTGATGGTTACCCCTCAATGACCTACAAACTCAAATTTTTCGTGAATTCCACATTTTTTGACCGATTTGCTTGATATTTTGAACACTATTTGATCGGGCGATGTCAAATCAACATTTTTTTTGTAGATTTGGGGTGTTGCACTGCCTACTGTGTGTGCAGGGTATTATATTGTCGAGTATACTCGACTATAGCGTCCTTACTGTTTTTTTTTTAGTTTTTGTTGCTACCGAAACCAAAAAGGGCAATGGTTGTAATCTCCCCACCAGACAGCAACTTAACGCTGAATGGGCCCCTTCAATACTGCATCATTTACACCATCTTTTCATTTTCCTACTCCTCCTTGTTAATCACCATTATCCTTCAGCCGCTTTTATCATCACCACGAAAACACTCACACTGAAATTTCGCAGTTATACTAATTTTAAGTATTGCCGTCGTAAATCTTTTCATTAAGTTAACTTTTCATAAGCTGCTCATGTTGTGGTTGTTGCTGTTGCTTTTACTGTTGTTGTTGTTGTTTTAGCGTCAGCAGTTTCTGCTCTTTCTCCTTTTTCTTGATTTTCGTCTTCTTATATGGCGTTGTTGCGTTGTCTGCCGCCTCTATTTTTTGGTGAATTTTCGTTATTAGTCTGATTAATTTGGCTCTTTTCATAAATTGCCAACAGCTTTGCGCAACAAACTTTCAACAACAATCGACACACAACGCTTCAACAGCAAAACATTCAACGCCATTTAACGTGTCCTGCGTATCGCATCTTCTCCCAACATCCCACTCGCTTCTGCCGCCCTTGAGGCATCCACGAGGCATGCATTCACTTCACTTCACAAACAAACAAACAAAAAACAAAAACCAAAATGAAAAAAATTGAATAATAAAGGAAAAGGTTTAAGTTTAAAACTCCAAAGTACAAAGGCAGAGTTTTCAATTTTCAAGTGTGTATTCGAGTGAGTTCGAGGCAGCTGAGGAAACACTTTGAAACCACATCATACATTATCCTAATATAGGATAATTCATTAGTGTTTTAACTTTTTGGCGTTTTTGAAGAGCACATTTTTGTTGGGAGCTGCTTTTTGGTTTCTTTTTTTTTTTCATTTTTGTGATGTTGTTGTTGTTGTTGTTTGTTCACGATTTTGGCGAACAGCTCTTGGCCTCATTTTAATTACTGGGCAATTTCATTGGCCATTTGTACGTGACGGCTTTCGAAGTGCATACCTTTGAAATTCACGTGTTTGTTTTTGCTTTGATTGTCACAATTTTTACTTTGCCCTAATACATGTTATTTTGGACAAACGGACAAACTTTTATGTACAATGAAATTTTAAAATTCGTTGTAAATGTTGTACGCTAGAAGCGTCTAATTTTAATTCTTATGGTCGTTGTTATGTTTTATTTTTATTTTTTTTATAAATTACTTCGCCTTTAATTGAAATGTAAAATTTGAATCCTATTAAGTTTATTGATGGCGCGTTTTCCGCTCTAATGGTTTGATTCGATTTCTCAGACCACGATCATTGCTCCATTGGAGGCTTGAAGCTTTTCGCGTCTATTAAAATACATTCCATCATACATACTCCGGTTACAAGTAGCTGATACGGTTCAAACTACAGCATGGCCACGGCCACGGTCGCGGTACAGCGCAACAAGATGTTCGTAATTCGCGAGGAGGGACCTTTGTACAACACAACGTTGGCTGAAAAATGCCACGAATGTTTATTAATAAAATTTTTTCAAAATCAATAACGAGTCATAAAATAAAGCAAATAAAAACAATAATAAAAACAACAACAATAACATCATAACAAATGGTCGTGCAGCTGCTGCTCTGACACAAACATCCGCTTCCGCACCAAACCAAACCAAACCGAACCTGTCTCCTTCGTGAGTTTATAGTTGTTGTTATTGTTTACCGTGGAAGTGCTTGAGAAAAGCTGTTGAGGCACAGGCACAGTAAGACAGAGTGCCAGAGGAATAGTAAATTTAAGTTGATCATCAAATTGTATATTATTTGAGGGATTTTCTTGATGAACATAGATTTATCGAACCAGCGTACCTAACAAGACTTATACAAGACTTAATGGAAATTAAAAATTATTTTGGTTTCTATATTTAATTATTTTCTTGCTAAAACATATTAAAAGTAATATTTGCAATCTTTTAGTCCTCAAATGTTTCCGTTTTTCATGTTGTGTCTGCATGAGCACTTCCATAATTGGCCCCTTTTCAAGACGAGCACGTCCTCTGCTCTTTGCTTCAGTTTGCAATTTCGTCTTGCTTTTCGACTGTTGCTCTTTACTGTTAGCGGTTGCCAACTAACTTGAGAGCCAATTCGTTTCAGCTTGTGAAACTATTAATTTTAAGCATGCTTCTCCATACGCAAGCACTGTAGCTGCTCTAAGGATTTCATCCGTTGCCTCCTTGCAGTCTTTTTCATTACGTGTAAGCGCTCTTTGTACAGATTACAAATGCTTGAGCGAAATCAACTTAAAGTATCTGATAGTTGTGGGTATACATATACCATATATGTACATATGTACCTTCTAATCAAGTGCTTTTGTGTTACTACATGTACATATATGTATCCACTGTACGTGTGTGCTCATGTATGTATGTGGAGATGTGTGGTGGGAGTATGAATATATTCGACACTAGCTCATCGTGGGTAAACGATATAATCGTCTTTCTTTTTTCGCTGTTTCCTCATTTCTCCTAATGAAAGCATTAATTTTGGCAAAAAAGATTTCATAGCGAATCAAAGTTAGTTTGATTGGTAATTTGTCGACCTGCAAAAAAGGAAATTAGCTTTTTGTCGTTGAACAATAATTTTTTTTCTTCAATTATTCCCATGTTCTGTTTGATTTTTAACACATATTTCTTTTAATGTACCAATTGGAATTATTAATGTTATCAACTGAAGTGTTCTGCGTAAAGTGCGTGTGTGTTGAAGTTGACATTCGCCATTTTCATTCAGCATGAAGAAAAAAAGTGGGCAGAGTTTTTGGTTAACCGCAAATCATTTTTTGAGACTTTCAGTTAGAAGAGTAAAGGTTGAAAACACCCTACACGCTTGATTTTCTAACATCACAAACAGAAACAAATCCGTTCAAGCACACACGCACACATAAACACATGCATAAGTAAAACATAAACATATCTTGCTGTTAGCATACATTTGGGGTGAAAAAGAAATTTTGGAAAAATTTCAATGAAAAGGAAACTTTGATGTTAAAGTTTCTTAAAATGACTGTCGTTCGCTTACAACACTAACACCACCAAGTTTGTCGACCAACAACAACAACAACAATAACGCCACCGACCCCGACACCGCACCCACCCTGCCGTTATGATTACACTCTCACGCACGCGTGATAAGTGTGAGTCAAAACAAATTATTGCTAGCCTTTTCGCACACTAAAGACGCGCATATGCCGAAAATTGTCTTGAACAAAGTTTTGCGGTTAACCGCAACTTATAATTGGTCGAAATGCTATTCGCATACATACGCACACACAATAGACAGGCAGTTGAACTAATACAACTACAAGTCATATGGATTGTGCGCGCTACTAACGCCGCTTCACACATGTGTGTGTGCGTGAGTGTGGAAAGAGCTGTTGGTCAAATCAGTAGCAATATGATTTCTCAAGAATATTGATAATTGGCTTAGATATTATATTTCAAGTTAAAAAATATTTATGATAAATCTGCAAACATAAGCAATAAAATGCATAAAAGCTCTTCATTCGCATTACGCAACGCCATCTATAGTAATTTGAGCGCACTTCGTTTGTTTGAAAAGTTTTCTCGAAACACGCTTGAAAAAAAAGAAAAACTTTTCTCCGTTTATTTTTTTACATAATGCTTCGAGTTTCTTAAGCAGATCTCCAACCCTTTGCTTTGCTTTGCTTTTTTCCTTGGCCAAAAGTCCAAAGGGGTGCAAAAGTTTCTCAGACTGTTGCTTGGTACAAACGTCATCGTTGTCTCTCTTGCTCTGACGATTGTGCGCAGGAAATTGCATGCTATCTCTTTTCCATCGACTCATTGCCACCCCTGACAAGTGTGGCAAAAGTTGTCTTTGACGGAGAAAAAAACGTCATGAAATTTTTCTTAAGAAAACTTTCTTGAAGCTTTCGTGCACATTTTTTCCAAGGCAGTTGGAAAAAAAATCGCACTCATAACTTTCAGGACAAGAAAAAAGCAAAAACAAAAAATCGAATTCACATTTTTGTGCACGAAAGCCGCACACTAGATGGCGCCACTTTGTCCAGTTATAAAATCGGGCAAAAAAAAAAAACTGAAAGTAAAATTGTTTTCAAATCACGTGATGAAAAAGTGGTCAAGTCGACGGTTGGAGGGGTGGTCTGGATAACCGTGTGGCATCAGTAATAAATAAACATTCGTAATGAAAACTAATGAATAATGTAATCATTTTCCATTTTATAATTTTGATATTTTAATTAAAATGATTTGCAACTCGTAAAAACCACAAAACGATTTCAAATCATTTTCAGTCAGCGCGAAATGTATTAAAAATCATTTCATAATACAAAATAGAATAATATAAAGTAATATAATATTTTTCGTTGTTGTTGTTATTGCTTTGTTGGCTGTTGTAATACACAAATGATGCACAAAAAAGCCAAATTATTGTTGTTTGTGGGCATTACATTTTTGACACCACTGGTATTGGTATTAGAAAATGGCCCCTCTCTATAGCAAGGAATTATCTTACATTTTTGAAAAAAAAGAACGCTGATACAAATGTACATACAATATCTACACATATGTACACAAGAGTGTAAATAAATATGTTCTTTCTATATATTAAATTCGCACACAATAATTGGTCGGGAACAAACTTTTTGAATCGTATCTGGCATAAATAAGCAATCGTCGCAAGCAAACTATCGTTAGGATAACATAAGTCAAGTTCGGCTGTATTTGCACTCAACAAATCTTATTTGTGTGATTTGTGTGCTTATTGATTGATAATATTAGTAAATGATTTTATTAAATAATTAGATTCGTTTGGCAAAACGTATTCAACATAAAAAAAAGCGATTCAAATATTAAAATAATTTAAAAAAATATTCATTGTTTCGGCCAAATGATTTCCGACTTGTGAAGTAAACGTCTCTACTGTCTTACTGAGTCGTTGCTTTCATGACGTAATTATGGGATGCCAATTAATAATATTTTTAGCACTACAAAAGCGAATAATATTTTTACTTGTAGTTGAGTAAAATAACTAATGTTTTTGCTAAAGTGAAATAGTCTTCTGACATAATTTTTAAAATCTAATATTTTCAAAAAATGTGTACAAAGTGACGGAATACCGTAGACAATAACGCACATACACATACATATGTAAGTGTTTGCATGTCATTGAAAATTTGTGCTTAAATGCAATCAATTTGGTAGCAAATTGTATAATTCGACACCAAAATACATCTAAATACACATTTTTGTATTTGAATAAAATGTTACTGGCCGCACCGATTGTTGGGCAATGGACAGTGGACAGCGGACAGCGGGCAATGAGCATCGGCCAGGACCATGTGGCAATCATGTTTGATGCGTCCGTCCGCCCGCTCGTCTGCACCGCCAGTCAAAGTGATGAGAACGTGTACGTTTGTATAGTATAATTAAATGTATGGCGGTTAGTGTAGCACACACAAACTTTGCACAAAAATCTCAACTCGATTCAAATTCAAACGCGACCAGGAGTACAAAAAAATATAAAAAAAAAATCCCTCTACCGAAAAGTATGGGAATAAAGCTCCGATTGCACATTTTCCGTATCCGGATGCAATGCTGCCGAGCATTGACAGTACGTTTGTATCTTCGTCTGTTCGTATGGGTTTGTGTGTAACGGTCGTCATACCCACATGCCCATCCACACTTGACACTGTGTGTATTCGTGCATTAAAATTAATTAGATTCAAGGGAATAATTCCAATGACAACCGCATGAATTAATTGATTCAAATCAATATTCGAAATTTTGCAACTTTAAACCGAAAAACGACAACGTTACTTTCGCCTACCCACTACTATTCTCTTACCCCCCTTCTTTTTGGTCTGTGAAATGCCATGCTGCCGTGCCTATTTCTGCATATTCACACACATTTTCTGATCTGTTACCCATTGTTGTTCGGACCAATAAACTCGAAAATAAAATATCCTGCATTACATCTCATTGATCGTTGCACATCTGAATTCGCTGGTTGGGTGGAATGGAGTCTGTGTTGCAGCATCCGATTAATATTGATCTGCTGCCGAACCTGAAGAATCTACTCTCCAAATTTCAAGTCTGTGGCTATTATACACTCAAAAAGTATCAGTATCGATTTGATACGCGTTGGGTTAAATTGATATTTAAACTAGTTTCAATTTCTAGGTATCAGTATAATAATAAATATTTGTTTTTGTGTGTAGGCTCAATCGATTTCTCTTGTCGTTCTGAT
This sequence comes from Phortica okadai, assembly GCA_034638295.1. Taxonomy (NCBI): domain Eukaryota; kingdom Metazoa; phylum Arthropoda; class Insecta; order Diptera; family Drosophilidae; genus Phortica; species Phortica okadai. The sequence goes on along the minus strand of CM067848.1, from coordinate 40,942,635 downwards.
CATTCCTATACATATACATATGTATACTTTATGGGGTCTTACTGCACTCTTTCTATGTTGCATAGATTTCAGCAAGCTTATGTATTCTGACAGACAGTGTGTACAGGGTATAAAAAACATATTCTATTGTGTCCAAAAAGGATTTAAATTTTAGGTTCTGTTTCTGCTTTGTTTTTTCGCGTTGGCCTTTTAGGACACATCATCACCCGCTCACACCAAAGACTCGCATTGACTGACTGCCTGTTGTTGTGTCGGTCAATCGACCGACCCCTGGTAAATCAGTTACCCACTTTACATGTTTTGGTAATAATTCATTCTAAACCGATTTAGTTTCGAACTGCGCCTCTAACTGCTGCCGCATCCTTTCGCATGCAACAACAGCCCGCATTTAAATCGCATTGTAGTACATTTTCAATGATACAGCGAATTTTGAGTGTTTAGAATTACACTTTTTTCTATTTAAAAATCAGCACTTTTGTAATTCTGTTAGCCATCAAAATATATACAATAGCATACACAAAGCTTGATAGTAAACGCTTGACTAATCTTGCATTTGTCTACGCATCTGAGTAACACTATTAGACTATTTCATTAACATTGCATTTAAGCGAAGTGAAGTGAAGTGAAGTGTCTGGTCCAGTATGCTTTGGCATGACCTGTAAATACTTTCGTTTAAGGTCATTCAATCAATTTGGTTTCTTCATTTTATAACATAAACGATGAGCTGAACGCATTGTGCGTATTACACATTTCTGCATGCACATACATATTGTACACACATACAAACATACATACATATGTATATATAAGTGTATGAATATATACTTAGATACATATGTATGCGCATATGTACATATCTTAATGTGTACGATGAGCGCTTATATTAAATGAGCTTGTGTAAGTTTATTTTCATACATATATGTATTATATATGTACGTATATTTATATGTTTGAACGTAAATACATACATACTTACATGTATATGTATGCGTATAAACAAATGTGTATGTGTGTTTTTGTGTGTTTGAAATAATGCAATGCAGTTGTAAATTCGTTTGCGAATTTCGTGTTTGAGCTGTCAAAGCGTGAATGCAAAAAATGCAGCAGCAACAACAACAATAAACACAAGCATAACAACAACAACGGTAGGAACAATAATATCAGTAATAACAACAACAACGGACAACGGACAACGACAACAATAACAACGTCAAAGCAAAAAGCAGTGAAAACCGCATCGGAAAATGCTTTCATACCTTGCGAATGTGGCACCATGGAAAAATTTAACGGCGCAAAATATTTGCATATTCATGCATTCGTCACTGCCGACCTAACCGGCTATCCACTCTCGCCCATTCCTCTGGAGCCTTTGTTGCAAGAACAAGCCACGACTGAAGCCATCGACACTGATGTGAACAACAATAACAATAACAACAACAACAACAACAACAACAACGATAAAGATAACAACAATTAGCAACGAACTTTTGACCGATTCAAATAAAAAAAAAAAAATAAAAAAAAAAATTACAAAACAAGCACATTGAAAGGTAAAATGTAAAGGTTAAAAAACCATAGCAAGAAATGCGGCTAACGAACAAAAATCACTGCATTAAGTATGTGAAAAAAAAAAACAACAAACAAACAAAACGGAAAAGAAAAATGAACAAAAGGACAAATAAAAATGATAAAAACAACAACAAAGATCATTTATTCATACATTTTTGGTAGACTTGTTTTGTTTTTGTTTTCGGTTTCGGTTTCATTTTATTTTTTGTTATTTTTTTTTTTTTTCTTTTGTGTTGTAGTTGTAGCTGTTTGCGGTTAACCCAAAGGATACTATTGCAGCTATTTTCGCGAGTTTGTTGACCAAATGAAGCTACAGTGGCAAAGGCAGGGAAGCAAAGAAAAAGTGCCAAAAGGACCCAAACTGAGCTATGCAGCACAGGGTTCATGTATGGTTCGACGAAATTCGACTCAAACACCCACATGAATATTGGTTCATAAGCCCATGCAAGCAAATTGAACATGACAAAATTGACAGTTCAAGCGTTCGTCAGTCCGTTTATTCAAATGTTTCACAAGGTGGCTAATGACAAGTGCAGCGCTTCATTAAGTTACTTAGTAAGAATTCAGTAATCTTTTGCACGGCACGCTGGAAGAATAAAATAAAAAGTGCTGCAAAGTGAATACAAGTAAGTACCATCAAAAGAGCTGCTTCAATGGAGCTCTTCTTATATTCCTCCTTTTTTTTGTTTTTGTGTACTTATTTGTTGTTGACATGGCGCCGTTTTAATTAAGGAACAAATTTGTTTAACTGAGCAACACATATCATTCCAAATACATTTTTGATTTCGTATTGCTGTTGTAAGAAAGAAAACAAAAACATTAATTTGTTGCTTTTTTTTTAACAAGCAAGCGAATAAGCACACTGTAGCGAGCAACAAGCAAATGTCATTTTAGTACAATAGCAACAATATGTATATGATAATCATACTGAATATGTAAGAAAGTGCTCTATGTGGCGGAAAGGGTCGGTGTTGTTGGGAGCCTGCGGTCTCCACGGGATTAGGATTATAACTTTGTTGTTTGTTGTCTTGTGTGCCATTCATGACATCATATTAAAATGTGTGCATAAACAAGATGTGTTAATAAATGTGAGACTTCCTCGTTGCCCACTCCCCTCACAACCAACCAACCAATCCAACAAGCTTGTTAACACAGGCCACTGTCATAACTACATTAACACACTAACGCACACACACACACACACACACACACACACACACACACTCACGTATAAATAAATAAAATAATACATTTATGCAAACATCTTCTTCGTCATAAAACTCTTCGAAACTTCTCAAAAGATGCGTCTCAAGTGGTTACTAAGTAGCTGCAATGCTTAGCTACTTTTGAACACGGACGTCAAGGATTTCGACTCCACACTCAATTCGCAGCCATCTCAACTCAAGTCAACTCAACCAAGTGAGACAAGAAAGGGTTCATACATACATATGATACGAACATGTGAAATATGCCAAATGAAGTTAAAGCTGCTGCCATACACTCAAACACACGTCCTTACAGTCATCACCAAGTGTCGACTCATACAGGTCTTGGCGATGCGTATGTGTGAGTGTTAAATTCAGTTAGCAAAAGTAATGCATAGAATTTTTAATTAGGCTTTTGATTGTTTCATTTTATGCGCGCTGGAAAGAAGAACTTGTCTGAATTTTTCTTACCCAAGCTGCTCATTATATCATCGACGCTGCCACTTTTGCTACAGACGTTGGTAAGCTCCGTGCTTTTTATACTCTTCACGTAAGTGAATAGTGATTTAACTTTGTCCTGATGTTTGTAACATCAAGACGGAGGGAAGGGGGACCACATACAGTATATATGTATATTCTCGATCAGCTCGACAAGACGAGTTGATATAACCATGTCCGTCTGTCTGTCTGTGTATGCATATGCGTTGTGTATTAGTTTTGAAGATGCGTGTGTATTAGTTTTGAAGATATCGAGCTGAAATTTTGCATGGAGTCTTCTCTAATGGAACCATAGGAAATGAAAAAAAAAATTAATAAAACTTAAATCATTTTATGGAAAACTTTTTTGTTCTGGTAGATAGAGGGCTGAAATTTCAAATATAGTAGTTTTACAATGCCTGAAATTGTCGTTAAGATCGGACCAATGGCACTGGTACCTACCATACAAAATGAAGAAGAGGAAGAGAAGCAAGATTTACGTCGCTCTAAGAAAAACTTTTTTATTTCTTAATCAATTGACTTGAAACTTCACCTATGTAAGTTCACAGGCTATTAAGATAAAGAGAAATGAGATTCAATCGAAAAAATGGGGGGTGGCACAAAAAAAGGGCGTGAAGAGCATATAATTTTCAGCAAGGCTGAAGGTAGCGTCCTTTCTTTTTTTTTTTAAATATATTTGTATTTGGTTTTGGGAGCGGAAGTGTGTGTGACGTTTGAGAATTGCAAGATGATGCAAATTTCTCTGCTCATCTGTTATGCGAAACATCTTCAGCATGTTTATGTATAAAAATGGCTTAATTAAAAGTTGAAAACGCCTTAACAGCAAAGTGCTGTGCCGTGTGTGTGTGTGTGTGTGTGTGTGTGTATGTGTGTGTGAAAAAGAGCAACTCTCTGCTCTTTACAAGTTAAAGTAATTTCATGTATGATTTTACAGGTAATTTTTATATTTTTGCAAAAAGAGTATATTGACTTTGTTATAAAGTTTGCAACGCAGAAAAGGAGACACTCCGGCTATATAATAAATATTCTTAATCAGCACGACGGGACGAGTTGACAAAGCCATGTTCAAATCAGTTTAGATTGAGAAGCAAGCGTGGCAACGCCCTTAAACAAATGTTCAAATTGAATTTAAGTCGAGCCATATCGTCATTACTAGTTTATTTCTTGTCTTGACATGTTTTCACACACACACACACACACACACACACAAACGCACCCATTTGCGGTTTTCATATTGGTCACAAATACGGACAAATATCTATACAATAGTCCACAACTAGTACTTGCACTGATGGTGTTGGTAAGTATAGTTGTGGTTTTTTTTTTCGCTGATATTCATTCGAAGTCCAACATAAATCGAAGGAGTCAATAGCACACGTTAGCGTCGTTTGCTCATTTGTCACGCTTCACGTTCGTTCAGCACTTACCGTGACCGCTGTAACTCACGACTACCCCGTTCCATTCACGGCTTTGCTTTACGTATCTGTTTCTTTGTCGGACGATTCAGCTCGATGCTGACGGTTTGCTTCGCTTTGCTGGTCAGCAGCATTCACAGCGCTGTTATCCACGCTGGTCTGGAACGGTCTGGAATAGCTAAAGCAGAGCAGAGCTGTTTTTATGGTGCCTATGAGCAGTTTTTCATTTGTCCTGTTGGGTTTGCAGCTTAATTGGATGCCACAATGCGAAATAAATTGAGCGTAAAATTACTTCGCATGCTAGCTTTAATGCCACGGTTCGCCATTTAACTTTATACACATTCGGATATCTGTGTGTGTGGGCGCTGCTGTCGTGTTGTTGGCGTTTGATGCGAGTCAAGCGACAAGTATGTGTGGGTACATGTCGATATTGCCGTCTATTATATATCTAATGTCCAAAGCTTGAAGTCACACACTCTAACAACTCTGATAGAAGGGCCGTAAATGCCAGGTCTGTCTGTCTGTCTGTATGTATGCAAACTCCTCCCTCAGTTTTGAAGCTATCGACCTGAAATTTTGCACAGAGTCTTCAATTTTATTACCATGACTCATTTGTCGGAACCGGCCTGATCGGACCACTGGAACTGGTAGGAAAAAATGATAAAAACTTAAAGATTTAATTTTAATACTAGTAGTTTTAAGTACCCAGACTAAATATCTGAATGTGTCATTGAGATCAGACAACTGGAACTGGTACCTGCCATACAAAGTGAAGAAGAGGAAGAGAAGCAAGATTAAGTTTTTTGTTTCTTACTCAATTGACTTTAAACTTGACACTTATGTTCTTAGGGAGGCATGAAAACTATTTTTACCAAAAAATGGTCATGGCTACGTCCACTTATAGCGAAAATCAATAATTGGCATATGAAAATTGGTATATAGACTACGTATTAAGATAAAGAAAAAATAAGATTTAATCAGAAAAATGGGCGTGGGACAAAAAAGGGTGTGAAGAGTATATAATCTTCATCAAGGCTGCAGACAGCGTCCTTACTGGTTTTTAGCTCATTGTAATATGAGATGTTCTAACTATTCTCTGACTAACGACACAAGTATTACATTTGAAACTAATCATTAATAATAAAAATAAGTTTCTCATGTAATGTTTTGAAATATACATCTTCTTGACTACTAGTTAGTACTGTATTTTCTCTATTTTTCAAAACAAAAACCTTTTCCTGCGACTTATTTATTTTATTTATTTACAGTACTTAGTTATTCCTACGACTTGAATTTGATTCACTTCTTCTACTAATTTTGTATGGAATCTCCGAGTTACAGTGGTCCTTTCAAAAGCGAATTTATAAAGAAATGTGCACTTACAACTTGTTGTTTTTGTTTTATTTTTTTATTTTCACCATTTTTTTTGGATAATTAAACATATTACACATCATCATAGAGAAAGTTCTAAAACTGTTAGACACTATCGATATTTATTAGGTAATGCTTATTTTGTTTTTGTTGTTATTGTTATATTTTTAATTGGTGTACATACATATATATGTACGTATTTTTTCATAAATTTGTTTTTTTTTTTAAGTTTTCTTTGGACAACATTTTTTTTAATTAAATCGACTTGTTTTTCAATGAGTTGAATTTTCTTTAATTATTTTATTTTTTCTTTTTTCCAATTTGATCATTTTCTTTAGTTATATACATTAAAAAAAAAATAATAAAAAACATGGCCTACTCTTATGTTAATCGTATTTTTTTAGTTTCTTCTTTTAAGCATAATCGTATAGCTGAACTTTTATAGATCGATTAGTAGGTGTTTCATTAACATTGAACATTAAATTTTCATATTTGAGTTTTTCGTTTTATTTTTTGTTTCTTTTGGTTTTATAAATATTAATATTTAGATTCTCTTAAATTATGATTTTTTACTTTAGCTATTAAAAAAAAAAAAAAAAATTGTTCATCAAAATTGCACATTTACACATTTAAACATCTACCATTTAATGCTTTCTTACGCTATTCGTCTTGTATCGTTTAACCTTAACATAATATTTATTTATTTTCTGTATTTTTTGTTTTTCATTTTATAATGTAGAACTCATTTATGTTTATTGTAAAGTAAAGAATTTGTTTGGTAACCAAATATACCGAATACAGGAAACGAATTTACGAACGTGGTTTACGGTGTAGGAACTCATATACATTTGCTCTTTGGTGCACTTCACGTCTGGTCTCGTCTCGTCTCTCTTCTGTTTACCTTCTCTTTTTGAATGCTCTTGCATGTTTTTACCAATACTACAATTGCACACTAGTCAAGTGGACCATTTTTGTAGCCTGTGGCCTCGTTTTATCAAAAATCACTATACTCAGCTACGTTGTGAGCCTTGGCTTTAATTATTCGCATTGAGAGACACCTATAAAGAAAGCCACCAAGGGCACCGTCAATTTGTCAATTAATTTTGCTACCCTTTCAATGAATCATCTGTTGATTCAGTGCCATTTTAATTTGCCATCACTCTAAAGCTTCTCTGTTCTTTTCGTTTAACATTTAACTAAGAATATTATATCAATTATTTAATTTGTCGCATACATACCATTTATATATTGTAAATAAATTTTACTAGTTTAGACTTTAAAATGTTTAGAAAAACTTGAAGTTTTCACTTATAGTTATTTACATAAATTTACAATCTCAGATTCTTTTTATGTTAGCGATAGTTTGTATCTCGAACTCAGCTCAGTGATATTTTCCTCAATAACTTTAAATTTCTTAATGGACTTTTCAATATTTGAAGTATTATTTTGTCTTTGGAATGACAGAGTTGTTTGTTATTGTTGCTCTTTTGAGAGAACTCTATAACGCGTTGAGCTCTTCAACAATTCTTTGGTAAAACACTGATGTAAACATGCAATTGGCATGCGTTTACATTTCTTCAATAAAAATAAAAAAAACAAAGATAAAAAACTCGCATCGCCTTTAGAAAAATTAATTTTTGATCTTACACTTTTCATCCGTTTCAATTTGCTCTCTCACCATTTGCTGTATAGCTCAACAATTGAATAGCTCTTTGTCTAACTCATTCACGTTCCTGTTCGGTCTTCCAATTGTATGAGTGCTTCTCCTCTGTTCCCTCGATGTGCATGTTCTCGTAGCACTATAGAACCGCGGAGCCGCACCACAACACCTGACCTCAATATGGCCTCCACACGCTGCCGCCGTTGTCAGTTGGATTATGGTGGCCGCGATGGGCAGCTAAAGCGGCCACCTGCCGGTTCGTATTGCCATCTTCGATATTGCGCACCGATGCACCACAATTGCCGATCAGCGTCAGATCACCCGGATGCGCTACGCCACCGCCGGCCATGATGTTGTGCTGCTGGCGCACGCCCACGTTGCTGATGTGATCCATCACGCTCTGCAGTTCGCCGTGCACAGATGAGTTAGGCGAGGCGTGCGGCGGCAGCGCGTGCGAATGGAAGCCATGCGCTGTCTGATTGGCTGCCGTATACAATTGTGAATAAAGTAAGCTGGCCGGCAGTACTGGGTATAGGGAACCATTGCAACCGGTGCCGGCAGCACCTGTCGGTCCGCCACCGACGCCAACGCCCGCACTGCCGCCATACGCTGAGGCGTGCTGTGACTGATTGACAATGCCGGGGAAGTTCTGATTGGCGCCGACCATCGAGTTATTACCGGCGCCAGCGCTGGCATTGGAGCTGGCCGAGCCGTTGTTTGTGTTGCCGCCACCGCCACTAGCACTGCCGCCGCCGGCACTGCCGCTACCCAGATTGGGTGTGTTGGTGGTGAGCAAGTCCTCCTGCACCGGCGACTCGGCCTGCGATGAGTCGCTCAGACTGCGTGGTCCGTTTTGGCTTGAGTGCACGTTGTAGTCGTTGCTGGCATTGGTATGGTATCGCGGGACCAGTATAGAGTTGGAGCCAGTGCTGCCAGTGCCGCCGCCGCCATTAACGGTTGAGGATATTGACGTTTGGCCGGTAGTGCCGAGCAGGCCATGATGCGACATTTGGCCGCTGGTCGAGCCAACTAAGTTGCTCAGATGCTGGTCAAGATCGCTGGCTGTTGAATCAGGCAGCACTGTAAAGACAAGAGCAAGCAAATGCAGACAAATTGCAAAAGTTTGTATTAGTGAGACTTTGCTTGGCGTTGAGCCTGAAACGTTTAAGATCGTCGCAATGCTCAGCTCGCCATAATGATGCTGTTGATGAACTCACTCGGTACGCAGTCACGATTGGTGGCGCCACTAAAGTCCTGATTGTTCGCCTGGTCATTGGAGGAGCATGTAAAGCCAAGCGCAGGATTGTTGAATTGTGCCGATGTGGGCGTGGTGCATGACGAGAGTCCGCTACTGGCCAAGTAGGGGGAATAGGCCGACGCTGCCGAGCTGTAGCCCCAGTGTGTGTTGCTAGCACCTAAACCAAATTGGGACACATCTAGTTTTTGTTTGTATTTGTTTTACATTTCGATTGTTTTCTAATCAATCAATCAATCAATCAGCAGTCGTAAAGTAAAATAACGTATACGATACAAAAAAAAAAGAAAACGCAAAATATAAAACAAAAACAATTATAACCAGAAAGAAAGGCTTGCCGAAGATTAAATACTCATGAACCTTTTTTGTTGGAGTCTTATTTCCGTTTATCTTAATAGGTTGGCCACTGATTCCCACATTTCGGATACTCTCGCAAGTATTGTTCCAAGTATTATATTAGTGTCAGGTTCAGGAACTTTATCGTCGCTACATTTGATATTTTTTCAGCTTTCTTTTCTAAAGCTGTCCATAAAATAGCGTTGGTCCGTTTATTTTTATACTTACTATGAACAACATCGACTCATGCACATAGAGGCTCTGCTAAGCCCGCATGACCTGCTGATGATGTCGCCTAACATAAACACACACACAGCACACAGACATACCCGTTGTCCACCGACACTCCTCCCCCCGCCCACAAAACCAAAGCGTTCTTTTTGTCGATGATGACATGACATAACGACATTTTATTGTAAATGCAAAGCTCACCGTCTGCGCGCACGTCTATTTGTTCATCCGTTCGTTCGTTCGTTCGTTCGTCTGTTCGCTCACCATCGACCGTTCAACCATCGAGCAACGACCAACGACCAACGACCGTCGACCGTCGACCGTTCAAAGCCCATATATACATAATTAGGCTTAATTAATAGCCCATTCGGAAATTATTAATTAGTTTTTATAGGCGCGGCGCACTTTAAATGCCGGATATTGATTTTGTGGTGGCTTTATTAATGCTATTGGCTTAAATGTTTCTACCTTCAATAATTGTGTGGCTTTTTTGCTCTGCACAATTTGGACATTTTTGCTTTTGCTTTTGCATTTGCCTTCAACGCCAATCACAATTTTATTTCAATTTTTTCCCCCTCCTTTTTTTCGCTTTAATGTTTTTGCCTTTTGGTTTTTGTTGTTGGCAGGATTGAAGCCGCTGTTGATATTTTGTTGTTATACTTATTTGTTCTCATACTGTTGCAAAAAGAGTATATTAACTTTGTTATGAAGTTTGCAACGCACAGAAGGAAGCATCTCCGACTATATAAAGTATCTACATACATTCTTGATCGGGTCGACGAGTCAAATTTATATTGTCTGTCTATATGTTTCAGTGTAAACTCGTCCAAATATGTAAATGCAGCAATTCTATATGTTCCGGTGATGTATATTTCAGAATTATGTTAATCTGAACTGTGTAGCATAAAGTGGCCAAAGGAACGATCGGTCAAAATTAAGGTTTTTATTACAAAAATTCCAACAAAATTGAAACAACGCTTGCAAGAGTAAATAAATTACGGCAAAGCCGAAAACAACTTTCTGCCATGATTGACTTTATTTGTGCATATTTGGTTGAATTATTAACAAGCCAAAACGAACCGCATTGTAACTTGTAGCTTGTTGACCCCTCCCCTACCAACAGTTGTACCTCGTTCCAAGCACCATTTATCAGTTATTGCCCGCTTAGCCCACTCATTAATGATGGGTACGTCGGCCTTTCATTTGGTCGGTTTGTGGGGTTGATTGTTTTTTTAGCTCATCTCTTCGTAATTATTAGCACTGTAGTATTTGCCCGCGCATTTAAACTCGTCTATGGTTCTGCCCGTGTCTCTGACTTTGTACAATGTATGCGTAAATTAAATACACATTTTATAGGTATACTTACATTTATAAATATGTATATCAATACATGTCTTTTCAAACTGTCTCTCTGATTTAATTTTTAAAATTAATAATATATATGCCAGTAATTAAGTCGAGCAGCGACTGTCAATAATATTTTTCAATAAATAATTCATAAAATTTTTTACTTTTACCGTTTTCGTTGTTATTGTCTTATATCTTTTAGTTTGTATACCTTGTACACACTGTGTATAGGGTTATAGTAGTAAGTTTATTTGAGATGAACAGTAACGCATATAAGAAGGAGAGTACCGGCACATAAATGACAAGAGAAACGTCAGACTAACCGAATTCACTAATGATTTTTGAAACTATAAGACCTGGAGACTTGAAATTTGGAAGGAAGAGTCGTGAGTTCGAATGCTTCTTCAAGTTTGACCACATTTTTATCACGTCCACTCCTTTCCACCCAAACAGTACCGGCCACTTTTATAAGGGCTTTAACTCAAACACCAGAAATGAGAGAAATATGAAAATCGGAGTGTAGAATTATTAAGCACAGCCCAACAAAATGGCACGGCAACTTCCGTTTGTAGCTAAAATCAAAAATTTCATTATCGGTGGAACTCGATTAGGTATAACATTGAAAACTGGTATGTATGCTTTTAAGATAAAGATATAGATATAACATTCCAACGAAAATGGGCTTGACAAAAAAGTAGGGAGTGAAGAGTATTTAATCTTCGGCAAGGCCGGTTTTCTTTGTTGCTTTTTTTGCAGTGTTTGTACAGTCAACATTAAATTACTGCTTATTGTTCAAATAGTACACATTCATAAATCGCATTGAATATGAATGAATGTTGTATTTTTTGCGTGTTCATTGTTAAGATATCATTGAACCAATGGTTTTCCAGAACCAATCGTTCTGTAAGCAACGCAATTTTGGATCTTTAATGTGCAGATACCATACTCAGATTCGAATCTGTGCTTAGTTAAGTAAGCTAGTATTTATTATAAAACAAATGTTTCAATTAACAATTCAATTACAACAAACTCTGTTCAATTTAATTTGATTTGGGTTTGCTGCAAAAGTTTTGTCTTTGACATTTTTGTTTGTTTGTTTGTTTGTTTGTTGTTGATGTTTTTTTCTACACAAGCCGACCAATTAATGAAGCCAAACATTCAAACAAATTATTAATCATTTCATTTATGCATAATCAGCGCGAATCGCGTTTGGCGTATGAAAATGAAATTTGTTTTCCATTTTTTTTATATTTTTAAAGAGTGGTAATTTGTATGCATTACGTGATTTGTGTGAAATGCGACAAAGTAAAAGGGGTGTTTGGCTTTGTTGGTTAAAATGTGTTGTTTGCTTTATGCAATTTTTTACTCCAACCCGCACACAACGTCCACAGGAGACAGACGTTCTTGTTTTTTCATATCATTTTTATAGGTCTTTGTTTGTATGGTAAATTTTGGTCGAATAAAGTGGCCAACAGTTTAAATCCCAACAAAAACTATACGTTTTTCAGGACTTTTTTTCGGTTATTTGTGTCAATGGTGACCAGAATTTTTACCACATTCCCATGGTCAACGCAGTTGACTATTTTTTTTCTTTTTTGTTCACATTTATGTTTCAATATTTATTTTATATTTTATTTATTTATAATGCATTCTACATATTGGATGAAGTTTGTTCATTAGTATTTTTTTATACCCTGTATCTTAAGGGTATATAAGTTTTATGCGCATCCAAAATGTATGTAACACCCAGAAGGAGACATATCAGTATCGAAAGAGAAATCGATTTACCCATGTCTGTCTGTCCCTTCGTTCGTCCGTCTGTATGAACGCCTAGATCTCAGAAACTATAATAGATAGAACCAAAACTCCTTCGTAGGTCGATTCTGTTACTCATTAACCAGATCAAGTTTATTTTGTTTAACCCCTCCGGGACCTAGTCTAACCATATATCCTACAAGAATGAAACTTTATATGTATGTTATTGGGATGAAGTGCAATAAGATTCGATCAACCAATGAGCGTGGCACGCCCACTTATAGCCAAAGTAGAAAAACATTATATCTCTGCAACCATTTGGTATAGTAAGGAAATTAAATCTGTTTCGATTGTAAAGTGGGCGGGGTAAAGCCCTCAAATAGTCGTTACAAATGGAAGGCACAGGGTATATCGAAGTCGAGAACTCTCGACTGCAATTCCTTACTGGTTTCATTTTGTATTCGCTGTTGTTGATTTCGTCTGCGGTCGCAGTTTGAGTCTCGATGTGACAAACAGGGACTTTTTCAAATCCATTTGCTTAAATTTCACTTCACTCTGCGACAACTCAATAAAAATTGACGTTCACATGTTTGCTCAATGCAGAAAAAAAAAAATGACTGACCGCAGCAGCGGTTTTGGTAAAAATTTTAAAGCCCGATTTTTTTTAGTCCTGGCTAATCGTTTTGTTAGTGTGTGTGTGCAGTACAATAGGCAGAAGCAACGGCCTGTTGTCGATTAAGGACACCCTGACATGATTAACAATTGTAAAAGCGAAATTCATAACGGAAAAAATCATACAAATAATATTAAGTATACGCGACGTTACACATTACACATTGCGTGCAAAACAAAAAAAAATTATATTAGCGAAATAAAAATATTACCAAGACAAACCATATTTAAGGACGTAAAGTGTCATTCAAGACTTTCAGTAAATAAAGCATTGAAAAAATCAAAGTATTTTGGTTATTCCATTTTCTACTTACTTTGACAGTTGCCAATTGGCGGCATACGAAAGCCGGAGAGCGGATCCGTTGAAAAGTGGAACGGTCGTTGGCCAAATGCGAAATGGAACTGTTGTTGTTGCCCTAAAAGTGATAACACTAAGTTTTTTTCAGTTTTAATTTTCTGTTCTTAACTTAATTGTGTGTATGTGTGTGTTGAGGTATGAGGTTAGAAGTGGTAATTTGAACGAAGAGTACTTTTTTGTTACGGGAATTCTCAGTCCGTCCGCCAGTCAGTCACAAATGGTCGGAAATTATAAGAGCTAGAGACTTAGAAATGGGAACGTTGACTCGGGTGTGCAGGTGTAAATAAACCGGAATTATTGATTGTTCTAATTGGTTAAAAGTCTTAATTGTCATTTTATTGTAACATTTTATTAAGTATCGTTTAAATATTGTTGAACAACTTGAAATTGACAGTGTGGAAATATCAATAAAAGTGAATTCTTTAAGTCATAAAAAATGTTTTGAAGTAACAACGTGAATGTGGGCATTGGATTTTTCATCCCTAACTTTGAAATACTAATCCTTTTTGACAGTTGAGAGCGACACTCCACTCCACTCGACTCGACTCGACTCGACTCTGTTGAAAACTCTGATAGCTTTCGCACAGTTGCCTTCGTCGGCAATGCCGAAAACGGATTTCGAAATTGAAGTTAAAACTGTCGAACACTTTGTGTAACCTCGGCAAAAACTTTTGCCAATCAGATATTAAAAAATGAACACTATCGCATACATACAAAACCATACACACATACCGCATGCACACATGGGCGTTAAGATCAGCTAAAACGCACAAGGTCGGGGAATTCATTATAAAATAATAACCTTTTGTCTGAGACATTGTATTCGATGTCGGTGAAACCCTTTTCAGGCAACACAGAGAGCTGTCTCAGTGTGCACGTGGGTATGCGAGTATGAGTGTGTGTGCGTATTCATTTAAGTTGAGTCCTTTAGTGCTCTAACTGCGAGTGTGCCGCAGAAAGTACTGCATTTTGCCTGAAAATATCGCAACCAAGATAAATCATTTTGTGGATTGAATTGTTGCACCAAAACCCGAGCCGAGCGGATCTGAGTTGAGAGACGAGTCGAGACGAGTCGAGTTCAGCATTAGTTTGTCTTGGTTCTGCTCGCTGTCTGGCCTGAGGCTTTAGTGTGTAAGTGTATGTACATATGTACTAGTATGTATACTAGCTCACACTAACAAAAAATGGCCATGCACGTCCGGTCTGGACCGACTGAATGCCTTCGACGATGTGGCTGCGGTCGTATCTTTAAGCTTAGTCTTTTGGCCCTTTCCATCAGACTGCCTAGTCTAACTGAACGTCTATCAGCTAGTCTGTCTGTCTGTCTGTCTGTCTATCTGTATTTGTGCCCTTTTGTGTATTTAACATATGCAAAGTAAAATATTTGCATGCTTATAAATATTTAGCAAAAGGACTCTGCACTATGTCCTAATGAATATTCTTAAAGATGAATAGCTACATCAACTGCACTCGCACATGCATACTTTACGACTAAAAACGATTATATGTTTGCAGTGATACACATACACATACACATACAATACAATACAATATATGTATATGTATATAGATACACATCATTTAGTAGACTTTTTGCTTTGGTTTTGGTTTTTGATTTGGGTTTGGGTTGAACTTCGTTGTAGAGATACTTTGGACTGGAATCTGGCCTCGACAGTTGGTCTATTTATCTTTTTGAAAACTAATGAATTGTTGTTGTAGTAGTTGTTGTCTTAGCTGTTGTTGTAGCTACTGTTGAAGGCTCTAAATTAAATCTTTTGTTTATTTATAGCTTCGTTTTATCTTGCTTACTCTTTACTATTCTCTCAGCGTTCGTTCTTTTACAATTGCGCTATCATTGTTAGCATATTCTTTGTTTATGACTCTTAGTCTGTGTCTGTTGAATGTCGTGTGTGTGTGTGTGTGTGTGTTTTAAATCTTGTCTCCGCCATGAGCATTGCCATATACTTACTGGTCTTTGAGCGCGGCTCCCGTGGTCCATCAACAGTCACTTTGATTGCTTTGTTGTAAGTCGCTATGTGCGGTGGATTCGTCGAAATGGTAATTGTCAATGTGAAGCTTTTCCCTGAAAGAAGTTTTAACAAAAATCGAAAAGAAGAAAAATAATTGTTATAGTTATTATAATAGTCATATAGTTTAGGAAGCATTCTTATCGGCATAACTTTGTTTAAGTTTTCCCAATAAGAAATACCTAGTTTTTGGAGTCAAAAAGGCGTTGTCACGCCCATGACTTATAACGCAAGCAACAAATGTACCGTATTTCATTCATTTTATCAGCGCCTTTGGTTAGAGATGCCCCTTTTTACCCCATGCAAACTTTATAACAAAGTATAAATATACTCGTTTTGCAAGCATACAAAAAAGTATTCAAAATATTGTAGTTTCTTTGCGTGTTTATCTTGAATGTAACCTTTAGTAAGACAGGTCTACATGCACGCCATGTGTCGTCACATCGAAATTATGGTTTACCTCTATTGTTCGACAAAACAAAACAAATAAAAACGCTTGCAATAAATTGTCACGCCGTAAAAGTGTCGAAGCGGAAATAGTAACGATGTCTAACCAATACCCTGTACACATAGTGTATTTGTGATTACGAATTTCAACCAAAACTTGAAGGAAAATATGAGTCGTTATTTCTCATTTAGGCCACAAAGAAATGTACAACAAAAACGCGAACTTTGCGTGCAAGAATATAATCTCGAAAATATCGCCGATGCTTTAAATTGGCGTATATTTAACGATTTAACACGTATTACGCACACCTTGCATATTTGTGTGTGTGTATATTGTGTGCGTGTTTAAATTTCGCGTGTTCGTGTTAAGGTGTCAAAATAAGCAATGTATAAACGACACAGAAATATAAATATACAAAAAAATCAAAGCTGTTGACAAATAACTGGAATCTTGCGGAAATCCTAAGCAATTTGTGAAACAAGGATTATAAATCAATTGACATACACAGCCATCCACACACACGCACACACACACAGAATGTGACGAATATTTGTATTTGCGTGCCTTAAGTCTATCAAGCGAAGCGCTTGAAATACCGAGTTGAGCCGAGCTGAGCTCCAAGTCGAAGTCGAATCAAAGTGAAGTGAAGTATGACACATGTTTTCATTTGTCAATACGCTTGTGGCTGCTATAAATAACAGTAAGTTGTGCACACATATATACGCACCCACACCCACACCCACAAACACACCCTCCATCGATCTACCACACACAAAATCTTACGTGCACCCTTGGGCGAATACATCGAATTTGCAATTAAATGGAAATTGTTTTTTTTTCTCTCTCTTGACAAATGTTTGCTAATACTGTCAAATTTTGAAATTTCTTCTCTTAAAAACAAAACAAACACACGTACATACACATACTCACCCACACATGTGACACAGATTTTTGCAGATCCCAAACGGTATGCAAATGGCTGATTGTGTGCTTGCATAGGCAAGAAATGTTAGTGAGTGCAGCCATAAACACTTTTGCTTATTAAAAGCTAAGCTCTTGAAAGCTTTTTAAGCCATCTAAGGCCCTCAGCACTTGAGCACCTCACACCTTCAACAGGTTCAACTAATATGATACAACTTCTCCTTTCCTCGTTTCTTTAAAGATTGTCATTGCACATATTTGTCTTTGTTCATTGTAAATATGTATGAACATAAATCATATTTGTGCATTCGTTTGCGAGTGTGTGTGTGTGTGTGCGGGCAAACGTTTGCTTTGTATTATTATTTACATTTTTGTTTATTGCCAATATGTGTCGACTGCCGCAAAGTGGATTTTCTTCAAAAAGTTAATTTGATTTCATCGCTTTCGGTTTGTTTGGTGTTCAACTTGTGTAGAATGATGGAAAATTACTTATTGACATTGACTATGTTTACCTACAAATAATGGTAAGCCTTCTCACTTATGTATATGTATATGTCACTGATACTTCTTCTTTATTGGTTTCTTTTTCTTGCTAAGCGCTTACTCACCTCTCAGGTTTATTGGTAAAAGCATACACTTAGTTTGTTAGCTTTAGGTTTAATTAAATGTGTGAGAGAAAAAAGGCTTATTCAAATTTTATCATATTCAGACATTTTTAATTATGAAATAATTTCTTAGATCGCTAAATATTCTCACTTCATATGGTGATATGATTTCTTCGAAGGAGACTAGAAGATTTCAAAAATTGGAAGAAGTATTCGTCGTAATTGTTAGTTCGTACTAAATCTAAATATTTCCCTTCCTCACGTATACATTGTGTGCTCTGTGGCCCCATGTAGCTTACGAGTATATAAACTCTCTGATTTTTCGCTTACAATTTTTACCCGATCTCTATACTACATGTGATCTTTTGCACCTTTTGGGACACTCTTTTTATATATCACCTTTAAAATACAGTTGACTTGAATTGAATACGAATTGACACTTAGTGGCCATTGTTTAAAGCTGCATAATTGTTTTCATTATTTTCGCCAAAATGTCGAACGAATGCGTCGCCGAAAGTAGCAAAGTTAATTACGACCAAAAATTGATTTTTTTTTAATAATAATGGGCAAATTTCGCATTTCGCATTTCGCTTGACAGCATGTCACTTGTTGGGGCGCAACAAGAGAGTTGTCAAGTCGCGGTCCTGGCAAGATGAGGCGATCAAATATTTGTGCTGCGTTGCCAAAAAGGTATAAACAGAGGAAAGGAAACACAACGGCAAATCGCTTTCAAGACGATTTCTAACAGTAAAAATCTTCATTCGTTGAGTTAATTTTTTGTGCGTTTGTCACTTTGGGCGTTGGAGCGACGACGACGATGACGACGACGACGACGACGACGAAGGAAGCATTGGAAACAATATAATGAGCGGGTGTGCTAAGGTAATGCGACATTTTGGGTTGTGTTTGCACGAGGAGTTGGCGTTGATAGGATGGTCCATGACACATGTAAGCCCGTCTCAGATATGTGTAAGACAGTTCGAGTGCATGTGTGTGTGTGAGTGTGTTGAAATGATTTACGCTTTGTTTATCAACTTGAAAAACATTCTCGATTTGTATTCTTTCTGGGGCTTTTGTTACACGTGACGGGTCGGGTCGGGTCGGGATGTGGCATGCGAAGTGCGAGATTAGAGTGTGAGTGCAACATCCTTAGCGTCTGCAAAGTGTTTCGTTGGCATTGAAATGCTTTTAATTGAAAAGGCGTCGGCAACACTTGAGCATGACAAAGCAACATTCAACGTACCATAAGATGGTGAAACGCTGTTTGGTGGCGCATACCACGTTAGCTACAGTCAGTTAATTATTGTAATTGTTTGATTTATGATTTACATATGCAAAAAAGCAAACAACACTTTTCAAAATAAACATGTCAAGATGTCTTAAAATCAAAGAACCAAAATACCCCAAAGAAAAAAACGTGGGAAACTTTTTACCAACACTCATAAATTGTATGAAACGCCCTTTGCGGTCGCACATAATTATTTTCGCTAGTTACTCAGCAAGATAATAGGCAAGTCGAAGCGGCAGCTATAAAAAAGACGAGCCAAACCTGACACGGCACTTTTTCACTTCTTTTTTGTTCACTTGAGTTGGAGAATCCAGATAGCAAACAAGTATCCTGTAGCTTTTCTTCCACCTACATCATCATCATCATCGTCATCATCATTCCTGACGCCCTTCAAAACGCGCCCCTGCTCGTTTGTCCAATCTAAGCGATTACACTGCTTAGTCTAATATACATATGTATGTTTCAATATCGTGCCCAAGTCGCGCTTCCCCTTTTATTGACGGAATTGCACGCAATCGTGCGCTTTGGCTTATGCCCCCCGCGCGCGTCAATGAGCTATGGTGACAGCTCCGTTTTTTATTTTTCCTTTTTTTTTCGCCTGTCGAGGATTGTTGCCTTTTAACGCCTCTTTGTTAGTGCTTGTTTTTGCTGTCGCTCCACACACGCTTCCCAACATGTTTCCTTCGCCTTGTGTACTTTTATTTTTGCTTTTGCTTTTGTTTCTGTTTCTGTTTCTTTTTTGGAGCAATTTTGGTTTGCCGGGAATTTGAGTGTTGCTTTCGTTTGTCTTTCACAATCGATGGAGTTCATTTTGTGGGTATTTGCCTTTTTGGGTTTCCCTAAGTAGCTTCAAGATTATGGTTGGTTGATTTTTGTTTGTGCAACGCCTGCCACTCCGCCATTGCTTAGCTGCTTGCGTTTATTTAAACAATATGTATGTATGTGTAAAACGCTTGAAAAATATGACAAGAAGTTATTTCATTTAGATGGGAAAAAGATAAAGGTTATACAATGTGGAAGGAGCGTCCGCAGGATTTCAAAAGTGTTACAATTTAGTGGGCAGGGCCGGACGGTCGGAATAGTCGTAAAGAGTGAAAAAAACATATTAGTACTTCATAAAATCGTGGCTCGTCAATCTTTATTGACGCTTTTCGTTAGGCCGTATACGCTCGATCCCATTTAGAGGTCTCAGATGCGATGAGTATACTCAACAGAGTGTGATCTATACTCCCTCATGCTCGTCTGCCGCAATTGAGATACGTTTTCAAGCAAATCACTTGTCTCTTGTTATTTAACGGACAAAATAATTTCTCTTGAAGCTGGCATTTTTTCGCCTATGGCCTGAATCTTGAAGCGTTGTTCGCGGTTTTCTATATTTATCAGCGTGTTTAATGTTACTTGCCATTTGCCAAGTTATGAATACTTGATTTGCGCCATCGCAGGCAGGCACTAAAATGCCACCTTTCTTCGCCTTGAGGCGCAGGGGTGCGTGAGTAGAGGCGTGCGAATAAAAGTTGATGTGCCGACAAACTTTCACGTCATGCTTATATAGTAAGAGCTCAGAGCCTTTTGCTAAGCATTCGAAGGAAAATCGATAGTTCCAATTAAAATGCGTGCAAAAATAGAGCAACGAAACGAGGTGGAAAACAATTAGTTTTTTGTTCTTATCATTCATGCTTAACTACTGCAGTGAAAGATAGTCACAAAGATCGCAGAAGTTCATCGAATATGTCCAGGCTTTGTATATCTCAGAACTATTTGGATCGGACCACTATATCATATAGCTGCCATAGGAATAATCAGTCGAAAATAAGATTTTTGCATGAAAATGGCTTTGTTTTTGGAGATACCGAACTATAGCATATAGATGCTATAGGAACAATCGGTCTAAAATGAGGTTTTTGTTAGAAAAACTTTTTTGTTCTTAAATATAAACAGATGAAACTTCGCAAATCATCGTTTTTATACATCCTTGACAATATTCTAAAGTTTCAAAAGAATCGGACTTAAGGGCGTGGCACCGCCCATATAGAGAAAAACTTAAAAATTATAAAATGGGCGCGTTTACGCCCCTTTATCATTATAAACTTATATGATTCTTATTGCAAAAACTATAAGACGGATTTTTTTTTTTGCCTGGTATTCAGATAGGTAGAGAGTATAATAATACTAAGTTATTTTTGTTTTTAGCAAAGCAGAGAACACAATTTGTTTAAATAAATGCAAACATTGCGTAAATTAAATCACAAATTCGATGTGAAAGGCACAATCGCAAGAGAGCACTGGCCTGGTATTCAATTAACATATGCACGCACGCACGCACTCACGCACGCACGCACGCACACGCAAAAAGGCTCGAGCGCATTCAATACAAATAAATCACGCATACGCACTGGAAAATGCAACGGATTTACCATAGTGCAGCACCATGGCATCGGAAATGACAGAGCCAAACGTACCCAGCGTTCGATTGAGCGGTTGTGCGGGTGGTTGCTCGGACGGTCAGCGAGAAGTTCGGCCAGTGGAAAAATTTTTGCGGTCTTGCGCTGATAATTTGCACTGGGCATACATATAAGGGCCAGGCAACGGATCGGTTCGATTCGGCTCGAGAGCGAGCAAAATTAGCACAACAGCGCACAAATGTATGGAACAATTAAAATGCCGTTTTGTTCGCAGCGCAAATAAATATCAAAGAATTTTACACACTCAAGGTTGGCCTCAGCTGCGTGGCCAAAGAGGGACAAGGGACATACTACGTGATAAAGCAGGGCTATATATTGCTCTATTTGCACAATCAGTGAATGAGTGAATGAGTCGCACGAAAGAAGTTTATGCATTGCAGCATCGAGTTTGTGTCGCAAAATATGCGCCCACATGCCTGCTGATGTACACACACACACACACACACAGTCGCCAATCAATCGCGGCAGGCTTACTTTGACTGTCTGAACTTTGGCTTGATAGTGTGTTTTATTCATTACATTAGCGTTTCCTATTGTTTTCCTATTGCACACATCAGTGACACTGAACACATGTTACAAGCAAAAAACAAAAAAAAAAAAATAGGAAAAAAGTTATATCGAAGAAAAAGTTCGAAGAACGAAGGACGTGTTATGCAATAAAAAAAAACTCATCTAAAAAACAGTAAGGAAGTTCTGCTCGGCGTTGCTAAAACTTATATACTCTTGCAAGCATTGTTCTCAGTATTCTAATTGGATGAGCTTTAACAAAGTTTTCCCAATGAAAAGTTCTCAGTTTTAAAAAAACAAAGAGGTGTAGCCACGCCCTTTTTCCAATTTGTCATAAGGCTACCAACAATTTTATCAGCTTTCAATCTTTCATTTCATATACCTCCAGAGTTATGACATTTTAGGGTTTACTATGTATGTATGGACAGTCCATGACTTCATGTTTAACTCTTAACAATCTCCAAGCAAAAACCTTATTTATGACTTTCATTTCTGTAGGAGGTATATTTTATTGTAGTCCGATCAAGATGCAAGATGATTCTGTTCGTCGCGCTGATCCAGAATGTACACACTTTAGTTGGATATGATTGCTTCTGTGCGTTGCAAACTAAATGACAAAGTTCATGTACTGTTGTACACTTCCGAGTGTATAACAAACGCAGAGTTTAATGAAGCAAACGCATAATACTTTTCACTGGACATTCTCGGCAATAATTGAACAAATTGTTTCGAGTACTTTTCTTTACACCACACATTTGCTGTCGGGCCGTCCCACACTGCTTCATACTGGCGCGCTTGCCCCGTTACGGAGCCCCAACGCTGCAGCACTTCATTGAGTCTTCGGCTTTTTGTTGCGATTTAATTTTTCACACAAAACTTTTGCCTTTTCATTTCCAGAAACAGACAAAAAAAGCTACGAGAAACAGAAACAGAAAATGAAAATTGCCAAATTGCATTTATTTCCTAAAACAGTACAAGGCGTGCGGCTGTGTCCAACAACAACAACAACAACAACAACAACAGCCTTGGCGCAGCTGACGGCAAAAAGCATAGGACGGAAGACAGCTGACGGATGGGGGCTGGGGCTGGGGGCTGGGTGTGGATGAGAGACAGGCAGGCGACCAATGTGCGAAACAAAGACTGAAATAGGGCTTAAATGTACTTTGTTGCTTTTTTAGTATTGTTTTTGTTGTCGTTGTTACTGTTATTGTTGCTGTAGTTATAGTGAGTACTAATGGTCGCTCTAATCGTCGTCCACTTGAAAAGTTGTTAACAATGCTGAGTGGCATCCTTACACACATAGACACACACACACACACACACACACACACACACACACACGCACGCAACTTCGCAAAAAACAGAATGAATGCTGTCAGCTGTGAGAAGGACCGGTGAAAAACAAAAAAAAAAAAAAGTTCAACAAAGGACTTCACTGAGAGAATTCTACCGACTGGTCGTAAGGTGTTATTGCTGTTGTTATTGTTGTTGTTGTTGTTAGGCAATGGCAAAAAAGCAAAACCGAATTGTTGCCACTAAAAGGCTTTACTTCTTCTACACCAAAAGTGTTTTGTCGCTCTGTTAATGACTGGCGAGTGGCCGAAGTGTGCCTCTCTCTGTGTGTGCGTGTGTGTGTGAGTTTCCCAAAGAAGAGGGGGGAAAGGTGTTGTTGCAAAAATGTAATCGCATTCGTCTAATTGCTACTGTTATGATGGAAATACATTTGGGCGATAAAACGAAAAAAAGTTGGTTTGTTTTTGTTGAACATTTGTGAAAATTCGGCAAAGTGGATAGCTGTGAAAAAGCGTTCTTGAGACTTACCTCGTCCACTGCGTCCGACAAAGCGCAGATCGTTGAATTTGGCGACTTGATTCTTCATCACGGCCGTGCAATTGCGCAGCTCGGCGCAGAAGTTCTCATCGTTGCCCGCCCGGACCGTCACCATGGTGCCGTCCATGATGTCGCCCAGCGAAACAACCTTGAAGGCGACCGGCAGCGTTTTGTTCGATCGCCAATGCGGCGGCAGCACCGTGCAGACGAAGAGCGGACTGCTGGTGCGTATCAGCTCGCCGGGATGCTCGGTTAGGAAGTCGCCCAGTGTTCGCTCCGCGAGTATGTCCGAGGTCATCTTTGTGTATGCTTCGTTCAAAAGTTGGGCGGCGGTCGGTGGTGTGTTTTGATCGTTGCTGCTGTTGTTGTTGTTGCTGTTGGTGTTGTTGTTGTTGCTTGTTGAGCCATTTGTTGGGCCATTGTTGTTGCTATTCGAATTGTTATTGTTGTTATTAGAGCTATTGTTGTTGTTGTTGTTGGTTGCGCTTGTCGAATTCGCTGATGAATTCGTTGTTGTTGTTGTTGTCAAATGCATTTTGGCAATATTAGTTAATGTGGATGAGCTGTTGTTGTTGTTGTTGTTCTTCTTCTTCTTCTTCTGCGTCTTTTTGCTGACTTATTTTGATTGTATTATTTTCTTCCTTGGCAATAATTACATTTGTTCCATTGAACTAAAACTGAAAATACAAAAAGAAATCAATTCGATACAAGTGAGTAAGTGTACGAATAATGTTCTGTTGTTTGAGCTTATGCTGAGAAATAATTAAATACGCTTTATCAAAGCGGCAGTAATTTGTTCATGTGTTGTGTCGAGTTAACCCATCGCATTCTTAAGATGAGGGTCAACAACTTTAGCAATATTTAAAATTCCACAATACACACACACACACACACAAAAGCATGTCCAACTAAA
Source organism: Phortica okadai (assembly GCA_034638295.1). Taxonomy (NCBI): domain Eukaryota; kingdom Metazoa; phylum Arthropoda; class Insecta; order Diptera; family Drosophilidae; genus Phortica; species Phortica okadai. The sequence continues at coordinate 40,917,962 of CM067848.1, read as the reverse complement.
ACACGTGTGGTCAGTATTTTTATATTGGTCTATGTACATATACATATGTATGTTTGTAACATTGTAAGCACACTGACATTGCTGTTGCTGTTGTTGTTTGTTGTTGTTGCTGTTGTTGGTACGGGATGACGGCATAAATGAAATACCACAGACGGGGTTCAAAAAACCCAAAGTCCAATTAAAATTTAACTACATCAAAGCAGTAGCAGTTAGTTTGCTTAGGTCTAGAAGTCGCTGTGCGGCAGAGAGAGAGAGAGAGAGCGTGTATAAAAAAATACAACAAAGGCTTGAAAAAAAAACAAGGAGATATGTTAACCGGATCAACAGCAGCTGAGGACACGTTCGGCTATTTGAAAAAAAAAAAAAAACAAAAAAAAGAATGTCAAGGCACGTAAACGTCGCAAATTGAAACAATTTCCGTGCTGTCCAGACGCCAAGCGAGTGAGCTGAACGACCGAAATGCCTTTGGTCGCCGTCGGAGCAAGGGACCAGTCAGCCCAATGGGTATGTTGTCAGCAATTCAAACAGCATGGTTATTGATACCCACCGACAATTGACCTTGCGACATGTGATGGCGGACAGCATGACACGCGGCGTGACAAGGAGCAAACAAGGAGCGGGCAAGGCGCGCGCGCATCGACCAGACGCGGAAGTCACAAAACCATGAATTTTGATTTACCAGAAACGATAACTCAAACTAAGTGAGCGTCTATGGAAAATGCGTTGCCAGTGAGAATGGTGACGACGACAACGACAACGACAACAGTAACAACAACAACAACGATGACGATGACGATGATATTGGATAACGACGACTGGAAAGAGCCAACAAAGGTGACAAAACCGCTCATGACGCGCGCGGTGTAATATAAAGCATAGAGAGGCGCGAACGCATATGGTCAGCCAGCCAGCCAGCCAGCCAGCCAGACGGACAAACGGACAAACGGACGGACGGACGGAGGAAGGGTCTGTTAGTTGAAGAAAAAACATTCTATACAAACCAAAGCAAAGCAAAGCCAACTGAACTGAACTGAGTTGAAATCGAGTCCAAATCGGGGGGAATAATTCTATGTGTGTATGCGTGAGTGTGTGTGTGTGTGTGTGTGTGCGTAAGCAAAACGTTTAATTCTTGTGGCGTGCTGTGTGTCTGACGAAAAGAAAAACTAAAAATGGCGCAGCGTAGTAAAAAATTGAAGGCGTCAGAGTGGGCGGTTAGTAGAGACAGAGACAGAGACAGAGAGAGAGAGAGAGAGGGAAATTCTAAAAAAAGGCACATCACTTTCGCTACACGCCATGGCTTGGAACGCGCCACGTTGGACACGAATGAAACGCACAGTGAAAGACAGAGAACGATATATTTTTTTTGCTGTTTTCTTTACGATACCATTTCAACCAAATGCTTTGATCGTTGGTTTTTATACTCTTCACGTATGTGTACAGTACTATAACTTTGTCACGGAGCTTGTCACACCGCGAAGGAGATATTTTTGTATACGATATTGCGCTGCCGGACATGTTTCCAAAGACATGTCCGGCCGAAATTAAGAATTTCTATAATTCCGGAAGCCAATGAGCTAAAACAATGAAGCTGGGAGTGGCACTAAAAAAAGGGCGTGAAGAGTATTTAACTTGCGGCAAGGCCGAGTGATTTTTTTTGCTGTTATCATTTTTTGTTTTTTTTTTATCGCGTATGTTCTTTTGGCCAGAAGTCAACCATGAGCTGTGGCATTTTTAAGTAATTTTCATCGGTCAGAAAGCAACGGATTGTAGCAGAGCGGCGGGCACAGGCGTTGGTCAACGAGGACACGTCAATCTTTGATGATACATGGAGCGACATTTGTAATTTCGTTTTTATACCCTGCACATACAGTGTGTCAGGGTATATTAAGTTTGTTGAACGAAATGTATGTAACGCATAGAAGGAGGGGAGGGGGACCCCATAAAGTATATATATTCTTGATCAGGATGACAAGAGAAATCGATTGAGCCCTGTCCATCTGTCCGTCCGTCCGTCCGTCTGTATTCACCAATGGTTCTCGGAAACTGTAAAAGCTAGAGACTTGAAATTTGGAGGGTAGACTCGTAATGCTTGGCACTCCATCAAGTTTGAATGGTTTAGTGCCACGCCCACTCCTTCCCGCCCAACCAGCACCGCCCACTTTTTGAAAACGTTATAACTCGAACACCCGAAGAGATAGAAACATGAAAGTCGGTATGTAGACTCAGCATGAAGAGTTCTACAAAACTGCATACCACAATTTTTCCCCCTCCCCTTGATTTCCCCTCCCCCAGTTGTTTTCTATAAAAAGCAATATCTCCAAAACTAATAAAGGTATGAACATGAAATTTTGTATACAAGCTCAGTAAATACATATCTTTAAAACTGCATACCACAAAATTCCCCCCTGTTCGAAAGTTACCCCTCAATGACCTACAAACTCAAATTTTTCGTAAATTCCACTTTTTTTGACCAATTTATTTGATATTTTGAACAATATTCGATCGGGCGATGTCAAATCAACATTTTTTTGTAGATTTAGGGTGTTGCACCACCTACTGTGTATGCAGGGTATTATATTGTCGAGTATACTCGACTATAGCGTCCTTACTGGTTTTTTTTTTGTTTTTTTCGTGTTTTTGTTTGATTGTTTATGCAGGACTTTCAGATGTCGAACAAGAGTCGTTGATGTCCTTGTCCTTGTTGGTGTTTTTGTTCAAGTCATACTTGTTGTTTTTGTTGTTGTTGCTGTTGCTTGTTTCGGGTAACATGGCACACCTTTAACGAACGCTGAAAATCAGTGAACAACAACAGAACATTCGAAGTCTTATTTGTGACGAACGAAACGAAAACGCCAACAGTGAAAATACGAAAAGCGTAAACAAAAAAAAAAGAAAATCAGGCATAGAATGCACGTACGTACATGTGTAGTTGACGATGACGATGACGATGACGATACCATTGGCGACGACGACAATGAGGATGACGTTGACATTCGGATGGCAGGCCATGCGGTTTGCAAATGTGCGTGCAACCGCTGCGTGAGCAAAACGATTGAGCGAATTGTTGTTGTTGTTGCTGTAGCTGTTGCTGTTGGTGTTGGGCAAACGCTTAAAGTGACAAAATATGCAAGTATCAAACCGCAAGTTCTCACCCATCGGTCCGCAATCATTTTGACACTGGTCATCGTCACCAAATAAACTCAACGTTGCCGACGACAATGACGCTTAACTACGACAAAGCTTGACAACACACACTCACACACGCACACGCATTTACTCACTCACCGGCTAACTGGGACAGGCGTGCAGGCGGTTGAATGGACAGACGAGAGTCGCCTACGGGAAAGGACATCGCGTGACCACAAAAGATGCCACCGGCTGGGCTTTCATGCCGCATTCTCGTTAAACAATTGTTTCTCTGCATGTTGCAAATCCGTTAAAGGCACACACACACACACACACACTGACTGACTGGCCGCTGCATAAATCAATCAATGAAATCTACACATGAGAGACAATTGATTTGGAGCTCTCATGGAATTCTTTAAGAACTTCAATCTCCAGATCGTTCCTAAAAAAAACTCAAGCCTCGATTAATTAAAAAGAGAGAGAGAGAGAGAGAATTTTGCACAAACCCAAAACAATTAATGATTTAAAGCATTTTCGAAGCGAAAATGATTGTGGGCGAGCATTTAAGGAACTTGTACTGTGTAAGTCTAATTTACTGCTAATAGCACACAATTTTTGGCCTACAAACAAGCCACTTAACGAGAGCATTTCAGAATCTAAATCCAAATCAAAACCAAAAACAAACTAAGCTAAACCAAAGACAAGTCCAACAAACCCTCAAACATGCGTAGAGATGCACACGCACACGCACACGCACACAGACACATAGAGACCAAGGACTCACATTAGAAACGTTAACATGCACGTACTGGCAGATACATAAACTTACGATGACGATAACTTCATCAAGCAGGCCACACATCAACCAAACAGAGAAATCTCTGCTTGGATTTTTCAGTAGTAGTAAGTCATGGCAAAGCGTTGCCGGTGGGGAGGGGGGGGGGGGAGGCGGATAGCTGCACAAAATGCAATTTTTCACTTTAACATACACACCGACACTCATACAGTATATGTATGTGTGTATGTATGCATGTGTCTAAGAGAAGAAAATACAATCAACACCCAAAACGACCTCAAAAATTTTAAACGCCTACTGCGTGCAGCAAATCGGACGCTTGAACATGCAACTCATACGATTTTTAGTTGAGTGAATGCAAGCATTTCGCCACTGGACACCGGACATCGGACACTGGACACTGGACATCGGACACTGGACACGAGAGAGACTTATAACGCCACTTTAAGCACAAAAATAAGCCAAATGAATGCAGGCAAGTGACTATGCCGCTATGACTAAGTGAGTGAGTGAGTGAGTGAGTGAGTGAGTGTGTGAGTGTGTGTGAGGCTTGTTGCAAGAGGCAAGACAAAAGTCGTTGCAATCAGCATAAATTGCATTTCCGCCTTTCGTAAGGCACGCGTCGGAGCCAAAATATTGTCGCACGGACAGACAGACATGAGCAGCACACGGACAACACTTTGAGTGTGGTGGCACTGTTTGAGCACGCTGACTGCGTGAGCGCAAGAACAGTAACGAGTGCGTGACAAGCACAACCTCGAATTGACCAAAAGTCGAGTTGCTATTGTGGGTAACAGCAACCAAAGACGACCGATGCCAATAGTCAACAACATGCGTGCAGCAACAAACAACAAACGACAGTCAACGGCAACAGCAACAGCAACAACAACAGCAACATGCACATTGACAAGGAAAATGACATCAACAAGAACAAGAACAACGACAACGACAACGACAACGACTGTGAGAGGCTTGTAGAGGCATGCGGGCTCATAAGTATAACGGAATGGAACATCAGCCAGTTTTGTTTACGTAGGCGTCGACAATGTCATCATCGTCGTCGTCATCGTCAGCGTCAGAGTCCTCGTCCTCGTTGTCATTGTCGTCATTGCGCTCATCATCAAAATTGTACAGCAACAGTAACAACAGCAACAACAACTCATTACGTTGGCCAAAGGAAAATTTTCACTCGCCGTCTGTTGAAGTTAACGGGTTGTGTTTTTTTTTTTTGTACGCAAGTGTGCAGTGTGCATCCAAAAATGCATGCACATGTATGTTACATAAGCTCGACCTCAAACGGTTGGCTAGGATTTCGTCTAAGGCTGAAGGCAAAGCTCCTTGTTGCCGCTGATTGACCAAAGTTGACCGAAAACTTGGCATTGTCGGTCAATTTTTGGCCAAAAGAATGCAACACGCACTCGTTCGGTCCGTCCGTCCGTCCGTCCGTTTGTCTGTCCAGCTGTTTTTGCATGCATTTTCTTTCATTTTCAGAGAAAATCCTCTCACCCACACATGCACTTTCTGCTATTGTTCATCAGCTTGGATTTCATTGCATTCCGTAAACAGGAACACAAACTGCACGACTAATGCAACGACAAGAAAACCAACAACAACAACGACAATGACAACAACAACAACGACTGTTTGCCTAAGCATGACTAGACGAAAAATATTATCTTGCCGTCGCATGCTACTAACGCCACCGGCACCCACACCCTTCACCGTGGGAAACTGCGTTCTGGCAGTTGTTCCCCAAATGCAAGGCCCCCTTAATCGGTCGCTTCATCTTTCAACACACTTTTCACTTTCGTTGTGTGTACATGTCTGTCTACGTAACCCAAACAATAGACGGGGTCAGGGACAGGGACGGGGACTTGTCATTGCATCAATTTATGCTCGTTGATTTTGCTTTTGGTCAATTGTTCGGTTTGGTCATTTGGCTGTAAAAGGTTCCGCAGACGAACACATGTTGTTGTTGTTGTATCAATGTTGTCATTAGTATGCCGGAAATAAGATTGTCGCCACAAAGTTAGTTGATTTAAGAATTAAAGCTCCTCTGTGTCAATTTGCCGTCGATGAGTTGGATTGAGCTAAGTCATACGTGATTTCTTTTGAGTGAACATTTTCTATGAACCATACCAGAAAGCCGCTACAGTGGTTGACGAACAGATCGCAGTTTTCAATACGACTTTAATGTTGAAGTTAAAGTGCTCCAACGTTCTGAAGACTTTTCACACCTCAACACTTGGCAATAATGTAAAGTAGCTACGTGATTCGAAAATTGTTGATTAATCGCCTAAACTACCCTGATTATATTAGAGGAAACTGATTAAAACGCCTTGCAAATGAAGAGCCTTGAATGGCACTCATGCAGGAAGGAATTCTTGTTGGGAATGGTTCAAAGGCAGGAATATTGCGCTTGCCAACATGTCAGACACAAAGTGCAAAGCTTCAAGAGTCTGAGCTGCTGTGTCTGTGTGCGTGTGTGCGTGTGTGCGTGTGTCATCTGTCAACTGTTAAATATTGGAGTTGTAGAAAAACTTGCTAAGGTGTAAATGACGATAGGATAAGGATGTTGTTTAGTACGGTGGAGGGTCGGGCGGTGCATTAAACTGCAAAACGAGCAATCAACATCAATTTTAGTTCTTGACCATAGCCTTGCTACCGATTGAAGTGTCAACAATATTTTTACTCGTCGACACATAAGCAAACCTACACACACACACAAACAAACGTTATCATGAAGTCTCTTTAGGATTGATATCATGCTAGCAGTAGACTGCAACAGACTCAAGGCACCCCAACTGACAGCAATGTCAAAACAATGTACGCACTAGAAGTCATTTAATTTGTTAAACTCTCTCACTCTCTCTCTCTCTCTCGCTCGTTCAGTCCCTCTAACTCTTTCTTGCATTGCGTGTGTGTGTGTGTGTGTGAGTCTGGATTTCTGAGTGTGTGTGTGGTTGAGTGGGCTTGTTTTGCTTTTGGGGCTTTGTCATTTATAGTATGTTGAGAAGGGCAGCATCTCTGACAAAGGTGACATTCGAGGAGTAAAATGCAGCTGTGGCAAGTGCAGTGTAGAATATGCTAGAGAACAGCGAGCGGTAGGAGTAGGCGAATGCAGTTGCAACGATGCATGTGTCTGCGGTTTGTGTTGTTGGTATAGCAGTAGCAGCAGTAGTTGTTGTTTGCTGTTATTATTGTTGTCGATGTTGATGTTGTTGTTGATGTCGTTGTTGCTGTTGCTGTTGCTGTTGCGTTTGCCTTTGCTTCAGCTTCAGCTTTTGTATCGACCATTATAATTATGTTTCATGATAATATAGCTATGCCCATACCGCCACCAGACCCACGCCGAACCATCTTGACACCGCTCATTGTCCGTTCATTTGTACGCCAGACTATCCATCATGCAGTGCATCTGTCCATTCAAGCATGCATTCATTTAAGCAATCTTTCACATGAGTATTACGCTCGGATTTTCATGTTGTTGTCGTCGCCGTCGTTCTACGTCGTTGTCATCGTTTGTATTTGTTGTTGATGTTGGTGTTGGTGTTGGTGTTGGTGTTGGGTGCACAGACAACAGCACGTATATGTGTAAGTGTGTGTTTGAGTGTGTGAAGTGTCATCACCGGAAATGCAAATTATGTAATGTGTCAAGTAACCGGAAAATTCATTTTAATTGCCGTAGAAATGCAATATTGCACTTAACTTTCGTCGCACCCACACACTCTCTCCACCGTCGGCACCCACTCGTCTTAACTGCATCATGCATGTTGCGGTACATGTCGGCTTTAAGTCGTACACCTTCAACCTCATTTTCGAGTACTCCATGCATATGCACATTGAACTTAAAAGTGTCGATGAAGAACAAAAGTATCGAAGTTTCAGGCACAATTTCACAGACTGAGTAAAGTTAACTCTATGCTGTGTTTTTGAGTTGAGTTCTTTCCCCTGTTTTTTTTTCTAATTTTTGTTTTATTCAATTTACAAACAAGTTTCCTCAAGTTTAATCAAGAGCCACAAATCAACTCAAACTTTAGCAGAGCTGCCATCATTTATTATGACATTTATGGCTACTTCGCTTACAGAAAAATAAACAAAAGCTGCCATTTGGCCACCAAAAGGTGAACCCGATCCGAACCGAGTTGCATCTGGGTGGCAGCCAATCAGTTCGTCACCAACACCAACACCATCACCATCATCGTCTTGGGCAATCGGCAACAATAACAACACTCACGCCATTGTTTACATTCAACAGTCGCCGTTGACGTGTAGTCATCATCATCAGCAGCAGCGGCAGCAGCAGCAGCAGCAGCAGCAGGACCACCCACGCCCACTGCGATCATGTATGCGATCGACCGCCCTAATTGCCGGCCGGGCTCGTCTCTCCGTCCGTCTGTTTGTCGCTCGCTTGTGCGTCGTTGCCGCCTTTGATTTCGGTCTGTTTTTATGACTTTTGTCATGCGCCTTAAATTGTATATATGTAGATATATATATATATTTTTTCATTTTCTTTGAGTTCATTGCTTATTTGCTTTGTTTATGGTAATTAAATTTATTCGTTTCCGTATTTATGCACTTCATACTGACGCAATTTCTGCAGATCGACTTTTCAACATTCCCATCGTAATATCAACTTTGCATTATAAATAGATCTTCATTTCAATTGAGTCTCCGTCTGTCTGAGAACATATGTTACACACGATATTCAGCGATGGTAAAAAATATCATCTCTTTTGTTTTATAGTAGGCAGACATTAAGGTGCTTCAAGAGTTACATATTGCGTGGATTTAGGCAGAGAACTTAGACATCTTCTGCTCTCATAACTAAGCAAAGCTTAGTGAAAACAGCCATAGCCGTTGAGGGAGATTGGAAACCGGGCAATGTCTCAACTATCGAATCATCCCGATTACAGGATTTTTTACTTTTGCTTAAAATTGTATAATGATTATAAATAAATTTCAAGCCAGATTTATAAAGAACGGATTGAATTTGTTTTTATTGTTCGTATACAATTTAAAAACAAGAAAAATGTTTATCGTAAATTTGGGTCTTCAACTTATTTGCCTTTAAATCCGAAGAAGAAGAAGTTATAATACTTACAACTAATACGCGAGTCCGGATTACACACTGGATAATGATAATGAGCAGTTTTACGTTATGGGAGCTTTCACTATAGTTAATTGACGGACGGCAAATGTATAATCTAACAGTCGGGCGGTTAAAATAAATTTAAAAGTCAATCTAGTTGACACACATTTTTCTTCTGCCTTGGCAGATATAGGACACACATAAAGATTAACCAGAGTCTCTCTCCTTTTGCTGAGCACATTCACACTTTTAAGTAATCACAAATACTTACTAACAAGAGTCAAGTGATGCTGATCGCAATTGTAAAAGCATTTAAAATTTTTACACTGTATTCATTTAAAAAAAAATATATCATATCTTTTTCACTTCTTTCAAAATATTTGCGTTTTTTTAAGTAACTTTTTTCTATATTTATTTTATTTTTTTTGCAGAAATGAGCGGGAAATTGAACCTGTTTCGAGCCGTGCGTTCCTCTGATTGGTTCGCTTAGTCAATAATGCACTTGACATGAAAAGACATAATTTATAAATAAAATTCAAAAAAGTTAAAAGACTTGGGTACGGCTTTCAGGATTGTTAGGATCGTGCGCGGGCTGGTGAGAGGTCACAGAAGATTGGCGTAGCCGTGTTATTATCGCGTGTATCGACACCGACGCGGAGCCACGTTCGGCTTGTGTTGCTGTTGTCGGCCGAGATATTAGCCAAGCTTATCTTGGTTGAATAACGTTCGCGTAATTTCATTGGATTGAACATTTTGCGGATTGTTATAAATGTGGTATATCTATGTTGTTGTTGTGGAGTTAGCATGTGTGTCTTCTTTGAGTCTGTTGCGCTTTAACAAGGAGTCGTTGTATGCTGCTCTTGTTTTGGTTCCGTTTGAGGATAACATTACTGTAAACATTGTTGTGTTTGCTTATCTTTTTGTTTTTATAGTTAAGCTCAAGGCGTCTTACATATGCCACACACGCTGATACGCTCAAGAAGTCACTCATTTTCAAAAATGAATGAGTGAATGAGCAAAAGAATCAACGAATGCGATACAACTCATATATGTTTGTATACGTGTGTCTGTGTTTGTGTGCGCGTATTCTAACGGATGAGGATGTTTTTAATTAGTCTCAATACACATGTGTTAGCTCACTCACGCAATCACGCAATCACTCACTCGCTCACTTTATTTTTTATTCCGCGCTCTTTTTCACTTGCACTTTTAGATACAAATGCACTCAAACGAGCCAAATCTGATTTTACTCTTTTCTCACTTGGCAACAGTTTAACACACGCTCTCAATTAGCAAATTAAAATACACAAACACATACAATTACAAACAGACACACACACACACACACACACGCACATGACAATTCACTTTAGCTTTCTATGCGATTCTCTGGGGAACTTGACTCGATTGCAGATTCCTTTACAGTTTTTAACCCTTTGGCAACTACAAAACAACACTCAAAAATCGCTCAACGAACAAATTAAATACTCAAATTTCACTCACTCATACACACTCAATACACATACACACATTAAGTCACACAGATAGAATTTGGAGCCCATGTCATGTTCAAAATGTGCTCAGAAATGCAACGCGTTTGTGCATGCATATTTCTGACTTTGTTTGATTGCGGATTTGTGCTTATATGTGTTGTGTGTGTGTGAGGCGGAAGGGGCTGTGTGAGATTTGCAGGCGGTCAATTTTACATGCTCCCAAGGGTGTTTAGCACTTTGTTTCTTTTTTTTTTTATTTCAGCTACTGTTCAGTGTTGATACTCAGTGCTGATTTTGCACTACCACCAGCGCCCACGCCTCAAAGTTGTCTTTGCTTTTTCTGCTTCAGCCAACCCGCAAACGAATCACGTAACCGACCATGTTGTTCTCTTGAATTATTTTAACACTTAGTTTTTTTAAAGTTTTTTTGAATATTTTACTTACCTCCCCCCTATCCCCCATCCTTCACTCAGCGATGCCCTTTGATCGCTTACTCTTTCACACTCACTCACATGCGCCTTGTTTGCCACACTCACACATATTGGAAAATAGCTCGCTTTGATTGAGTTTCGTTTGGACTCCTTTCTCTCTGCAACCCGAATATTTTTCACACTTTTCCAATGCATTTTGTTGCACTTTTCTTTGCCGAACGTGTGAGTGCAGCTATGCTGCAGTGCTGCAGTGCTGCAGTGCAGTACGACGTGGCAGCGACGCCGACGGCAGTAACAGATTTTAAGTTATTACCAAAAACTAACCACGTTTTGTGGCATTGAAGTTGTGTGGAATAATATTGGTAGACCCAAAACTTGTTGTTGATTTGCTGACGTATTTATTGTTGTTGTCGTTGTCGTTGTCGTTGTTGTTATTTTTCGGTTTTATTAAGGCGCAATTTCAAATTTGCCAAACACACACAAGACACACACACACTCATAGATACATATATACATATCTACATGTATGTATATTGGCCTTTTTAGTACGTTTCGATTATCTTGTAATTTAGTTGCGTGTGATTTGTGGCAAATAGAAAAATGTTGGCTTTGTTGCTCCTTCTCTAAATGTGTGTCTCTGTCATGACACATTTGATTTGATAAAACACGCATTTAGATTGCTTTTTGAAAAGAAAAAAAGAGCAAAATGTCTTTGTTTAACCGCAATTTGTTTATTTCTTTGTTTGTAATTTTATTCGTTTAACACAACAAGCCCTTTTTGCTGTAACAAAACCAGTGGCCCATGGGGACCTCGATTAGTATTAGGTGGGAGACACCATAAAGTATGTATTGGACGATAAATAACGACGAAAAGTCAGATCCACATCTACAATTGCCCTCTCTGGGTTTCAATGTCACGTTTTGGGAACAAATCCTCAATAATTCAAAACATACAAATTATAATAGTCCGAAATCTCATGAAATGTTTTGACCGACATTGTACAGAATAAAAGGCACAGATTGTCTCTTCTTTTTTATTATCAAGTTTAATAATTAAAAAATCTTTTTCTTTTTCAAACAAAAAAAAAAAAAATTACACTTGCAAACACGTTCAATTGGTCAATATATACAAATATATACGTGTATGTATATGTTTTTGTTTTTGTTTTTGTACAACAAGTGCAAATGTAAAGCTAAGAAGGATTGGCGACATGTTGAAAAAATTGTCAACAATGTGTGAACGACAATAAATATGACATAAAGACAAACCAACAAACAGATACACAGACAGACAGACAGACAGACAGATAGACAGACGGAAGGACAGAGAATCAACATCAATTACAATAACAACATACAAATTGTAAAGTTACACTTACACATCTGAAATTTCATTCAACGGCTGAAAATAAATGACATCGCGAAAATTTGTTAAACAAAAAATCAAAAAAAAAAAAAATTATAAAAGAAAATGAAAAAAATTCTGCGACCACAAATGCGTGCGGTCGAGGGGTGTACCATGGGTGTGGAGCCAGACGTATGTGAAACGAAGTCATATGAAATGCACAAAAGCGCAACAAACGAAAACGAAAAAAAAAAAAAAAAAAACAGAATGGGAGCTACTTTCAGCTTTGCCGAAACTTATATACTCTTGCAAGCATTTTCCCAATTATTTTTATTGCCAAATCCGTCGTTTTCGTCGTACATTTTCCAATTTGTCTTAAAGAAAGCAATACAATCCTTCGAGACAACATTTTGCGATCCTCTATTTCATTGACTTTCAGAGAAATCGCATTTTTAAGTTTCTCTCTATATGGGCAGTATCGATATTATAGATTATAAAACTTTGGAATATGGTCAAGGAGTAGTAAAAATGCATAATTGCAAAGTTTCATATGTTTATATTTAAGAACAAAATAGTTTTTCAAACAAAAACCGAATTTTTGAGTGATTGTTCCTATGGGAGATATACGCTACAGTTGTCCGGTCTTCACCGAATTTGAGTATGATTTATTGACGTCCAATATGTTCTTGTTTAAAAAATTAAGGTGACAGCTTTTTTTTGCAAAAACCTCATTTTTGATCGACCGTTCTTATGACAGCTACATGCTATAGTGATCCTATCAAGCTGATTGTCACAATTGTCGTGATTTTTGTCAATATCGTTAAAATAGAGCGAGCAATTGGTATTGGAACAGACATGGTTATATCAACTTGTCTCGTCGAGCTGATCAAGCATACACCATATATGCTCTATATATAGTCGCAAATGTCTATTTCTCTGCGTTCCAAACTTTATCACAAAGTTAATGTACTTTTGCAAAGGTATAAAATAAAAAAAAGAAACGAAAAAAAATTACATTAAATAAAAAAGGAATGTGAATAAAGCGAAACGAAGCCCAGTTGAGTGTAATAACAACGAGAGTTGTTGAAACAAAAACAACTTTCTGGACTGGACCGCAAAGGTTGTTGCTTCATCATCCTCCAAGTACTGTAACGTGTCGCTTGATAAAGAGACACAGACACACAGACAGGGACGGAGACAGAGACAGAGACAGCCACGAACAACAACAGAGAGTCATGGAATTGTAATGCAACGGAAACGCGTTTGGCCATAACTGGGCACCTCACGCCCACGCCTGTGCTCTGAACAAAAGTCAAACGAAACGTGAAAAATGCAACGGAAACAAACGCCAAAAAGATGAAACAACAACAACAACAACAACAGCAACAAACAACAAACAGAAAAACAAACAAAAAATCAATAGAAATCTCGGTTCGCATGCATTGCATTGACCGTGTGCACTCTCCGTGCGGGAGGTGAGGGTCGGGACGTTGTCGGTGGTGTTGGGCAACGCTGCGTGCTGTCGGTCGAAACACGTTGACTCGCGAACGAATCGAAAAATGAATTCGACAAAAGTTGTGTTCATGGCAAAAAAGATATGCACACTTCCGTTGGCGAGCATCCGTTGGCCGTTGGCCGTTGCCTCGTTGGTTGTTGCCACGTTGCCTCGTTGCACTTGCAATCGTCAGCAACACTTTGTTTTCTTTTCTTTCGTTTTCTTTTTCTCATTTTCGGTTTACATGTATGTGTGTATTTTCGGGCTTTGCTGTTGTTTCTGTTGTAGTCCCTGTCGTGTGAACATTTTCAATTGCAGTCCACGGTCGCTGGAGTTGGACGCAGCGGCCGCAAACGTCGCTGGCATTTAAATGGGCCTATGGTCGTTTATCGTACTTCTTCGATTTTTTGGTCAATTTCGTGGCAAATAAAATGCAAAGCACTGTAAGCCATCGTGCGTGACAGCGACGGTGCTCGGCGCTTGCATTTTGTGTGGCCTTTGCTGCTGCTTGTATGCCAGTGGCATAAGCTTCTTTTTTTTATGAGCTGCCGACGAACTTGTTGACAACATGCGTCTCACCACACTGCCCTTCACGCTCACTTCACTTCATTTTACACACACTTCTTTTTTGCATTCATTTTGGAGTTTTTGCAGTTTTCTTATGTGTCCTTTTGTTGATGTTGATGTTGATGTTGTTATTGTTGTTTTCTTTGATTTCTCTTTTTGCATTTTGAGGCCAACATTGAGGCCACGAATCGTGTTGGTTCATGTTCTTTTCTTTTTTGTCTTTTTTGCTGTTGCTGTTGTTGTTGTTGGTTTTCTGTTGTTCCCAACTCAGAGATGAGTTAAATTCGGTTCATCCTTTATGTTTTTCGCTATTTTTTTTGTTTGTTTGTTTCGGCTTCAAGTGGAACTCAATGTTCCGCCATGCTTGGCTGAGGTTTGCCGACAAAAGTGGCAGGCATATCGCTCGGTAGTATGTATGACTGAGTAATGTGTTAAACGGAGGTGTTACGGCTGTGCCGACGATTACGGCGACGTGCAACACATGCTTCTTTGCTTATTTGTCTCGCTTGTTGTCTCTCTGTCTGTCCGTCTGTCTGCCCCTCCTCGAATCATATCGGTTCATTCGCTCGTTTCGTTTCGAATTTGGCCTGGCTTGTCCGGCCTTCATTCTTTGGCTTTGGCTTTGGGTGACACGGAGTTTCGGGCGCTTTCAGTTGCATTTCGCGTAAAAAATTTATGACCATGTTAAAGGAGTTGCCGTGCTCTTGCGTCGAGTCGAGTTGCGTTCTCGCTTTGCTTTGTTTTTTCCACATTTCGTTCTTTTTTTTGTTGTTTTTTTCAACAGCTTATTAACATTTTGTCGCCCATCAATAAAAATAACATTAAGTATTTTGCGGTTTGTTCTTGTTGTTTTTCTTTTATAAATAAATAAGAATCACAAAATGTGAAAGCAACAAAAAAATAAGAAGAAAAAATCAAAATTTCGTTCGTGATAATCAGTGTGGATTTGTATTTTTAAAATCATATATCAAACAAGATTGTGAGATTATTACGTATACGTCATATTAAACCTCTTTGCCTTGTGTAATGAAAACCAACGATGAACTTTTTATAAAGCATAAAGCAGCAGGCCTGTATTGAGCATGTTCTTTTATGAACTTTCGGGCTGACCAACACACACACTCACACACACACACACACATGTGTATGTGTATGTGTTAATAAACACACATATACTTCACATATGCATGTACATATGTACACAAACATTCTTTTGTGCACGATTAATGTGACCGCTACAGCAAATCGATTTAATTTCTGTAATGCGAAATACGAAATACAAGTGCAATGAGTGAGCGAGACAGCGCATTCATAAGGAAGCAAAGATATTAAATCCTCTTTGTACTGCAGCGGCATATTTAAGTTGCCGATTAAGCAATGCGCTTAATGTCCAATACACTGCCTCCCCTCCCCCGCCTCCACCCCCCGGCCAACCAATACGCAGCGAACAGCGCCCACAAAATGATGCTCAACGCCAGCTGTGCGCCCAACATGGCCAGTAACGCAAACAAATGACAGCGACAACAACAACAACAACAACAGCAAACAAAATGGCAAAAAAAAAAAACCAACAGAACATTAAACATGTTTTCAAAGTACCAGCGAGCGTGACCGAACATTGAATACCCTTCAGAAACAATACACAAATATAAACTGCCGTATGTGCTCTATGTCACTGTTTAACATAGGAGTAAACAATATTATTTATTTTTGTTCTATTTTACATTTAAAAACAACTCGAACTCAGAGCAACTTTTATCGTTCCTCTTCTATTTTTGGACATTAAACAAATATGGAAACGAAAATGTTCAGCACACGTTTGCTAACATTGGAAGGATGTATAACTTATTTAAATACTTACAACTTTTTAAGCCGTATGCAAAATCAGATAACCAACCACCTGGCTACCGACCGTCTGTCCGACAGACAGATCAGCAAAATGAGCGACCTGAAGCGGACGGCTTGTTTCCGTTAATAAACTACCAACAATAAACCAACATCAGCAGCAACAACACCAACAAAAAAAAAATAAATAAAACCAGCAACAACAACAATAACGATGTGACAATAACAAAGGAACAGGAACAGTTGCTGGTCGCATTTTAAATGCTTTTAATTGAAACTGCAAAAACCTTGATAAGCAATACAAACCAAATTGACCGACGCGCCAGTCAGACGGCTCAGCTCAGCTCGGCTCGGCTCGGCTCGATGCATGCCAAACAAGTGAGCTGAACTCAACGCAACTCAACGCAACGCAACTCGACTCGATTCATTTCATTTTGACTCGACTCTATTCGTTTCGACTGAACTCGATTTGACTAGAGTCAATGGATACGTCGGCGTAAGGCTCAACTGTATGACGGCACAGACACATACACACGAAGTCACATAGACTGACGGCCGGCCGGTTGGCCAACCAACCAACCAGCCCGCCAGCCAAACCAAACGGACAGATAGACAGACAGACAGTCAGACGGACAGTTTCAGCTTCCGTAGAGTGCATCGCGCATTCGGGCATATTTTAATGAATATTGGGGATTAAAGAAATTTGCGGATTTTATATTGAATTATGTATTTTTGGTTACTGACCAAAGACCGCTGACGTTGGCAGCCAACAGTATAACAACTTCGTTGGCAATTGTTGGACACTCGAACCGAGTCGCGGGACGGCACATGACGGTTGAACGGATGGCGAACAACCCATGAAAGCGCTAACTGAGCTGAATACTGAAATGCAACTGAACAACAAAAAAACCAATGGGCGCTCGTTCGTTCGTTCGTTGGTTCGTTCGTTCGTATATTCATTTCTTTGTCGCGCGTTCGATGATTTATTAAGTCATTAGCACTTGTGCGGATTATCATTCGCTGTTCGTTCGTTTCTCTATGTAATGACAACAATAACAATGCAATACAATACAATAACAAAGAAAACAACTACAACAACAACACATAACTATCGTGATTATCATCATTGTCATTATCATTAACATCACAGCAGCAACGCTGACAATAATGGCAACACTTTGCCGCGACTGTCGTCTGTCGTTCCTGTCGTTTCAATGGCCGTCGGCCGTCGGCTGTGGCTGCGAAATGCTCGCCGCTGAACAACTTGTAATTCTTATTAATTATGTCTTTTTTCTGCCTACAGTTACTACTGCTTGATTGTTGTTGTTGCTGTTGTTGTTGTTGTTGTTGTTGTAATTGTAGTTGTTTATTCTGTTGTTGCGAAAAGGCAAACCGTATGAATATATTGTCAATACGAGCACCTCAAAGTATGCTACATAATTTATATTCATAATTTCATAGCTGTTTCACATGCTTACTACCCAATAGTTCGCCAAACTAGTAAAGTTTTTAGTTCAAAATCCAGATATTACTATAATATAATACTGTCTAAATTCTGTCCTAAATTCGATAGTTCAGAAATAGTTATAAACTATCGAAAATGGGACAATCCACCGAAGAGAGAACTGCTGGAAATGTAAGCACTTCTTGTCAATTTTATTGATAATTATCGTTGTTGTTTTTTTGCGTTTGTTTTTTTTTTTTATATATATAAAATATTCTCGGAATTTTCATTGTTTGTTGTTGTTGTTGGTGTTGCTTTTTGTCGTTGCTGAGGTGCATTAACGCGACAAATTAACTCGCTATCGCCACTTGCCCTAACCGAACCATCCTGTGTTTGTGTGTGTGTGTGTATGTGTGTGTATGTGTGCATTTGCATGTGTTTGCTTTTGGTTTTCTTGTTTTTGTTATTGTTTTTTGCAATATATTAATTAGTGTAAGTAATAATATGTAAAGGGATTTTGCTATTTTTGCAGCATAATGACAGTTCATTTAAATTATTGACAATTTAATGTCGGAATTTGTATTTAACAATGCACAAAAAATGGCAAAAAAAAAAAAAAACGATTGCTATTAATAACATGTCTGTCCGCCTGCCTGGCTGCCTAGCTGCCTGTCGGCTTGTCTGTCCATCAGTGTGTGGGTGTGTGTACATAAATACTTTGAAATAATCAATGCCGCCACTTAATTTTTTTAATCCGAGCAATAAACTTGACTTTAAATTTTGCATTCATTCTGCATTTAAAATGGCAAATTAATATTTGTTTTTTTTTTTTTTTGTTTTGCTTTTGTTTCGTTGATCAATTTTCAACTTATTCAGCAAAGAGACTTTGCCTGCCCGAAGTTTAGCTTGACGGTCACGCATATCCAAAACAAGAATCAAACTCACTCACTAGATCTTTCGCCAAGAATTTTTTGTGAAAATTTTTGAGTTGGTATCATCAAAAACAAACAAAATGCTCATTTTTGACCGACCGTTCCTATGATTTTTATATACAAACTGCATGCAAGGATAGGAAAATAGTTCTCGATTACTTTATATTGAGCGAGCAGTTGGTATTGAAACAGACAGACAGACCGACAGACGGATAGACGGACATGACTATATCAATTGGAGTCGTCCTGCTGATAAGGAATATCTCTATGTTGCAAACTTCATGACAAAGAAAGAAGGAATAAAAAGCCCAAGCTTTGTTTAACAACCGTCAAAAAAATAAAACGAATATTTCAATGCAATTAAAAATATGTCTCGCGGTATGCCAATTGGATATTCATGAAGAAACAATAAATTGAAAATTGTTCGTGAAAAATGCGTTAAAGTGAAAAATGTCAGAGTTGCTGGCATGAAAAAAAATTATAAAAAACAATGCACAAAAGGCCAAGTACAATTGCATCACTCGCACATTCATTATAATTATTTCTCTTTGGCATTCAAATGTCAGCAGCAAATAAGAATTTACGCATTTAATTTTAATTTGTAGTTTTGATCAATATTTGCATTTTCGACCGATTGTTCCTATGAGAGCTACAAATATCCTATAATTGACCGATCTTCACCAAATTCGCAGTGTGTCTTTATTGATGTCCAAGATGTTCTTGTGCAATTGAGATGATAGCTCTAAGTCCATAGCATTTTTTAAGCAAAAACCGCTTGCACTCCAAGCTCTTTTTTTTTGCTGCCATGTTTCCGCCAGCAAAAAACTGAATTTTTTCTACTTTTCTTTAAAATTTAGAAAAGAAAAAAAAAAGAAAAATAAAGTGAAGTAAGTGTTTTATTTTTCGATCATTTTTCACAGCCCTTCAAAACATGTGCCATCCTTGTCTTGGACCTGCTTTGTTATTGGTCGGTTGGACTTTTTTTTTGGATTTTGTTGTTTTCGTTTGTGGTCGCCATGTCGGTTGACCACTTCCAAATTTGAGACTCACACGTTGATGGACTCAAAAAAATCAAACAACTCAAACTCGCTCAAATGCATTCGCGCAGCCAACTCCTATCCCCTCTGACAGCAATGCTCTTGATACTCAAGCCACGCTTTTATTTGCTTTTTTGCCGGTGCAATTGCAATAACGCAGTTGTTGTTGTTGTTCTTGTTTTATTTGATTTTTAATTTTTTTTTATCATTTATTCTTTCTTTTTTCGTTATTGTTGTTTTTGGATTTTTTTTAGTTGGTTAACCGTTGAATTATCAATTTCGTGGTGTAACTTGTGGCGAATAAGTGCGGTTCACCAATGATTTTTCAAGGTTTAATGGCATTATTATACCCTGTACCTTATGGTATAAGAGTATATTAGTTTTGTGAACGTTTAAAAGAGACGTGAAGACCCTATAAAGTATACATATATATTTTCGATCAATATCAGAAGAGAATTCGATTTAGCTATATCAGTCTGTCTGTATGAACGCAATGATCTCGGAAACTATAATAGATAGAACCAAAATTGCTTCGCGGTGGGTAAATAAGGGGGTGAGGGGTAAATAAGTGGAGTCGTATTTTCTCGGTTGTCTTTTGAGATGGAAACATAATAGTGCATGAAGCTGACTTGAAGTCCAAAAAGATCAAATAAAAAAAAATGGGCATGAACACGCTACCATATAGTTAAAATTTAAAACGCATATATCTCGGGAACCATATATCCCACAACAATGAAATGTACTCTATTGGGTTAGAGTGCAATAAGAATAAGAAGAAGAATTACAGCCAAAATAGAAAAACGATATATATGTATCTGAATCCAGAAGATGAGTAAAAATCTAGAAGAGTAAAAATTGGTATGTATGATATTGAATGGAAATTAAAACGCCCTCAAACAAATATTACAAATTGAAGGTATAGGGTATTTCGAAGTCGAGCACTCTCGACTGCAATTCTTTATTGGTTTTTGCTTTTGTTGATGTTCATTTTCATTTGGTAAGTGCTTTTTTTTCATATATTTCTACCGTTTTCAATTATTTTACAATGTTGCTCTCATTGCATTCAAGTGAGAACACATTTGCCTGAAATTGATTCATCATTTTTAATATTGTTGTGAACTCAAATGCAAAAAAGCAACAATAACAAAAAAGTTTACTTGAGTATTGACTTCTCGAATTGCAGTAAAGTTACTGCCATAAATCAATTTAATTAAATGTTATTCCGACTTTTTCAATGGCGTGCAAAGAATATCGTGTTTGTCGCTTCGAATTGTTGATCATCAAATTTACTATTGGTAGAAAGAAAAAAATCTTTGAAAATGTCTAACCATTCATCGGTGGGAGAAGCGTTTACGGATGAGACAAAAACGAGGAAAGAAACAAAGCTTTTATTTAAAAAACTGACGATTCGATTCGGATGTGACAAAAGGCCACGGCGGCCATTTATAGTTTCCATAATCCATAATCTCAAGATTATTTTGATATATTCTCTTAGACAAAACACACACTTCATAACAACGTCACTCATCGTCGTAACAGACAGTATGGTAGATTCATAAAAATTTAACGCACAGAACTGAAACCACAACAAACTAATACGTCAGGCGTCAGAGGCTTCAGATTTGGCGAATATACTCAACAGGGTGTAATGTACTCTCATAATCTGCCTAGCATGAGTAACTCTATCCCTTTATTGTGTTTCAAACAGAAATATAACTTTGTAAATCTGAAAGTAATAGTGAGCAAAGTTCAAAAGCCAAAAAGAAGAGGAAATTGTTGTAAAAAAGGTATATTTTTAGAAAATCTAGAAATAGAAAATGAAACTTATATGAAATTATTTAATTTTGATTTAATTTTGTCTCTTGAAGAAGGAAGCAATCTGGGAAAGAACAAAGTTCACCACTGAATTCAATGAAATAACAAAGAAGATTCCGCACAAAACATCAGTTGCTTTTCCAAGTCAAAAAAAGTATTCACTTCCCTGAAATTGATATTTCAAGAATAATGTAAGACAATTACAAAATACATATACTTCCTCTTTCTATTTCAAACGCTCCATTCAAGGGAGAATAATAATGTTCCTGCTTGTTATTTTTTATTTAAAATAATTATAAAGATTTTTTGATATTTCAACAATTTTATGTATTGTTGTCGTCTTTTGAGTATGTAAAACAACTTTGATTCTCCTTAATTTGATAACCTTAAGATTCCATCAATACTGATGCACCGGCAATTCAACGGGTCTGATGTAATATTGTTGTTTTCCAAGGCTTCTGGTTGAGTTGTCTTCTAAAGTTTTCTGACTTCATATGTTGAATGAAGTCTTAATGATATAATCGCTAATGAAAGGAACATTCAAGATTTAGCTGAGCATATTTTTTTACTCTTCACGTATGTGAATAGTTAGAGCTAAATTCGAAAACCAAGAATCGAAGCAATGCTCTAAAGCTCTTAATAATGTTGTTAATGCTGTGTGTGTTCAAAATATTTGCGTATGAGAGGATCCGCCAACATATTCAACTTACCTTTGCGTGCTTTGAGGCGCTGTCGGGTGGTACGCTAATGAAACTGCTGCACTGATTTGTTTATTGGATTATTTATTAGCTTATTTTCGCTATTATCCTTTATTTATTTAATATTTGTTTAATATATTTTTTATAATTTTTCTGTTTGTTTTGATTTTACACAATGAAACTAATGTAATTTATAACTTCATTTTCGCAAATTTTCTATACAAAAATTTTTTTTTGTATTTTTCAGGAATTTCTTTTTTACATATTTTGTTGTCACGCGTAAACCAACAAAAATTTCAAGACAAAAAACTCACACGCACAAATTGGTATTAACTTTGTTATATCTTTGTTTATGCAAAAAAAAAAAAAACAAACAACAAATAAAATCCCAAATTGTTGAAAAATCGTAAAAACAATTGAGTTTTGTTATTATTATTATTATGAAATGCGTTTGTCGGACGCACCGAAACGTTTTGGCCAAAGTGGCAAGTATCGTTATTCCGCGTTCTGTTGCGTTGCGTTGCGTTACGTTGTGGAATTTACGCACAAGTACGGAGAACGTAAATATAAAAAACAATTTGACTGTGGACTTTCCTTCGTGTTCCGGAAATACGGCCGCCGAGTTAGTGGTCAGAATGCAAAGTGACACATGAGAACCGCGGAAACATCGAAGCGAGCTACACAAAATGCATTTCCCACGAAAATCAGTACGATGTTTGTTGTTGCTGCTGCTACTGCTACTGCTACTGTTGCCGCTGTTGTTGCTATTGCTGTTGCTGTTGCTGTTGCTGTTGTCGGTGTTATGGCTGTTGTTGTTGTTGCTGCTGCTGCTGCTGCTGCTGCTGATACAAGTTTAAGAGCAGCCAGCAACACCTTTGAATGCTGTTTCACAAGTTAGGCCAAACGAGCAAGCGAGCGAGCAAGCGATGTTGCTTGAGCGAGTGAGGCGAACGTGTCGAACGAGTTAACGAATTGCCGACCATGCGAATTGAACGACCGAATGAAATAACGAACGAACGAACGTACGAACGAACGAGCAATTAAACATACGAACGAACTAACTTAGTAACATACGAACAAACCTACATACGTAGACAAAAACAACAAAATACAAAGCACAAAAACATTAAAGGACCAACAACAAACCGATGCGATATACGATTCGATGAGTTAACGAGTATGCACGAGAACGAACACGATTTGTCGACGTAGGCCGTAGTCTGTAGTGGAGCAACGTACACTGAGCAGCGCATAGAACGGCTTGGACCGGCGAACGGCGCAAATTCAAATGATAACGTTGAAATTTAATGAAATTTCGAGTTGAAATTTTCAAAATTTTCACTGAAAATCCAAAAAATTTAGTACGACGAGCGAACGAGCGAGCGAGCGAGCAAGCAGGCGAAACGACTAAATACGAACACACATACGAGCTACTTGCTCGTGTGTTGACAAAGGGCAGCAGCAGTGGCGGCGGTGGCGGTGGCGGTGGCAGTGGCAGCAGCGTCTGTGACGGGTGAGTGGTTGGAGAGGCGGACAGACACGTATGTATGTTACATGCTGACATATTTAGATGTGTGTGTGTGTGTGTGTGTAGGTGGGGTGTTGTGTTGTGTTGCGTTGGGAGTTGGCGTCTATGGCAGTGGTAAAGTTAGCAGCGGCAGCAACAGCAACAGCAGCAGCAGGTGTGGGACGGCCAATGAGCTTGAGCATGATGCGCACTTGAGTAACTGAGCGCAACAAATGAGCGTACGAATGAACAAGCAAACAAACAAACAAACGAACAGACTAAATGACAGACGGACAGACAGACAGATAAACGAGCGAGCGAGCGAATGAACAAATGAATGGATTAATGAGTGCATGAGTGAGTATGTAAATGAGTGAGTGAGTGAGCGAGTGAGCGAGCGAGTGAATGAGTGCTCTATGCATGAGTGAGCGAGTGAGCAAACAAGGGAATGTGTGAGCTAGTTAGTTGAAAGAGTTAAATGAGTGAATCTTATTTGATCTGCAAAGTTCAAAGTTGGGGATGCCGGCAACGCTGGATGTTGCCGGGGGGGGGCTGGGGCAACTCAGTGGCGACAACAGTAACAGCAACACCAAAATGCAATAATTAAGAGATTTGCAGAAGTTGAGCGCATTTCATTGCTTTGATTCAATTCAATTCGATTCGAAAGTGTACGGCCTGAAAATGCAATGTTTGTGAACTTGTACCGTTGAGTGCGTCAAAGCGGAAACGGAAACGCAACCATATTCTCGCCAATAAGTACGAGAACAGTTGGTCATTCACTGGCCATATGTACATACATACATACATACATACATATACATATGTACGTATGTCTCCACTTGTGTTTGTGCGTGTGCGTGTGCTTGTGTGTGTGTGTGTGTGTGTGTGTGTGTGTTTGTGATGTGGCATGTTAACGCAGAATAAACAAGTAACGCAACCAACATTTCATCAAACCAGTCAGATCGTGTATAACGCCACTTTGTCCATCGCCAATGACAAATAAACGGACATACAAAACACGTGAAATCTTCGCTGCGAAAAGCCAAAAACAAAAAAAAAAAAAAATACAAACAAAAATTCAACGACGCTCTTATGCATTCAAAAATAAAAGTCAAGCGCAACGGCTCAGGGTGACTTAAGCTATATTAGAAGCCGAAAGCTCTGCATTTGATCCACTTCTGGGTACTGTTTGGTCACTCAGTCAGTCAGTCACTCAGTCAGTCAGTCAGTCAGTGCGTTGGCCATACAAATTAATGTATTGCAGTTGTTTTTGTTATTTTCATAGGCAGAGTAAATTGAAATTAAAGGATAAATTTGTAAGAAATAACACGAAAAGCGAGAGTTATTCCAACCCCTTCGATGTGCCGTCGTCGTCGTCGTCATCGTCGGCGGCGTCGCCACCACCAACTATGTAGTAGTCCCAGAACCGTCTGGAACCGCTGCCGCTGCTGCCACTGCTGCTGCTCCCGCTGCTGCTGACTTTGACGTTTTCAGCTTCAATACATTCATGGCTCGTTTGCTTGCTTGCTAGCTTGCTTGCTCGCTCATTCGTTTGGACGGTCGCTCGACCGTTTCACTCATTTTGCGGTATTTGGGAAAATCAGGTTTTATTTTCTATACAAAATACATAAATTTTGCATCATTATCAAAAGCGTTGGTGGTGGCAAGCGGTGTTAGTGGCGGCAACGGTGACGGTGACGGTGACGGTTGAGCGCATTAAATTTCTACTCATTTTGGATATGCTCATAGATGGTATGTGTGTTTGTGTGTGCATGTGTGCATGTGTGCATGTGTGTGTGTAAACTAAGGCCATCCTACAATTGTGAGTTTGCAAATGAAACGAGATGGCAATATTTGAATGCGAATATGTATGTACGTATGCGTATGTATGTGAGTGCGTATAAACAAATGAGCGTAGTGCTCATTATCATAAACAACAACAACAGCAACAACAACAGCAACAACAGCAACAATAATATCAGCGGCAGCAGCAGTAGCAGGAGTAGTAGCAATAACATGAAAGCAAATTATTGTTGTTGCCGTCGTTAATATGCGAGTATGTGTGTCTATATGTATGTATGTATGTATGTATGCATAAATGTGGTAGAGAAATGCAACATTTTACATACCTAGTATCTACAGTAAGCTGATGACGTTCAACTGTCTACATATACTTATATACATGCATACATGTGTATACATATATATACATATAGATATAAACAACTCATATAAGCATGTAAACATCACATACACTCACACATCCGGAAGGAACTTTAAATAACGTGTGTGTATATATGTGTATGTGTATGAGTATGTGTAGGTGTAAGGGTTTTTATACTATTGAGAAAACTATTACAATTACTTCTATTCCACCATGTTACTTGTTGTTGTTATTGTTGTTGTTGTTGTTGTTGCCATTGCTGGTATTGATAAAAATAAGAATAAATTAGAAATAACATTAAATGATAAGAGAACAAATGCGAAACAGAAAACAGAATATTTTTTTTAATTTTATTTTTTAATTAATTATAATTTTTATTATTATGAAATTATGTTGAATACTGACTTACAATACATATTTGATCTATCCTTTAATATGTGAGCCTGTATCAATAAATGTTAAAAAAAACAACACACATATGTATATGCACACATATGGATGGTACAGTGGGTCAACAACAGCATATATGTATATATAAAGTATACATATATGTTCTTGATCAGAACGACAAGAGAAATTAATTAAGCCATGTCCGCCGTCTGTCCAACACCCGAAGAGCTAAAAACGTAAAACTCGGTCTGTAGACTCACTACGTGTAGCCCTACAAGACTGCATACCTCTCCCCCAGTTGTTTTCTTTAAATTGCTATATCTTTAAAACGATTAAAGGTACGATCCTGAAATTTTGTATACAAACTCAGTAAATATGTGTCTTTAAAATTGCATACCACAAAATTCCCTTTTTTTATGGTTACCCCTAAAAGATAGACAAACTAAAATTTTTCGTAAATACCGATTTTTTGATATTTGAAACACTATTTTAATAGGCAATGTCAGATCAATATTTTTTTCTAGATTTGGTTTGTAGCACCGCCTACCATTTGGTCAGGGTATTATGTTGGTGGCAAGATGGTACTTAGATCGTTATAGACGCATGGGCGTTGTCTGAAATTGCCCGAATAAATATTGTTCAAAATTGATAAAATAATGCTTGGACAACGAAGTTTTATATGCAGGTCTCATTTAGGAGCTGTAGCAATTTTAAGATAACCATAATTTGAAGAAAACTGATTAAAGTTGAGTTTTACTGTAATACGGTAGACGGGGCAAACAAAACCAGTAAGGACGCTATCTTCAGCAAGGCTGAAGCTTATATACTTTTCACGCACTTTCTTGTGCCACGCCCACTTTTTTGACTGAATATACTTTCTATTCTATTCAATAGGCTAACTATTTACCAATTTTCATTGTTTTTGCTCATTGGGTACCGGAGATACACAAATTTCTGGCTAAATTAAAATTTGGACTAAAAGTGGGCGTAACCATGCCCATTTTTGTCAAAATAGTTTTAATTCTCCCATCATGTAAAACTACTATGTTTAAAATCTTAGCCCTCTATCGGAAAAAGTTTTCCATACAACGATTCAAATTTTCTTCATCTCTTTATATGAGAGCTATCAGTTCCAGTTATCCAATCTCAATGAAACTTTCAGACGTTTAGTTGGACTATGTAAAACTACTATGTTTGAAATTTCAGCACTCTATCATACAAAACAAAAAAGTTTTCCATACAACGATTCAAGTTTTGTTCACTTTTCTTCTTCTTCTCGTATGGGAGCTACCTGTTCCAATAATCCGATCATGCTGGTTCCGACGAATGATTCATCGTAATAAATTCTAAGACTCTATGCAAAGTTTCAGCTCGATAGCTTCAAACTGAGGGACTAGTTTGCATACATACAGACAGATAGACCGACAGACAGTCAGACAGACAGACAGTCAGACAGACAGACAGTCAGACAGACAGACCGACAGACGGACAGATGGACATGGCTAAATCAACTCGTCTTGTCGTCCTGATCAAGAATATATATACTTTATATAGTCGGAATTTAATATTTCGATCTGTTACAAACTCCGTGACAAAGTTAATATACTATTTCAGATACGTGAAAAGTATAAAAATAAATAGTTCGTGTGTCTGGAAACTGAAAGGAAAATTTCACTTTTATAAAATCAAGTTTTGAGATAAAATCAAGATAAACGCAAGAAAAGTGCAATTGAGCCCACTGTTCAATCAGTTAGATGCATATCGCCTGCCCGCATCACACACACACACACACACACATACAGACATGTGCAATCAACAAATGACCTGTACATGACTAATACGACGAGTTTGCCACCAACCCAAAATTTTTTTCTGTTCATTACTACTTTAGTATATTCAAACTGCTTCCATTATCGTCGCGTGTGCACACATGCAGGCTTGCATATGTATGTACTCGCATGAGCGTATGTATTAGAGGTCTGTAGAAGTTGTACTCATTTTTGAATGTAATTCATTCGAATTAATGAGTACTTATTTTATGAATTAGTGTTAATATTGTAAAAAAATTACACAAATTTAAATAAATGAAAAAACTTAAAAAAAAATCAGTAAACACTCAGAGTATTTATTGTACAACATAAATTCAGTTAGTTTTGCCGAACTTTTAAACAACGAAACACAATTTCGAGCAGTCTTTTTGAGTTACACCATGGATTCGAAAAATTTCGAAGAAAATTTAAGAATTTCTGTATATATAAATTTTGATTTCGACGAAGGACATAGGATAAAAAAAAAATTGATCCTAATTTAAAAAAAAAACTCACAAAATCGCTCAGTTAATCTATATTGTCCTCTTTTTGGTGTTACATTAATTTTTGTTTCAACTGAACATACACAGATTCATTTCACCTGCAATATATTAATATTAATATAATAGAATATTGAGTACTCATTCAATTCAATTTGCTTAAGCTAAGTTTGAGAGAATGAATTTGCTTATTTATTTAAAATTCCATTCATTCACATTCATTTGAATATGTGTTCCAATTCACTCAATCATTTTTTAAATGAATGACTCATTTGACTGTTTGAATGCATGCATGCAGACCTCTAATATGTTTATATGTGTGTGTGTGTGTGTATGTATAATCGACATTTCTAATTTAAAGTAATTCCTTTCTATATCAACGGCGATTGTGTTAATGATTAGAAAAAGCCTTCATTCATTCATTTACCACCACAACCGCCCAACCGCCCAACCGCTCGCTCACTTACTTAGTTGCTCATTTGCTCGTTAGTTCGCTTCCTGTCGCTGCCAGAAAAAGTTGACGCGCTCACTTTAGTAAAAAAAAACACACACACACACACACACATGCATACGTATGTACTTATGAGTGCTTCTGCCTGCTTGCATGCGTTTCTGAGTGTGTTTGTGCAACATACGCGTTTGAAATTTACGCTGAGCTGTGCTTTCTCAAACTACTTCAGGACTCGCTACGATAGGCAAGGACATCAAGGACTATGACGGGCAATTGCGCCCTTTGTTGTTCAGTCATTTTTTGTTTTTGTTGAGATTTTGCTGTAAATGAAATGTTTTTTAATATAAGAAAAAAGGTTTTCGCTTTGTAATTCAGTTTCGTCCCTTTGGTCAACAAGTGCGTGTGCGTCGAAGTTGCCGAACCAGTTTTGTAAGCAGAGCTACATTGACCCAGAACACACACACGCACACACACACACACACACACACACACACACACATGTATGTATTAGCTTGTATGGAAGTGTGTGCAGTGCCTGTCAGGGCCAACGACTTAAGTTAGGGGAAAACTGCACGTATGCGTAAAACGGGACGCTGCCACACACGTCACCATGACGTAACGGTAAAGGCGACCGTGATGGTGATGGTGATGATGATGGGGATGGGGATGGTGATGGCGCTAGCAAATGTTGATCCGCCCGCCACGATGCGTGTCGACACAAAGTCATGCCACAGCACGTCATTACGGGCCAAGTCAAGTCACGACCCGCCAAAGCGATGTGAAGTGAAGATGGAAGTAGGAAGCAGGCGGAAAATGCAATTGAAAATTGCGCAAAAATCGAAGGTTTTCTGCTTGAAACAAAAACGGCATAACAACACTAAAAATAACAGCTGCCACCGCCGCCGCCGCCGCTGCTGCTGCTGCTGCTGCTGGCGATAATGTTAAAAGGATGAGGCCGACGGGAGCAGCGGCACCGAGTTGAGCGCGTATTATTACAAGTACAAAAACACATGCACACTCACACATGGTTATAATGTTGGTTGAAAACCTGTTTGTAGCAATCGACCCAATGCAGTTATTCGTCTCAGCCCAGCACTCAACCACCCAGCGACATCCCTTGAATTTACAGTCTCTGATGTGCGTTACTCAGTCAATCACTCAGTCAGTCAGTCATCCAGTGAGTCAGTGGATTAGTGAGTTAGTCAGTTAGTTAGTCAATGGCGTTCAACGTAACATTTCCCAGCATTATGTAAGCAGTCTTGCCATCCAAATCAGAAATTGGGTTAAGTAAGTTTGCAAGCAGAGGAAGGATAGTATCGGATCATTAAATATCCTTCATCCAATTAAACACACTCTTGCTTTGAGTCGTTGACATGTGAGCCATGTGGCAGATGGTCCAAGCGAATATTTTCTGCCACGATCATTTCCGATTTTCTAGGTATGGAAATGTATTCGAAAGTCTTAGAGCGTACAGTTGCAGTTGACCATTCGATCTCGGCTTTCGTGCTTAATGCTAGAACGCTGTATGTGTTCTGCGTCTGTGCGTAATAGGATGGCCATTTTTACAACTAATTTTGCAGCCCTCGCGCACACTCTGGATAAGCCATTGCGTGCGTATACTTAATATTATAAAATATCTTCTGCCGTGAACACACACAGTGATTTAAAAAATGTATTGCCAAATGATTTTCGATCGGAAAGATCTGTCCTAAGCTGATCAAAGCCAACCTATCGCCATTGTGATCATTGATGTAGAGATGGGCACGGGCCGGGCCGGGCCTGGGGCCCGACGGGCCTCTGTGAAAAATGCGGGCCTCGGGCCTGACTTCAGAAGCCCGAAAGGCCCAAAATTTTCCTAATTCATGGACGTCAACATGTTAAAAAAGAGAAAATTGGAAAAAAAAATGAATTTGAGAATAAGTTCTATAAATATTTAAACTTTGACTCGTCTGAATCTTGCATACTGACATTTTGGAAAAATCCAAAAGATCTGACATTTTTGCAGGCATTGGCGCGGAATATCAAACCAAAATATGTATTTTTAAGAATTAAATTTGAAATCTATTAGAAAAATGATTTAGCAAATGAAAAAATTTTATTTTTCGTTTTATGTTAACGATCTTATTAAACTTTAATTAATTCCCGAAAAAAAAGTAATTTTCATCGGGCCGGGCCGGGCCGGTCCGGGCCTTTTTGAAAATATACCGGGCCGGGCCGGGCCTCAAAAGTTAGGCCCGCGCCCATCTCTACATTGATGTAATACTGTGTGTGTCTTTAATCCGAGTAGCTTTATAAGATACATACTACAAGACTTTCGCATTGATCAACAGCAACTTGCCTTACCTTAGCGAACGCAACGGTGTGTGCAGTTGGTTGACCGACATGTGTTCACTTTGAGGCCTCAACGTGAAGTTCATTTTTGATTAGCTGAACTCAGTTTCCTTGCAACGTTTCTTTGCTCTTAAAAATTGTTGCATTCTGCTTGTGGAACTCACATGTCCGAACTCATAATAACATGTGTTTTAAAACGCATTTGCATTGCAAAACACACAATTGACCAAACACGTGTAAATATCTCACGGGCGCACTTCTCTGTTTGTCTGTCTGTCTGTCCGTCTCTCTGCACAAGACGTTTCCGCTCAATTCGTTTGTTCTCTTTCGCTGTTGTTGTTGCTGCTTCATGTACGTTTGCATTGCTGCATTTTGAGCGACTTGCTTCGCTTGCTGACGATTAACAAAAAATGTTCTTGTTTCACTCATTTCATTTTTGTTTGTTGTTGTTTTTGTTGCTGTTCAGTTTTGTTGCACTCGGAAATAGTTTCGTAAAACGCTCAATTGGCCCAACTTTCACTCACTTTATGCACACAGGCGGAGCTCCCGTTCGTTTGCTTGAGTGCAATAATTTTCTTCTCATTTTTTTTTTTGTTTTGTGTAGTTTTGCTTTAATTTTTTTTTCTTCATTTCATTTCGTAAAAACGAAGCGATTCTTTGTTTTTTCCTTTTTTTTCGTTGCATTTTTGCACAGCACAACAAAAACAACAACAAAGTCGTTTGTTAGATTGCGCCGATTGGGGTTCGCTGCCAATAGGGACGCCAACTTAGTTCGTTGGTTGTTTGGTTGGTTGGTTGGATGGATGGATGGATGGATGGGCGGACGGGTGAATGGATGCATAGATAGATAACCGTTTGGCTCGTGCCGTGGAGGGGGGGTGTGGTTCGGGTGTGAGACGTGTCGCATGCACTTCCACTGTTTTGCATGTTGGCTGAGAGGACGCGTCCGGGGTCGCTAATGTGGCAGAGTGGCCGTGCGCAAAGGCGGGCAACCAAAGTGCCGATGATGTATTTTCATAATATTGTTATTTGAGTAAACTGTAAACGTTTCTATACCCTGCAATAAAGTATGTCAGTTGACAATTGAGAGGAGAAGAATTGCAAGTCAGTTTTGTTCTATGGATTGAGATGTAAGCTCATAGATATTTAGTCAAGATTCCAGATGAGACTTCAATCTTACATTAATTGCTTAATGACGCTGCGACAATGTTCTACGCTTATTTGTTGGAGATTTCAAATCATTCTTGTCTTAAGGATCACCCTTTATTCACACTGGCTCTACCAACCGGTTTTCATCTTTTGACCGAATCTGAAATTAGTATGGCTTGTAATTTCAAATCTCTAGTTCTTCGGCTTTTCCAAATCATTGGTGAATTTGGACAGACAGACGATCAAATATTAATATAAGGTTCATTGCAGTGACCAGTCAGAAAATGACACCACCTGCGCTTAAAAGTGATCCTTGTCACCAACCAATCAATCACAAGGCCATCTATCGATCAAAATCTGAACTTGTATTATCATTGCATTCTTACAATACTCAAGTATGTTTTCGGCAATGCATGAATATAAATAGATATTGAAATGGATTGGTGGTTAAAATTAAATTTGATTGTTATTTCCCAATCAAATGTGACCTATACATCCCGCATTAATGTTATGAAATATTTAACATTCATAAAATATTATATTCATTCAAATGGTAGCGTGTGTATAGTTTGCTGATGCCGGTTGAAGATTTTACTGGGCCAACGAGTCGAATTCAAATAGCATTTTGCGTGCATCTGAACTGCCTTTGAGCGAACTAATGCGCTGCACTCTCGTCTTTGCTTGCCCCGTTTCGGCTGAGCCTCAAACTGTCCGCCCTCTCGACCGTCCATCAATCAACGAACGAACACTCTGCTCGTGCTCGCTGCTGCTTCTCCTGCTATCGCCTCTTCTGCTGAGGAACATGCGCAGTTTTTTCGCAATGAAAATTCTAAAAAAGACAAAAACAAAATGAACCAAGCCAAACAAAACAAAACAAAACAAAAATAATAAAAAGAAAAATATATAAAAGTTTTGAGTTCTTTTGCAACAGCAACAGCATCAGCAGCATCAGCATCGACAGCAGCAACAACAACAACGATGGTGGCGACGGCGACGGCGACGAGCGAGCGCTTGAACAGCAAAAAAGAAATCAAAAAAGTACAAACGAAGAAGGAGAGTAAAAAGGAAATGCAATGGAAATGCGTTGTGAGAAAATAGAAAAAATCGACTTTTCGTGTTTCTCATTTGTTGGCGGCGCGCGCTTCTAAGTAGCGTCCCCTAAATGAGGCATGGCTGGCGGGCGGTGCGGTGGCGCATGTCGGAGTCGGTACGCTGCTGTGGTTGGCGCACAACGTTCATGCGCTAGCGACGGGGGGCGGCAGAGGGCTGATATAACTGTGTGTGTGTGTGCAAAATTGTCTGTGCTTGTTTGTCTATCTGTCTGTCTGTCTGTCTGTCTATGTATGTGTGTGTGTGTGTGCTTGAGTAGGTGGGCGTTGTTTTTATACATCATCGGAATGGAACTCCTTTTTCATCTTTGTCCTTGCTGTCATCTTCGTCGTCTTCATCGTCGCCTTCGTCCTCGTCGTCGTCCTCGTCCTCGTCGTCGTCGTCGTCGTCACTAATAGTGTTGCATTAATTAGTTATGGCAGACGATTTTGTGGTTTCTGTGCTACTGAAAGCTTTTTACTGTATTTTCTCTCTTCTGTTTTATGTTTGTGTTGTTTGTTTTTCTTTTTTCTTTTTATTATTATTTATTTTTTGTCTTTTTTTAGTTTCTGCTTTTGCTTTTACTTCAGACTCGTTTTTTTCATATGATTTTGTGTGCAATTTAGTAAGTACAATTTGTTCTCAACAGTCTTTTGTTTATATAAACAACAATAAGACGTTCGCACATTTTTGGTACAAGATTTTCGCAGCACAAAACATAAGCATGATGCTCAGTGATATCGAAATTTTCGCTTTCACTTGTTGCTGTGCTTAGCATATGGAAAACCGAGAATTTAAAGTGTGCCTGAAAGGAAACACACTCATTTGAAATGCCAAGGAAAATGTTTGAGTAAATCATTTTCATATATTGAACACATCAAACAACAATTAGTCGCAGACTGAGCTTGATTTTCGTTATTCTGGGTTTTTAATTAGACAACAACAACAAACAACGTGACTTCAAATAGTTTGTTTTTTATATATTAAGTAAATTATCAACACTCGCTGAGTAAAAGTTATTTGGTATCGAAATTCTATTTCGGCGCACACATACAAACAGACAGACAAACAGACACACACTTGAATGACTTTCAATTAGTTGCGCCACAATTAAGAATCTCCAAGAGCCCCGTACTTGGCCCGAGGCACATTGTAGCCAAAGTCCAAAGTAGTTTCCATTGCCCATACCATGGCCAGTGAAGCTTGCTTGAGCGTCTCATCAGCTTATTTATTTAAAAAGCAATAAATTCATGGCAAGTTTATTCGCAAATATGCAAAACATTAAATGAGCTGGCCTCAAAATTAAGAGTAGACGTCACTTTTCAGGGAGGTTGCCACACTAGAGCAGAGCAGAGCAGAGCAGAGCCGAGCAAATCAAAGGGTTGCAAAGCTCTGCTCAAGTCGTAATGGTCATGGAATACGATTCTCTGGCTCAAATGAAATTTTTAATAATGAAAAACCAAAAGCAAAGAAAACACTGACCAACCATCCAAGCAATAAAGCAACCCCTATCGTCATGTTATGGCAACGACGCTTGTCGAATGCGGCCAACTGACACCCATTTCATGTAAAACTTGTAAAAGTTGCGCCCGTTCATTCATTTGAATCTCCTCATCATCAACACCAAAAATTGCTAAACAAAAACTAAACCAAATTACGCACGCCTTTGGAAAGTAAAGCAAAACTTCGCCAATAAATTCAGTTCAGTTGATGTCCTGTTTGCCCCTTTCTGTCCCAACATTCCATGGGCGTATTCATAAATTCAACAGTAAACTAACTAGACAACAAAATTGACCATTCATTCCACTGACCATACACTGAGGTAGCGAAACACTCACACCACTCACACCACTCACACCACCCACACCCCATCACCGCCTCATGTGCATATGAGCGTACAAGCTTTTGTCTTTCAAATTCGATGTGCCGTGTGACCTTCTTTGCTGAAAGCGTCCTTTACCCTTCTTCTGCTCAACGTGCCTTCCTTTTATCGTTTCCACCCAGTGGAGCGTACAATAATTTAAATTATTTTAGTTGGAGTATGTTTCATGTCCATGTTGCTTTAGTTTCTGCTGGCCACTTGGCCAATTGCCCACTTAATAACAGACGTTACAATCCAAATGATGTTTTACAACACAAAATAAATGCAAAATATTAGCAATTTGCGTTGACAAAACACTTATTCAAAGCCGTCAATCAGGATTCGCTTTTTACTTAATCCAGAGTGTTCAATTAATGAAAGTTAAGAGTTTTTAGAGTCCTTCTGTGGCAAATGCTAGACTGGGAAATGTCAGGGCATGGTAGTGCCTTTGTACAAGCTAATGTATGTGAAAACACAGTAACCTTTTGTATTTTTAACAAGAGTACTTTAGTGTCAATCTAAAGTCGATGTACTTAATTTCGTCACTCTTTTTTTTCATTTTTACAATTTCAAATTCCTCCCAAATTGTTTACATTTAGCAAAAAAA
Source organism: Phortica okadai (assembly GCA_034638295.1). Classification (NCBI taxonomy): domain Eukaryota; kingdom Metazoa; phylum Arthropoda; class Insecta; order Diptera; family Drosophilidae; genus Phortica; species Phortica okadai. Next base: position 40,881,986 of record CM067848.1, on the reverse strand, counting down.
TTCTAAGTTATTGCGGTTCAAGTTATTTTTATTTTATTTTTTTTTTTTTTGATCCATTATGTATAAGCCAATAAAAAATGTGCAACGTGTTTATTCAATGAAGCAGCTGATTGCGCCCAACAACCTCATTGGTGAGTACATCACAGATCTAGTCCATAGATAAATGCCCCACAATACGACACACTTTCCAAAAAACAGGAACACAAATGCGTGAGTTCGCTTATAATGCCACTGCAAAGGCAACTAAATTGCCGGACGACGTAAGCAATCCCGTGCAGATCCAACATGATCCAGTCTCACCGCTTTACAAAGTATGGAGCAAACTTGAAATCCAATCAAAGCACACCGAGAAGCAAATTGCTGATCAACGCTTTAAGGCTATGATGGGCAAAATTGAAAAATGTCTGTCAAAGGCAAAAACATCCGCCTCCAACCCAACGTTCCACGATGTTAAACGTCCGATGAAGCCAATAGATAAAGCTAAAAAAACGGACAGCGCTCGTAAGGACACAAACGAGGAGCTGAAGTGTCTGACTCATAAACTATTCAAAGAGAAGGAAACTACAGAGAAGCTTCATAAGTTGATGCAGTTAGAGGTTGAACAGCGCGAGCAAGGCTATCCAACAGAAGTCAAGGCATCCCGAGCCCTCAACCCGCCAAAGAACATAAATTATGTTATTTAAAGTGACATAGTCAGATTCATACATGATGGCGTACATGGAATCAAGAGAATAAATACAAAATGGATAAATAATTAAATGAGTTTTATCCTCAAAATTTTAATGAAATAAGTATTTGTTAAATCAATTTAGTATTCTTTGGCAGTTGGTATCTCCAAATTTGTTGTAAGCTAACTAATAATAATAAATAAAGAGTCTGTACTTTGTTTTCGTCTTCTTACAAAATTCAAATTTAACCAGTAAGGGCGGTATAGTCGAGTATACTCGACAATATAATACCCTGCACACATGCTAGGCGGTGCCACACCATCAATCTACAAAAACATATTGATCTGACGTCGCTTATTCAAATAATGTTCAAAATTTCAGGAAAATCGGTCAAAAAATGTGGATTTTACGAAAAATTTAAGTCTGTAGGCCTCTGAGGGGAAGCCATCAAAGAGAGGGGAAATTTGTGGTATGCAGTTTTAAAGATGTGTTATCACTGAGCTTGTATACAAAATTTCAGGTTCATACCTTTGTTAGTTTTGGAGATATAGCTTTTTTAAGAAAAATATTAGGGGAGGGAAAATTAAGGGGAGGGGAAATTAAGGGGAGGGGGAAAAATTGTGGTATGCAGTTTTGTAGAGTTACTTATACTGAGTCTACATACCGACTTTCATGTTTCTATCTCTTTGGATGTTCGAGTTATAGCGTTTTCAAAAAGTGGGCGGTGTTGGATGGGTGGGAAGGAGTGGGAAGGAGTGGGCGTGGCACAAAACCATTTAAACTTGATCTGCTGCCGAGCATCACGAGTCTACCCACCAAATTTCAAGTCTCTAGCTATTATAGTTTCTGAGAACCATTGGTGAATACGGACGGACAGACGGACGGACGGACATGGCTTAATCAACTTCTCTTGTCGTCCTGATCAAGAATATATATACTTTATAGGGTCCCCCTGCCCTCCTTCTGTGCGTTACATACATTTCGCTCAAACAAACACAATATACCCCGATACACAGTATGTGTACAGGGTATAAAAATGCTAGTCTTGATACTACAGTAGAAACTCGATTAACCGGACCTCGATTATACGGATCTGCGATTATACGGTATTCTCTGGTTTTAATTGATCCGGATAATCGAGTTTCTACTGTACTTACGTTGAAATGCTAGCTCTGAATTTAAGAATGTTCGATTAAACTGACTCATGACACTTGCCATTTCAAGCGAACATTACGCTAAACTATATCGAAATCTATTTTCCACAGGCACATGATCGTTTCAGCCGAACACATGCCCCTAACGTTTGAATCAAATGCATTATCATCAAAAGCACACTATTTTTTTGAATAAAACCAACTCATAGCATCTAGAATTTCAAGCGAACATGAGGCACTTCATTTCCAATATCCTTTTTAACAGCGCTCTGGCACACTTTAACAGAGTTTGAATCCAATGATCAATAGGTGGCGCTACTGTAAATCAAAATTACTTTGATATTTCTTGCATACGCGACGGCGCAGTTTGTTTTAAGAATTCTCTCTCTCTGCTCTCACGACGCAGCACAGTGGTCCACGTTCTATGGGAGAGCGGCCATAAATACTTTCAGTTAGAGGCTTGAAACTTTGCACAAAATTTTCTTATTTTTATTGTAAAATGATATATAAAAATTAGCCAGATCAGACTACTATATCATATAGCTGCCATAGGAACGATCGGTTAAAAATATGTTTTTGACCAATAAGCGCTTTGATTTTAATGCTATCGTCTCAATTTTTTGCACAATTACGTCTTAGATATCAATAAAGACACTTTGAAAGATCGGTGAAGATCGGACAACTATAGCATATAGTTGCCATAGGAACGATTGGTAAAAAATGTGGAATTTACGAAAATTTTGAGTTTATAGGTCTTTGAGAGGTAAGAGAGGGGAATTTTGTGGTATGCAGTTTTAAAGATACATATTTACTGAGCTTGTATACAGAATTTCTGGTTCGTACTCTTAATAGCTTTGGAGATATTGCAAATTATAAAAAACAACTGTGGGAGGGGAAATCAATGAGAGGGGGGAAATTGTGGTATGCAGTTTTTTTAGGGCTGTACATACTGAGTCTACAAACCAGCTTTCATATTTCTATATCTTCGGGTGTTTCAATTCTAGCATTTTAAAAATGTGGTGGAGTGGGCTTGGCACAAAACCAAATCAAATTTGACCTGCGGATGGTCAGACGCACGGACGGGCATTCCTCAAATAACTTCTCTTGTCATTCTGATCAAGAATATTTATACTTCATGGGGTCTCCCGGTCCTCCTTCTATGCGTGACATACATTTCGATCAAACAAAGACATTATACCCTAATACACTATGTCTACATGATATAAAAAAAAAAGAAAATCTAAATTATAAAGATAAGAAAACAAAACTGTAAAGGAACACAACTCATCGCACAAAAAAGCGAAGACACAGCACAACTACAATCCAAAACTGCTGCTTTGCAAGCCGAATTTGACTTGAGGAAAAAAAAGATGGTGTTAGTATATTGTTGATTATGGACACATCTGCAAACATCTGCAGCTAGCTTTGACTTTTTTTTACCTCAAGACACTCACAAATGTACTGAAAAAAATGATTCGGAGAAATTGGGGGGAAAACAGTTAAAACTTTAAGTAAACATAAAAAAGACGCACACAAAAGGTAAAAAAAAAACAGAATAAAAGATAGCATTAATTTTATAATAAATACAACTCAAGTTAGCTTATATTAATATTGGAACTTAAAATTAATACCTTTAACTTCAAAATCCAATTCAAATAATTTAAATTGGAATTTGTAAACTGACCACTTTGACGTTCGCTTTTGTTGTGAAAGATTCTCGATGCGTGCAACTGGGCTTTGCAAATGAACACGTTTTCACAACTTTAATACTATTTTTACAAAGTCCCGTTAGATTTCCAGAAAAAAGCGGTTTGCCATGAAGAAGCTTGGGCATTTAAGAGGTGATTCTGTGACTTTTCGCAAATTTTTGTTGTTATTATTCTTTTGAATTATGGCCTACGGGCGCAACCACTATGCGCAGGTTGTCAAATCGCCGACACAGCACAAACGACACTTATATGCTGATAAAAAAACATTGAAAATTTGATTTATTTATTTATAAAAAGCTGATATTTATATATAGGATACAAACAAAGAAATAAAAGCTAATAGCAACGGAGCCTTATGCTTAAATAATAAAATTAAGACTACAATATGTGTTTAGATTTAAATAATAATTATAAATTTAAATAAATTAGACTGATACTATGGGTATATGCTGAGGATTATAGCAAATGGAATATGTTGGCTTTTTTAGGGAAGTGATGTTATCCCGAGTAGGATGTGATAAAGCTGGATGGATCAGAGTTTGGAAAGTGTTGTATTCTAATATTATTGAGTGCGGGGCAGGATGATAGCAAGTGAAGGATTGTCATGGGGGAGTTGGAGTTGCAATAATTATAAAAGGATGTATGGGAACTGTCGAAAATATGCTCATGGGTGAGAAGGGAGTGACCAAGACGTGAAATTTAAATTTTTCAATATGGATTTTTCAGCACCGAAGGCTTGGAACGTATGGAAGAATAAATGTAAAAGGAAAAATTTTAATAATTCAAAAATCTACTATTGAAATGTTATTTTTAAGTGAATTTAATTCTAAACTAAGTGAAAGAAACATATGAATACTCTCATGAACGTACATCGTACAGGATGAGCATATCTCTTTGTTTTCGCATCTATCAATAATGTGCGTTACTGGACCGGTAAATTAGTCAATAATGGTACAATAAAGCAACACACATGAACTGATTCGATTTAAGTTCATTGTTTGCGCAAATCACATTCAAATCTGTTCTGTCGAAAAAAAGGTTATGAGTTGAAAACAGTCTTAACGAAGTGTTGTAATAAGGATTATAACGCAATGTGTGCGCCTCATGAACCTGAACTGGTTGCGCATCTGTAGATGTAGCATGTACAACAACACATAAATACAAATAGAAAATAAACAATTTAAGTATAATTACAGTTGAGACACTAAAAAGCAACAAAATTGCAGTTGAGCGATAATTGAAAAGACAAGCACAGCCGTCGTCGTTAGAGGCCGCCAAGCAATATACGCGAGAGCAGCCGGCTGGGGCTTAACCCGTGCCCGAGCTCATGCCCGTGCCCATGGTCATGACCATGTGAGTGTGAGTGTACGTGAGTCAAATGTCTTTGATCACGCGCTGGCTGCTTAAGTGAGTTCAGCTTGGTCCTGACAGGTCGGCGAGCTGCGCGACGCGGCTAATCCTTGATGATCCTTGTGCCTGTGGCTCAGTTTATAGTTTGGTGTTTTTGTTGTTAATAATTCCCGCACAGCATTTTGGCTACACTCACACATTTCGAGCTCGTTAGCAACGCACAATGAACCGGAACTCTCTTACTCTTACTCTTACTCACTTATTCTCGGTTCCCGTTGTTTGAACATTCGAATTCGATAATTGATTTATTATCCTTTTTATTGTTTGCCTCATTCTTGTTCTCATCTTGGCATTATATTTCTTATGACGTATGAATGTATCTCCTAAACGAACACCATTAATTACTATGTTACTTTATTGAAGCCCAAGGCGACAGCAGTCGTCAGTCGTAACAGCAGCAGCAGCGATGACGGCGGCGGAGGCATCAACATCTCCTTAGCGTTTGTTTGGCAGTGCGGCTGTGCCGTTCCCCTTTGTCGCGTGTTGTACAATGCACGGCACGGCACGGCACAGCGAAGCGATCATCCATTGGATCACGTCGACAGTCGATGGCTGCAGTTGCCGCTGTTGGCACAAGTCTTCTTTTGAAAGAATGAAACCAAGTTTTTTTATGCCTTTCTTCGGCGAAGAGCAAATAACGTGTCATAAAGAAATAATTCTAGTTTTGTTTTCTCTTCGTTTGCTCAGTTTTGTATTATACATCATCGTCATCATTATGTTTTTGTCAGGCGTCTAAATGTTGCGTAATATCATTAGATTTTATGATTATGATCACATAACATTTTTTATTGTACATATGCGTTAAATGAGTAGGAACTTTGCCTCAAGGCAAGTATATTAAATGCCATAATACGTGAAAGAGGGAACAGATCACACGTTTTCCGTACTTAGGCCGAGATCTGCATACTTTCAAAAAATTCAATGTATGACTCAAATGCCGAAGGATCGATCGCTTGAATCGCGTCTCTTGAACTATTCAATTATTTCTCAGAAATCGGCTGAATGATTGTTAGGAATGTCAATTAAAGCAACTTTTTCATGAAAATTTAGTTTTTTGTATGGAAATTATTTTTCGTTTGACTGAAAGACATGTGACAACTTCAAATAGTTTTAATTAATTTTCTAATTTAAGCTATGCTGAGCTCTCGTCGCTTTCATGCGGCATATGTCAAACATAAGCTTTCAAATAAACTATCACATTAATCAGTTGGTAAGAAAAACTTTAAAGTTGCTACAACACACATCAAAGTCGCAGCCAATGACGTTGATAATTTGTCAAAATGACAGGCGGGTGTCTTATGTGGGGAAACATTCGCGTTACTTTGCGACGACGTTGGACGCCCGAACACCCTCGAGGCACAACTGCCCGCCCGCTCCATGAACTCCAAAGCACAAACCCTTCTTTGAGTAACGCTCCTACATCCATACATATGTATGTGTATTTTTACATATAAATGCTACTTTACATATACAAGCATGTGTGGAACAGCAACTAATGGCAGTGAAGTCTTGCTTTCTCACAACATTTTGAGTTAATCCTTCCAATTTAAATAATGCTCTGCGGCTGCCACGAAAGAAGAAGACACAACAAGCGCAAACGGCGGCGAGAGCGACTGAGTGAATAAGCAAACGTGTGTACGAATCTTAGAAAGAGTGCACGTATGAGTATAAGTTTGTTCATTAATAAAACTAAAAAAAAAAAAAAAACCAAAAAAGAATTACAAAAGTGAAAAAGAAATCTTTAGTTGCCAAACTAAAAGTAATTAATTAATTTAATCACAGGCAACATCGATTCTCTTGCCAAAATAAAGAAAATGGCGCTTGTCGAGTTGATGGTGTCGGTTTGGCTCTCTAATTAATCACTCGGCAAGTCTTGAGTCATTTGTTTGTTAAAATAAGTCAAAATATAAATTTAGTTGCCATTAGTCTTGATCTGAACAAACAAACAAACAAACAAATGACTAGGTTGTGATCCTCATAAAAGGAACAACAAACAAACAAGCAAACAGACAGACTTATGACTTTCTTGGATCAGTAATGAATTTAAGAAATGAAGGAGGCCGCTATCACTGCCCTTTAGCACATGTTGTGTCTTTGATCTTTAGCAGCATAGTTCCTCTCTTAATGCTCTCAAATGTGGCCGCTGCACAAACAGGAACTGCACTTGCGCATTGTCCTTTACGAGTTCTCTGGACCCCTGAGCACTTGAAATCGGGTTTCAAAGTGTATGTTGCTTCGCATCGATCGTTTGGTTTCCAATGGCCGTCAAGTTTGACAAATCAAAGTGTGAAAAATGTGAATGTATATGAATATAAAATCGATAGTATATTGTTAATTTCTTGTCTTTCAACTAATTTTCCAATGTCTCATACTTTGACACAGAATCTTATCAGAAATAGTATGAACTGAAGTTCACACAACAGGAGAGCGTTCAAGTACAAAGACATGGTGACATTTTTTTATGTTAAGCAGTCCATTGAATTAGCAATTAATGCAACAATAAGACTGAGCCACATCACATATGAAATACCGACATACATACAACTACAAAAGCACCGAAACACCACAGTTGACCGCCAAGGCCGGAAACTGACTGTGCAGACAAAGGGAATTCCGGTTCAATTAGAAACTGTCATATTAATGGTTCGTATACGGCGATGATGTACCACCGCAACGCTGCAGAGTGACAGGCGTATGTGTGGTCTGGTTCCGAAGTGGCAGCCTTGGGTGCCTCAAGTGGCAAACATAAAAGATAATAAGACCAAACCACTTGAAATCAAGACAGACACTTGATGCGAGCAACGATCAAAGGTTTCGAACAGCAATTCGAAGCTCTCGATCGATGCAAGAACATGCCAGACATAATGTCTGGCAGTGTGTCTATTTGAGGTTCTGCGAGTGTGTGTAGAAGTGCCTGGCGGGGTCGAGGTCCAGTGGCAGGTCTCAAATCGCAGACATGCTCAATCGGAAGCGGAAACAAGCCTTGAATGCCACACATTTTCGTGCAATTTCACAAAGACACAACAAGTCGAAAGAGATTTAAAACAAAGCCAAGTAAAAAACAACAAAAACAACAACAACAACAACAACAAAAAACTTTGTGTTTAATACAATTTTCTGAATTTTCTTCGCAGTATTTTGTTTTTGTTTTGTTTCTTTGTCTTTTGCAATTAAAATGCCGAAAACAATATCGACATAATGAGCAGACAAAAACAACAACAGAAAACCCTTTTTGTATGCACGAAACATGTGTAAAAATTCATTAAAAATTCACGCACACACATGCAAATGTTGTAGACAGACGGCCGGACAGACATAGTGGTCATGATTGGGTGCAGGGAAAAGAAGTAGTCAGTAGTCAGGTTGAAAGGGCGGACAGACTGCGAGCTGACACACGGACAGACCGGTCTGTCTGTCGGTCGGTCGGTCGGTCGGAGGGAAAGACTGCTGGATGCAGGCATACATGTAAGTATGCTAAGTAGAAAAGAAGGGTTACAAAGAAAATTAATGCGTATTTTTCGCAAATACTCTAAAAAGGATTTTTCCACGGGACAAAAATAAAAGAACGAACAAAAAGAGAGAAAACACCAGATACTTAACATTATAGCAAGGGATAAGAAATAAAACAACTGGTATTAAAAAGCCGATCCCTGCGCTATTTTTCATTGAGGAAGTGTGCGCGCGAGCTGAAGGACACGCTGGTGCACATGTATGAATGTATGTATGTACGAGTATGTGCATATGAATGTACATACATATGTATGTGAAAATAAACAAATGTACATGTGAGTTTAATGAGCAAAGGTTGAAAGAGCTTTTTATACTCTTCACGCAGTGAATAGTCTTACAAATTTGTTCTGAAGTTTGTAACAGATCGAAGGAGACATTTCCAACTATACAAAGTATATATATTTTCGATCGAAGACGAGTTGATATAGCCATGGCCGTACATCTGTATATATACAATATCCTCTTACAGTTTTGAAGTTATCGAGCTGAAATTTTGTAGAGAGTCTTCTTTTTGTGCCATCAACTCATTTGTCGGAACCGGCATGAATAGACCACTGGAACTGGTAGCCCCCTTATGAAAAGAAGAAGAAAAATTAACAAGACTTCGAACGTTGATCGAGATCGGACCCCTGGAACTGGCACCTGCCATACAAAACGAAGAAGAGGAAGAAAAGCAAGATTCACGTCGCTGTACGGAAAACTTGTCCATAGGGAGGCGTAAAAACAATTTTAATCAAAAAATGGGCATGGCACCGCCCACTTAGAGCCAAAACCAAAAATTTCCCTATCTCTGGTACCCAATGAGGAATTACAATGAAAATTGGTACATAGGTTATTAAGATAAAGAGAAAAATGATTAAAAAAGCAAAAGTGGGCGTAGCACAAAAAAGGCGTGAAGAGTATTCAATCTTCAGCAAGCCCGAAGATAGCCTTCTTACAGTTTCTTTTTTTTTTTTTGAATTTAATTTTATTTTTATTCTGTTTGTTTAAAATAAATCGATTGGAAATGCAACAAAGCTGTGGCTGTGATAAGCACGGGGCAGCGGCAGAGTCGTGGACAATGTGACATCACGGTGAGTGAGAAATGAGTACCGGGCAAAGGATTAGTGAGAGATGTGCTTACCATCTTCTGGTTATACTCTTCACGTACATCTGTGAATAGCATTATAACTTTTTCACTGAGTTTGTAACACCCGGAAGGAGACATTTTCATCGTTGTATGGAACACTTTTTATACCCTGTACACATACTGTGTATCGGGGTATATTGTGTTTGTTTGAGCGAAATGAATGTAACGCACAGAAAGAGGGCAGGGGGACCCTATAAAGTATATATATTATTGATCAGGACGACAAGAGAAATTGATTAAGACATGAAACTCGGTATGTAGACTCAGTACAAGTAGCTCTACAAAACTGCATACCACAATTTTTCCCTCTCCTCTTCATTACCCCTCCCCCGGTTGTTTTCTTAAAATTGCTATATCTCAAAAACTATTGAAGGTACGAGCCTCAAATTTTGTAAACGAACTCAGTAAATATGTATCTTTAAAACTGCATACCACAAAATTCCCCTTTTTTTGATAGATACCCCTCAATGACCTACAAACTCAAATTTTTTAAATTTCACATTTTTTGACCGATTTTCTTGATATTTTGAACACTATTTGATCGGGCGATGTCAAACCAACATTTTGTTGTAGATGTAGGGTGTGGCACAACCCACTATGTGTGCAGGGTATTATATTGTCGAGTATACTCGACTATAGCGTCCTTACTGGTTTGTTTCCTTTTTTTGGAGAGTATATAGTCTTCAGCCAGGCTGAAGATAGCATCCTTGCTGGTTTTAATTTGCTTTCTTTAGCTACCCGTCTCATCGACGTCTGCATCAAAGCTGCTTCAATAATGTGCTCTGGCCAACTCTAAGATTCTAAGTAACCACATCACAGACTCAAAAATGCAGACAGACATGTTGCAGCCCAGACACCACACAAAGCATCGCAATCAGCGTGTGTGTCGATATGTCTGTCTGTGTGTGTGTGTGTGTATGAGTGTCGTTTACTCTGCTTTTTGCTCATGTGTTTTTTGACTTATTATGTTAACTAAGGTTTTGCAACATTGAAAAAAAAATTATATATAAATCGTTTTGGCAGTCATAAGAATCAGTTCAGCACCTCAGACTGTCAAATATGTATGTCATTAACAATTAAATCAACATCAAGTGTTCGATTCAAGACCATATTGATAACATAAAATTTTTTTTTGTATCATAATATTTGAAACATTGTGAAAACTTGAGATACACAAAAATATTGAACACTTAAAAGTTTTAATTAATAATTCTTACAATATTTTCGCACGAAATAAAAAAAAAAAAAAAAAAAAAGATATCGTTGAAATGTTAAAAATCAAAAATAAACCAAAAATAAAGATTATCAACATTCACGATCACTCAAAAAGCATCTAACCCCAAAAAACACGTTGTCCTACTTTAGGAAACTTCAACATGATACAAACAATCAAACTCACAAAACTTAACAACAAAAACACACAAGGTACCTTTAAGGCAATGAAAATAACCATCGAAAACAAAGTTCACTAATTTCACTGTATATAACAATTTATAATAAACATATATTGGCATCTATAATAACGATGGTATAAATTATATTCTTGCCACAAAATTAGCAAAAAAACACAATGAAATGGTCTTGTAGGAAAACACATAATAAATTTCATTTGTCAGAGAATCTTTGTATCCCAGACAATTTAAGGAAAACATTTTTCGAAAACAAAGCGTTTCACATCAAACAAGCAAACCGGCCCAGTACAATTAGTAACCCTTTCATAATCCAGCATCAAAAGCAATTGTAAGCAGAAAAAGCTTTTTCCTCCCCAACAATTTAAAAATGCATAGAGATGGCGCTCGTAAAAAACCGTTACTGCGAGTGACGCCATTGCCAAGGCGCGCCGCCATCATGGGAAATCATCAATTCAGTCAACCATTGAATGGCGCGCACACAACCCGAAAGCTAAAAAAGCAGACTCTGTTTCACAACATTTTTCAAAGATGGCGCTGCAAATGCGCACGAGCAAATTGTTCTTTTGCTTTCGTTTTTGAAATATAAAACAAAACAACAAAAAAAAAAAATGTATACAAAGAAAAAAAAAAAGGGAAAAGATTTTTCAAATCGAAAAATAAAAGAAGATTTTAAAGCACACACCAAACGTGCGCACACGAGCACACGAACTTGCCAACGACCACGACACGAAGAAGAAACGAGCAGCCGAACAACGATGAACAGCGACGCGGTGTGCGCAAAAGTGCCGATTGGTTTCGGGTGGTTGGGTGTGTATGTGTGTGTGTGTGAGTGTGTTGTGTGGCTCTAGCAGCTTCGGCACGGCTTGCTTGCTGTTGCTGCCGCTGTTGTTGTTGTTGTTGTTGTTTTGGTGGTGAAGTTTTTTTTGTTCTTTGCATAAAATCGACGCGACGCTTCTCTAAACAACAATCAGTCAGTATGTGAGTTAGTTAATGAAACAGTTATTAAGACAGGTCAGTTCATTGCATTTCAACATAAAATAATAGAAAAATATTCAAAGGTAAATTAAATTCAGAAAATATGAATATTTATTTATGAATGAGTATTTTGATAACATACTCGACTAATACATACATTCATAGCTTTTTTTTATCCAACTTCTATGCAGATTTGAACTGTGTCGTTCATCTGTCGTCGACAAGTATGCTGTAGGGTGGTCAGTCTTGTTTGCGGCTGCCTTGCTGGCTCCTGTCTGTGACAGCTGTGGTGAAACTGTCTTCAAGACCAACAAATGGTTGGCATGGTATGCATAATAAACAGATGTAAATAAAGAAATTGCATTACTTCTTTACGCACGTTGTTTCAGGTGACAACATGTACATAGTCAGGCTGAACCTAAAACAAAACACTCATAGAAGTGGCACCTCACCTCGTTTAATACGCTTTGTATTATCATAGACGACATAACCTTGTGATGAAGTTTGCACGACGGAAAAGAGCTTCGGTACTAGCCACAGTTGAGAAGCTTTTGAGTCAATGTAATGCAGAAAATCTTATGACATATCGCACATGTTTAACACTAAACCTACCGACACTTCATGTATACCTATTCCTACCACAGCGGGTCAAAATGACCCGTCATTAGAATTTTGCATATTTTACTATATATAGCGAAAAATATATCAATTAGGCCAACGTGGTACTTTAATGAACAATATTCTTCAAATATCGGTTCAAAATAGTTAATATATTATATATAAAAAACATAAAACTAATACAGGAAAAAAATTAAATTGTCTTCAATTGAATGAATTGATTCAATGAAATATAGAAAACAAATAAATAATATGCTAACTTTATTCATGATCACCGCTTATTTTGAAAATTTTTGGGTTCTCGAAGATTCGTTTTTTATATTTTCGAGGTTTTTTACCACAAAAAATACAAATCGAGGTTCAGATCCTATGCACGGGTCAAATTGACCCCTTGCGGTAGTTAGAGCACAGTACTTTTATTACTCGGTAATAAAATTAACAAGATTTGAGTAAATCTTGAAAAACACATTCAATTGGTTTTTAAATAAAAGTCATAAACGCAAATGGCAATTTGGCAATGCTATTTTCAAAGAAATCCTGCCCAAAAGTTGAAAATGGGTCATTTTGACCCGCCTGGTAGGTTTAGTGTTAACTAAACTGTCACAACTCAAAAAACATGCATTTTCAGGAAACGCAAAAAACTGCTTTAGTGCCAATGACAACCTTATGGAAATGCAATATTGAAAAGAGGCATAACTCTGTTTCTAAGTCAGATAATTACACCGCCTCTCTTGTGGTGATAAATATGCATACGATAAACAGTTTTTACATGAAAACTCGAAAATGACAAATTTTGAGTTGTGACAGTTTAGTTAAACATGTGCGATATGTAGGTATACACCTATGTAGCTGTCATAGGACAGAAATATTGAAAGTGCCACCAATTTACGACACAGAGACATTGTTAACAATATATAAGCTTCGATGAAGCCAATTGTACAAATATTTCTTGTTATGAGTACTTGAAGTAATCTATGGCCAAAATCCTTAAAAGTTATTATAAAATAAACAAAAATGAACATGTATACAAAACTTCAGTTAACTGCTTTGATTTCGGTTGAGCGATTTCCTTTGTCTGCAATTTTTGAGTCAACATGTCCTGACATGTTGTTCTGTGTCAAAACTTGCACAGTGCTTTACATAGTAAATTTCGGTGCAATTGAGGAAAACACCTCCCCCCCCCCCCATTTTTAACGGCATGTAGAAACCAAAAAGTCTGCTGATCCACAAAAATACCAACAATACGAACCGAAAAACACCGTTAAAACAGGCCAGACAGACTTATGTCGTGTTCATATCCCCAACCAGGCAAACAAACATGGAAACTCACGGCTCTGCACCACACGGTTTCTGCGATTTATGCGTATATTTCTGTGTGTGTGTGTGTGTGTGTGTGTGTTTGACTCAATTCACGCGGCTTGTTGGACAGAGTTAATATCCAAATGCCTGGTGGTGTAGCTGGTGGGCTGGTTGTCTACCTGACGTTTGCTGCCGCCTAGTTGGCAGCTCACTGAACCGGAAATTGGAGGTGTGCGGCAAAACACGACGTGACGTGACATTTCCTCTTCGTCAAAATGTCAAAATATACGAACAAAAAAAAGTCGAAATGCTTGCCTTAGTCACGCAGTCATAGAGTTAGGCATTTAGTCACTTAGTCAGACGACCTACCGACTGACAGTCGTTTACTCATTCATTAAACAGCATATACATACGCAAAACTCTCCGTCTGCAGTCGATTATTAATCGAAGTACGTACATACATACATATGTAAAGTGCCAGACGAAAACGACAACAACAACAACGGCAGCGACAAAACTAAAATCAACGCCAAAGTTTATTTAAGCGTTAACGAAAAAAGATTCAAGCCGACAAACGACAACTCCGAAGCGAACAAAAAGTTTCTCAGTTAACTTCAACGTCTCTTGTCGATTTGCTTTAGCAAAGTCTTACTCATAAATGTTTCAAGTTTTTGTTGGCTTCTTCAGTACACAATTGAGCATATTTGACCTTTGACTGGTTGCCGTTGAAAATGCACTAAAGTCTCACAGACACATGTGTGTGAATTGCAGTCAACACACAAGACAAACAAAAACAATTAGCAAACTTTGCGACATATTTCCAATAAAAGTTCTTGTAATCGGAGAAAGAAGTCTCCGGTACCAAAAATAGAGCAAGCATTTACAGTCTGCTTTGGAAACTATAAGCAGATCTTGCCGTCGGCAACTCATAATGGTTTCTTGAAATCTTTGCACTGCAAAGGTGTGGCACTTATAATGAAGTTAGAGCGCCATAACTCGGTCACCCCAAATGAGCCACAATGTGGCCTTTGGTGTCGCTCCAATGGCAAAATTCCAAAAAATCAATCCAAATTAAAACCGTCAATGATTAAAATTTTTCACTATTAAGAATGTTTCGAAAATGTCTCGTTGTCCAATAAAGAAACATATACATAAATTCGAATACACTAAAAATTATTACAGTTCCACGTCGTTGCACGCAAGACTAACTGCGTCATAATGAGAGCTATCCCCATCACCCCTACCGCATTTGCCCCTCGCGCAACGGATGACAACACGCCCGCCTGTCTGTTTCACCGTCACTCGCACTTCTGCCTGCCCGTCCGTACATTTGTCCGTCCATCCGTCCATCCGTCACTGAAAACTGGTCAACCACATCGCGTCGCGCTGCATTGCACTTCATGCAGCGAGCGACATCACTTCGCTTAGCGTAGCTTAGTCCAAAAAACGGACGTCAAACACAAACGGCACGGCACGGCACGAAGGGTTTCACCACGGACCAATCAAAGGCATCAGCGGCAGGAGCCGAAGTGTCAGGAGCAGTTTTCAGTATAGCTGATTAGGGCGTCCGCAATGTGTTGTTGTTGTTGTTGCTGTTGGTGTTGCTGTTGGTGTTGCTGTTGGTGTTGCTGTTGCACAAAAGGGTACATTACTCCCCCCAGATTGTTGGCGGCAAAGTGTTTTGGTTGCCCTTAGGCCTTAGGCACATACATACATACATACGGTCAAGTATCGTTTATCAATTTTACACCAGCTCGAGCGTATCATGGCGTTCAATGCGACGCTTCGAGGGTTTCAGTGACAACATAATTACATAATTACTCCCCCCCCCCCCCCAAAAAAAAAAAACAAAAAAAAAGAAAACGTTCAACGCAACATTTGAGCTCAGTCGCTGTGTCTCTTGCTTGCCTTGACGTGACATGTCTTGTCTTGTCTTGTCGCGCCGTGTCTTTATCTTGTGTACGAGTCCAGAACTTAGGAATGACGCTTTGAATTGGCACGAGTTACTTTTAAGTTTACAACAACAGCCATACTAATATTTATTGTTGCCTTCTAACTCAACAAATTATGGCTTGTTTATTTTTAATTTGTACAAAGCCTATCAGTACGAATGCTCTGCTACAATAAACAAAGCTTTGTGATACATACTTTTGGACTCAAACAAAGTTGATATATGTACATACCCTGATAGATACATAATGTGTGCAGGGCATAGAGATAAAGTTACGGTTGCACGAATATCAATGAAAAAAACGACAATTTTTTAAAATTTTCTTTTTGCATTCATTGAATTGGAAATCGGTTTGACTCATTGAGCCAGTCAAATGCTTAGACGCTCAGTCATTTGTTGATAGAAACTAATCAGTCAGTCAGCCAGGCGGACGGGCGGACGGGCGGGCGGATGGTCGAAAGGACGAAAGGACGACAATGAAAGGCAAAGTGAAATATGTACATGCATGCATGCGACCAGAGAAATGGAAGCAAGAAACCAAATCAAAATAGTGAGCAAAATCGTGTGAGCCAGCAATAACACAAAGATAATTGGGAACAATTCACTTGGCTGTGCCTTGGCCGCAGTCATCCTTGTGCATTGAAACGACATTTGTCAACAGAGTATCACAAATCAATAAGCAATTCATCTGCGTGGCAATAATGTGTATAGGAACGCATGTTGGAGCAGAGAAGCACACACGGTAGCTAAAATGGCAAAAAACAAAAAAAAAAAACATTCAAACAAACAACAAACATTAGTGATGTAAAGAAAATATGAGAAAAAAAGAAAAGAGAAGAGCAGAGTGTATTGAATGTCTCCGCAAGTCGATGGCTAAGCAGATTAGCTAAAGAGGTCTTAAAGGTGATACATCAACGACTGCCAATGGCTGAGAGTGTCGTTTGAGAAGACAGACAAAAAAATCAACGCAACCGGACGAATTTTCGGGCGGACAGGCAGTAGGATACAATACAGTTAACCGTGCGCAAGAGGATTATCCGCTTAGAGCGTTGAGTTTATGTTTGTGTCACTCGGATTAGATAACGGCAGAGAAAAGGACACTGACGACATTCGCTCACATCGTATCGCACCGGTATCTTCGTTTGTTTTCGATCTCGATCTCGATCTTGTGAGCCGATGGGAAAGTTGTGTCACATAAGTGATATCCTGTTAAGGACAAAGGCGGTGCCGAATGCGCAACCTGTCTTAATGTCCTTTGAGCAAGTCGAGATTGATTACCGATTAGATGCATTAGCAGGTGATCACACATGCTTCGTTGGTCATGTGAATGGATCCGGCCTCTGGCTATGAATGAAACAACAATATGCCATGCTTGCACTTAAATGACTTAAGGCGATTTCCCTGACCCCTCCCCCCTTCATTATCGCTGACAATTTTTTTTTTTTATTATTTAATGTCACATGTACAACGATGACGATGTAATTTCGCAAGGTGCAATCGTCAATTGTGCCGAGTGTCGGCGAAGATGACAGAAAAGCAGAAAAGCGAAAAGAAGAAGTCTAATATTTTGCGTCTTCATTTCAGTTCAGTTGAGTTCAGTTGAGCTGAGTTGAGTTGGGCCCCAGGCGCGCTCTCGTCTGTTGACTCACTTTGAGTTAATCCAGCCACAAAAACATGTCAACTGCGCGTTTAATGCTATTTTTATAGCAGGGATTCTTTCGGCTTGTAAAAATAAGCAATGAAGACAAAAACAAAAAACAAAAAATACAACAACATTCACAAATTCCAAGGATTTATTTTCTTTTCCAGCTTTTGCTGCGGGGCCAAATTCAGTGCACTTGACAAGCGTTGTTACACCCGCTTTGAATTAACCCCTTTTCTTTTTTTTTTTTGTTTTCAAAATAATTCTCTCTGTTATGTAACCCCCAACCATTGTGACACTGCCGCTACGCTGGCACAATACTTTTCATTTATATCATCGGTGTGCTGCCTAACAGCAGTCTAAAGCAACAATGCAATAAATACGTAGTTGTTGTCTTGATAATTTATCTAAGGACTTAACCAGCTCAGCGCTCAGCTTTCAGCTCTTTTAAACGCCGCACATATTCATCACATCATCATCGTCACCGCCGTCACCATCACCGGCGTCATCATCGTTCTCGTTCTCGTTCGCGTCATTATCATTGAAGCACAAACAACGCAATGAACGATGAGCCCTTAACTCATTACGTTCACGCACACACACACACACACACACACATACACCCACAACTTAACTTTATCCGCTCTTAACGTAAGCGCTTTGTTTTAACTCAAGTACTTTCGCTGTTCAGATCCATTTATGTATTCGAAAGAGGTTTAACTAACAAATGGGCTTTAAAAACTTTTTTTTTTGTTTTTAAATTTTTTATTGTTTTTGCCTGCTGCTATGTATTTGTGTTGGTGTTGTTATCTCATAAGTCTTTCTACGCCATTTATTGATTTCTTCTTTTTTTTATTTCTATACTTGAAGTAAATTTTTTCTTTTTTTGATGATAGATATGCAGATCGTTCTAAACTATGCGAATTATTTACCATAATTTTGGCAAAGTAGTCTTTGATTTCGTTCGTGGTCAGTTCAATCATTTAGTATGAAATACATATTTATGAGTGCAAGTCTCTCGGCTACAGTTATCTGCGTGGCAAAACTGTCAATTTTGCCATAAAGCAAAGGCTTGTAGATACCGCTGGTGTCGCATCTTAATTTAAAACGCAATATTTTCTTATTTATTATAACAGTAACAAAGAACATCCAACACGCTTCAGACCAGCGAAAAGTATGGCTGGAGTTTCGTTATGCATTTTAAAGAAGGACCAACCCACTGTTGGGTCCATTTGTAAATAAATTCGCATAAATTGTGATTACAATCGCTTGAGCGCCATTAAACCGCGGCCATTATTTCACAGGCCGTCAGACAAGCCGACAAACCAAAAGATACTTTAGCCTCTCATTCAAATAAATGAACACAATGGGCTGCGACGCATCTTTTTAACCCATTCATATGCTCATTCATTGCCAGTGCCACTTTATCGCGAACATTTCCGGTTTTAAGACAGAAAGATGTACTTGTATCCTTTTTTTATTTTTTATATTTCACAGTTGAAATCCTTTCATTGAGCACAGGCAACCCATGCCGCTGTTGTCGTCCCTGCTTGCAACGTATTTTGTAAGCGCCATAAAAAAGTGTTCGCGGTAAATTATTCAAAGAAGTTTCCATTTTCTGCGCTCACTCCTGCCTGACGGCTGGGAGCAAAGGGAGCAAAGCGATGGCAAACCTGACATGAAGATGAACAACATTAAGAACTCAGCCAAGTGGCAATGGTAATAAGAAATAAGGAAACAACAAAAAAGAAAAAAGAAATACAAATACAAAAACAAAAACCAACAAAAAAGGGAAAAGAAAAGCTCAGCAGCGGCTCAGCGTGCAGCGAAATGAATTGAAAGAAAAGTTTTAATTATTTTTAATTCTCATGATTAGTACTTTTGCGGAGTGGTTCACCCCACCAACGTCGCAACACAACTACAACCCCCACCCGTCGCTGGTTCAGTCGACTCAGTCGTCTCAAAGGCGTCAAAAGGCTCGTTAATTAAGCAAAACAATTGTGAAAATGAAGCCAGGCTCCGGACGAGCGACCTTGTCTTGCCACTTCTCCGGCCGCCATTCATTTCAACGCTCCTTAGCACATCGCGAGCATCTTATCTGGGATAGTCGTGAGTCGACAGCGAAAGAGAAATAAAACCAAACCAAACAGAACAGAACAGAACGAACAGAGCTGCGCGGCAAGTAAAACAATTGTGCACCAAAGTGATAATGACAATTTTCGCACTTTGTAGAAAATGAATGGCTCGTTGAAGTACATTGAGCATGAGCATGAGCATGCGTTGCGTTGCGTTGCGAGGCAAGGCGCGGATGGTAAGTTAATGAGTCGAAGCACTCGAAGGCGGTAAATGCTGCCGTCGGGTGCAGTTTGCTTTTGTTTCAATTTGACATACCCCCGCCCCATCACATTCACCTACCCATGCCACTCGCCGTACGCCGTACGCCGTACGGTTTGTAGATTTGCCACTTTTAAGTTTGATTCGCTTCGCGGTGAATGCGGCTACCCCCAAGTCTCTGTTGCAGAAGCCGTTCCATGCCGATGGCGACTCTGGTTGCCTTCGGCCTGTTTTAATTGCTTAATTATGTTAAACATTATGTGTCCTCGGCGGACTTCGCAACTTGACAAGTACTTGTTTATGGCCAACGCTGTGAAATATTGCATTCTGACTTTTGTTACCAAAATACAGTTTTCATTTAATAATAAGTAAGTACATACTTATTGTGTATTATTTATTATGTATTTTCAAGTAAACTGTTTATTTCACAACTGATTGCAATCAGTGTTATTTTTCACACAAAATACTAATCCAGCGATTTTGTTGCGTTCTCATGAAATTTCTTTTTGCTTAGAGCAGTCTTGTCATCTCTTTCGCCTCTTCTAGAAATCTGATTATATTTAAACAGTTGAAAATATTTTTTTTTCCAATGTTATTCGACACTTTGTCTAGTATTGTCTTAATTGATTATGGCAACAATCTCACTTTCGTAATAATTACTTTGCGCACTTCTTCTTGCGTTACTCAAGACTTCCAAGAAGTTATTTTAATTCAGTTTTAGTTTTCAGTTTCAGTTTTTCTTTCAGAAAACGTTATCCTCATTGTGTAGTCATGTAATCATCATATAATGAAGAAATCGATTTGAATTTGTTGTCGCCTTTTTTCTAAGGCTGCTGTGAGCAACTCTTGGCTTTCTACGGACTTTGAAACAATGAAGACAAAAACAAACCAGCATTTTTGCAAAAATTGTACGAGCTATCAGGCTGAAAGTGTTGCAATTTGCTTGAACTTAAAAATCTCAAAATAATTTTCCGTGTAGTGTACAATTTCATTCAGTGTTGTTCTTAGTTTTTTTTACGTTCGATTGTTTTAACAAATCGAAAAAAAAAAACAAAAAAAATTCACCTCAACTTATTTTGTTTGCGTTTTGAAGCCAAGTGGCCTCAAAAACGAACGCAAATGTGTACCAAGAATTACAAAAGCCAATTTACAGCCGTATAGCGAGTTACAAGATACGGTTATAAAAGCACATTTTCGATTTGTTTATTTACACTTGCCCGAATGCGATTTACGATGAGATTCGTAAAATGAGCAATGCGCCTATCCAAGCCAACCCTCTCGCCGTCTCACAGCTCCAGCAAGTCCCTCCCCCACCACAAAGACACCTAGAGGCGTCAATAGCTACTGAAATGCGCCTGCAACTTGTATACATCATATGTATAGTCCGATCGTTCGTTCTGTCGGTCGGTCGGTCGGTCGGTGGGCCCGTCTGTCTGTCTGTCTTGGTGTCATGGATGAACTTTGTTGTGATCTATGGGCAACTCTCACGCTCGCAGCAAGTCGTAAAAGCGCTGTTATGAATAAGGGTACGAGAGGAGTGAGCGTTAAGAAATCATAAAAATCGGATAAAATCCGAAAAAGTAAATCATAAGATGGATTTTCAAAGCAATTCTGTTTGCCGTTTTGTTGTTGTTTATTTTGAAAAAGTGGCGCCAATGGGTTAATGTGCGACCAAAAAACACAGATGGCGCTGACTCAATTCAAATTTTGTTGTTGACGTTGTTGTTGTTGCCGTTGTTGGCGCAAACCAAACAATTTGGCTAAACAGAGGAAATGTTTACAAATTTCCACAAGTATTTTGTTATTGTGTTTTTCCTTCTTCTTCTTCCCTTTTTATCTCAACTATTTGCCTTGTTGTATCTTTCGTGCATATGTGTTCAAACTTTAAGCAGTTTTATTGGTTTCCCAATTACACACGTACGCATACACACACACGCACACCCACAGAGACAGTCCACAGAGACAAAACGTGTTATGTTGAAAGTATCTAAGCACAGCTGCACTGAACTGATTCAAGATTTATGTGCAGTTGTACGAATTTGATTGGAACTTATCTTAGTTCAGTGAAGTTAAGTTGAGTTGAGTTGACTTCGGGCGTGTTAAGTTGTATTGCAGATGTAGCAACACCTTCGTACTCTCCTCTCTACATAAAAATGCATTCCATGCACTTTCATGCATCGCTCAGATTTACCTCAACTCTTCAACAAGCAAACACTTTATGTTGTATCGCACTAATTGCTAAAGCCGCTTTTACCTTTATTCATACATACATATGTATTTGGTATATTTCTCTGCAATATCTTTTCCTTGCTTGGGGAACATACTTTAAATTAAATAAACAATGTGAAGCGTATCTCAAGCGATTCGTGCCTGACTTTTCAACTGTTTTACGTTTTCTGCATTACTTTGCTCTTTGTCGTCGTTGTCGTCGTTGTCGTCGCCACTGTCACCCACTTGCTTACCGTAGCCTTATGGCATCCACGCCTGCACAAAACAAAAACAAAACCGTACGAATTGGAATGGAACACAGAATGAAATGAACTGTCGTTGGTTGCATCACGTTTTCCCTTTTGTGTTTATTTATTGTATTTTACAATATATTTTCAGCACGTTTGACTTCATTCACCTAACGTGCTCAAAACTCCAACCTCCAGTACTCCTTCGCTGTTGTGACGTTCCGTTCCGTGCCGTGCCATACCATGCCGCTTTGGTCGTTACATTTTTAGCGTCTCGGGTCTGATTGAAATTCGCGGATAACCTGAAATGGATTTTTCCTTTCCACAAATGCTTTGGTGGCAATTCCAGCGATTCACAGTTGATGGCAATTCCTGCTTCATGTGTTTTTATACTTTGTATCCTCGCACACTCACACACACACACACACACACCAGGCATAGACACACCCGCGCACTCGAATACATTTATTTAAGTACATTCGTTTATGCCTTCTTTAGCGTTGACAGTTTGCGCATCGAAATAGTTGCAGATTCATTTCAGGCAGATTTTTACTTGATTTTTTAGTTCAAAATCAATTTTCAAACACACACAAGGTCGTAGCCCGGGGGGCAGGGCTGCCATTGCCACTTTCAATGCGTGAATTTGGTCTTCAGGAGTTTTTGGTGCTATTTGTGTCACATTACGGGATATTTGAGAGTGTTCATTGTTAGCAAAGTGCCCCAAATACAAAGAGGACATGAAAAAATGGTTTCAGAAAACACAAAACTTGGAGGAAGAAATCAGATTCTGATTTGGTTAATCCATATGGGGAATGCGATTTCCATTTCATTTACACTCAGTACATTAAGGAGAATAAAGACGTGGCTTAGGACTACGATGACTGAATCTTGTCTATATGATGAGTAACGGATTTTAAATAATCCAACCGTATACGAAGTTTTTTATAGGGTTATGTCTACTAAGTACACACAGGCGGACAGTTAAAAGAATGGAAGAGAAGATTATGGAAGGCTTTTCCAAAAACCCGAGAAGACTTTTACCAATTTAGATATTGAATAGGTTCATAGACATAAAAATACGATCATTCGATATTGCAACGCCACCCCCGCCCCCTTTTTTTTAAATCTGGCTACGCCCTTGCACACACACACGAGCTCATGCGTACATAAAAGCCAAAATTTAAGTAGCGCAACTGAAAGACTCATTTTGTCAATCGTTTTAGAGCATTACAAATTTATTTGCAAATTTATAGCTGCCACACACGCAATGCGTGCCGCACTGTGGCATAAAGTTGCTGCTGATGTTGATGCTGATGCTGATGCTGATGCTGATGATGAGCATGAGAATGATGTCGACTATGAAGCCGATGCCGGAGAAAATGACGCACGCTATCAAAATCACAAGTAACCCAAAAAACGAAATCGAGTTCAATAACATTTCAGAATCATCTCTTTTTTTTACTATCGCAAATAAAAAGGGAAGACATGTAACGATGGGGCGAGATCAAACTCAAAGAAGAGAATAACATTGCGGTAGTTGCTTTGCTCCTTGAATAACCATAACCCTATCCGCGTATAATTGGCCATTGAGCCAGCCACCGTTGCCTCCTGCCCGTCCTGTGCTCTGCTTCACTGTCTAATAAGACACGGTGTTGGCGTGAAGGGCAAAACCGCGAGGCTGCCGTCTCGGCCGACTGGCACTGGCACTGGCACTGTCAGCTGCGGTATTTGCGAATATTTGCGCAGCATGCGAGAATCTCCTCCTTGCCAATACACTCACACGCACAATCAGCGCCTTGCCGACGTCGAAGTCATTGTCTTCTTTTATGGCTTTTCTTCCTGTTGGCAATTTTCGCACTGAGCCACATTTATTGCCATCTTGGCAACAGTCAAAGCTGTTATGGTAAAAAGAAAAAAGCGCGTCGGAAAGCGATTTGGGCGCACTTAAGCGAGCGAGCGAGCAAGCGGAGGAGAAAAGCAGCAAAAGAAAAGAAAAATTTGGTTAACCCAAAGATAGTGCGGCGTAATTTAGTATGTGTTTTGCATGTATGTGTGCATGTGTGTGGGGGCTTAAATAAGCACAGTCTTGGGCATTCAATTTGATCTCAGGCTATAAAATTAGTCCTTATAAATTGCACAGTTTTAAAATACGTAAACTGGGAAAAAAATACATACACATGCGTATGTATGTATGTATACTTATTTATGCATTTCCCATGCAAATTGTATGTAAGCAGCACAAATGGAATGTATTTAAGACCACATCGATTTTATACTCACAAAATATAAAGAAAAGAAAAATAATAAATTGCCAATTTGCTCATGTTGGAAAGATCGAAGGTCAATGAGTTAAAACACGAAGTCGTGCTCTTAAAAAAAGGGCGGCGCACAAAGCTTGTTCCTGACATCTCATGTCCAAATAGTTGAGTTTAATATATCCGAACTTTTAAGCAAAAAAAGAGTATATGATGAACATGTTTTTACGAAGAAAAAAACGACTTCGATCTGTGACATTTAAGGAACATTCAGTTGCATCCCAAGCCAAACCAAAGCGTCGCTACTGTGAACTGCAATCCAATGAAGACTGGGGCACGAGGAATGATTATCAGCGACAGTGTAGGACAGGCGGCAGACGACGTAAGCAGCATCTATCATGACACAAAAACCATTTTGGCCAAACTCGCGCGGTTTCCAAGCGCATCCCGCAGATTTTTCGGCGTGTTTTTTTTTTTGTTTCTCTATCGCATTCTCTCTCCCTCTTGCTCAATCATTCATTATTTGTGTGTGCGTGTGCGTGTGCGTGTGTGTGTGTTAATTTGTACAGAAACCATTTCCACCATTTTGAATAAACAGATATGTATGTATGTATTTTCGTTGCGTTGAACGCTGTGAACGGGATGCCACACCCTCCCTGTCAGAATGCATGCCCGTTCGACTGGCCGTGTTTTGCACACAGTTGTATTGTAAATGCACGCTGCTCTTCTCTTCTCTGCTCGGCTCGGCTCTGCTCAGCTCCCCACCCTGCACAGCAACCCTCGCCACGACCACTTCCACTTCCGATACGCACGCACTCGAAATGCGTCGTTATTTATATTTTCCTGTTTGCATTTTGAGCGGGTTTTTTTCTTTTGGTTTGTTTTTTTTGGTTGGTGTCATGGTGGTGGCTCATGTCCTTTTACATACACACTCACACATACAAGCTCTTAGCACACTCGAAATAGTATCGTCCTTGTGTCATTATGTCCGCCGATGGCGATGGCGATGATGACGACTGCGACTGCGACTGCGATTATGATAATAATAATATAGCGCGCGGCATCAGAACGCGCCAGGATGTGTCACGCTCATCGTCGACAGAAAGAACCAACAACAAAACAAAAACAAAAAAAAAAGTCGCAGGCAGGCAAGCAAATAGAAATAAAAATGAAAATGCGTTCGAATACAATTGCATTGCGCAACACACACACACACACACATGTGTATATACATAAGCACATACATACACACGTAATTATATATGTACATATGTGTGTGTGCATGCTTTTGAATAAATGGAGTGAGAGGAGGGCCCAATAAATAACGCATAACGTAAATGGAAAAGGGCCAATTGAAGAGGGGCGGCGGCGACAGCAGCAGAGGCCGATTGCATTGTTACTGTTAGATATAGTCGTAGATATACAGTCAGGCAGTTTGACAGACAGACCGACAGACAGACCGACAGAAAGACAGATTGGCGTACCGACGTTTGTTCTGCTGGTCGCTTGGACAGCGTAAAGATTGCGCCTGGTCACACACACACACTCGAATGCATGTAAGGATAGTGCGTATTTTTCGCGTTTTCAATGACGATGCCAGCTCTGACGTTGTTATTGTTGTTTGCCTTTGACCAAAGGATCAAGGGCTCTAAAAAGGTCATTACCGCACACACACACTCACACACACACACACACATAAGTACGCACAATCAAAACTTAGATATACTCGAAAAAGCCTCATACCTCCCCTCCCTTTGCACTCCCGTTCGTGTTGGTGATCCTGTTTTAGCTTTAGCCACCACCCGCTTCAATGCATCATTGTGCGAAAGGAACTCTGCTTTATTTGTATGCACGTGTGAATGAATGATTACAGGATTACATTTGCCTATGTAAGTGTATTTCTATATACACACACACACACACACACATACATAAGTATGTATATGTATAATGAAGTGAATGTTATACAAAATGACAGCCATTGAATCACCGTTATTTCGGTTTTGAAAAGTGAAATTGTTTTTTACGTTACTATTTTAAAGCAGATAACGTTTCAGCATTGAATCAATTTTGACTTCTTTCTCTCTCTCTCTCTTAATACTTTGCAGCTGCCGGCAAAAGCAAGCTTCTTCTTCTTCTTGTTTGTGTATGTCATTGTAAAGGGGTACTATATTGAAACTGTGCTATAAACATTCAAAAATCTATTCATATTCTTAATCTTCGTCATGAATATGAATGAATTGCTTGCCGAACTTCTCTCTAACGAAAAATAAAACTATTGTAAAAAAAAGTATTAGTAATTACACCTAATAAAGTAAGACTTTAAATATAATAAGACTGTATCGAGGGTATTCTTAATGTACGGTCTATGTTTCATAGAGCCACATGTCACATACGGCAGTCGATGACTACACTCTTGTGCATTTGTTCTTGACAAAGTTTCTACACATAGTATAAGTATTAAGTTAATGGCTTGGCTTTGCCGCATCGGACCGAAGCACAGACAACAACCCAGACAAGAAACATTATTGTTAAGGCGCTGCTAAGCGAACTGGAAAGGCAGACGAAGTTGACAATTATTGTTGTTAACACAAAGGGCGCGTTTACAAATATTTGCCGTTTGATCACAGGCAAGGACATTAATTTTCGGTGCAAAACAGCGGGAAACAGCCAGCAACAGAACAGAAGCAACAAAACGAGCATAAGTCTTGGCGTCAACAAAAGGATAACATGGAATTCGAAGATGTCATACAAAAGGATTCATTGATACAAGCGGATCACTGCTGCCGTCGCTGAGCATTCATTAATTTCGACACCACTGTCATTGACTTTGCAAGTGAACATTTTTCAAATATTGACTTTTATGTTGAAATGCAACATTTCAATTTCAGCTCCGAGCATCAAAGAGCATCCCTAAATAGGATAACAAAAAAAAACAGCTATCATTGTCATTATCATCATCATCGTCATCGTCATCGTCAAAGTCGTAATCATTATCATTATAAGTTAGGTAACTCCGGACTCAATTGTTCCAGCGATCTGACGTCGCTCTGTCTGTCTTTTTCTATTTATACTTATATACACACATTTTATATATACTTTTGTTTGGATGTTTTTTTTCCTTGTGTCTGTCGACCCGTCTCACCGATGACGATGATGATGATGATGATGCCTTGTTTTGTCGCGTTGTTTATGCGTACACGATCAGCCCCCTTTTGTTCTGAAACAGTGCAGACAGTTCGGAGTCATCAACGAAATTCGAATCGAGGTCCTTCTACTTTTTATACAATTGATGCTCCTTTTAGCAGGACGCAACAACAGCACGCTGCATCCTTTTGACACATTTTCGTTCTGCATTACACAATGTCTCATGCTTTTGCTATTGTTGTTCTCCTTTTTTTATTATATTTGTTGCAGTTTCCAGTTTTGTTTTTACGCTCATTACAAAACCATGTCAACACAACTGTTCAATTTGACATTTCATTTAGTCGCTTTTCTACCTTTCCTCGTCGTTCTTAGTTTGGTTCGTTGTTTTCTTCAACTTATCGGTTTTTTTCGCCTCTTTTCATTTTTTGTTATTGCAAACGGTTTGCTTCCTTTGTTTCGTTGGTTATTTTGGTGATGTTTCTATTTGCCAAGGCTCTGTTTGAAAACGCCCTTGATTTATTGAACCCCAACAACAGAGGCGCGCGTTTATTTTTTCTACTGTAGTATCTTATCTTATTGCACTGACTTTGATCAATTTGACTTCACTCACTCTACGGTCTGACACCAAAAAACACATCGAATTTTAAATTATTTCAACAAAAAGTTTTTCAAGCTGAAATTATGGTATTGATCTGATTGATCTGAGTATACTCGGTAGGCGGTGCCACACCCTAAATCTATAGAAACAATATTCATTTCACATCGCCTACTGAAGAAGTGTTCAAAATATCAAGAAAATCGGTTGAAAAATGTGGAATTTACGAAAAATTTTAGCTTGTGGGTCCTTGTGGGGTAATCGTCAAAGAGAGCAATGTAATTAAAGATGTATATTTACTGAGCTTGTATATAAAATTTCAGATTCGTGCCTATAATAGTTTTGGAGATATATAGCAATTAAAAGAATACAACTGTGCGAGTAAAAATGAAAGGGAGGGGGGAAATTGTGTTATGCAGTTTTTTAGGGCTGCATATACTGAGTCTACACACCGGCTTTCATGTTTTTATCTCTTGAGGTGTTCGAGTTATAGCATTTTAAAAAAGTGGGCGGGAAGGAATGGGCCTGACGCAAAACAGTTGAAACTTGATCTGCTGCAAAGCATCTCGAGTGTACCCTCTAAATTTCAAGACTCTAGCTCTTATAGTTTCCGACAACCATTGGTGAATACGGACGGACGGACATGGCTCAATCAATTTCTCTTGTCGTACTGATCAAGAATATATGTATATACTTTATGGGGCCCCTTCCCCGCCTTCTGTGCGTTACATTCCGTCGCAAACAAACTTAAAAACGGGGGATGGCCAAAAATATCAATGACAAAGTATTTTAAGTGAGTGAACATTGGAGAAACGCCGCCAAATCAATTGACCATAAATCACGAGCAACTCAACTCGTCAATTTGCGCGTTATATATTTGTTTTTAAGCATCTACCATATAAGCCAACGAGTTGTTATAACAGATTTTTCAATGACAAAACAGAAAAAAAAGAGGTCTGAATGCGCTGAGTGACGCAAACATCTTCAGTATAACTAAGTTGTTGTTGCAGTGACTAAAAATAAACAAACTCAGAACACTTAGAAGCTGTTAAACGACACTCTTAGCCCCTCCAAGTTAATGCGACATAAGTCGCGTGTCAAAGGTGGCACGCGATGTGCGTTGTGCATCGTCGGCGGTGACAGCGACGGCGGTGGCGTGACTATTGGCGGCAGCCCCCTGTGTTGACTGGCAGCAATAGTGCAGCATCTGTTTGTAGAAAGAAGAAAAATCGCTTAAAGAACTTCGACAGCTTCAAAAGTCACGTACTGCGTGCAGCAAATGTCGCTGCAGCGAATGGAGCGCTGCTCACACACCTCAGTGGAAGTTGTCCACCGGGCGTCAGTTTGTCTTCGCATACGAAGCCATTTTCGGATATACATACATACATATGTAGCGTACCGTAAGCATAAAATGTTTATTTTGTCAACGAAATTCCAAATAAATTCTAAACATTTACGAGCAACAAATTACCCCCGACAAAAAAAAAAAACAAAACAAAACAAAACAGAAAAAAAGTACAAAAAATAAGTTCATTTTTCATTTATTTGAAACCAAAGAACAAAAATGACAAGCGATATCAAAGGCGGCAAAGAACGCCTCGACGCTCTCGTTCTCAAAGCGCCCGAACCTCATAATTTGTGCCTAAGGTCTTTATTGTTTTTCTTTTTTAAGTCGTTTTTTTGGCCATGTTCGAGCAACCGTTGACAACTTTGTTCGAGATAAAAAAGAAACCAGAAGGAAAATGAAAATTCATTGAATATTTCAAAAATTGTCATCTATTTTTTTTTCGTTAAATGCCGCTGCCAAAAGTAAGGGAAACGCGCATTCACAAAGTCAAATCAATAAATTAAATAACAACAAAAATAAAATCGAAAACAAAACAAACTCAATTCAGGACACAATGTGTGTGACACTCACACTCACACTCACATTGTGTCCTGAATTGACAACACTATTTAATTTGTGCAGGTCAATTCGACTTGTAACGACTCAATTGAAATGCAAGTCCTGAATACAGGACACTCATGACAATGAACAACCGACAGTGGGTGTGATTCCATGGAAGCCCAAAAATGTGTAACAATTCCACCTTTTTCTTTTTCTATTGATGAAAAAAAAAAAATCAAAGCAAGCGAAAAAAGAAATCACCGCCATCGGGGGCGTAAAACCCATGTTTTTGCCACATTTTTCGTAATATTTACAAAACATTTTCTCTCAATCTATAGACTAAAGAAGAAACAAATGTGTACTGTTGTTGTTGTTCTTCTTCTTGTTATTGGCAAACACTTTCAAATGAATTTCGTTGACATTTTTATTTTCTCATTCAATTTTTAGGTTGCCAAATCAGCGGTCAAGTCAAAGCAATCAACCAAGACGGTAAGCATTTCAAATATAATAATAAATGTATTCATTTTGTATAATTTAAATACAAATATTTGTGGCTCGCCTCAAAATAATCGCTTTGAGCTTAAAAATTTAAATGAAAATATAATATATGCATACATACAAACATACGCACGAGCAGCCTGACGCTCCTCACTCGCTTTTCCACCTTAATTTTTTTAAACAAAGTGAAATTATTTATGGCTCATTTATCATTTGTTTTTCATTTATTTGCTTATTCAAATTTTTTCGTTAGTTTCGCCGACGGCGCATCATCATTGTCGCTTTCTTTGAATGTTTAACAAAATTTGTTACAAACTCAAAGAGCAAAGCATTTACAAATAAACTTGTTAACTCGTATGAAATATAATTAAAAATATTATATATTTTTCTAAACGTAAGAAATCACATTCGTCTGAGAAAGTCATCAAGTAATTTTCTGATCAAGGACAAACCAACTACATTTGGTTTTTGGTTAATATTTTGTTGGTTGTTTCTCTCAAAGAGCAAAACAGTTCAGAAGCAAGTACCCCAAAACCAATCCGAAACAGATATATCGAAATTCATAGTGCGTTACAGATATGTTTAAGCATGTATTCAGCTATAGGGGAGCGCATCAAGTGCGTTCAGTACTGACGTTGAGCGTATGCATGTGTAAGTATTTCCCCACCGCACCAAAAAAGAAAAATTAATGTGTGACAATGACCAACAGTTAGAAATTCGCCGGTGCGGTTGGCCAGCAAGGCTGCCTCGTCTGCTGCAATGGGCGTCGGTTGCAAGGACGATTACTCGGGTGAGAAGTGTGCTAAAAAAGCCGAAGATTCAGTTTGGTCTGATGGCAGCGGCAGCGGCGGCGGCGGCGATGAACGTCTCTATGGCAAACAGAGCGATGTGACCAAGCGGCTGCGTGTCATGCTGAAGGCCGAACTGCGCGACGGCATGGAGATAGCCAAGCACTTGCAAATGCCAACACGGACATTTGAAAATCTGAATACGCTTACATATGTTGAGTACAAGCCACAAAGGCGTTCGGAGTGCGTGCGTTCACAGCCAAAACAAAGCTGGACAAATGTCGAGGTCGGCCGCAGATTAGGCCGCAATACGAGGCCACGCATGGACAACGGCAACGCTGCCACCGCTGACGGCCATCAGGCTAACAACGTTGACAATTACAAGTTGACATCCAAAACGGTCAATAGCGCCGAACAGACGCCCAAGGACGCAAAGTCATTTGAGAAGTCCTCAGCGAAGCAAATGAAGTAGCAAACTGACGTTTGTACTTGGTGAATGGGAGAGGACGAAAACGAATTCCGATTAGTTCAAGTGACTGTTGTTGCTGCATTGTGTGAGGCTCTGATGGCACTTTATTTAACATAAATAAAAAATTGTATATTAAATAAAATCATGGCGCACATTAAAAAATCGTACGATTTTACTTAAAACATGGCGCCAATGATACAAGCGTACAATATCGGATTGAAAATTTTAGTTTTGAAAACACAAATCGTGAATTTTGACAGTTTTTTACTTTTAAGTGTTTGTCTGACGCCACGTTTATTGCAACTGCTCGGTGGGAATGCCATGTAATTTACTTGAAATGTGCCCAAACGCAATCGTGTCATCGCCACAACACGCTTGCTTCCTTAAGGGGGGGTAGGGGTTTGCCAATTGCGGGTCTACCATGAAAATTGGACGCATTGAACCCTCATTTAGTGCTACAGAATCTCTTTACGCCTTGTGCGTTGTCAGCGCGTGAGCCTTTCACATGAACTCAGAGCAAAGGCAAAAATAATACCAACAAAAACAGCAACAACAACGACATATGCAATGACAATGACAATGAGAACAACTTTGAGTTGAACTTCAACAACGACAACAACAACAACAACGACAACAACAACAACATAATCAAAAGGATCATCAAGATAAAAGTTTGCGAATTGAATTCGCCACACGACTACCCACACGCGGCTCACCAATTTTGCGCAATTTCGTGCATGTAGTATGTATGTGTATTAGATACTTATAGAACACACGTGTGTGTGTACAAAAGCGCTACCAACAACGCGATGAGGCTAATAAAGGTTCATTGCTGATCCCGTTCCCCTGCTGCTTCTGCTGTTTCTGTTTTAACGCTCTCCGTTACCGCGAACAACGAATAGAAAATCGAAACATGTCTCTAAGGACATGTGCGTGTATGCTGGCAACAACGCCTCCTCGCTGGGCGCACTCGTCCATTGCCAATTGAATTTAGTTGAAGCCTTGCTTAACACAATCGGAATAGATGAGACTTCGTGACAAAACCGTCAGCCCTGGGAGTTTATAGCTTAACTGAAACTCCGATTGAGGCAAACACTGTGGATGAGACTGCCGCGGCAATGCGTTCAAGCTCAAAAGTCACGCCACGCCACGCAATTGACGATGCCTGCGGCGAAGCCAGCCGTCAGAGGCGTTCGCATCATCAAAGTCAATTGTGTGGAAAAAGAAAATATGCTCCAGACAAGAAATGCAAAATACTGAAAATAATAAAATAGAATACGATAAAAAGAACAAATCAAATCAAATAAAACAAAATCGAATAGAAAGAAGCAGGGAAGCAAAGAACTAGCAACGCATGACATCTTCAATTGGAATAAGATAATTTGCCGCGTACGCGAAAGAATACCGTTGAATTCCGCCAATGTTTGAACCCCAACGTTGTCGTCATCATTCTCATTGTCATTGTCATCGTCCTTGTTTTTGTCATTGATAATGATATCAGCGCCCAGTTCAACTCAGCCACTTTGACGAAATCACGCAAATGTGTTTAAATACTTACATTGAATCTGGTTGAGTTTGCCTTCGGTTTGCTAGCAGGCAACAACCGTCAAGTCAACTTGCCGGATTGTGCGCAACCAAAGTCGCTTGAGTGACAACTCAATGATAATTTCCAATCAAGAGATTTGCAGAATTTTCAATCCCATCATCTTAGTTTTTTATTCTAAAATAAAAATAAAGGAATGTTGAGCATCCTCTATCTAAATGCAGTTATGAAAATATGATCATTAATAAGATATTAAGATTTATTCGAATCCTTCGAGACTTTGTGAAGTAACTAAAGTGCAAAAGACAACAAGAACAACTGTTCATACTCACTTGTACATACATACATACATATGCAGACGTAATAGTTTTTAAACAATCATTAAAGTGTGCATGACGAAATCATAAAAAAGCAAAGCAAACAAAATAAAAAAGCAAAGAAAACAAAATAATACAAAAAATCGCGATTTCTTATCCACTAAAACTGCAACAAAAACGAAAATAAATAAACAAATCAAATCAAAACAAGCACATCGATAATGAGGAAAAGCCGTCATTTGTTTAGAGTAAAGAAACAAGAACATAACAAAATAAAGCCGACACTGAGGCGAACACACACACACACACGTATGTACATACATATGTGTTTCTGAGAGTGTGCATGTGTGCATGTAATTTGACGTTAATGTTACGCTAATAATAATCTGTCAGCTTGCATCAGCAAACGTGCGCCACAAAGCAGCAACGTATGTTGTATAGATACTTAGATTTAGCAAAGCTAAAATACATAGATAGATAGATGGATGGATGGATGGATAGATAGATAGACAGATATGTATATAAATAGCGCTAACATGTTGCTTGGCGGCGCTTGTGTGCACTCATTACCATGGCTCAGTTGCATGTGTGCCGACTTCCATCATTATCATCATGTGCATACATCTTCATGGCTCTGATCTTTGTCTAATGATCCTTTTACTTTAAAGATGCGCACAATTGTTCAATTGCCTTTTGTTTTCGGTTGCCATTTTTTTCGCAATTTATACAATATTAATGCTACTTTTGAACGTAATCCACTTTATTTGCCGACGTTGCTTTTGTATCTCTCGTCCTTTCGTTTCGGCGTTGCTTCATCTTAGCTAAAAGTTAAATGATGCGCGCATAAGTGGAAAATTCATGCACGTGTGTGTGTGTATATGTGTTTTTTTTTAAGCTACAGTGTTGCTTAAAGTAATGAAATTCTACAAACTGACAGAAGATCTAACGTGATATGATGCGATATGATATGACGTTAGGAAGCAGAGAGAAAATTATAAATTTCTGTTCGATTAGAATGCTCTGTCAACCAACCACAAACAAATGTGCAGAGTTTAACTAAAATGCAAATAAAAATCATTAAAAAATTGCAGTCGAGAGTACTTCAATTTAACATACCCTGAACCTTAAATTTTTAACGGCTTTTATAAGGCGTTGCACTGGCCACTTTAAATTTTGGCTATATATGGGCGTGGTTATGCCCATTTTATGATTTTATGGTTCCCGAGTTATAAGCGTTTTCAATTGTTACAATATGGGGGCGTGGCCATGCTTATATTTCTATTTTATATTGTTGGGGTTCGAGTCGGCTATATGTTCTTATCTCAAAACACAACTAAGAAAATACGACTTTTGTATATTTTTTACCCAAGGTAGCTCCAGTTATTTGCCCCTCACCCATAAACTAAGTCCCGGAGGGAAAAAACAAAATAAACTTGACTTGCGCAATGAATAACAGAATCGGCCAGCGAATTTTGGTTCTATACTCCAGACCGATACAGAAACAAAGCTTATGTATGTATGGTACTATGCAGACCAGAGGCGCGGCCAAAGCAAAGGACTTGTCAAAGTGCCACACAAATGCGCAATGCAAACACCGAAAAATTCAATTATGTATCATTGAAATGATTGTCGTGCCAAATCGTCGCGAGTCGGGACACTCGAGGGTTGCACATGCACGACACTCATGATAGTCACGTCATTGGTTTTCGAAATTTTTATAAAATTTAAATTTTCGCTTCTTTGGAGCGTGCATAAGCGAGACACATTTGACATAAATCTCACGGGATATTGTTGGCTTGCATAATGTCATTCATTGACGTAGAAAACAAGAAAAACGCAAACAGTAAAGGAGAAAAAGAAAAGGAAATCGAAATCGAAATCGGAAAGGAAAGGAAAAAAGGCACACGCAAATCAAAAATGAATTGTTTAAATGTTAGCCAAGGCAGCAGCAGACATTTGGCAATGGTTGTCGTAGCAGGGGCAGTGCTGATGGCGAGTGGTGAGTGGTGAGGAAAAGGCGCACGCATTGCAAGAAATGTAAATATCATTATCGTTTTTAGATGCTGACGTTAAACACCCTTTTTCGAAACTTTTATTTTATACTCTTCACGTATGTATGTGAATAGCATTATAACTTTGTCACGGAGTTTGTAAGACCCAGAACGGGACAAATCCGAATTATATTCTTGACCAGGATCTCAAGGCGAGTTGATAGAACCATGTCCGTCTGTACATACGCTATCTCTTCCCACAATTTAGAAGCAATCAATCTGAAATTCTGCACAATCCATCCAGAGATATTACATACCATAATGATTTGGTCGGAACCAGCATGAGCGGTCCGGAACTAGTAGCCCCCATACGAAAGGCATGAAGAGTATATAATCTTCATCATCCTTGCTGGTTTTCATCTCATTTTTTTTCTTCTTATACTCATATTGTTCAGTTATCATTTTCTAAGATTTAAACTTTGTATATTTCCCTTCTGTTTATATACATTTGTCTATGTGTGTGTACGTGTATGTGTGACATTTGTTGCGACCATATCGGTTGCAACTTCTCGAATTTAAATTCTCTTTCAGTTTCCATTTCATTGAATTTATGTAGAAATTGTTCAATTTGTCAAATGTGTGTCTGAGGGGGGGGCGACAGCAAAGGCAAATTGGCAATCCGACGTGTTGGCATTTGTTTGAGTTGTTCTTCAAGGTAATAAAATGCCCAAAAAAGATACATAAGTAAATATATTCAAATTTACTGACAATTCCTGCTCTCGATGATTCGTCTACTTCTTCTATTAAAGATGGTAATGCTAATTATGAATATAAATTATGAGAACACAACATCTCTAAGCCGATTTGATAAAAAACTTGCTCTCTCAGAGACTCGTTAAAAGATTGAACATGTTGAAACTCCTTTCCGCCCTTCACAAATAACAAGAAGACGCACAAACAATTTCAAGGAACTCACCAAAGTACCTCAGGCATAATGGAAATATAACTGTCAACGAAGCAACAGCAACAACAACAACTTTGTGGAAAAAAAAGTAATAACTTTGCACTTTTTGCGCTGATGAATCGACTCTGATAATTAACCCTTCTGCAAAAAACACAAGCAAACAAAAAATTTACGAAAACATTGACGAAATAAAAAAGAGTTGCCCTGAAAATCTAAATAGATTGCAAACAAATGAATGACATTTCTTTGAAATGTTCGCTCATAAAAATTACCACAAAAGTGAAGAGTTAAAAAGTCGTTCAGTCTGTGCTCTGCATGATTGCTAAAGGACACATTTTTTTAGCGATGTAGAAAAACTATAAAATATCTGACAAAATAGTTCCAAGTACTAATGGCATTCTTCTTATTTATTTGTACACTTTTTATGCTACATTTTTTTGTTGTTTGATGCTGATTTTTATTTTTACAAATTTTTACATGGTTAGGTACGTTTAACCCGTTATACCGTCATACCGTCATACCGTCATAAAAAAGAACAACACCATGGCAATTGCAAATTGTATTTCTAGATCAGAACGTCTGTGGGTGTTCAAAGTGTCCATGTGCGTGCGTTTGTGTGAGTGAGTGAAAGAAGTGCAGGCAAGTATCGTATCGTATCGTATCGTATTTTGTCAACCATAAAAAAAGGGTTTCACATCGTCAACGCACAGTTTGAAGGGGTTAAAATGTGAGACATGCCGAGCAGAGCCAATAAATCCATAAAAATGCTTTGGTTTTGCAGAGCATACCGGAGGCAAAACAACAAAATGAGCCAATAAACATTAAAAAACCGTTGCAAGGCTAACTTCTTGCAATGCGCGAGGAAGCGAGAATAAGATAGCGAGAGGGAGCGAGCAATGCAGAAGTGTCAATGAGTGTGTGGCCGAAAAGCGCAACATAATTTTATTGCAATCTTTTTTTTTTGTTTTTTTTTATGATTATTTTTCGTATTTCTCGATCTTTTTAGCTCATTTTTTATTGACATTTATGACGCGTGACAATGCACTAATTTGCCCTAAGCGAATGGGTTAATGTCGAGCAGAGCAGTGGTTGAGAAGAGGAGAGGCGAGGAAAGGAAAGGAAAGGAATGTCGACGTAAATGGGTTAAAAAATAGACGTAGTTCGACTTTTGCCAATGAGGGATTTAAGGCGGACAGCGCGAATTGACTTGATTTTGTTTTCATTTATTGTTTTTGGTTTTTTTTTTCTCTTAAAAGAGATATTCTGTTTTGTTCGTGGAAAATATTTAATAGTTTTTTATGCTATATATTTAACTTGGCCGCAATCTGGTTGTCCGTGTTTTCGAGGAAACATATTTTAGACCAAAAGCAAAAAGTCAGCCTCATTTGAACTTTATTGTCGCACAAAATTTAATTTCAATTTTTTGGTTCATGTGAAAAATTCCCTTTTTTTTGGAATAATGTATTTATTTAATTTTTTTTTTATTTTTTGTTTTTTTTTTGCTGGTTTGACTTTTCTTTAAGTTTTTGGTCATCGAGTCACACTACTGTTAAAACACATTGTTGTTGTTTTTTTGCGTTTATTTTCATGCGAAATTAACATAAAAGTGCAATTAACCCTTTGGTGCCATTTGGCGGCGTCAGGCAGTGACTTTTGAGGGAAACTCATATTTTGTTGTTGTTTGTTGTTTTTGCTTTTATTTCATTTCATTTTATAACTCACAAAGCAGTAAAAAGACAATGCAACAACAACTTTTTTACACATTTCCCTGAGTTTTGAAATACAAAAAAAAAAATAAATAAATAAATTTTTATTTTTTTGACTTCTTTGCCGCCGAAAATGTTTCAAGTCGTCATTACACATCGTAAATGTCAAATAAGTCAAAAATTCGGTTGCGCCCACCGCTGTGGAATTGTTTCACATTACTTAATTATACGGCATACAACTTAATCGAATCAAATGGTCTTACTTTTCGTTTTGAATTGTCCATTGATTGTGCGCCAGACGCCCTTGCTGCATTAGTTGACTGACTTGTCCGAGCGACAGACGAGCAAGACGGACGGACGGATCAACTTTTCAATTAATTTTTCTCAGGCCGGGGCGGCTTTTCTCAACAAATTCGT
Source organism: Phortica okadai (assembly GCA_034638295.1). Classification (NCBI taxonomy): domain Eukaryota; kingdom Metazoa; phylum Arthropoda; class Insecta; order Diptera; family Drosophilidae; genus Phortica; species Phortica okadai. The sequence continues at coordinate 40,843,141 of CM067848.1, read as the reverse complement.
TCTGCCGTTAATCGTTCGGAGTTTTTCAGCTCGATTAAGATGCATACATGATTCCCCCATTGTGTTTGTTGTTGTTGTATCTACAGCCAAGACACTTGTTTCATGTTACCTATCAAATTGTGACGCTTCGACGTGTGACTACACATGTTACTGTTGCTGTTGCTGTTGTTGTTATTTGTTGCTGTAGCTATGGCTGTTGCCAGCTCATCGAGCCCTAATGCAACGACTGATTAGGCGAAGGCGATTTGATCTGGTCTCAATTTTAAGACGCATTTTGCCGCTGATTATTTTATGAATTTGATTTGGGCGACAGCGACAGCAACGGGACTCAAGTGACCTGTCCGTCAACTTCTTCGAAATGCAAACAAGTCAAATAGTCAGAGCAAATAAGCCACACACCGCCGGCTAGTGTCTTCTAATTTAGTTTTTAGCCCAAAGCCGGTTGCCATGTGTTGGCCACAAGTACGAAACCTCAGAAAGGAGAGTCGAATGACTGTCGGCTTGTATGTCCGTCCATCTCTGTATTCGTTGGGCAGCATTTTTATCTAACCACTCGCAAAGCAGAAAATCGACAGGAGCTGAGTGCAGGACACCGAACGCAACACTCGAATAGCGCAGACAACTGTGGCCTCGTTGCACTAACGCAAGCAGAAGCTGCAATCAGATAGACCAAAGTGTTAATGACCATCATATTCAGTTGCAACAACAATCATCATCAACCCTGCGGGGGTTTTGAGAACGATCCGCCTAGCCCCCATCAAAACAGTCCAATGCAATTGCTACATAGGAATTTAACTGATTTGATGCACTTAACGTCTATGGAAACTCGAACTGTTTCAGCAACGAGGCCAACGAGGCCAACGAGTCGGCCACGGCACGTCACAACGTTCAAATGTCCGAAAAACACTCGGTAGCTTTAATCGCTTGAAGTTGTTTTAAGCTTGCACATGTTAAGCCAATGCAATATAAAGTCGCATTGAACGAGTCACTATTGTGCCGGCTAATGTTGCAACAGACCGATTTACCTTGAAATGATAACAAACCCGAGAAGGAGCTAATTTCGGCTTTGGCAAAAGCATTGTCCCAATCATTCTTCTGGAAAACCTTTCATAACATTTTTATACTTTTCACGTAAGTGAAATAGTATATTAACTTTGTCACGGAGTTTGTAACAGATCGAAATATTATTTTCCGACTATATAAAGTACATACATATATTCTTGATCAGGACGACAAGACGAGTTGATTTAGCCATGTCCGTCTGTCCCTCAGTTTTGAAGCTATCGAGCTGAAACTTTACACAGAGTCTTAGAATTTGTTACGATGAATCATTCGTCGGAACCAGCATGATCGGATTATTGGAACAGGTAGCTCCCATACGAAAAGAGGAAGAAAAGTGAACAAAACTTGAATCGTTGTATAGAAAACATGTTTTGTATGATAGAGTGGTGATATTTCAAACATAGTAGTTTTACATAATCCGACTAAATGCCTGAAAGCTTCATTGAGATCGGACAACTGGAACTGGTACCTGTCCTACAAAATGAAGAAGAGGAAGAGAACCAAGATTCACGTCGTTGTATGGAAAACTTTTTTGTTTGTTAATCAATTGACTTGAAACTTAACACTTATGTTCTTGGGGGGCATTAAAACTGTTTTGACAAAAATGGGCATGGTTACGCCCACTTTTAGTCCAAATTTTAATTTAGCCAAAAATTTGCTTATCTCCGGTACTCAACGAGCAATAACAATGAAAATTGGTAAATAGTTAGCCTATTGAATAGAATAGAAAGTATATTCAGTCAAAAAAGTGGGCGTGGCACAAGAAAGTGCGTGAAAAGTATATAAGCTTCAGCCTTGCTGAAGATAGCGTCCTTACTGGTATATAATTAGAAACATTTAGGTTTTATAGTGATTTCTATTTTATAATTTGTCCAAAAGGAAGCCACTCCATTCTTCTACACTTCCTGACAGAAAGTTCCTGTTATAATCTTTTATCTCGTCTCCATATAGAGAAATCCCATTTTAAAGTGTTTCTGTACAAGAGCATTTACTCCTGCTAAATATGTCAGGTAAGTATTTTGCGAAAAATATACGATCAGCAACTTTATTGCAATTAAGCCACGTTAATGCAATCGGTGTTCTTAGTTTAATAAAATCATTTTCATTGCATAAATTTTAAAACAGCACGTTGCCCACTCATGTTGGCATCAGCAGCCATACACAACAGCAACAGCAACAACAACAATAACAACAACAGCGACAACAACATCAGCAATTATTGGTTGTAAGAGAATTATTTTCCCAGTTTTTGTTTTTGTTTTTTGTTACAAAAAGAAGAATCATCTGTGGGTGGCTAATTGATAAAGTGTATAAAGAAGACAACGTGTGTGTGTGCGTGTGTGCGTGTGTGAGAGGCAGTGGGACAGTGAAGATACCCTTTACTCCGTCTGTCCGTTGGTCGGTCGGTGTAACATATTAATTCCGATTTCGCACTTTCGCCAGGACATGCCATAAATAGTTGCCGACTTGCTCATGTGCCCATTCGGTCGGTCGGTCGCTTGGTTGGTCGGTCGGCTGTTCAGCTGGTTGGCAATTCTGTTCGCTTGCGTTGTGGTTGCTCTTTTTGTTGTTGTTGTTGTTGTTGTTGCTGTTGGGGATGTTGCTGTTGCTGTTGCTGTTGCCACCGTTTTGCAATTGTTGTATTTATTAATAATTATAATGTCTGCGCTTGTCGTCGTCGTTGTCGTTGTCGTCATCAGCACCGCTTTCAACAACATGACACAGGTTTTTCTTCACCCGCCCCTCCCGTCCGCCGTCCGCCGTCCCCAGCCATTTTCACGCCACTTTCAATTGGTATATGCACTATGCATGGATGTGTGTGTGTGTGTGTGTGTATAACATATATAAACCAAGCTCATTTCGATGTGGCCACCAATGTACACGCATAATTATACCAACCAAGCACAACATGCGCCGCCATTAACATCAATAAGGCCAACACAGACAGCCACACACACACACACACACACACACACACACATGTAGATGGCAGCCTGCAGAGCCATCACTCACTGCTTGTGTAAATTTTGATTTAACGTTAATAAATATGAGTTATGCACAGACTTGACACAAGAAAGCAAAGCAACGATTTTTTTTTTTGCCCGAAACAACATTTAATAAATTCCATAAATTCTTATTGGTGCAAAAGTAACCCATTTTTGGTTTTTTGTGTTTTTATTCTTTAATGAATACATGTATGTATGTAGTGAGCACATGTTATTTGTAGGTAAGCTGTATAAAATCTCACGGTAATTATGTATGTATGTATGTCACTGCATTGATTTCTTTCCGCTTTGGCAATGCTTATTTACCCAACTGATTTCGTTGAGAAACAAATTAGTGGATTCAGGATGAATGAATGAACGAATGAACGCCTCCAAATGTAAACAATCTGTTGCGATATAGAAACCAGCAAGTGGCAGCCAGCAAACACCTGACAAAACTCCCACAAAGCAACAGCAAGAGCAACAACGACAATGCCAAACGACGCCCACAAAAGCTCATGTTGAGTGCGCGCAAATAAACAAAGACGATACCTCAATCTTTGACACACGACCGCCCTCGCCAACCGCTTAGGCTGATGACAATTTCCACATACCAACCAAGCGTCCTTTCATCCGTCTGTCCGTCTGTATGTCTGTCTGTCTTTTTAGCTCAGCATACATGGCTTGAAACTACACTTATTGCCGAAGTCGTGATTTGAATCGTGACAATAATTAAAAGATTTTCAATGTCAACAAAGTAAATGGAATCAAAACAAGAATTGTATCAAAAGCGAAGCAAAGCGTTCGAAAGCACACAAATCCACTTGCCTGCCTGCCTGCCAGCCTGACTGCCTGACAATGTTGTCACTAACACAGCGAGGGTTGATGTCGATGATGATGATGATGATGTTAGTTGTTGGCGGACGACGAACGACGGACGACGGACGGACGGACGGAAAGTCGTGTCATTTGTGTTTATCTAACGCGACAGAACAGCAAAGACGGTGCCTTTGTGCGAGGGTGCCTATCTATTTGCGTGTGTGTGTGAGAAAGCGCGACAAGTGTGCAAAGTATTTGAGTATTTGGCATACAAGGTATTAGGCGGTAAACATACACGCACAAACAATAACATGCAAAGCGGCCAAAGTGCGTTTCGAACACGTTGACACATTGACATAAGACACAAGACACGAAGCACGCCTGGCAAGCAGCCAAGCAGCCACGTACCCACACGGCCAAGAGCAACGACAATTGTGAAGATGACAAAGCTTAAAGGCAAATATTGACCAGGAGAATCAGCGGCAGCGACAGTGACAGCGACAGCGACGAGCGCGCATACGAGCCACTGAATAATTGAATGCAGGCCAAGGCTTCACTATCACAGCCTACATGGCTTGGCTTGACGTCATTACGTCATTCCACATAGGCACAAAAACAAAAGCAACAAAGAATTTCGCCTAAGACTGGGATTCAAAGATCCTTCGGAAGCGCGCAAAAGCGGTCAAAAAGAAAAATAAATAAAACGATTAAATTTGTGCTGTAAATGGGCGTAGCCATGCCCATTTTTATACTCTTGCAAGAGTATATTAACTTTGTCGTGAAGGAACGATCGGTTAAAAATTAGGTTTTTGCTCAATAAACTCTATGATTTTAAAGCTATCGCCTCGATTTTTTGCACAAGAACATCTTAGACGTAAATTAAGACTCACTACAAAATGTTTGAAGATCGGATAACTATAGCATATAGCTCCCATAGGAACAATCGGTCAAAAACTCGGTTTTCGTTAGAAAAACTTTTTTGTTCTCAACTATAAACAGATGAAACCTTGCAGTTACGCGTTTTTAAGAATCCTTGACCATATTACAAAGTTTCATAAGAATCGGACATAAGGGCGTGGCACCGCCCATATAGAGAAAAACTTAAAAATGTGATTTATCTATAAGATATACAAGATAGAAAATTGTAAAATGAAGTATAGAATGATGGCATTGTATTCTTAAAAAAAATATTAGAAAATGGGCGGGGTAACGCCCCTTTATCTTTATAAACTTATCAGATTCTTTTTGGAAAAACTATAAGACGGATTTTTCAAATGCTTGCAAGAGTATATAAGTTTCAGCAACGCTGAAAATATCTCCCTTACTGGTTTTAAATCAAGATCGTTTTCATATCTCCTTAAGAACATAAGTGTAAAGTTTCAAATCAATTGGTTAAGAAACAAACGGATTGATGGACATGGCTATATCAACTCGTCTTGTCAATGTGATCAAGAATATATATACTTTGTATAGTCGGATATGTTTTCTTCTGGTGAAGAGTATAAAAATAGTTTGCAAATAGAAACAATTTATTCAAATGCGTTCTTATTTCAAATATTTTTACCGAGAAGATGCCGACAGCGGTTCCGTCATTCAATCGTACATGTAATTCAATCAAACAAATCAAATACACCCGCCTTGATTGTGCAGCAGGACGTACGCATCATGACGATGACCAACACACACACACACACACACCTACACACATATGTACAAGACTTGATTGGCAAATAATTTACACATTTCTAAGCAACAAGCAAAGAAGTGAGAATGTATGAGAGATTTGGGTATTTTGGTCACAGTTGGATTCTGTTAGTGATGATTGCCGCTGAACCGAACTTTCGCCAGAATATACTTAACCAAATGCGGCCAAAATTTTTTGGGCACACACACACACACACACTCACACTCACTCAAATCGTTTCGCCACCACTTTGAGTGTGTGTGTGTGTGTGTGTGTGTATGTCCGTGTGTGTTCTTAGCCCTTTGGGCCATCACTAGCACATTGCGTTACACCATCTTGTGACAGGAAATGTTGCAAATTTGTTTCAATCGTCCTTAGACCAACAACAACACAAACAAAAGCAAATTTGATAACAGGAACTTCAATGTTAGTAGATTTTTCAAAATAAGCCGAGCAACAAAGGCGGAAAAGTGATATGAATTCGAATACGAATACGAATACGAATGTTGCCGGACTCCATTCATTCGATGGTCTTTGTGTAACTTCCGGGCCGGGCCGAGCCGGTCCAGTCCGGTTCAGTACGTTACGTTACGTTTTCTTTCTTCTTTTGCTTTGTTGTTTTTGTTTTGTTTTGTTCTGCTTAGCTTATTTGCTCGTATACAAGAGGGTGCCGCTCCGCAAATTGGGGTAAATTTGCTCGCAATTTACTGTTGTTAATCTAATTCTGTTCCTGCTTAGCTTCGAAATGTGTGTTCAGCCTTCGGACAAGCTCAGAACAAACATTTTTCACTCCATTCGCTTATGGAGAAATCCATTTGGGCATCACACATACACACATACGCACATACGTACATACACATGTGACCCTTTCGTTGCAAATACTGTTGAAATATAAAGTCGTCAGTTGTGAGAGGCCTTCGTCCGCCCGTCCGTCCGCCCGTCCGTCGCCATGTCTGACTCCGTACGTACGTACGTGTGTCTGTATGTCAGATGATACGTCCGATTTCTTCGTTTTAGCTGTTGGTTTGGGGCTTGTTGATGAATGTCCTTGTTGGCTAACCGGCTGCGTATGACCAAAAATTAAGTGTTTGTAGTTAAAGTTGAATGCTTTACGAGTAAATTAAATAGGTTTGAAATCAGTATGTGTGTGTGTGTGCTTGTATAAGTTTGTTTACAGAGCAGATCATTTTCGCACTTTTTCTGTCGTATTTCTCTTGTTTTGTGACGATGTTCCTCAACAAGATCGTTGGCTTGCCAACATAAATTTATCAAACGCTAATTAATCAAGCGTTTTCAATTTATTTCAATAATTACCAGCAAATTGAACCGTGAATGACGATTTTCTCATGGATTATTGATTAGCAGACATTTATTATTAGTCAAACAATTGAATAATAAAAAAAAATTTCATGGTGCGTAATTTTGATGTCTTTGCGCGGGCAGAACAACTTTTGCTTTCACGTTCATAGGTCGATTCATCCTGTCAGTTGCACACTTGATGATCACAGGAGGAAAAGGTCATTCATTACTTAATTACAATGCGATCGAACAGAATAGTTTAGGCTTTCTTCAATGACTCTCGCCTGCTGTCACTTCCTCAAGCCAACAACGACGACTGCTTTGCATGACCCAAACTAATCCACACGAAATTTGACAACTGCAATTGTTTACAAGCCGGCAAAATGATTGGCAACTTCCGCTTCGCAACGCCAGCAACGCCAGCAACGCCAACGCCAACAACAATAACAATAACAATAATAACGACACTCACATGGCGTCTGTGTGCGCGCATGACCAGTGAGCTTCACTGCCATCGACAGCGGCGTCGGCAGTGACATCAGCAGAGGCAGAGGCAGCGGCAGCGGCAGCGGCAATTAGTGCTCATTGAAACGACTGACGTTCGCGTTGGCGCGAAAGCGACGAAAAACGTTTGCTTAAACCTCACATCGAATTGTCGTGGCCAAAAAGGGCAACCGGCAACCGTCAACCGGCAATCGACAACATGAGCGATCAACCGTTGGCAAGTTTGAAACGTTTGGCGGGTTTTGGCCACTGCGACATGTGGAAAACGGGCTATAAAAAATAATCGTATAAGGGGAAAAAACAAAAAAAAACAAAAAAATGAAAAAAGAAAAACAAAATATCAAAAGACAATAGAATTGTAGGTCGACCGCTATTTGGTTGTTGTCGCTGTTGGCGTCGGAGCTGGTGTTGGTGTTGGTCGTGGCGAACCGTAACAACAGCAACTGTCTGAGGTCTTCCCAGCCTTTCTATCAACCGACCATCCAACCGGCCATCCGACCAGTCAAAGTCAACCTTACCGTGCACTGCAACAATGTCAGTTCAGTCAGTTGCATGCCGGAGCGACGCGACGATCGACGGTTCTTGTGGCAAGTGCAGTGAGGGTGTAATGCGTGTGGCATTAGGGTTACCTTTGATGGCTTTCAAAAGGTTAATTAAGACTAAACGTTTATTTTTATTGCCTCTTTATGTTTTTTCTTACTTGTTTTTTTTTTTTTTTTGTATTCTTTTTAATAAGAGGCGTGCATAATTGTTGTTATTGTTGTTGTTGTTGTAGATTATTAACGCGCGCGCGTTCGTACAATGTTTTTATTATTTTTTCTTCTGTTCAGCATATGTACATACACATATGTAATTGTATTTTCATGAATACTTATCATTTTGCATCTATTTCAGTTGATATTGATAAGCATGTGACAACAATAACAAAAAACAACGGCAGTGAGTACAGTTAATAATGTTATTAATACACAAATTGTAATCATTTATATTGAAATGTTTTTTATTTTTAGTTTACAATTCTGTCGTTGAAATATAATTGAATTAACACACACACACACACACACACATACATTGTGAGTTGTGGCACATGTTTTTACACAAAAAATTAAACACATGAATGAAATCCAATCACATAAAATACTAACCCCTTGCGCTGCATTGTCTTGCTGCATTTTATTTTGTTTGGTTTGGTTTGGTTTGGTTTAATTTGATTTTTTTAAATGCACTGAAATCAACCTTAATCAAAATAAAGCGAGTGAAAATCAAATGAAAATATTTTCACAAACTATTAAATGCTGTGCTAAGCTGCAGGATTAACGCTACATGAGCCAAGAGCAGAAACTACTGTTGTTGATAGGGGATGCTGTCACTCAAACACTCACGCAACCTCAGAAATGCTCTATGCTCACGGTCGCTACACGTGCACATAGACCCCAACAGCTCAAAAGAATATTCTGAGTGCACAAATAATTTTTATTCTATGAGTAACTTATGTTAATGTTAGCGTCGAAAACGAATCTATCCCTAGAAAGATAACGACACCTCTACGGGGGTACGTTCACTTTTACTATTTTACCAAGGATATGTTGTAGGGGGACGTCCATAAATTACGTGAGGTTTTTTCCAGAAATTTAGACCCCTCCCCCCTCTTGATGAGATTTAGTGAAATTTTGACGAACCCATCGCTCCCTCTGAGTCTGACATGAGATTTTGCTTAAAATTTTGAAAAAAAAACTTTAAATTAATGGACGAGAAAGCTCATATGAGATATCCATTCATCCTCCCTGCCCATAGGTGAGATTTGATGTGATTTTGCTGAACCCCCCCACCCCTATTTTTATCTCACGTAATTTATGGACGTCCCCTAGGCGTTCTAACATAAACTATATTGAACGAGCTATTATTTTTCGCCACACGACTAGTTGCTGTCGTGCGTCAGTGATAAATTTAGGCGAAAATATTTCTAGTTGAATGTTTTCCCCCTTTGCTACGCCTCTGTCTCTTGCTATTTCTGTTTAGTTGATTTTTCTATGCATTTTCATTGCATGATTATGAGCTGGGGGCCACTTAAGCCGGGGGCCAGAGGCATTTTGCACATTTGTCCCCCTTTTGTTACGCCTCTGCAATGAGAAATGCTTCGCTCGTTGGCGTTTGTCTCTTTCTGTTAGCCCTTTGCCGTATCGCAACGCATTCCTATCTCTTTTGTACTCTTAGCTTATTTTGTTCTTTTATTCTCACGCAACGTAAGCTTTGAAGCGCTTCGACTGAGATCCACAACAGCTCATTTGCTCTTTACATTTTTTAACCTGTTCTCATTCTTCGGTTTTTGCTTTGCTCTCATTTTAAAATTTTTGGTTTTCTTTCATTCTTTTGTTTTTGTTTTTGTTTTGCGGTGTATTGCTTTTGTTCGATATGCGAACAAAAAAAGTAAGCAGTTTAAAAATCATGCTTCAATCGTAATGATCAATGATGTACGCTACTAAGTGTGTTGTGTGTCCAAACACAAAAATTGTCACAGTGTTAAGATGCATTTAATATAACATACATACGACTATGTGTCATATATATGTTTTTGACTTCTGCCAAATGTATGAACTTGTCTTTGCTTTGTACATACAACTCACGCTATAAGGTGTTTGGCACGCGTTATAACTGAAAGATTTGTGCTTTTCATATCGCTTATAAAACAATAGTTAGTGGCAATGTTTCTACCGCCGCTGTCGCCGCCACCAACAACCAACAATGATGAAGCGACAATCACAGTGGCAACGCGACGAGTGTCACAACAAAGCATACAAATTTCAAGCACTTTATGTCATTCGGTGTGCTTAGTTTGATTCACGTTCTTCATTGTACCGTGGCGTGGCCGGCGCGAGTATTTTTTAAATTCATATTTATATATGCTCTTAGCACAGTTCTCGAAACTTTTGCATCACTGTGCAACACGTTTATTTTTTGTTGTTGTTTTTTTCTTAATAATTCATAAATATGACGAGAACTACATACGTGAACGAGCGAACATAAACGAGAGAATTTTTAATTAAAAAGACCGTGTAAGTGTATGTGTTGTCAAAGAGAGAGTGAGAGTGTGAGAGAGAGGCATTAAAACGAACACAGTATGCGAAATAAAACGGCTTTGAGATAAGTCAAGCTTTACTTTAGTTTGCTCTGCTCTGCTTGGCTTTGTTTTTGCCATTTAGTACTTCAGCTTCACATGTGCGAATCTTGCTTGCTTGCTCGCTTGCCCCTCTGTGAATAAGCTTGAAAGTGCCCGGGGGGTTCGTTTCAGTGCTTGGTGGCAGCGTCATCAATGCGGTCTACCGTCGCTCTGTTCTGATAAGACGGGCGTCGGACGTTTAGTTGATTAGCAGAGCTCGCGCGGTTTTCTACAAAAAGTATTACACACATATGTTGAAAAATATTCTCTGCGTTATTCACTGCCGAGTTTGACGTGTTTATTATTATTTAATTTTTTTTTTTGTTTTATTTGTTATACATATTCTTAACAAATACATTTTTGTATTTGGCAGTTTGTTCTGTAGAAAGCCAATTGTGATATCATATTTTTTAAAATGTTTGTATAAGAAAATTTATAAACTTTTGCGTGAATAATACAGACTTGTGGCAAAAACAGCAAAATAAAAATCTTTGTCACTGCTTTAGTTTATTTTTCTGTTATTGTATTTTTATATATACATATATGCATATATATATACATATATATATATATATATATACATATATATATATATATATATATAAATATACATACATTTTTTTGGTTTGTGTTGCCAATTTGTGTTTTCGTTGTTGTTTGTTCTCATTGGATTCACGTGTACTCAGTGTTCAGTGTGTCGCTTGTTGTGTTTGGAGCACACGATAAAGAACACAAGCACAAGCAGAAGCAGAAGCAGAAGACAAGAGCAAGTGAACGAGAGGACAAAAACTGCAACAACAACAGCGTCAGCGCAGCGACAACGACAACGAAAAACTGTGTCAAAGCGAGAAAGCGCAATCAAAACAGTCGCAGAGCAGAAGAACGAACATGGTCGACTCGACAAATATACTACTTGGCATCGTTACCATATTGACGGCGGTCTTCATCTGGTCGCGACGCACATATGTGTATTGGCAGCGACGACGCGTCAAGTTCGTACAGCCGACGCACATACTGGGCAACCTGAAGAAGGTGCTGAAGCTGGAGGAGTCATTTGCGCTGCAGTTGCGTCGCTTCTACTTCGACGATCGCTTCCGCGATGAGCCCGTTGTCGGCATATACTTGTTCCATCAGCCGGCATTGCTCATACGTGATCTCCATCTGGTCCGTACGGTGCTCATACAGGACTTTGTGAGCTTTTCGAATCGCTTTGCCCGATGTGATTTGCACCATGATAAAATGGGTTCGCTGACGTTGTTCTTTGCCAAGAATCCGGAATGGCGCGAGATACGTACACGTTTGTCGCCGGCCTTTACGGGCGCCAAAATAAAGCAAATGTTTTCGCTCATGGAGGAGGTAAGCAGTGTCCAGTATCCAGTGTCTAGCCCAACCTGTGTCAGTCTTGCAGGGCATTAAACGTTTATGGCTCTCCTCTTTTGCAGATCGGCTGTGATCTGGAGTGGTACCTGAAACGGCTGACGCGCGATCTGCGGCAACACGAGACCAACGGCGTCGTTGTGCACATCAAGGACGTCTGTGATCTGTACAACACGGACATGATTTCCAGCATTGCATTTGGCTTGCGTTCATACAGTTTACGGAATACGCAATCGGAGATCGGTTCACATTGTCAGGACATCTTTATGCCGAATTTGCGACGTGTATTTGACTTATTTGTGATTTTCTTCCTGCCAAAGTTCGCACCGTTGCTTCGGTCGAAATTTTTCACAGACGCGCATGCAGAATTTCTGCGTCGCGTTATATTGCTGGTGGTCGAGGAGCGTGAACGGTCCGGTGATCTGCGCAACGATTTGATCGAGATGCTGCTCACACTCAAAAAAGAATCCGATTTGCATCAAGACAAATCACACTTCACGCATCAGCGTGACTTTCTAGCTGCCCAGGCGGCCGCCTTCGAAGTGGCCGGCATCGAAACGTGCGCGGCAACAATGTCCTTTGCACTGTTCGAGCTCGCCAAGCAACCGCAGTTGCAGGAACGTCTTCGCGTTGAGATACAACAAACGTTCCAGCATCTGCGACAAACAACCGGTGAGCATATGTCGCTCAGCTATGAGCACATCATGAACATGCAATATTTGAGCATGGTTGTCGATGAGACGCTGCGCAAGTATCCGATCGTGCCGCTGCTCGAACGCGAATGCACGCCGATCAACAAGAAACGTTTCTATTCGCTCCGGCCGCACGTTGAGTGCTTCGCACGTCGCGGCATGCCGGTCTTCGTCTCAAATCTGGCCATACACCACGATCCGAAGGTGGGTTTTGATACTGTTATGTTATGCAAATCACTGCAATACCATATCCGCTTTTCAGTATTGGCCCGATCCCGAGCATTTTGATCCGGAGCGTTTCTCGGCGGAAAATAAAAAGACTCAGACGCCCATGTCATATTTACCATTCGGCGCTGGCCCACGTAGCTGTATAGGCATACATATTGCCCAGTTGCAGATAAAACTCGGACTGATTTACTTCCTGCGCCAAAACCGGGTGGAAGTCTGCGATAAGACTGTCGAACACATACAGTTCGATGCCAAGTTCGCGTTGCTTTCAAGCGAGCAAAGCATTTATTTAAGAGTTGTTCACTGCGCCCAAACGGAAAATGTTGCCGACGACACAGCGACAGCGACGGCGACGGCGACGACGATTCTTTGAGAAAGCATTTTGTACTTTTTTTGTTTTTTTTTTTTTAAATACACTTACGCATATATATATTTATACATATATATGTATATATATACACACAAACCAACAAACAAACAAACAAACACTTAACTAAATGTAAACGCAAAAAGTCAACTGAAAACGCATTTTGTTATTGGGGGTATCTTCATCGATAGCATTATCAGTGTTCAGCGTAGACAATCGCGTGATCCATGGCTTCTGGTTGTGGCCTGTGTGTTGTTTTGGTTGTTGGCTACGTCAGCTTCGATACCAGCCATTGAAGCGCTTACCAGTGTATCAGGCAGGCCTATACAATCGCAATCGCAATGAAAAAGATTGTGAGCGTTGAATATGAATGTGTGAGAGTGAATGTGTTGACGAACCGGTTTGCATTTTGTAACGCCCGCGCGATGCTCATCAAAGTTCAACAAGCTCCGCGTACTCAATGATGGTTAATGCGAATAAACAAACATATTTGTATGTATGTATGTACATATGCATGCGTGCAATACAGCTGTTGCTCTGTTCTCTTCAATCTTCAATGAACTTGCATATGTATGTATGTATGTGTGTGTTTATTTTCATTTTCATTTCTATTATTTCGTCGAACGAACGCAGTCGATAGTTTTGCTGTTGTTGTTGTGGAGCACCCTCACTTGAGTCAAGTGTGAATGACAACAAAAAACAGCGAACACTAAAAACAAATGCCGCCTCATGGTGATTGTCTTATTTGCGCTCACACAAATGACTCACATTAGCTGGTTCTCTCTCACACTCTCTCTTTCCATTTAGCAAGAGAAGGTGGCTGCCGAAGAGACGGGTTGCGTTTGAAATAGGCGCCGCCGAATGGCATTAGGGGCCTGTCATTCATCCAGTGGCGTAACAATTGGGTAGCACAGTGCGCAAAATACCAAGGGCCGCCTCGAGAGGCCGCGAAAGATGTTTACGTTCTTTAAAATAAAATGTAATTGATCATTAACTAAAAATGCACAAAATAATTTTAATGGTTTTGCTGAGGTCTCCAGTGTTTTTTTTTTTTTAATTAAACTATTTGATTTGATTTAACAGATTTGCCACGGGCCTCAGATGATATAGTTACGCTACTACATCGACGGCATATTTTGTGCTTTTTATTACCCGCTCAACTACATTGACATTCATTATCAGTTTCCGTGCTACGAAAATACGAAAATAGCATGAAATGAAGCGGTTTGTGATAACTGATCCGATCTAGTTTCAATTCTGGATTTAGGACTAATACACTACACTCGCTGTCAAATATAATATTTCAAAATTTGCTTAAAATTTAATAATCTGTTACTAATACTGCCTAAGCCTATACTCATTTGGCTCATTTATGATAATTAGATGATTTTCTTTCAAATAAGACATTCTTCGATCAAATTAACATTAATTCAGTTAATCGAAAGAGCATCGTTTCTAATAGATTGTCTAAAATTCAGCCTTTGACTTTTTTTGGTAGAACAATTTTTATCGCTGGATCAACCATGTTGAACTTCCGACCGATTCTTTCAACAATCAAACGGAACGTTTTACTACTCGTAAAGACTTTTAATCTAAATGCCACACACGCAGCGGAAAAGTTGATGTTCTTTGTCGAAGAAAAAAAGATTTGCGTTGAAGTCGTGCATGTACCAATGCACAGGAATTAAAGGATACCACAAAAACAATAAGCACACAACAACACAGCCACGGTAACAACAAAATGAGTCGGAAAATGAAAGGAGTAATATTTAAATTAGCCTCAAAGATAAACATTAAAAAGAGTTTGTAAAAATCTCAACTCGTTTTCAACAGAAACACGCTAAAATCATGTTAAGAGTTACACAAATTTTGTGTCGGTGTGATTGACTGCGAAGGGCAAAAAAGGCGAACAGGAGACGTTGGTCAGCGCGGACAACGACATGGCATGCTTTTTCCTCAGATGTTTGCGGTGGCAAATGATTCCGGGAAGCTAAACAACAAACAGAATTTTCGATAGAATGAACGAACGAACGAACGAACGAAATAAAGAAAAAGAAAGATAGACTGTGAAACCCTTTTACTCTCTTCGATTTTATTTAACATACCGAACCAAATATTTGACCAGGAATGCGGTAAGTTTCTGCTTTATTGACGTTATAAAACCCTTTTAGCAGCCTTTGTCGCTCTTGTTGCCGGTGGCCAGCCGCCTTGCCACCAACGCGACATGGATGTCCTTGTCCGCTGCCGCTGCCGGTGCCGCTACTGCTGTTGTTTTTTTGTTATTGTTATTGCTATTGCTATTGTTGTTGTCTTGTGCTGTGTTGTGTTGTGTTGTGTTGTGTTGATTTTCGCGGTCTAATAAAAAACGGGCGTAGGCAAATTAAGTGCGAAAGAGTTGAACGTGCACCGAGCGCTTGCAAATGCACATAATTCCACGTAATTTCCAAAATCCCAATGTTTAATGTTGTACAACAGCAACAACAACAGTCATTCAACATTGCCCGGATTTGTTTTAGATACACAGACACACTATATGCAGATAAATATTACTCTTGTCGTCGTCTTTCGCCGGCTTTGTATGGGTGTGAGTATTTGCGTATTAAACATTTCTTCCGCTCTCACAACTCAACATAACCTAGTCATTGTTATTGTTAATAAGATGTGTGTATGTGACAGTTGCTTGAATTTCTGATCAATGATAATGATGCAGCATTGAAATTGATCACATTATCGGCTGATGGGTTATTTGTGATCTACAATAAAATTCATATGGTCAGGAGCAATGTCCGTCGGCGGGAACTGTTCACGTCTAGAGTATTCACTGTAGACACATATTTTTGCTAATGCTGACAGGAGAAATATAGAGCACCATTTGTGACCTATGTATTTAGATACAAGTGTTTTCTATTTGACATTTGTTGTATTCGGTTTCAAAGCTCATAACAATTCTATATGATAATTGAACTGTATATAAAGCAGTACACCTACACGTTTCTGCACCCCCATAGGTCGACGACTTTTCTCACATTTCATATACAGATGTATGGTACATATCTATAAACCTCACAGATGCACGATACACGAAAAAATAAGGAAATCAAAGCAAAATTTTCTTCAAGTAAACTGCTGCATAATTTATCCATTAATGTAAACAGACAATTTGGCGCAAAAATGTATCTATGTATGTATGTGCATGGAAGTACTTAAGCCAGAGACAGCAATGATAACGGCAGCAACAACAACTACAATGACAACTCAAAGAGCGACAATGGCAGGCAGAAGCGTGTAACTGTAACAAAGATATAAAGTTACATGTACGGAAAAAAAAACAAAAAATCATAATAATAAACAAGAAAAAGGAAAACAGGAAAAATCAGTAAGGAATTGCAGTCGAGAGTACTCGACTTCGACATACCCTGTACCTTCAATTTGTAACGACCGCTTGAAGCGTTTTACATTTTTACGCCCATATTTTATTCTATCTTTTTGTGGCTTCAAGTCAGCTATATACACTCCAAATTTGGAGTTCCTATCTCAAGAAACAACCGAGAAAATACGACTTTTGTCATATTTTACCCGACGAGTTCATGCTGACAGACAGACAGACGGACATAACTAAATCGACTTTTCTTTCGATACTGATCAATAATATATACATACATATACCTTATAAGGTCTGCCACGCCTCCTTATAGGTCTAACATACCCTTGTACTACAAGGTGCAGGGTATAAAAATGTGGCGGCGCGCCGCGGCTTAAAAAATGCTTTTCACAAGAAACAAGAACACTAAAAAACCAAAAACAACAAAATTGAAAACGACAAAAAGCGAAAAATTGCGGAGCATGACAGATAAAAACACGATGACTTGATTGTTGAGCATGGACAGGAGCAGTGCCATGGGCAGAGGCTTCAGCTGGGGCAGGGGCAGGGGCTGGGGCTGGGGCAGGGGTAGGTGCAGGCCACTTACGATACGAAGTTGTCGCAGTAGCAGCGAGAGAAACGAAATAAAGAAATTACATAATAAGTTCGTGTGTGTGTTTAACTGTCTGTGATTATGAGCGCGACGGGAAGAAAAACAAGGCGCAAAAGCAAAACTAAAACGCTAACAAGGACATCATTGCCGCTACAAGAGGAATAGTGCAGCACAGCACAGCACAGCTCTAAAGGACACGTTGATGAAGACGATTACAGAATTGGGATGATACAGTGGCGGCCAGCAAACGAATACAAAGAACTCTTGTCAATGAAGGGATGTGCGCGGGGGCAAAGCCACTTTATGGTTCATTGACGTAGCAAATTGAAATTTCCTTTGGGAGAGAACGACTTAGCATAGAGCAGAGTGTAGACAAGAAGCAGCCAGAGTATGCTGATGACGGCTGATGAGCTTGACTAAGACGATGACGAGTTTGTTGATGTTGATGTTGATGATGATGGTGATGGCGATGATATTACCGGTGGGGACGGTAACTGTGAAGGCCCCGGTCTGGCATCGACCTCGTGTTGTAATTCCCCAGTCACTTGAGCTCAATTTTCGTGTAACGGCAATGATCTGCATTCCATTAATGCAAGGTTATTTTTTCTCGTTTGCTGTTTTTTTATGTGAGTCGGCTTTGATTTGATTGTTGCTGAGATTTGGAAAGAATGTATGTATGTATACATATGCATATGTATCTATGTGTATGCAGCAGAGGTTGGGAGCAAACGACAAGCAGGTACAGCGGCAATCGTCGATACAATTGCTGCATTCATTCATAGATTTTTTCCTTTCCATTTGACAGATATCTTATTATTGTTTATTGAAGTGTTTGTGTTTGTGTTTTTTTCTTAAGTTGCGTATTTGTGTAACTTTGGGTGTATAAGTTGTGAAAACAAAAAGGTTATTAGAGGATATTGAGACGATTTTTAACCTCGTTGTGTCTGTCAGCGGAAGTATTTGCAAATCCGATTGGGCACTCAGATAGTTGCATAATTCTATCTTGTATCTTCATCTGATGCTTGTGTGTGAAAGACATTGTTGCTTCTCATCTGGCAACATAATCTGCCTGGCAAAATTGTTGCTTTTGATTGAACCGAACGAAGGAATCAACTAACGAGCGAACGAGCGACTGAACGAACGATTGTTCGACTGCACGCAAATGTTCCCATAAAAAATGTAAGAAATTTACTTATTGCACATAAATCATGCTCTGCCTCAACCCCAACACTTAATTTGTTGCTGCTGTCGTCTTCGCTTTTCCATAACTCTTTTTCCGCTTGTTTAGTGTTGCGGACCACTAAAAAATATTAATTTTGTTTACACTCGGCGCCGGACGGCATTGCAATGTCCCCTCTATTGCGAGATCAAAGCATCCTCCTACTAGTGCTAATTTCCAACGTACACTCTGATGTTGTTATATGTATCTCTTGGATTGTTGTTCTGGGGAGTGCTGTAAGTTGAGAACTTTTAAAAAATGACAGCAAAAATTGCAATTTGGAATACTTTTTTATATCGTTGTCAAATATATGCCACACCGCTCCAATACGAAAAACGAAGAGCGTGTCTTCACATCTGTCCTTCCTTTATGAAATTAGAAAGATTTCGACTTGAGTTCTTACATTCTTACGATATTCAAGAATCGTGTTCAATATTTCGCTTCCCACAATTTGTATTTTTAACGAACTTGCACTTCGAAACAACAATTAAATAAAACAAAAAAAACAAAAAAATAAGAAATGGGAGTCTTCAATTGGTCGTTCGTGACTCGTTTCGGTTATGTCAAATGCGCTCGATGCTTAAACAAAGGAACTCATGTCATACACATTACATAATCGCGTGAAACTGTCAACACAGGATAACATGAACACGAACATAGATACAGTGACTGAGCATCAGTGTGTGTGAGCATCAGTGTGTCTCGGGGGGTGAAATGTGCAGAAAGCAGAACGGTCGGTAGACCAAGGTAAAAGCAAACTACTCAGCCAGAGATTCAACAAATCACCCAAAACAAAAAAACAAAAAAAAACATAATCATTTTGAATAAATGACAGCGGTGGATGGGCATGTAACTTGCTGAGAATCATCGCTTTCATCGTCTCACCACCACCACTACCATCGCTGCTGTCATCATCATCCAGCGTGAAAATGTTCTGACAATGAAAATTTTGAAAATTGAAACTGTAAAGATTTAAATATATTGAGTCATCACAGTGTTTGATAGTTTTGCACCGTGAAGTGATTCTTCGCCTATTACGAATTATCTAACTCGGCTCGTCTGTCCCTCATCGTTTATGATCTCGCTCCTCCGGACGCGTTCTCCCTGTTGATACCCTTCCTCCGTATGTGCGTAACGTTTGTTTGAAGAGCGTGTCATATTTTTTTTTTTTTTTAACTTTCGTTACGCATAGAATTTATTTATTTGGCAATTGAACAAAGTTCAACCAACATAGCCGCCAATCGAGCTCTGGTCCGCTCTGGTTTTGTGTTACGCCATTTAAGCATTGAACAATCGTTGGTCACATTTTCAAACCGTAACTAATACAGAAATTGTGTAACGAGTTCAATCACGATATTTTATACATTCACTTTCAGTTTTATTTATTTTTTAGACTTTCAATCACTGCACAAAGAACAGAGGGAGGACTTTTTTTAAAGAAAGATGTCT
The DNA here is from genome assembly GCA_034638295.1 of Phortica okadai. Taxonomy (NCBI): domain Eukaryota; kingdom Metazoa; phylum Arthropoda; class Insecta; order Diptera; family Drosophilidae; genus Phortica; species Phortica okadai. Next base: position 40,823,325 of record CM067848.1, on the reverse strand, counting down.
ATGAGTTGCCTATCGATGGCAAGGATCTGATCTGTTTCGTAGTTAGTTTGACATAATTGAGGTAATAATCATTGAAATTAAATGAAAAAGTTTTTATGCAGCAAAACGAACGTGTGTCTACAAAAACAAAAATGTCGACTTGAATGACTCGAAAAAAGGAGAAAGAACAAAAAAGTGTTGCCGACACCAAAAAAAAAAAAACAAAAACAAAGCGTCATTTTGTTTACCAAATGACAGTGAAAATATCTTTTGAAGCGTCAATTACTGTTATGCAGTACTAAAATATTTTGCCCATATAAAGCCCAAGCAAACCGTTCGAAGAACGTCTCAAAGGACAAGCGTCGGACAAAGGCTCGAATTCACACTAAACGGGTAAACAAATAATGATTTAAAAAAAATGAGTAATAGAAATAAACAGTAGAAAAAAAAACAACAAGATAATATTATTAATGAAGACAGTCATGATTGGCGATTTACGCCTTTCGTCGCAGTATGGGTCGAACTGGCTGGCTAATGACGCCACAAGTCGAATTTGAGTGAGTCGTCAAAGCGTTTTTGCAAATCATGTCGCTGGCTGACGATGAGGTTTGAAAACCTCGAGTCTTCGCAGTTTGGAGTAACCAACGATAGCCGCAGAGACGGCCTGTGCGGTCTGCTATTTGTATAGCTGCTTTTACAATGTATGTGTGTGTGTGTGCGACAGTGTGCAAAAAAGGACAATTACCAATTTTGTACTCACTTAATTAACAAGCAAACGGAAGCAGTCGTATCACAACTGCTAACGATCCTCATTGCGCCGTTACTGATCCTGCAATGCCATCGTTGTCACACAACTTTGTAATTTATTACAGCGGAAAATGCCGAAAAGGATGAGGAGCGACCCGACCAAAGGGAAAAACAGAACGTTTTCCCTTTGACACATTTTGCAATATGTGCGTTACTTCAACATTTTTGGCCAATGCCTTCCGACAAAAGCGATAAATATATTTATTTATTTATTCCTTTTTTTATTTATTGCCATCCATCCACACACACACACATTCACACAGACATAAGGACAGACGCACACACACTCTCATAATGGAATTGATGCCGAGCAGAGTTGAAATGAAATGATTTGGAAAATATATATTGGCGATATTTGAGCGCTCTTCATGCTTCTCTCCCTCTCACTCACCCGGCTCTATGTTGTATAGTGTGTGTTCCACCCTGTTATTATGTTCAACAATGCAGTTATCAAAAGGGTCTTGGTCCTTGGTCTGTAATTCTTTTGTTCTGTCTGCGCTTGTCAGAGGTTCACAGAAAGGAGGGAATATAAATGTTATGATTTCTTAATTTTTGTTTGCATTTTTTCGAATTTAGTAGGCTGTTGAGGTAATTACATTAATTATATGTCTATGCGCTTGTAAACGAGTCATACAGTGCTCTGAGCATCGGAGTGGGCATGGACTGCATAGAGCCGCACACATATGCATGTATGTCTATCTGGGACTAAATTTGGTAGCCCTGGCTGGTTCAAAATGGACCAGTTCTGCCATCATGGGTGTGAGCATCTTGCTGGCTGGGTGAGCTGCGTCTGCTGAGCTACTGAGCTCAGCTCGGACGTGAAAGTGTTTTCATTCCGTGAAAACGTTTCCATTGATGGACATATTTTCAAGTAAATTTCACGCATTTGGCACGTAACATAACGTAATGTTAAATGACTCTGTTTATTTGAATGACGACAAACAATTGAAGACATTCTGTGGCCAACTGCTGCAGGTGACCGTCAGTGACCAATTATTTTGTCCTTTTTTGTGTCACTTTACAAAGACTGTTAAGTGAAATAAGTTGTCAGAAAGTCAAGACATTAGAAGTTATAAGTAGTATCTTAACCAGAAAGTTCATTGATGGACCTACACGGTGGTCGAACCATTAAGGATTCAAAAAGATGCGCAGGCAAGGTTCGCCACCATTCACTACAACAATTAAGCGACTTTTTTTGACAGTAACAAAAGGCCACAAGACGGAGCAACGAACAAAACAACGAGAGAAAAACAAAATCATTGAAATACTTAAATTTGTGTGCGTCTTTTTGTTTCGCTTGAGTTGAGTGTGAAGAATGCCAACTGAGTGCATCGGGCAATTTTATGCCAAAAACAAAAACAGCGAGAAGTGAGACAAGTGAACGACGGGGTTGGCGAAGCGTCAAGTGGGTAGCCTGCATCCTTGGCCGGCTCTAGGGCCACGCCATGGTGGCAGACAACAACGACAACGACAACGATACGCTGTGATCAAGAAGCTCAAAGTACTCGAAATTGAAAAGTGCATTGCAAAAAACTCGCCAACCAACTGACTGATTGACTGGTAGACTGGTAGACTGTTGGACTGGCAGACTGGTTGCCCGCGGCCGTTGAAAAACGCAGCAGGATCGACTCATAATTCAAATCCAAATGGCAAGAATTTTTTTTACAATCAGTTTTTGTTGCATGAAAGTGTTTTTGGTCTCTCAGTTGGCAAAGAATACTTTAATTATGCCAAAGGTAAATATTTTGTAGAAACAAACTCAACAGGATATCAATTGAAAATTATTATAATAACGAGACACACACACAGACACACACACACATACAACACAGATGCACAAACAGAGCCGGATAACTCAATTTTGACACAAAGTCATTCATTTGTTCGTTCATTCATTCATTCATTCAATCGCTCATTATATAATATATGTACGTATGCATGTATGTATGTACCTATGTATGTATGGTCTCATATATGTATGTTTTTGCGAAACAAAATCACCCTTAAATGGCAACAAAGAAATTGCAGTAAGCAGCTAAAAGTCGAGTGCTGCTCATTGACAGGACATTCGAGTACTAATTTGCGCCAAAATGTCAACACAACAATAACAATAATGTAATAGTGCTGGATATTTATAACAGGATATTGTAAGGAATTTTTATTTCAATAGCAGCGAGGCGGCTTTGACGTCAGCGCGACATTTGTTCATTTCGCAAATGCGAAAAATTTGAGCTCAGCTGTCGCAGCCGCTAAGCACAAATCGAGTCACGATCCTGACACATATAATGGCCAGGATAATGCACATTGGATGGGTTGCTGTATGAATGAGACTCTCGATCGCTTACTGTCACTTTCGCTCCTGCAACGCGCCTGACTGTCTGCCTGTCTGTCTGTCTATACGCTTGTCTGCTGTCGGAACTCCGATTGACATGAGGTCATAACGCATTTTGACACTAAATCTAGAAAATCTCATATCACCATAAGCTGTTTGACAGACGTCTGCTCGAAAACGAAGTTGTTGACAACGGAATTTCCCAGAAGTGGCAACAATATCCGAATAACTGTCACCGTGGTGCGCTACTGTATCTTCCTGAAGATTGGCCAATGTTCTTTGCTTGAAATCGCAAGAACTAACGAGTTGTATTTGAAAGCACGCTCAAGACAACTTGTCGTCACGGGCTTGAGCTCGAGCTCGAGCTTACACCGTCATTGCATAATAGTCAGCGCACGCCCGTCGCCGCGTGCCATCCCGCTCACACTCAGCGACTCAGCTTCCGCGTATTCTGCAAGACAATAAACCATATTTTTTTATGCTCAAAATTCATGTAAGATTTTTGTTTTCTTTCGTTTCACGTTTTATTGCTTGCCGCATTATCCTTTTGTAGCGCAAGGAGCAACATTTTTTAAGGTCGTCCGTCAATTTGATCGATCGATCGATCGTGACGTGGCGTGGCGTGGGTCGTGAGTTACGTCAGGTTAACCAAAGCGGATTTTATGTTTTTTATGGTGTACACTGTAGATATATTTTTTTCTTTTCTAATTTATGACTTTACAATTACGCCTTATGCAATTATGACGTTTGTCTGTCTGTCTGTCTGTCTGCCTGTCTCTGACCGAACGTTGCGTGACCGTAAACGCGCGCGATTTTTTTCCATTTTTGTGTAACTTCTAGTTGCGTGCGTTTTTTAGGTGACTTCTTTGTTGCCTAAACACAAAAACAGCGACATTTTTTATGCATTTCTTTCGTGGAAATGTTCGCTCGTCCTGATTCTGCGCAAACCATCCGAGACAAAAGCCTATTCTCGTGCAAGAAACAAGAACTTCGCAACGAACAACTTATGCAATTTTGTGCTATTCTTCTCAGTCTTCTTCTTCTGCTGTTTTTTATCCCAATTTCTGCGAAGTTTTTATTTTTTTGCTCGCTGGTTTTCTATTTGGGTTAAAAAAAAACGGAAAGTAAATTTTAATGAAAGAATAATTGACTTTTCAATATTCCAAGAATGATTCTCTATTTGTTTTGCGAATTCTCATGTAGATCACTAGAAACATACTTAAATAAAAAAAATAAAACGGAAAAAATAAATAAAGTAATGCAAAAGATTTGATGTTATGTTGAAAAATAGTTTCCCTTCTCGGACAAGATTATTTATATTAAGGGTATTCAGTAGTTCTCGCATCTGTAGCAGATAGCAGGTCTAGCAAACGAAAGCTAGTGAACGCCCTTCTGAACAAAAAACTGTCGCAACTCAGATATTGTAGCTAAGTAGGCTTTGAATAATTTGTGTCTAAATAATAAATAATATTCAAAAGAAAATACAATTGAAAATGAAAGATATAATATTGTGTACTCATTGAAATTATAGTAAAGGAAATCAAACTCGTTTTGTAAATTAAAAACGGGTTAAAAAAGCAAATTATGTTCAGCGATATAAAAATTACTTTAGTTCAAACAACATTGTCCCACTTTTCTTTCCGGTGGCATTTTCCACCTTCATCAGGGATTACATTCTTTTCTTAAATAGCTGAACATACTTATAAAAAAAAAAGGAAAGTTTTATATGCAATATTTCTAGAACGAAAGGGTCTAGAAGAATTTAAAATTGGTATATTTGATATTAAATGGAAGTAAAATCCATTTCGATTGAAAATTGGGTGGGGGAACACCCTCTAACAGTCCCAACAAACTGATGGTACAGGGTATGTCGAAGTCGTGAACTCTCAACTGCAATTATTTACTGTAATTTGTGAAATTTAAATTCAAATAACTGTTGCAAAGTAGTCAGGGTTTTCCAATTGTGTTAAAAAGATTCCAAATAATACCGAAAATTTGTAGTGTTATTAACACAAAACACAAATAAAAATTTGCTACATGTGCTACGATTTTTATATACATAGGATGGGGTATGGCAATCTCGGCAAACTTTTGTTCATACAATTTGTTTTTGTAATTTGAAATTTTCGTTTGCTAGACCTGCTATCTGCTACAGATGCGAGAACTACTGAATACCCTTATTGACTATTAGTTGGGGAGCCCAAGCGGGGATTTTCGTAGTTACTCCTGCGTGGCAGATTAGAATATGGGAAATAGCTTTTACTCTATTGAGTAGATTCCTCAAGTATAAGATTTCTAAGTGGTGACGCGCGTGCAGGGCAGACCATTGATTCTGTAAAAACGGCTGATTTACATAAGGTGGATTTATTACATGTTTATAATTCTCAACCATTTTGAGTAAGACGTAAGGGAATGGGAGGGTTTCAAACTCGCAAATTTAGTTACTCCTGCGCGTCAGTTTTTCATACAGGTGGCTCAGCATGATCTCCTAGTCGTACTGTTCCATAATCTAACAGTTATATGGAGGAACCTTCCTTATTCCGCGGTATACAATATAAGACGCATTATGGCGGTTATTTAATCTTCAAAATGCAAACACTTCCAGCAACGCAGGAGTAAATCCCCGACTATATCATAAGTTGAATATATGTATGTAGAACCTTTGGTACAAATCGAGATAAGGTTTATTTATCCGCTTCTTCTTATAGCCTTGACCTCAAACACATTAGTAAGTTACTAAAGACCATTTTAATCATCATACATTTAAGATTAAATATTACTTTGGAGCCATTTCCTTTCATTATCACGTTGATATCAAGTTTTAAAAAAAAAAGTGTGTTTTCTGAAAGGATGAAAGTCATTTTGGCCAATCAACTCATAATTCCACAAACGCATCATTAAATGTCAGACTATCAAAATTTTCGCATACACACATACACACTCACACACATACGCATACGCATACGCAGTGGCAACGACAACGAATCCTTCATTGGCCAAAACAAAGCAAACCAAAACTGAAGAGAAGAGATTAGCTTGGGCGAATTTTCGTTTAATTTGCCGAATTTGAAGTCTTCTGTTGGGAATCAGCGCATTAAGTGGCAAATTAATTAAAATGTCAACAAAATATGTGTTTGCACGAGGCCAGTCATGCCACATGTGATTGTGTATCAATCGACAAATTTTAGGCACGACGAAGAGCACACATAAGTTTGATATGACAAGCAATGTTATCGAATATGGTACCCGTACTCATAATTTGATTTGTAGTGAGTGAGTGAGTGAGGGCGGATACGTCGTCGGACCCGCTTAAAGGCAAATATGATTGCAGGGTGGCTCTGCGCAGGGTAGCAAAGGGCGGGAAGAGCACGCAGAGCAGGACTGGACATTAAACAAAATCTATTCGTATGTCAAACGATCTGTCGTCGAACAATTGCCACAATGAGAAACGTTTTTTCAATCGATTGATTGTATGGGCAAATGTGTGTTTGTTCGATGGGTGGGCGGTATGGACGGTTCTATGCTTAAAATGTCATTCATAACAGAAACATATTGGGAAAGTTGGATTTGTCATTCTCACCTTCGTCATTTATTTTAATAATCTTTGTCAAGTTTTATCATCTACTTGGAACATCAAGACGTGTGTGTGTGTGTGTGTGTGTGTGTGTATTGGCAATTGTAATTTTGAATAAAAATTGATGTTCCAGACAAAAAATCTTATAAATAGTATAAAAATATTCAAAGCGAAACCTTCAAAGAGTAAATGTTCTATCTTGACAAATTGTAAAGAAGATGTATGTATGTATGTATGTCTCTGTAGAGCAGCAAATGACTATAAATGCTAATTACAAAAGTCGAACGTCGAACTCGGCAACAATAATGGAGGCGTGAGCGATATTTTCGTACTAAAAGTCAAATGGAAAAAGTCAAAAGATTAAAGTACGGATCAATGTCCGTACGGAGAGGGGTGTGCGATTGTTTTCAAAATATACAAATTACAAATACATACGAAAGCGAAACTGGATGCGTCAACTTGCCGATCCAGATCAACACTGAAGCGATACAAATGTCATAGCTGCGATTTCCAACGCCAACGCCCACGAGTTTGAAGCAGACCGAGAAAAGGACCGACCTGAAGAAACCGGATTCGAAAACGCTTCGATATAATTTCGTACGTTGTGTGCTTTCGCGTGAAGTGCCCTTGCATCCTTGTAGCAGCAACGGCGGCGGCTTGATAATTGTTTGCGCCTAATTATTGTGTAGCCGGCGTGAAAAGTACACAGAGGAAAACGATCGCTTCGCTGTCACTTGTGTGTTCGACGGTCGTGATGTCGCATTTCGTTTGCAGTGCACGAAAGGAGTAAACGAAAGGATTTAACTAGTGTCGGCTTTGCCGTTTATGTCAAACTACCGTTTGTCCTTGTAACGATTGTGGTCATTGTTGTTTTTAATTGTCATTTCGTAGATGATGCTTTGTTTGTCGACTTTGTAAATCGTACAAGAGCGTGTCGAGTCGAGTCGATGTGAGTCGATGTGAGTCGATGTGAGGCGAGGCGAGGCGAGGCTGTCGATTGTAAAAGAGTAAAAATTAGCGGATTAGTGGCATTCGAATCTGGTTTGCGAAAGGATTAAAGCGTAGGTAGTAAACTGGCGTGCGTCTGTCCGAGTCTGAGGCACAATCGCAAGCGTGACAAACGAATCGCGATGCAACGCATGCCTATGCCACTGCCTCTGCCTCTGCAATGCATCACATTGAAAGCGGACATCTTCGGTTCGGTATTGCAGATCGGATGAATAGTAAAGCGGGCACAAAGTGAGTTAGTTCTCGTTTAATCAAGTGCAGACACTTGCACGAAGAGTGGATAGAATATGATAAAGGCGTCAATTTCATCCTTGTTGAACTTCAACTTACCATATAACAGTCTAAGGCGGAGCTGTCGTATAATAAATTTGTTTAATTTTACGCAAATCCTTCAGAACTAACACCTACTCTATGTGTATGTGTGTGTGTGTATGTGCCGTAGTGTGCTGGGGCTTGTCAATTTGAAATTTATTATTTATTATGCGCGTTGTCTGTCAGTCGGCATTCGAAGACCCAAAAAGGAATGCACAGCAGCGTCAGCCTTATAAATTATCCAACAAACAAGTTGAAGGTGCAAACCATCTTAATTTGTATGCCGAATTTGCCGACACATTTTGGCGAGGTTGGCGACGTTGGCGAGGTTGGCGATTAACAACACGCCAAGGCGACAACTCATCATTAATTCAAGCCAAATACTTTTGGTTGGTATGATATGAAAGTGAAAACTTGTTTGTCGTCAACGCCCTTTGACAATCCGGCCAACGAGACTGCCACAAAGCGCGCAACTTTACACGTTCCTTGATTGTCGTCAAGGGTTAAAATAAGTATGTATCTCAGCTCCAGAAAAAACAAAGTATAATAATAATAATAAACTAGTTAGAGTTGTGTAGTCGAGTATACTCGACAATATAATACCCTGCACAGACGGTAGGTGGTGTCACACCACAAATCTACGAAAAAAATATTGATCTGACATCTCCCCTTCAAAAATGGTTCAATATATCAGTGAATCGGTCGAAAAAGGTGGAATCTGCGAAAGGCGACACATACTGAGTCTACATTCTAACCCTTCGGGTGTTCGAGTTGTAGCGTTTTACAAAATTGGGCGGTGCTGGTTGGATAGGAAGCAGTGGGCGTGGCAAAAAATCCTTCTGAGTCTACTTTTAATTTCAAGTCTCCGAGAACCATTGATGAGGACAGACGGACATGACTACATCAACTCTTCTTGTCGTCCTGATCAAGAATATATGTATGTATATACTCCTTCTTGGTGCTACATACATTTGGTCTGAAACAAATTTAATAAACCTTGACACACTCAGTCTGTACAGGGTATAAAAAAGCAAATCCAAGCCGCATATATGTATGTATGTATGGTTGTCTTTATGCCTCATTTTGGCTCATTGCTTCACACCGTGTCCAAATCCAAAGCTAACAAAACGCTTTGTCAATAATCAATTCCACCGCCGAAACGCATAATATACTATATAATTTATTTCTCGTCAACTCTTTTTGTTTTCCAGACTTTCGCAACGACCCATCAATTTCCACGGCATAAAGACTGATTCTTTCTTTCGTTTTCTTTTTTCGTTTGATTGTGTTTCCACTGACGCATCCGAAAAGGGTTAACCGTGAACGTCCTTTGCGAACCCATCTGTGGGTGCATGCACACATGTGATCAAATGAATCACAATCACAGCACGTGCATCTCATATCGTCGCCGTTCGTCGTGCCCACCTCAGCCCGCGCCCAGCCATCCGTCGACTCGCTCAGCAATTCAAGCGCCAGACAGATAGGCAAGGAGTGATTGAGCAATGCGTGTGCGGCAGAGAGAGAGTTGCTTATACATACTATATGTGTGATTACCGCTATAAACGACAATGTATTTCACTAAATTTCGACAATTTATCTGATTTTGTTGTGAGCTTATCCCCTAAAGTTGTCTCAGACAGCCGCCAGTTTGTTTTTTAGGGATTTGATTGTGTCTCGCATGCAAGTAGCAACGATGACTTGACGTGTAAGCAATATGCGCACTAAGAAATAAAGTCTTTGTTCTTCTTCATCTGACTGCATGTGTTAAGCAACTCTATCAATTATATTCCAGTCTCAAACTTTAAGACACAAGATAAGTGTGTGTGTGAGCGAATAGTGAACTTTGGACGTAAGAACCTCTTATGTCTTCATGTACACTTCTTCTATGAAATCTATCTTTGATATTTCTCTCAAGTAAACGCCTAACAATTGATGAGTTCACTTTCCAAGTATTTTGCCATATTGAATGAAGAAACCATAAACTCATGTTGAAGCAAAAAAAATCTCTTTTGCAAATATATAAACATATGTCGTTTGCGGGCGTGTGAGAGCTCCACTCTGGGCCTCAGATAGCGTGAATGCACGCTTGTGTGCATGAGTTGAAGAGTGTGTGTGTGTGTGTGTGTGGGAATGCATTAAGGACACAGAATAATTGCGAATTCGCGACTTGTAAAATTTTGCAACATCTTTTTCTTTCATTTCATTTCATTGGAATAGCTAAGCGTTTTGTCCTTTGTCGTTGATTTCGCAATAATCCTTTATGCAATGTCCTTGCCATTGCCTTATACACCAACGCAAAAACACACACACACACACACACACACACACACACACACACACACAGAGCGCTCAAATGCGCAATGTTTGCAAATTCCGTTGACATTTTTATGGCGCATTCGAAGTAAACCAAACACCAAACAACAACAACAAATAAACAAAAAATAATTTTTTACTTAACTCAGCTCTGTTGAGTTTAACTTCGTGTGTGTGTGTGTGTGTGTGAGCAACTCCTTCGTAAAAAACAAACAATGCAAGACGACAACGACAGGAAAAGAGTTTGCGATTTAAAACAACAACAACATCAACGACAAAAAAAAAACAACATAAATATAATATTTTTTTGTTCGTTTTGTTCGTTTTGTTTGCTGTTGTTGTTGTTATTGTTATTGTTATTGTTATTGTTGTAGTCGTCGTCACTCGCGGAAGGCGCGAAAATGTTCACATCTAAATCAACAACAGCAAGTGGCGTACTCTGATGTGAACAGTTGAGAAGTTGAGAGTTGAAATCCACTGACGAAACGGCTTGCAAGCGCAGCAGGAATGAAAAGTCATAAAAAAAGGATTCACTCATGCATAAAGTTTTCATTACTTCTTCTTTTTTTTTATATTTTTTCTCGTCTTTGTTCTTTTTTTTATAAACACTTTTCCTAATGGAGTCGCTGTTGTTGTTGTTGCCGTTGTACAAATTTAAAAAACAAAAATGTTTTATGGTTTGTTTGACACACCAAAGGCATAAAAAGGAAGTGCAAGTGGTAAAATAAAGAGGAAGCACAAGACGAGACGCAACATTATATAAGCCAAAATATTCTTTCACTCAACTAACTTTTCACATTGCAATACTGTGTCTGTTAAAAGTTGTATCTTTAAAAGTGTCGACACATACTCAAAATGTCGTAAGTTATTACTTTTAACCCAGATCGATTGAAGTTTGTTTCGGCCTTGACTTAACACGGCATATACATATACATACATAATTTTGCTCAACAAATGATTTTCTTTAGTGAAAATGCGCGCTTCGTGAAGCAAACAAATTGAACAAGTCTTTTCATGAATACACACACACACACACACACACACACAAACCTCAGATGTTTTTTCGAAGCCAACTGACAAAAAACATCAACCGCAAGGCCGAAGCCGAAAATATAAAACAACCAACAACCAACAACGAACAACGAACAACCAACAAGTGCACATCCATAAACTGCTGCTCTACTTTTTGACCAATTTTTAGTGCAGTTTTGTGTGCCGAGTCCTTTTTTGTTCCCAAACGAATGTTCAATGATATCTTTCTCTTTTTTAAGTCCGTCAAAATCGCTTGCAAACAAAATATGTATAATAACAAAGAAAAAAAGATGATCAAAATTAAAAAAAAACGTGAAAATATTTGGAGATCCGTCATAAAATGCTTTTGGTTCAATTAGCGGGAAATGCGTTCGCAAAATTTTTCTTTTTACCTCAATTTCTTGTTGTCGAATAAAGAATTTTTTTTGTGTTTCTGTTTGTTCGAAATGTTCGCAAATGTTAAAAATCCCGCAGATATTTATGAGCGCTGCTTTAAAAAAAAACCATAAAAATTATTTAGATCTAAACCAAAGTAAGAACGAAAAACGAAAATTGTAACAAAAATTGGCCTGAAAATCGTTCTTTGGGAGAGCGCAAAAGTGCTTCAAAAAGTCTTCCAGGAAGACATGCAAATCTTACGTAATTATATTCATTTTTTTCGGGCGACAGCGTATGCGAAAAAAATTATGGTTCTACCTAACAAAAAAAAAAAAAAAAAAGAAAAATTGCAACGAACAACAACAAACGCGTTCTATATCTGCCTAAATGTATCGAATCAGATACATTTAGGCCAATATTGTCCTGCTGGTTTCCTCTATGCTAATTTAAGCAACAATTTTTGTTTTTGTTTTTGTTTTTGTTTTGCATTTTTCGCAGGACAATTCTTTGTTTATTGTCGCCGCTCCGTGCCGTTGTTGGTGCTGTTAGATTGTGACTGAGCATCATTGCTAAGCAGTGCAATAAAATTGTTTACGATATCTTGCAGTCTAATTTTTTTAGTGCTTTCGCATGCAACAAAAACAAGCCAGAAAAAAATTGTGTCAACATTTGTGCGCCCGACTGTGTTTCATGCTAATTGCGACATGCGTTTATGGCCTTTGCTTTTGTTTGATTGTTGCAAAAAAAAAACAAAAAATAAAAAAAAAAACGTTTCAATAAAAAACCTATAATTTTTATTGTTGCAGAAAAAACATGATTTTCGCGCACAAAAAACTGCACTAAAAATTGGTCACGAAAATAGAGCGGCTCTTTATGACCCGACCCGACTCGACTCGACGCGACTTGACTTTATTTTTTGCGGTTTTTTTTCAAGAATAAGAACAAAGGACATTTTTACAGAAGCAAGTTTTTTGAGCGTTCACTGTACAACAAAAGCGTTCCAACGCAGATTTCGAACTCATTATTGTCTTAGGCTAATTCAAAATGGCGTTCGATAAGTAATGATTTTTCATTAAAAAAAAAAAGCATTTATGAATGAAGGGCAATGGAGATATCAACTGCAGTTAATCAAATGCATTTTGTTGTTGTTGTTGTTGTTGTTTTCGATGTCTGGTTAAGTCAATGTGACTATATAAATTATTTAATTGTTATTATTTGTTTGTGTCTGTGCGTGTGTGTGTGTGTGTGTGATTGTGTACGTGTTTAGCGGTTAAACATTGACAAAGTTAATTTTTATATTGTTCACCGAGCGTCAGAAGACCGAACCAACGACGGTTAACCAAACAAAAGGCCACAAAAATGCCACGAAAATCCCAAACTACACACAAATAACAACACACGTGGACAGTCACCAACACAGACATAGTACAGCCCCACAGCCCCACAACGCACACACACACACGTACAAGCATATGTGCAATTGAGTTGCACGCGTGAGAGTGAGTGAGAGAGCGAGAAAGAGAGGGGGAGAGTGAGTGAGAGCAAAGATAATCGTGAGAGAACAAAAATATAAACTAAAAAAAAAAACAAATTAAAAAAAACAACAACAACAAAAAAACCAGTAAGGAATTGCAGTCGGGAGTGCCTGACTTTGAGATACCCTGTACCTTCAATGTGTAATGTAACGGCTGTTTGAAGGCGTTGCCCCGCCCACTTTTTAATCCCCTTCTTAGCCCCTTACCTTGACGTGGTGGGGTAAAGCCAAATAAACTTGATCTGCTTAATGAATAAGAGAATCGATCTGCAAAGAAATTTTTAATTCCATCTATTATAGTTTCCGAGATCGAGGCGTTCGTACAGACGGACATGACTATATCAAGCCGTCTTGTCTAGCTGATTAAGAATGTTTGTATAAACTTTATATAGTCGGAGATATCTCCTTTGGGGTGGGTTGCCTACAAAACTAATATAGCCTAATGTCATAGGGTGCAGGGTATAAAAATGTCAACTGACTTCCATAAAAGTCGTTCCAACAACATTCTTCTGAAGTAAATGAAAACACACACACACACACACACACACACACACACACACTGACACTGACACACATACGTACGCAAGGCACATGGTACAACAAACAATCTTGTCAAGTGTCAATAATGGCGGGAAAACCCTTTAACAGTAATCGTTCATTACTTATGCTCCTTCATATTCGGTCATTCTGTTTGTTGTTTTTTTTTTGTTTTTGTTGTTGTTGTTGGTTTTTGGTTTTTGGTTTTTTTCGCCGCCTACTTTAGCGTCGTCGCAGACAAAATTTTCATATTTTGTCACATTCGCACTCATTGCCCCAAACTCTCTTTCGCACATATACTATACAATAAAAAAAACAACAACAACAACAACAAAAACCAAAATGTTACAACTTTGGCCAAAAATACAAACCAACAAACCGCTTTTTGATTTGCAACCCTTAATTTAGTCGACGACGATGACTTTGCCGTCTGTCCTATTCTAAGTTGCTGCGTCGACTGCGGCAGCAGCGCGAGCAGCATTGGTAAGAGGGTTTTGGGTTAACGGTTAACCCCAATGACGAAACTACAAACCAACTAAAAGAAGCACCAGCCTTTAAGTGTGTGTGTGTGTGTGTGTGTGAGTGTGTGCGGAAAAGGGCGATAGATAGAAAGAAAGACAGAGAGAGAGCACGTGCTGTTGGCAGCATACAAGTGGCAGCGAAGGAAACAACAACAACAACAACAACAACAACAAAAGCATTAAGAAAAATCGTACACAACATTTGAGCATTTGATCGACGCTTCTCTGTCCTTTACACAAGGCAACAACACAATATGAATATGAAGTACAAAAAATGAAATTAAAATTTATAGTTACATAGTATTTTATGCAATCACTTTTGTTTAAAAGAAAGAACGAAAAATTGCCCACAATATCTCTTTTGCTGCCGCGCGTGTCAAATGTGCGCGCTCACGAGCTCTCTCATTCTCATTCTCTCGCTCTCTCTCTACTTATGCTCTTTTGCTGACGTTTTGAAAAAAGAACTGTAAGAGTTATTGAAATTTACATGTATTTTTTATGCTTACTTACTGCTGTTGTTGTTGTTGTTGGTGTTGTTGCCTTTTCAGCAACCCTTTTTATATCCTGTACATACTGTGTGTCAAGGCATATTAAGTTTGTTACAAGCGAACTGTATGTAACGCATAGATGGAGAGAAGCCCAAAAAATTAATATATTCTTGATCATGACGACAAAGCAAATTGATATAGCCATGTCTAACCGTCCATCCGTCCGTCCGTCAGTTCTCACCAATGGTTCTCTAGAGATTTGAAATTTGGATGATAGTCTCGTGTGGTCATGGGCTACTTAAAGTTTGAAGGATTTTATGCCACGCCCATGCCCATATATACACAACTCTACAAAATGGCGTACCCTAATTTTTGCCCTACCCCTAACTTCCCTAAAAATAAGTTTTCTTAAAATTGCTATATCTCCTAAACTATAGGAGGCACGAACCTGAAATTTTGTGTGCAGATTATTTAATGAAAATAGGAAAATTGTAGATTGGGGGTGTGGCGCCGCCTACTGTGTGTGTGCAGAGCATTATATTGTCGGGTATACTCGACTATATCGCCCTTACTTGCTTGGTTGTGCATTTGTTTTTTTGTTGTTGTTTTTTTTTTTAGCGAGTAAACCATGACCAGAAAACCACTTCATGAACCAACATTTGTTGCGACAACAACAACAACAACGACAACAAGCCGTTGCTGACAATGAAGAACGCTTAGAATGTCGAAACGAGGGCAACATTTTTGGTAGAAAGCAAACACACACACACACACACACACACCTGCATATGTACATTAACCCATTATCAACGCTTGTGCTTATACATACGTACATACATATGTGCTCACTTGACTGCAGCTGTTGTTGTTGTAGTCCCCACTCTGAGCAGTGACACCCACAAATGCACACATTCGGCGCCAAAGTACTTCGAGGCCACATAAACAGTTCCTAAAATGCGGTAAAGAAAGAAAAGGAAAAGAACAGAACAGAACAGAGGAGAAGAGAAGAATTAAACAGCAACAAAGTAAATACAAATTGCCTAACACACTCACACACACACACATATGCAAATGACTGTGTGTGTGTGTTTGATTTTTGATTTCTTGACAAGCTTGTTTCACAGTTGGCACAACAACAACAAAAACAACAACAGAAAGCGTTATTTACAAAACAAAAATGGCGCAACCATAAAAACTCAACTGCGACAGCAAAAACAACAACAACAAGTACAAAAAAAAATAATGAAAATAGGAAATTCATGTTTGATTGCGCGGTAAGTTGCATGTTGCATACACATTTCAAGTGTTGCCAACTTCACCCTCCCTTCTCGCTCCTTCGCTCCTTCGCTTCTCACTTACTCCCTCCCACTCGCTGGAGAAAACAAAACACGACATTTGGCAATGTTTCGTCAATGTGTCAGAGGAGTGCGACAGGTTGGCGTTAAAGGTGTCCGCTCAAGGGCCGGGGGTGGTGGTTGGGGTGGGTTGCATGTGAGTAAAATGATTTTAAATTATTTGTTTTGTGCATTATTCGTCATGCCCGAAAATACAAATGAACAAACAATTGATCGCCTGCTTGTCAATGAGCGTCGACATTTTTACATGTTTTTACAAACAACGAACCAAAGAAAAACATATCTACATACATAAATAAATAAGTGAATAAGGTGTTAGTTTCTTTTTCTACTCGTTTTATTATCCTATATTCGTACATAGTACATACACTTACATATATACTTCTCCTTCTGACCAATATCTTTGAGCCAAATCTCAGCAGAGGTGCGAGCTACAGGGCGGAATGTTAATCCAAAGGCAAAGTACGTAAAAAACATTTTGTGGCGCTCCACACAGTTGTCGAATTGTGGCTTCACACAGACATACGCATACGCACACATGCACATGTACATGTACAATATAGATTTGTGGGTGTCACCAGCTGCGCAAATCGTTGCTATACGTCAATATTCCAGCAAGAAAACAAAAAGAAAAAATAAACAAATCGCAGAATTCACACAAGAAACCAACAATGAACGAAAAGAAGACGATGAAGAAGAGGTAAAAAGTTGCAAGAAGAGATGTGAAAGATAAGTAAACGTAAATTAGCTGAAGTAAGATGCAAGATATGCTAGGGCACACACACACACACACACAAACACACACATATACGAACAACTAAGAACGCTTCATAAGAATAAATAAAAATATATATATATAAATGAAAGGGAGAACGAAACTGGAAGAAATAAGTCCATTCCACTCAACTCAATGTGCTCGAGTTTTCTCTTCTCTAGACTCGCTCTCTCTCCAGTCGTTGGCATCGACGCCACCACAGAACACTTCACTCCACGCAACGGAATTTTACTACTTAATATTTCTCCATGCCATTTCCACTCACTTTTCACAATGCTCAACCAACAGCAACAGCAACAACAACAACAACAAATCGTTCGAGAATACACCACAGTTCGATCTTTATACACCACAGTCCGACACCACAAAACAAAAAATACACCACCTTTCAACAACAACAACAACGACAACAACGCAGTTACAATCGCTCAAAACAGCAAAAGAGTCAAAAAGTAAAAAGTAAACAAGCAACATGTCGAATTGGTCGTTGGCGTGGGGAAGGGGCAGATGGAGATGTATAGCTACAAAAAAATCACCACGAAAGTAAAAATGAAAAAAAAAAACGAACTCACAAGAAAAAGAAAGAAAACTCAACGAAACCAAAAGGAAGAAGAAGGAAAACAAATCACTCAGAGCGCGACTTCCACTGGAAACGCAATTTATTTTGTTTTTCCACATTTTTTTTTTTTTCTTTCGCCTCTTATCCCCTTCTAAGCACACACATACACACGCACGCACGGGCACGGGCACACGCACACGCACAGAGGAACGCGAGCAGAACAAACCAAACCCATTCATACAATTTTTTGGTGGTGGTTTCACAAATTTTCTTGCAATTGTTGTTGTGCCAGTTGTTGTTGTTGTTGTTGTTGTTGTTGGCTAGCTACTATGGCAGCAGCCAAACCAAAACAACAAACCACAATTCACTTACATTCTTCGTTCTGCTCTCGATGCTGTCAGCGACGCTGCCGTCACAGCCATTGACGCTGGCGTCGACGTCGGCAGCGCCGTGTTGCTGTTGGCTGAGTGACATTTTTGAGTAGCAAAAAAAGAAAAACAAAACAAAAAAAGCCAAAAATAAAAACAACAAATTGGAAATGTTGTACGCCGCACAGTCATTCTTTTAGACTTTCCCCAACGCGGTACTTTTTTTCTTCCTTTGTTGTTTTGTACGTGCGACACATGTGTGTTTTTTTTTGCCACACCGACAACAACACAACGCAAAAAAAATCCTTCATTGGGGATTTTTTATTTTTTACTTTTATGGCTTTCCCCTTCAACGTTCGCATTGGAAAAAATACGTAAAGGACATTAATTTTTTTTGTTCATAAAAAGCGGCGTTTTTGTGCTTTGGCTCTCTTGGCGCTTGGCGCCTGGCTCTTGTCTGTAGCGCAAGGATGTGCACGGTTTGGCGCACTTTAGTATTGCATAGTTCACAGCGCTGATCAGAACTTCAAATTGGCGCACATTGCAACAGTGTGGATTTAAATGGAATTTCCCAAAAGGGAGCGAAACTTGTTATTGTTTGGTTTATGAGCCGGAATGAACTAATTTACGTACTACATAGTTAAAGATTTGTGGAACATCGTTAAGCCAAAAAATAATAAAGATAAAATGATGAAAGTTGTGCATTTATTTTGGCGACGTCTGTAAGACTTCTTCACTTAAGGTATTCTAAGCTGTTCCAGTGCCATTTGCTTATTCTAAATTTCCGAATTTATTTGAGCATTAAAAATAAACAAATATGGATAAAATATGCAAATAATAAAGTCACGCGGCACGTCATTGAACAATTGAAAGTGTGCAAGAAGGCGGAGCCTATAAAAATATCATTTATTACTTTGCTTGCTTTCGAAACGCTCCGTTCATTTGTCGCCTACGCTTGTGTGTGTTGCTCTGCGTGTGTATGTGTGTGTGTGTGTGTGTGTGTGTGTGTTCGGTCTTATTCTATTGCAACGCCTCCAGTTTTACGCTTCGACGACTTGTGACCGCGCGCTTGCTATTTATAACCAACCCCAAACAACTGTTGTTGTTGTTGTTATTGCCGCTGCTGATGGCGTCGTTGACGACGACGACGACGTCGACGATCGTCTGCCTTTTCTTTTGGTTTGCTTACTTTTCCCCTTATTGAGGCTCACTGAGCGGATGATAAATGTTCTCGCTCGTTCAACGGATCGTTCTGTATGAGAACGCAAATGGCGAGCAGCAAAATGGGAGCGAATTCGACTTTGATGAGCGTTCAAACAATATGTTTTGTACAAACAAGAGCAAGAGATCATTTATACTTATTTGCTTTGAAGTACGATAAATGCGCCATTGGCCAAATTGCGAAATTCGGCATCAGAGAGACAGACAGAGAGAGATAGAGAGAGAGAGGGAATAAATTTGCATACAGGTCGATCGAGAGCAGTCATAAAATATTGCGGCTCATTTGCTGTCAGGCTAATCCATATGCATTTTACGCCTTGATCCTTTGAGGTCAAAATCTGGTAGCACAAGCAATAAATCAAAAAATAATAAAAACTCCAACGAGCAGATTCTTTTTATGCACTTTGCCGGCGAAGCAATACAAAAAATGTCAGGAGCATAAATCTTGCAAATATTTTGTTAGGCGTGTTCGCTGATCCAGTCGATTGACTTTTATAAGTAAAGGATTAAGGAGGTACTCGACGGAGGATAACACGCGCACAGCCCAGGCCGGTAACTGGCTGGCTACCTGTCACCGCATTGAGCAGGTAAGCGTCGGCTTAGTGCCTGCGTGTGTGTGGAAAGTCTGATCATTTTATTAGAGCGATTTTTATGATATTCAATTTGTTTTGTTTATTTTGTCATTGGGATTTGTTTAAAGCGTAATAAAGCCAATAAAAAAGGGTTTATTCGAGGGAAAGTTTTCTCCGAAAAAAAGAAGGCAAACCAACAGATGACCCATGCATAACCATCTGCTGATATGTGTGTGTGTGTGTGTGTGTGCAAAATTCAAAATTTGCATGGCTTCATAATTAAACAAACCAAATAAAACCGACGGACCGAAGTCTTAATTGAGTTGCTTCAATGTAAACAGCATCGAGTCACATTGCTTGGCTGCCGGCGTCTCGACAGCACTGCCGCAATGATATGCTTGTTAGCCGAGCGTTAGCGGCAACGTCTTCAGCATTTAGCACGCGACGCACATTCTTTGACGCGTGTAAAGGACTATCTATCTATCTATCTATATTTGGTCGAAGCGGCGGCCCAGAGGCCGGCGAACAGCAAAACCTCCTGCCGGCAGTGCGTACTTTTGCATTCGACGCATGACCAGCGGCAACTGAGGCGCTGCACAAACTCAGCCGAGAGCCTTCCTTACGTACGCAATGCACATGATGAACGATCGGGCAAGCGGGCAAACGAACGAGCGGACGAATGTCTGTCGACACAATGAATGAGCGATGCGCAAAGAGCAGAACGAATTGTCGCTGTCGGAGGACGTCAACTTCAACAACAACAACAGCAGCAACAGCAACAGTAAAAGCGACAACAACACGTCGCAACAACAAAATCGGAACACTTAAACCAACAACAACAACAACCTCAACGAAACAAAATAAAAAAAAAGAAAATATGTTACTTAATTGCGGAGTATTGTGAACGAGAGAGAGAGAGAGGGAGAGCGCAGGAGAGAGCACAGCATAGGCACGCTCTTCGCGCGAGTAGTGGGCGAACAAAACAAAGGAAAATACAAAACAAAAAAAAAAACACAACACAACAAAGAATTCTTAGGAAAGAACACTAAAATGAAGGAGCAACTGAATGACAGTGCTTGCGTCCTTGTTGCTCTCCGCTCTCTGAGTCGTACGCTGCAGTGAACAGTTGTTGCTCATACGCGTACTTTTGCGTTTGCTGCGCCGCATGCAAGTGCGTGAGCGTCAATTACTGTCAACTAGGTCGTCGTAAGCGCTCAACTTGCTTGCCCGCCACTTGTTCCCCTTGGCCGCTGCCCAACGCAAAAAGGGGCCAATTTTTCTTTTCCCTCAAACAATAAACACAAATAAACAATCTCATATTAGTTGTTTACAATTTGTTTGCCCCGCTTTTCTTAATCACTTTTATGAGCTTAGCTTATCGCTCAGAATCCTTTAGTCGCTTACTTCCGTGGCTTGTGCGCTTGCCAATTTGCCTTGCTGCGCAATCAACAAGATTGCTAGCTAATCCAATAGCTGATCCAGCGATTTACTAAGCCGTGCGATCGCCGGTTTTTATACCCTCTACACACTGCGTATCAGGCAGCGTTGCCAGTTTTTTTTTTTGCTAAGTCGGGATTTTGCAACTTTTTGAGTGAAAAAAGCGGGATTCTTTCGTCGAAAGCGGGACATAGTCAAAAAACGTATATAATCGAAAGTTTTTAAATATTTATCTGTTTTAGTTTAAGTTTACGAGACAAAATATAGCAAAACTAGTCATAGGAAATCTATTTTTAATATTATATTTTAAAATTTCTTTTTCTCTTTAATAAAAATGAAGGACTATTCGCAGAATAGTTGTAGATTCAACTGAATGAATAATTCTGCTTTCATTAAATTTACGGAGCATTTATTTCTGGCAATTGACCATTCTAAATTATCTATGAAAAAACCTTATCGTTGTTGCAAATGTATCAGGGAAGACATCGACTTTTCGTATTTTAGGCAGCAATGTCTTAAATCGAAAACTTGGCTTTACTGCATAGTTGTTTTTGATATAACAGTGTCCACAATTTATGTTAAGCATACATTAAGTTTGACACAGAATAGTGAAATGGATTGTATTCTTGCGTGTTTCAAATAAGAATACGCCGGCTTTTTCTTTCTTTTTTAATTTCGCAAGTGCGACACTTTCGATATTGGTCCACTGACAAATTTGACACAGCAAGCGATTAACAGGAGCAAACTCTTA
The DNA here is from genome assembly GCA_034638295.1 of Phortica okadai. NCBI lineage: Eukaryota > Metazoa > Arthropoda > Insecta > Diptera > Drosophilidae > Phortica > Phortica okadai. The sequence continues at coordinate 40,801,472 of CM067848.1, read as the reverse complement.
TATGCTGTGTGTCTTAATACAATATGGGCGCACCTAATGATCGTTCCTGTTCACAATTGCTTTTCATGGTTCTGGTTTGAAAAACATTAAGCTAAAATAAAACCCAAGAGCAGTTATTGAGTGTTCAGGATCATGTGGATTTAATTGCCATTTTATTGCTGAGTTATCTCCGAAAAGCGGGACTGAGCATGTCCCGCGCGGGACTCTTAATTATGATTTAAAAATCGGGACGTCCCGCCAAAATCGGGACGTCTGGCAACGCTGGTATCAGGGTACATTAAGTTTGCTTGCGACAAAATGTGTGTAACGCTTAGAAGGAGGGGCGGGGGACCCTATAAAGCATATGTGTTTTTAATCAGGACGACAAGGTGATATTCATCCGTCTGCTCTCACCAATGGTTCTCGTAAACTATAATAGCTAGAGTCTTGAAATTTGGGAGATAGTTCGTGTTGTCATGGGCTACTTTAAGTTTGAAGGATTTTTTGCCATGCCCACTCCTTCAAACTCATTTTCCACATGTTTGATCGATTTTCTTGAAATTTTTAATTCAATTTGAATGGGCGATAAATATTTTTTTGTAGATTTGAGGTGCGGCACCGCCTACCGTGTTTGCAGGATAGTATACTGCCCTTACTAGTTTTGTCTGTCTTCCTGTCGGCGTTTGACAATTCGCAAGCATCTCTAATCATGATAATAATGACAGAAGAACAAGGAAAGTGGGTCTGTGTGTCAAAGATTCTTTCTCTCACTACTAATTCACGCTAAGTTCAATGCAACGAGGCTACCAAAGACATCACACTGCAGCACGCTTCGCTGCCGATTGACGCTCGTTTCGACCCCGTTGGGTGCTTTCGTCTGCGCGCTGCTGGAACTGTTGTACTGCTGTGATTTTTCATGAAAATTTTTGTTAATTTTTTCGATTTGTAAAATTTCCTCTACGTTGAAATCAGTTGACCGCCGTGCTGTCCTCCCGTCGTGCTCCTGTTGACTCACACAAATGCTTGGAGAAATGCAATGCTCTCGCAATGACACACACACACACACACACACTCACACAGTCACACTCGGCGTCGCAATTGACTCAATGTCAGTTGGTGAATTTTTATGACCTGCCTTGTTGTTGGTTAATTTATTTTTTTGTTGCTTTTTTTATTTTGCTTTTTTCCAATTTCCAATATCAACCCCACGCACACACACACACACACTCTTGAGGCGCGAGTGCTCTCTCTCGCGTACTTTGGTCACTCAAGAGAGCGGAAACATTTTTCATAACATTTTTTTTTTACATTTTTTTGAATTCTTCTTTTTTTTCTTTGCTTTGAGAGGCAGCTCATTTTTTGCTCCTTGCTGCCTCGCGCCTTTGCTTTTCCTTTGTCAACGACAGTTTTTTCTCACTGCGCCTTGTTGTTGTTGTTGTTATTGTCGGTGGTTGAGTGAGTCTATCAGTTTGTTTGTGTGCGTGCTCGTTTGTTTTGTGTGTGTGTGTTTGTTTGTGTGTGTGTGTGTACACCGCAGTGGAAAAATGGGAAATTTTTCCTGTGGTTGTTGTTGCGGCGGCAATGGTGGTTGCTTGATACCTGCCTGAGTCAGTTGTCGTTCTTTCTGCTGCCGTCACCGCTGTCGACTCTACTACTCTTTTGTTGTTGTTATTGCTGCCGTTTTGTTGTAGCTGTTGTCGTGGTTGTTGTACGCCTGCACCCTTAGCTAGGTAGCGCGCACACACACACACACACATACACAGGCAGACAGACAGACAGTTGTTAATATCGTGTACTTGTGGACGGGGACGTACCAAAGGCAAACCAATCGACCAACCAAACCCAACCGCTTGCACGCACGAATGGTTGGAAGCATAGACGGACAGACAATTGAAACGTATCGGACGGACGTATCGACGGACGAATGGACGGAGGGCGTGCTGCGACAGCGTCAGCGACAGCGACGAACGTCGAGATGATGTGAGCGTCGGCACTGCTGGCAGCGACGGCGACGGCGACAGCGGCGGCACAGTTTTACTTTAAATACTGGTGACGATCGCAGCAGAGAATCAGTTCACTCAGTGACTTGAACGTGTTAAGAACGTTTCGAGAGCGTCAAACGAACGTTTTTGAGAAAGAAAAACAAATTAGAAAAGTCGGCGTGAATAACGAAACCAACAAATTACCTTCTTTTTTTTTTTTGCGACGAAGAACATTTTGAATATCATTTTTTTTTTTTTGCGTGGCAACTTCAATACTTTGTGTACATTCTCTAAGTGCATGTTGAAGCGTGCGGAACTCTAACGGATAAATAGTTCAATAATATAAATACATAAGAGTTCTTTTTTTTGGCACGTAAGCAAAATAATGAAAAGTGTGCAAAAAAGTAATACAAATAAGTAAATAAATAAATAGTGCAAAACAAAGATACAAACGACGACACATTTCAAGGATTACAACACCAAACTATACAATTTTGGATTAAACGACAAACAAATAAAAGCGAATTGCAAAATCAGTGATTGAACGAGCAAACTTCGAAGGAGAAATGCATCTGCCTGCCGGTCCCACAATGGTTGCAACGCCTGCACACACACAGGTCTTGGCCGCCGCTGCGGCTGCCGTCAGTCAACAGCAGCACCAACAACAACAACAACAACAGCAGCAGCAGCAGCAGCATCATCAACATCAGCAACAGCAACAAAGCGCTAATAATACAGTTAACAATACAAGCACACATTCGACCGCCAGTTCGACAGGCAGCTCCACGCCGGACATAACCAACACCTCTGCAAATAGCAACAACAACAACAACAATAATAACAACAACAACAACAACTCAGCCAAAATGCCATCATCGATGACGGACATGTTTGCCAGCCTACACGAAATGCTGCAGGAATATCACGGCGAATTGGCACAGACCGGCTCGCCATCGATCCTTTGCAGCGCCCTGCCGAACCACTGGCGCTCAAACAAATCGCTGCCCGGCGCATTCAAGGTGATCGCATTGGACGATGTGCCCGATGGCACGCTCGTGTCGATCAAGTGCGGCAACGATGAAAACTATTGCGGCGAATTGCGCAACTGCACGGCCATCATGAAGAACCAAGTGGCCAAGTTCAATGATCTTCGCTTCGTCGGACGTTCCGGACGCGGCAAATCGTTCACGCTGACCATCACAATTGCAACGTATCCGGTACAGATCGCCTCCTATACGAAGGCAATCAAAGTCACCGTGGATGGGCCACGGGAGCCAAGAAGTAAGCAAAGTGAGTTTTTTTAGTTCAATTTTTATTTTCGGTTTTCCATCCCAACCCATCCCATCCCAACTCAAACCACATCACTTGCAAATCACTCATCCTTCAACACCGCCTTAGCTCAACTCAGTTTGCCTTATAAAATGTGTCAATTTCAAGAACAATTTACTTATTTATTTTTTTCGTTTCTTTTCTGTTTCGTTTCCAGGCTACGGCTATCCACATCCCGGTGCATTCAATCCCTTCATGCTGAATCCAGCCTGGCTGGACGCTGCCTACATGACATACGGCTATGCCGATTACTTCCGTCATCAGGCTGCCGCCGCTGCCGTACATCATCCAGCGCTCGCGAAAACGTCGCCGACCCCCACGGTGGTGCCATCGGGCGCCGCTGGCGCTGGTGTGCCCTCCGCTGTCGACTATCATCATCCCGCACAGATAACGCCACCACCGAATGGCGCACCAGCCATCGGGCCCGCCGTGATACCCTCTCCGCCCGGCACCACCGCAGCCACCTATGCGATGCCACAGTTCCCATTCAATCCGGTTGCCGCCGCTGCTGCCGCCGCCGCCGCTGCTGCGTCAACGCATCCGGAGTTGCTGCATCAGAAGAGCGCCATCGCCAATGTCGCCGCCAACGCCGCCCACCCGCACGCTTTCCATCCGTACAATTTCGCCGCCGCTGCCGGTTTGCGTGCACGTAACGCCGCCGCGGCCGCCGCTGCTGGTCTGCACAACACCTCCGTCGAATCACAGCACATCAGTCCGGCCTCGTCGCGTCCATCGTCGTCGTCACCATCGCAGCAACAACAGCATCTCATGATCAAGCTCAACACCTCCATCGAAACGAACTCCATACACGAACAGTCCGCCTCCGATGCCGACTCCGACGACGAGCAGATCGACGTTGTCAAATCCGAATACGATCTCGACAAATCCATCGACTCAACACGCTCCTCACCGACACAGCAGATCTCCGTGCCACTGCGTATGCGCTGCGACCTTAAGGCGACATCCGCACTCAAGCCGCTCTTTCACGAATCCGCTGTAACGATCGGACAATCGCGGCTGGCCACATCGCCGGAGACGACGCTGTCCACGGCCACAAAACTGAAGAACGCCGTCGCTCAGCAGAAAACCGTTTGGCGGCCGTACTAAAGCGCCCCCATGGCATCGCAGTGTGCCAAGGCTCAAATGCTCAGCAAACGCCGAAAACGAAAGACTCCCGTCGTCGTCGTCGTCGTCGTAGTCGTCGTCGTCGTCGTCCTCAACAGCGTCAATCAACAGCCGTCGGCAGAGCGTGTTGCGGTCGCTCGATCAGCATGTAATGCGCGATATGCGTTATCCGGCGGCCGGAAAACCGAACGCCACAAAAACAAACAAAAACAAAACAAAAAAAAAACAAAAAACAACAAAAATTGTTACAATGTGATATAGTGTTAAGCAACAACAACAACAACAACATTCATTGGTGAATGCAGTGTAGTGCGCACTTTTCGTCCTCCTCCTCCTCCCCCTCCTCAACCGCTTCCACCAATGAATTTCGTTATATTGGCGGAGCTGAAAGCAAACACGTGAACGGCAACGAATCTGAATCTAAATCTGAATCTAAATCCGAATCCAAATCGAAATCGAAAACGTAAGGACAACAAGGACATTTCAACGCTGCCATGGGCAGCGAAAGTGTTAAACACAAAGAGGATGCATGGATTCCGGCAAACTTTTATGCTCTAATCATAAAATCGCTCAGTAGAGTTCGTTTGTGTCCCAGCAACAACTACAACAACAAAAACAACAACAACATGATCACTGTCAGCCACAGCGCTATAAAGTGCTCATACATGCACATATATGTACACACATGATCATAATAATAGATACACTTGGTTGTTTCAACTTTGATTCAAAATAAAATTATTTTTGCTTACATGAACACTACATCCTTTCAAGCATCATTTCTTTATAGTTATGTTATTTAAAAAATATCAAGAAACATCAAAGATTTGGTTGAATTATAGTTATTTGAAAGAATATTCATTTTAAGCACTGAATTCACGTTGATCAAAATAATAGGTACATTTGATAATTTAGTTATTTTAAACCTACAACTCTGAGTTTTTATGTTAAATTTTGATAGAGAAGATAAGAACTGTTATTGATATAGTAGCTACGCAGAAATTAAAAAATCAATTGTAACGGTGATGGGTAGAAAAACAACTGATTGGTTGGGAACCTCACAAAATAATGAAAACCTCTTCGAAATGTTGCAAAATCTATGAATTGGTCCATGCACTTTGTGCATAATGTATTTACAACAAAAATAGAGGTGGATCCTCGAGATAAATCATAGAAAACCAGTGCTATACTTGTATTGTGACTAGTTAATGAATTGTTACTATCGGCCAAATAAAGACGTTTAAGTTTTCAAAGGTAATTTCTGCGGATATCAGAAACGTTATTAGTATTTCATCAATTGGATATCGTTAACAACACGAAAACCTACATGGCCGAATTAAAAAAAAGATTCCTTTTATGCGTAAAAAAAATTTACAGATGAGTTAAGACTTTGGAAGGCCTCACGAAAATTGATCAGATCCAGATGGAGAGAAAAAATGGTGAAACATCATGTGAAGTGACGAAACAATGATAAATTTAGTTAGAATGGACTCCGAAAAAAGTGTTAGACGACCAAAAGGCAAAGAATTTCGTTTCCATTTTACAGAAAAGGCTGTTGAACATATTGAAGAAAATATTATGGCGTGGGACTGCCTTTCTTCGTATGGTGTCTATGCAATTCTTTGATAATCGCAAAAAATTAATACTGTTGACTTCAAAAATATATTAGAGAAGCTAATGCTACCATATGCTAAAGAAAATATGACCTTTTATTAGATCTATCAACAAGATAATGATCCAAAGCACAACTCAAGACTTCTAAAAAATTTCTGGAATCAGTAAGCTAAGTTAATCACTGGATGGAAATCCCATGAAAAACTTGTGGGAATACTTAAAATATAAGTTGACATAAAAAACTTTACAAACAAGCACGGATTGTGTCATTTTTCAAGAAAATTAGGCATGAAACGCCAGTAGAATTTTGCCAACATTTAATACAAACTATGCCAAAAAGGATAACGAAAGTGACCCCACGAAGAAGTGAATATACTAGATATAAGCCTAGACAAAATTTTTTTAAGACAACAGAAGTCATATAAAAGTTTTGTTTTAAATCTTTTTGGAAAAAATATAAATGTATCTATTATTTTGATCAACGTGAATTCAGTGCTTAATATGAATTTTCTTTCAAATAACGCTAATTTAACCAAATCTTTGATGTTTCTTGATACTTTTTAAATAACATAACTATAAAGAAGTGATGCTTGAAAGGATGTAGTGTTCATGTAAGCAAAAATAATTTTATTTTGAATCAAAGTTGAAACAACCAAGTGTATCTATTATTTTGATCATGTGTGTATATGTATATATATTGTATGATCTGTAGGTTTAAACTTATATGCAATTGTCCAAAAAGAGTCTCTTTTGTTATAAATACTTATCTTCAGTTATTTCGTTCATTTCGTTTTGCATTTGAGAAAAGTCACAGATAGTTGATGTATCTGTGTTTGATAAACGTAAATTTTGTCTCTGTCTTTTCAATCTTTTTTGTTGTAACAGAATTTGTTTTCTAAACATTTATGTTGTACATAAACATTAGCCTAGGATTACTTCGAACATTTTTTTTTTTGTAAATTTTAAGTTTTAGCATAAGATAATTTTTTTTATAGTTTTAAGTATTAGCAAAAATATTAAACAAACGAATTTCGAAACCAAATAAAAGAAACTATTTACAAAATTTTCAAACACTTTTAATTTAAATAACCACACAAAAAACGCTCTCGTTAAAATTTAGCACAATCAGGTTGAACAAATAATCAATCAAGAGTCGAATGGGTTCAGAAATATCATAAATAAGTTTATCTCGGCCGTTTGACAGTCAAATAAGTCGAAATGTCTAAGTTAAATCAAGACAAGTCGAAAACGAGTACTTGTGCGCATTATCTGCCGATAAAACAATTATGATGATTATGATGATTTGACTTTCTAATCATTTGGAAAGCCCGAACCAAAGTCGTGCGTTTAATTATTGTTCAATTATTGATAGCTACTTGTTTTTATTTTGATTTGTTATTAACTTTTGTTCTTGTTGGCAAGTTAGTAAGTGTCAAAAAGCAAGAATACGTTGTTGACTTATGTCGCATTTTTGTACAAGTACGAAAATAAACAATTTGCGGTTTTTCTATAATGGACAGATAGATAGCAACGTTCCTTTCACCATAAGTGTAAATTCGCTCAATTGGTTTGTTGAGTGTGATGAATGTCTCAGAGATAATGTCGCCATGTTACTGGGGTAAACCCAAAATTCATACTATGGCGTATGTGTGTGTGTTATTGAAACCAGGCTGTCAACAGAGACTCATCCCAATCTGTTGGTGGTATACTTTTGTTGCACGAATGCGGCCATGAATGCGCTCGGAAATGAAACCAAAAAAAAAAAACGATTGAAATTTGTAAATTGCTAACTGAAGGCCAAAATCGTTAAATGAAGGCCAAAGGCAACCGCAGAGCTGAACTAATCGTTGCCACTTAATACTCATAATCACCAATTAGGCGCAAAACAGAGTTGAGTCAAGTCGAATTGAGTTGAGTTGCGTTGAATCGAGCTGAGTCGAGATGAGTTGAGTTGAGTTGAGTTGAGGCTGCATTGGTCCGAGTCGTGGTAACATTGGAACCGCAACAGTGCAGCGAATTTGGCCGGGTGGTAGTGTCGACGACGTGGGAGACGAATTATTAGACGAAACAACAAATAACGCGTTAATTGGCATAACGACCTCAATTAGTAAGCCCGATATGCTGTGTCATTTCGGCAGAACATCATGCTTTGATGCTGACCAATGCTTGTCATCGATACGTCTGCTCGCAAGTAGTTTCAATTGGCTTATTTTTGTTTTTTTTTTGGCATCGCTGCATTAAAATCTTGGCAAGCACATAAAATTCTATTACGCACATAAGCAATGTGTGCGCACCAAGGATGAGGGACTAGCGTTGTGAAAGTCTCAAGAGGATGCGAGCAGTGCATGAACGAGGAAACCCACGCTGAGGCGACTTTGGTGCAAAGACAGCACATGTTGGCCACAACAAAAACGTGAATACGTGTGACCCAGGGAAGTTTATATGGCCTACGAATGGTATATTCATGTGGTCAGACGTAGTGACAAAATGCAATTTAATATCCAAAAAATGGCAAAAGTGTTACTACTTTGAGCCTTTGTTTGTAACATCTTTAATTAAATCAAAGTAGACCAAGACCATTAAGTTAGTCGTCTCACTCGCACTGCATTTCCCCAACGGTTTCTTCTTACTGTCAATGGAATTGCATTGACATAACTTTTCACTTGCTCAAAGCAAAGCAAAGTAAAATATTCGTAGTGTTTCTGTACGTGAAATCGAAAACTTGAAGCGCTCAAGACGGAAATTGCATTAAGACGCATAGCAATTCAATAAAACGCACAATACGTGAATATCGTGATTGAGAAACTTCATTTAGTATTCTCAGTCCAACAGCAAGAAGTCTGTTAAGGTGTTCAAAATGGCCGAGAATGCAAATAATTCAAATGGTGGCGGTCCGGCATTTTTTGGCGTCATGGGCGCTGTCTCCAGCATCATTTTCTCGGCTATGGGCGCCGCCTACGGTACCGCAAAGTCCGGCACTGGCATTGCCGCCATGGCTGTGATGCGACCCGAACTGATAATGAAGTCAATTATACCAGTGGTAATGGCGGGCATCATTGCCATCTATGGCCTGGTGGTGGCCGTCTTACTGGCCGGTGAAATTAACAATGGTCCGGCATACAATAACTACAGAGGCTTCATACACTTAGGCTCGGGACTTGCGGTTGGCTTTTCAGGGCTGGCGGCTGGCTTTGCCATTGGAATTGTCGGTGATGCGGGCGTACGTGGTACTGCCCAACAGCCCAGATTGTTCGTTGGTATGATTTTGATTTTGATTTTTGCCGAGGTGCTGGGCCTTTATGGCCTTATCGTGGCTATTTACTTGTACACTAAATAAATACATATGAAACAAAACAAAACAAACAACAACATTAAGACATGTTCGACAATAAAATACATTACAATTATGTACACTTAAATTGCGAACTTATTATTAATATTGATTATGTTATTATGTAATATTTAAACGATATTTTACTGAAGAACTTATTGAATTGTTAGTAACAAAGTCAACGTCAGTATTTTCGCTTTTGTATCTTTCATTTGTCTGTTGAAGACATTGTAGATAGAAAACAAAATCAATGAACCAATTGGCAATGAAGCCGTTGACCAAGACTGACGATAAATAAGCTACAATGTTTAAATCTCAGCTGTTGCGGATTAGACAAACCACCATCATCACCTTCATCATCGTCAATGCCTCGAATGCCTCGAATGCCTCCAAAGTCTTCAACATTGTATACTTATATGGCATTGTATGACGTGAGTTTGGTTTTTTCATTAGATCAAGACAATAATACTTAAGCTAAGCGTATTAGAACACGTAACCGCCAATGATGTACCACCGCATGCAGTTACGGTTACGGTTACAGTAATCGTAACGGTTGCTGGTCGAGTGACACACGTGGCTCGTGGGTGGCATTGAATGCACAACAAATATACCATACACGAGAGTTGTTGACCATTGACTAAATGTTGGTTGGCGCTCTGCCCAACTGTCTATCAATTTTGTTGGTTAGAGACAAAGGCCACAGCGCAGCAGCGATTACGGCCGGGACGGCATGTCTGTATGTTGTATGGCATTAGCAAATACGGCTTTATGCTTATGCCATTCTAAGCTCTCTTTCGGGTATATTACTTTTTATCGTCGACATACAAACTCGGAATCTCCATTTGACCAAATTAAAGTATTCGGACTTGTGTCACCCAACGAAGTACAACAACATGCTACGAACTTCTCCGAGATTTATTTAACGTGGTACGTGCCTTAGTAAGGTTTCAAAACACGGGTGCGGTCGTACAAATATCTGTAAAGGTATCTGAAAGTGGCATACATTCAATCATAGAATATTTTCAAAATGACCAATTGTGCTTTGAGGGGATTGTAGCGGATTTGAGTGCAATGCTGAACACTACGAAACACGGAAAACAACAAATGTAGAGAGAAAATGAAACAAAAACAACTTTAGATTATTTTTAATTATTGTAACGTTTGCAAGAACGCATTTTTTGCACAATTAAGTTTTCTTGCGTGACAAAATTGCAAGACATTTTAATCGTTTACACGACCACACTAAGCCAAAAGATTAGCGTTGATGGCATCGCCTGAAATCAATTAGAAGTAGGCGTGTGTGAACGACTTTGCATGACTCAATGAAAAGTGCTTATTTCAGTAATCCTAATGGGAACCATATTGACAATATTGCGATGTATGAAATCTGTAAACAAGAAAAGAGAACAAACAAGAAGTTATACCTTTGTTGCAAAAAAACTTTTCAAACAGCAAAGTTAATTTTTTTTTTTTTTTGATTACAAATTTGGTGTATCAAAACTGACCTCGAGCCTGCTAATCATTATTGAATTTTTTTTTGTTTATATAAAATGCGAGGTATACTTTATGTACAACTGTTTTTCGCCGAAATCGATTTTTACGAAAAGTCTTCATTTCTGGACGCATGTACAAATTATAAAATTGAAAAGTCATATGTTGAGTGGGGGGTGGGCGGCCCTCATTACATGATGATTCCGAAAATTGGGTAATTTGTGAATTCGTTTCGATTTTTCATTTACATTACGCCCATCTGCGCCCACCCCCCCACTTTTGACACCCAACCAGTACATTTGCACCTCATTGGTCTGTTTAATTGATTGGCAAAAACAAGTTGTTGTTTTTTTTCTGCATTCAAACGGCTTTCACAAACCATTTTTCTGATGTTATTGCCATTGAAAACAATTTTGCCGAATAGTCAAATAGTTTCGCACAAAGGCGTCGAAAGCACGCAAATCGAATGCAGACCAGACCAGACCTTCCGACCGGTCAACCTCTCGACCAACCCACCGACCGTCTAGCATGCTCGTACACTGAGAGATGGTGGTGAAATACATTTGTGGAAAAGTAAATTTTCATTAATTAAAAGCATTGAGTGCGACGAGAGTTGAGTTACGGGTGGCATTTTTTTTTTTTTTGTAGTATGCTCGTGGGGGTATGGGTTTGGGGCAAGCGACAATGGACTTTTTTGAGCAGTCGGCATAGAAATATATTTTTTTGCATGGAAATCAAATATTGATGCACACATTACGTTATGTATGCTTAACAAAAAACTTAACTCGAAAATTGATCATCAAGAAGTGAAGACATCGTTACATTATTCATAATATCTCCAATTTTTATACTCTTCACGCTGTGGTAGGTGATCCTACAGTCAGACGGACAGACGAGCATGGCTAAATCAACTTCTTTTTATACCCTGTACCTTATAGTACAAGGGTATATTAGTTTTGTTTTTTTGTTGAGCGTCCTTAGGGGACGTCCATAAATTACGTGAGATAAAATTAGGGGAGGGGGTGTTCAGCAAAATCTCACCTATGGGGAGGGGGGTTCATCGGACATCTCATGTGAGTTTTTTGGTTCACTTGTTTACCATTTTTTTTTTTCAAAAATTTAAGCAAAAAAAAAAAAATTAAATTTTTGTATCAAATTTCTAGCAAAATCTCATGTGAGATTCAGAGGGAGGGGTCCGTCAAAATCTCACAAAATCTCTCCAAGAGGGGGGAGGGGTCTAAATTTATAGAAAAAAACCTCACGTAGATTATGGACGTCCCTTTACTGGTTTTCTCTTTATTTTATTCATTGATATTAGATAATAGTTTAATTAGATTTAACCTTAACAATACGCCAAATGATGGGTGTTATATGTACATACATATATAAAGATAATCTAAGGAAGATCGTTTAAGAAACATTTTTTTTGCTTTGATTTTGATTTTTATGTTGTATGTTTGATTGCGATACACTTTGACATACAACACGTTGATATTAAATACTTATTTGTTTCTTCTTTTTTTGCGGGGTTTCGCGTAGCTTTGTGTTTGCCATGGTTTTTGAGCTTTTTTAATCGGTTCAACGATTGACAGAGCATGTAATGAAGCTCATGCAATTAGTGAAACATTGGACTTCATCAACAATAAAATAATGAATCAAATTAGATCTTGTAATTAAAATGGCGTAAGTCTAACCAATGCCAAGGCCTGAACATATTTTACATGAATACTTGAGCACCTTTCGATTGCTTTTGAATTGATGTGCTCAATGCAACACTTAAATTGTGTGAAGTAGAAAAAAAAAAAAAAAAATAAATGCGGAAAGAAAAACAATAAACGTACAAAAATAACTTTTTGTAAAGTTGAAAACCACACACAATGCGGTGGTTATTGTGGTTAACAAAAAGGATTAACATTGACAGTAAAAGTGCCAACATCAACAATAACAACAACAACAATGTCGACCAACAATAACAAAACAACAGACGTGCTATGAAAACACATTGTCGGCTCCTAGCAGCATACAAAAAAAAAAAAAAAACAAAAAAAAAAAACAAAAAATTACAACAATAACATATTGACAACCTTTTAATCACTTAATAAATTCAATCAAATTAAATGCGGTTGTCAGTTCACTCACTCACACACACCATGACTTCCTCTTTCCCTCTCTCTCTCTCTCTCTCTCGGACTCTCGCAGTAACCCATTTACGGTCTATCGTTGTCTGTCAGTCTCTTACGAGCGTTCACTTATTGATTGGCGTCTTTATTTCGGCTCATTCACTTTGTTAACATTTTAAATTGTTCGGTAATTTGGTCCTTTCTCATTTATAAACGATATTTTGCAATTGAAGGATTAGACTTCAGTCGAAGGGCGGCACTTTACTTTTGGCACTTTTCATTGAACGGACAAAAAGATTGGAATTGGCTTGAATGATAAGCGTTTTTTGGTTAAACATGTAACTCCTTCATGTTCAATTGATTTCAGACAATTTAAGAACAAAGGAGGAAACAAACGAACTTAATTGAAATAATAAGGCAAATTGTTGTAGTAAGCGAGTTGTCTAACAAAGGAGCATGCAGATTGGCTTTTGTTGTTGTCATACAAATTTCATCATTGCCACGAAATAAACAAAAACCCGTTGATGACATGAAGGTAGTACTTGAGGAATTTATCGCTTATTTGATTCATTTCATTTGCATTGTTCCCGCCAGTATCCTTGACAGAGCTGTCAATGGTCTTATTTTTATACCACACACATATAGTGTGTAAAGTTGATAGAGACATGTCCGTCCTTCTGTCCATTCGTCCATCGGTCCGTCGGTCCGTCCCTATTCACTAATGGTTCTGGGAAACTATAGGAGCTAGAGACTTTAAATATGTATGTAGGATAGACTCATGCGGTTCGGCAATAGCAGCAGCTCCCTCAGTATCACCGTCATCCAAAGGAGCAGCAATAACAGATTGGCAACATGGCTACTTTCTTTCGCTCTCTCTTTAATTTTTTCTTTCCTTTTTTTAGTATTTATTCATGCGATTCGTTTGTTCTGTTGATCTATTAAATTAAAAATTGTATGCTTAAACATTTGCACATTGTTGCCCCGTAGTGCGCACGTCGCAGCAACATGAATCGGAATGGTCCAGCCGAAGCCTTAACAGTGAACTCAACTCTCAATGGACTGAGTGAGTCAGTGATGATGAACGCTACTGGCACGACGTTGTTCGAGTTGTTCAATATGGAGAGGTTGATGACGATGACGATGATGATGATGGTGATGGTGATGAGTCTGTTGGTTGTAACTAATAAGTGATGCTCTTTATCTGAGTTGCCGGTCGCCGGTTGCCACAGCTTCCGTTTTAATTTTTCTGTCTCTGTCTCTGTTCGCTGCAATATTTTTTATACTTTGTGCTTTACCGTACAAGGGTATATTAGTTTTGTGCGCATCGAAAATGTATGTAACACCTAGAAGGAGACATCACCCACAAAACAAAGCATATATGTATATATATATTCTTGATCAGAATCAATTGGTCTAAGAGATTTAAAGTTGGTGTGTATGATATTGAATGGAAATAAAATCTGTTTTGATTAAAAAGTGGGTGTGGCAACGCCTTCAAACAGTCGTTACAAATTTAAGGTACAGGGTATGTAGAAGTCGAACACTCTCGACTGCAATTCCTTACTGGTTGCATTATACTCTGATCAAGAAAACTATATATATTCTTGATCAGTTCGGCGAGACTAGTTGATATAGCCATGTCCGTCTGTCCGTCCGTCTGTTTCAATACTAACTGCGAGATCAGTCGTAACGATATCGAAAAAAATCCATGATTTCATTGGTTTCTTTAAGGCAATTGAAAAAAGGGGCGTGGCTTTGCCTTTGTTCTTAATAAACTTATGTGATTCTTATTGGAAAAACTATACGACGGATTTTCCAATAAGAATAATGGCAAGAGTATATAAGTTTCGGCAAAGCCGAAAATATCTCCATTTCGGGTTTTTATTTCTCTTTTTACACAATTACATTGTCGTACGTTAACGACGATTCTGAGCACTCCTAATGAACTCATTGCCACACAGTGCAAATGTGTACCTGCCAGCGTCGTTGGTTGCTCATGGTTGTCATACTCATCAGCAAGAGTGACAACATTGTCATGATTTCGGGTTGTTATCAGCATGAAACTCCATCCTTACCGTTATTGTAGCTTGTAGCTTGTTATTGTTGCTTGTTGACTTTTGAATTGTGAATTCTGAACTTTAACTTTTACCATTTTTGTTGACTCGCATTGTTGCCGCACCATCCCTTCGCCCTCCATACACCCACAGTGGCAATGGCACAGTCATAGTGCATGAATACGGCTCCGGAATATGGTAGAACTCATGTTCATCAATTCGTACTTTTGCCATTTATTACATAAAACGCTATACAGTTAAATTCTTCACTTGCCTCAGTTGTGATCACAATGTTCAAAGTCGTTCACAAACATACACACACAGATGTAAGAACATTTTCCATACCCAATGACATAATCATCATCATCATCAGCAGCAGCAGCAGCAGCAGCAGCAGCAGCAGGAGCAGCATCATCACCTGATCACCCTCGCTTGCAGAGTCGTTATCGCCTTGCCATCGCTTTTCAACTCTGTTCATTTACAGTGTTAGTTCATTTTGATTGCTAATTGGTATGTTAAACAATGGCGCAATGGGTTTAAACGAATTGGCCAACAAATTTGTCAATGTTACTCAACTGACAGTTGCCTCAAGAGCTTTTGGTGTGCAAGCATGCACACATACACATACATATGTACATGCAAAATTAAATAGTCAAATGTTGTCTTTATTCATATTTTCTTTTAACTTTTTTTTATTCATTTTTTATTAGGTTTTTTTTTTTTTTTAATATAAGTTTTGGGTGCTTTTTCCAAGCATGCTGACAAATTGAGACCGCAGATGATCACGTCGTTGCACGCTGGTGCTCGTCTTGATTGTTGCAACACGTTTTGATTTGTGATTTGTGATTTCTGATTTAAAATTTGTGAGTTCTGAATAAGTTTCCTGTCATGTTGATTTGCCTGACCGCAGTCGGGTTGAGTCGAGTTGCTGTCAGAGTCATTGAATGTTGTTACCGTTGCCGTTACCGTTGCTGTTGATTGGGCTTCAGATGCTCAATACGTTGTTCTGAGTACAATTGGTTGTCATGGCTGTGAATTAACATGGTCGACTTCACTTTTGTTGTTGTTGTCGATGTTGTTGTTGTTGTGTATACCTTGATTTAAGTGACATTTCAAAGTTATGCATCAATGTAGGCATGAGCAAATTTTGTTTGTAAGAATAACGAAAAATGAATCATTAAAGTTTTATTTAAAGTGTGCACAGATCGAACAATTCTTAATTATTAGTATTAAGTATTTTGAATTAACTAAATAAATGAGTATTTTCAATCATAATTGTTGCTTACAAATAACATAATTTAATTAGCTTGACAAATTCGACAGAGTGAATTAAATTCTTTTGAGCGCTTCAATTATGCACAACCACAAATTTCAATGTAAGCGCTTAAGTATCAACGAACACAATACACAATAACGGAGTTTTTTTTTATTTTAAAACAATAACAACAATAAGAACAACAACAACGACAACAACAGCATCAGAAGCAAATTGCAATGTGATGAAAAAAAGAAAATATTAATCATTTCATAATTTCCAACAACATTTTTAACACTTGCTTTCATTAATTTTAGCGACAAACCGACAAAAAACGAACAATACTCAGACACACAGCCGGACAGACAGACAGACAGACAGACAGACAAATGGAAAACATACATATACAATGCCCAGGTTGGTGTCTGTATGAAAGTGAGTGTGTGTGTGTGTGTGTGTGTGTGTGTGTGTGGCCATTGCAACAAATTTATTAAATGACCAAATGAAAAGTTGTCGCCTTGAAAATTACGAAAAAAGCGCGCAAGAAAAAAGGCAACGCCAACGGCAAACATCTCATGCATTTGGTCACCATCAGTGACCATCATCATCATCAACATTAGCGCGGCGTTGTGTTGTGTTGTGTTGTGTTTCCGCCGCGCGACGTACATTTTAAGCCGTTGCTATTGCAACAGTGATGTGTACGAGGATGAGGTCGACTGCGGTGGCGGTGGCGGTGGCTTGGATCGAATGTGCGTCAATGCAATGCAAAAACAGACAAAGACCAAAAACGACAAAAATGACAAAAAAAAAAAACAAAAAATCAAAAACCAAAAATAAAAAATAAAAAGAAAATAACAAAACAAATGAAAGCCAACAGCAAAATGGAAGCAAGAGTGAATAAGAGTATGAGAGAGTGCGTAAGAGTGAGAGAGCACTAGTCATTATCCACTGAAATCATCACGAAATCTGACAACAGCGCGAAACATTGGCGCGAACAACGCAAATATGCAACGAAATATGGCAACCGCAATGGCGCTGGATGCACGCCTCTCAAAAGATACAAAACAAGATAAAAAAAAGAAGAAAGTAACGCGAGTGGGCGAAAACAAACAAAACTTAAAAACATAAAAACAAAAGAATCAACTCACATGTATGTACATGCCAAAGATGCAATCCACTTCGATGTGGCTCTCGCAACGCAATGACGAATCGGCTTGGCATGGGCTTAAATTGATTTCTTAACATACAAAAATATCTTTATAAGTATTTGAAGACTAATGACTTTTTCTTAATTCAATAAGATTGCTTTAACAAGTTGTCTCTCTCTCTCTCTCTCTTTCGGTCGCTCTTAAACATTTCATTTATTTGTTTTTAATGCACAACGGGTAGGCAAATGTCCATTTAAAAAGTTTTCAATCAAAAAACGACATAGAGTCAAGTAAAATATATTTTTGTGCGTCATTCAACGCTCATTCGGTTAAGATTGATGTTTATTTTATTTTGCTTAACGTAGCGTATACGTAATCAATTAAGTAACAAGTAAAATGTATTTACTACTATCAATGTAGCAGAGTCCAATTTGAACTATTTGAGGATTTGATTTTCTCTCAAATAAGGACTGCCAAGGGAAATGTTCTTTCTCAACAATCGCCAAAATCATATCCATCGAGGCGTTGTTAATAAGCACGTGGTGAGCAAATGTTGCATGAATTATGTGTGAAAAGTTCGCAACACGTGATTAACAGTTAAGACGTTCAGACAAGTCAACGAACTGAGCCGGCAAAGTGAGAAACATGCATGGCATGGCACTAAAATCACACTTGTTATATGTATGTGAGTTTTGGGTTATGGAGGTATATAAATGTGGCCAATTTAACGCATCTTTACTGACCGCATTGCACCGCACTTTGGGGCTAGCCAACGACACTGACACTGACCTCGTCCCGTCGTCGCCGGCGCCATCGCCGTCGCAGTCGCAGTCGCTTCCGCCACAAACAAATGCAGAAAAAGCTAATGCACTTCTGCGGCCAACTTCGTGTCAATCAATGCATAAGCCAAGCTACCAGCGACAATAAATTTTACAAAAACCAAGAAACAAAAACAGCGTTTGTGTACGAGGGGTGAAGAGTTGCTGAGCTGACGTTGTAGGAATCGAGTGACAGGAAAAACAAGTGAATACATATGGCAAACAAAACATTAAAAAAATAAACAAAAAAAAAAAACAGTAAGGAATTGCAGTCGAGAGAGCTCGACTTCGACATACCCTGTATAGTATACCACTGTTACTCTTCTAGACCAGTTGGTTCCAAAGATGAAACTTCGACTATGGTATGTGTGGGTGTGGTCATGCCCATTTATTGACTGAATCATATGACATGATGCCTCCTTTTAGGTGTTACAGACATTTTCACCGACGGTTCTCGGAAACTGTAAGAAATTTGGACGGTTTGTGCCACGCCTTGAAATCCTGAACCTGAAACCTGAAATTTTGTATGCAAGCTCAGTAAATATACGAATTTTCTTGATATTTTGAAGACTATTTGAATATGAGATGTCAGATAAATATTTGTTTGTAGATGCCGTGTGTGCAGGGTATTATATTGTCGAGTATACTCGACTCTCGCTCTCACTAGTTTTTTTTGTTTTTTTTTTTTTTGTTTTTTTGTTTTTCATTTGGCTAAAAGGAGTGTGAAGACGAACGAACGTACGAACAAAAATCATTACAAAAAACGTATGAATGTCGCTGTGAACATGAAGCGACATGTGCATTTTATGGCTGCTGCGATTCCGACTGACGATGGCGACTGACGGTTGACGGTTGACGGCTGACAATGGCGTTGGCTGCTGCGTTATCGACGGCGGCAGCGGGCGGCGGGCAGCGGACAGCGATGGCTATGCACTTTGACTTTGTCGTCTATGTGATGGTGAGGTATGGTGTGATGGGCTGGGGTGTGGTGAGGGGAGGAGGCGTCAAATGTGGACAATGGAGGGGTCAATAAAAGCGGTGCGCGGTGAGCCGGAGTCTGCGGGTAAAGAACAACACAGCCTCCGATATTTGTCGCAGAAATAAGTCTGACATTGCATAGCACATGATTGCTCTCATTTCTCGCTCATTCTTAACGGTTTTGTTTTTGTGTTCGTCCTGTTTGCTGTTGTTGTTTTATATTTTTTTACCGCTCAGACTGACACTTTCTGCAATATGCAACAAAATGCGCTGTTATGCGTTTGCTTTGCATCGCCGCTGCTGCCCGAACAGACAGTAACCGTGATGAGGCGGTGTGGGGGCCTTGGATTATAGCGTCGCGACGGCAGCTGTCACGTGGACATTTGTTTAAAAGCGTTGTAAACGAGTGCAAAGAAACTACCCGATCCAAACTGAACTGAGCTGAACCAAGTCGAATTGAATCGAGTTGCGGGTTTGGTCAAGAGATGAAATTAAACGTGATGAGAAGCCAGCCAAAGTCAAAATAAATTAGTCGCAGCGTTGATGCGACATTTTAGGATCTTTAAATGCTTTACTTTATACACTTGCAATAGGGTACGACAACCCATGTTTGTAAAGCACCGAAAACCATAAAACAAAATTCACAAAGATTGATGAAACAAAATGTATCTATGTGTTTTTCATATGATGTTTCAACATTTTTCATAGGTAGAGTCTTCTGAAAGCTACAAGAAGTGTATCAGCTCCGGATTTGTTGATTGATTTGAAAACAGAAGAAGCAAGGATATGTCGAAGTCGAGCACTCTCGACTGCAATCCCTTACTGGTTTATTTTTGTTTTTGTTTAATTTGCAAATTGTTAGTTCTTCGCCGAATTACTGTGGTCAAAATACCTCGGCTAAAATGCTTTCGTCCATTTAAATGTCACTGAGTTGTCCACTTATTCCTTTAATTGTTGTCTTAACGTGTCTGGACCACAGTCTAAAAGTAAAGTTTTTGCCGTAAACGTGTAACGTGACACGTCCTCGACATTGACAACTTTTTTGCTTACAGCTAATTAGAAGAATTCAGCCGACAACGGCGTCTGACGTATGAGTAATATTTTTGAAATTTTTTACATGTTGAGTAAAAGGACAATCGCATTTATATATGTACATATGTGTCAGCTAATCTTTAAAGTAGGTGAACAAGTTAGAATTACTTATTAAATAAATTTGCTCTTGTTGAAACTCATCATTCTAATAAAATGATTCTAGATTTTAATGGCTGTTTCGCTTACAAGCATAGAGAGCATTGCAAATGGTAAAAGAGTTATTATCTTTCTGAGAAAATCTGAATAACATAAGTATATTGACGATGGGTGAAGAGTATGTGTGTATAGTGTGTCTATTTTGAGTGGTGTTAGTTGTAATAGAAAAACCACCCCACAGTGCATTCACCAATGAGTTTAGGCCAAAAAGTGGCAAAACACAAGGACGGTGTGATCGAAAATGCTTAGCAACAGCGGGTAGCCAGCAGCAGATTGAAGTCGACGATACAAAACGAAACGAAACAAAACAAAGTGGTGGGCTTTCATTATACAAAATGAATATACTGAAGTTGTTATTTTTGTTCGTTTCGTTTCGATTCGTTTTTAAGTCGATTTGCGCTTGGCTTGTATCAATGAGTACCCCGGTCGCGCACAACAACTTCACAAAAACATTAGAGGATAAAAACATCATCATATCGCAACAGAAATGGACAGACATGTATTGAGATACTTGAACTTGTGACTGCTTCGGGGAGGAAAGATACTGTAACCACTTTTATATTGCGTATGCACATGGGCATTAGTTACAAAACATTCGATAAGTTGTGTTATGCATGCTGGACCCCCTGCGGTGGTACAGAAGCAGAGGTAGCATAAATAAGCGCTCTTACGATGCGCTTGGCTGTGTCTCATATCTGTAAATCTCAAATTCTTAGCAGTTTCAATGATGTTTACTGAAAAAGCAGCCATGTTGGTTTCGTGTTTCCTTCAATAGTTTATAGCAAAGTGCTCTTTATCATTACATTCTCATTTTGGCTCTTTGCTCTGGTTAGTTGCATCACTTTAATGCGTTGCATAAAGCTTTGTATGCATGTGTTTTTAACATTTTTGTGTCAATTTCGAATTTGAAAAGATGAATTTTTAAACATCGGTTGGGAGACTCAGTAAGCACATCCTTACAAACATTTTTTCTTCTTCCTCATTTTCCCTCAAATAGTTTATTTGTAAATTATAAGAGGTACGAACTTCAGGATCAGTAAATATGTATATATCCGTAAAATTTCATGATACTATTTCCCTTTCTCTTTTAATTGATGTCCCTCAAAGGTCATCAAATTGAATTTTTTATTAAATTTCATATTATTTTGACCAATATTCTTGAAATTTTGAACAATATTTAAATGGACTGGGTCGGAAATATATTTAATATTGTATTACCAGTAACTGTTAGTCCCTTCAAGCAAAAGAAGAGCACATGTCAAGTATTATAAAAATAGTAAAGGTGAAATATCGAATGGCAAGAAGGCAGGAATGGCAGCTGAAGGGAAATTTAAAGAGCATGTCACCTGACAACCACAAACGGCTACACATGTTAGTCAAAGCACAAAAGCCAAGCTAAAAAGTACAACACAAAAAAATGGAAAAAGGATAAGTGAGTGAAAATGAAATTATGTGCAAAATAACAAGCGAAATGGTAACGAAGTAAAAGAAGAAGAAGGTAATGATGACAGTAGCAGCAAATCATATTACACAAAACCTTACACGCTTAAAAACGCATGTAATTGGCTTTTGAATCCGGTCCAAGCGGACAAAGAGCAACGAGTCAACGAGGACACACGGATGGTTGGTTGGTTGGACGGGTGGACGGACGGATGGACGGATATACACACGGCACAAAGGATGCCAGGAGCTAGAATAGCCAATCATGTCCTGCAGCGGCAGCCTTAGCAGCGTCAAGGACAACAACGATGGCGTTGGTGACGGTGCCGGTGACGGTGACGGTGTCTGTGATGGCGTTGATGCTGATTTTGATAATAACAATAAATCGCACAAGTGGCCAAGTGGGGAGCTGAGTTGAGATGTGTCCTTTGTGGGTCCTTAGTCCTGTAATATGAAACATATGGGTGTTGTCCTAAAGCGGACATTTTTTCCCTTCGTCCTCACACTCTTGCTGTCGTTTTTGTTTTGGTCTTTTGTGATTTTCCACTAAAGGTTTGTTAGCTTGGCACACGCTTGCTTGCGTAACATGAGTTGAGCGACAGAAATTCTAACTGAAAACGATTTTCGTTTAATTTATTTCCATCTAATGTGCTCAAATAATAGCCTTGAAACATAAGCATGCCTTTTGACCGTCGTACGTCATTTGCGAACTACAAAAACGGTCGCACGGTGCCATCAAATATCATATTGAATGTTAAACGATAGTCAAATTATCTTCAGCATACGGCAAAATGGTGGGGAATATTTTAAATAATCGTCTTTGTTGGCCATGTTCATTTTTATACCCTACACCTTATGGTATCGAAAATCGTCGTTACACATTGAAGGTACAGGGTATATCGAAGTCGAGCACTCTCGACTGCAATTCCTTACCAGTTTGAATTGTCGTTTCGCGCCCAGTGCCAGCTCCGCGCTCAGTTAAACTCCACATGAATCAAATCCACTTGATTTGATTCGTTTCGTGTTGTTTAGGCTTGAATCGATGACGCTCGATTTTTCATTAAGTGTGATGATTGGAAAAATTGACAGGCTTTCAAAAGCGATAACTTCATATTCATATCCATTGCCATACAATTTGAGTACTCATGTGAGTGGCGTTTATGTGTGTGTGTGTATATGTATATGTATATATGTGTATGAAAGTTTACTCACTCTTAGATCAGTGGCGTGTTCGATGGGAGGCTTTGCCAAATTGGCGCAATACTGAGTTTGATGATTTTAATACCCTGTAATGATATTCTATCGGGCTATATTGTGTTTGTTTGAACGAAATCTTTGTAACGCATAGAATGAGGGTAGGTGGCCCCATAATCTATATATATTCTTGATCAGGACGACAATAGAAATTGATTGAGCCATGTTCGTCCGACCATTGTCATCAACATCACCAACAAACTCAAATTTTTCGTAAATTCGACATTTTATGATAAATTTCCTTAATATTTTGAATACTGTTTGAATAGCTGATATCAGATAAATATTTGTTTGTGTGTGCAGGATATTATATTGTCGAGTTTACTCGACTATACCCCCTTTACTTGTTGTATTTGGAATTGTGTTGCGCTCAAATAACAAATCAAACAACAACAACAAAAGCAATAAAAATAAGAACCACTTAGACTCTAATCGTTGTAATATCCGTGGCAATAAACTTTTGGCACTATTGACATGTTTGTGGCATGAATGCAATTTGTTCCTTTTGGACTTTGATTGTTCGGTTTTTGCTGTTTCGTTTTTTGTCATTTTCACAAATTTTTTGAAAGTGCACTTTTTGCCTTAATTTTGAATTGAAATAATTTTCACACGAAATATTGGCTCATGTTGTTAAAATAAATACACCGTACATATATAAAAAATTTTATTTTTTAATTTTTCAAAGCAAGCAACATAAGTAAATATAAAAAAATGTTCATACTTTTTTATTACTCAAAAACAGATAGAGATTCTGAATCTGTCGCATGCTTCTGTTTGGTCGTATAATGGACTTAGACGTGTATTTATTGCGAACAAATCTGATTTGACGCAAAGTATGCTACATTTTCTTTCGTTATATTTCAAAATTATTTCTTAATTAGTTAATTGTTATTTTCAAAACAAATGTGTTCTATATGACCGACTTCAATTTTAATTCAGGCAAAAAGGCTACTTGCCAAACCAAGCCAACTGATGTTTGTAAATTCGCCTTGAACTCACTAAAAAGACTATAAAAAAACAGTTAAGAATTGCTTTCGAGAGTGCTCGACTTCGACATAACATGTACCTTCAATTTTTAACAATTCCTGGAGGGCGTTGCCCCGCCCACTTTTTATCAAAACAGAAGCAAAGTAGAAAATATTTGGTTCAAGGTGTAAATAATATTTATTTAAGTTGAATTGCAAACGTCAAAATGTCAATGCACAAAAGTACGCCTTTTGATGGGCTGCACATAAAAGACATGCCACACAATCGACACACACACACACACACACAGTAGGCTTGTGTATATTCATATAACTTTGTCATTAAGCTTGCAACACTCATTCTCATTGGTCGGAACCGACATGATCCGATTGCTGGAACAAGTAGCTCCCATACAAAAATAAGCAGAGAAATTAACAACTTGAACTTGTTGTATGGAAAAAGGGCGTGAAGTGGATATAATTTTCGGCAAGGCCGAAGATACAATTGTTAGTGGTTCTTCAAAAATTTGTTTGTGCAAAAATACTGAAGAAATGACATGCAAATTAGTTTTGTTCAAATGACTGACATGTTGTAAAAGTCTACATAAGAGTCTCCGTTCCACTCGACTCGACTCGACTCGACGTGACACGTCTCCGCCCGATTCAATTCGGTTCTGTTAGTCTTTCACTGCCTTCTGCCTGTTTTGGGTGCACGCGAAAAGAAAGTAAGCAAGCAAGGAAAGAAAGCAACGCAAAGTTAACCAAAGGGTTGCATTTACATGTACACATACACATGCACATACACGTACGCTAAGTGAAAGGTTTTTTACACTCAACCACTCAACCACTCCATCTCTCCCTCAGCCTCTCAGCCAGGCTGCCAGTCCATCAGTCAGTTAGTAATAAATATTACCATCGCGTCGCCTTTCCCACACATTGAGGTATAAATAAAATGTTGTTGTGTGTTTTGTGTGCTGAAAGCGGCAACTGCAAACAAATAAAACTAACGATAGAATGCGGAACGAAAAAGATTTTATGAATACACATGCATTGTAATATCGTTGCAGAGCAATAAGCTCACTTACTTCTTTTGCTTCGCCCGTTTCCTATAAATTTATTGTGCTGTCGATGACTTTGAACTAATTGTATGATTGCTTAAACACACAGAGAATTGCATTGCCTCACAGTTTCTTTTAAAGAAAAATAAATCTAAATACTAAACTCATTCATTCTTCGTACTCAACTCAGTTTCAAAAAATGCTTCGGCACTCTGGTTGAGCTGGACGTCTCTCAATGTCATTACAGTGCTGCGAACAGCTGTCGGCAGCTCAATTATCCTAAATTAGCGGGCGTGCCGAAGCAACACCAAACTTCGAAACTAGATCCTTCCATCGATCGATCGTTCGATCGATCGATTGACTTGGGCATCAACAAGCACAAGGATAAGCGTAACGAATCATTGACCGCTTGTGTTTGGCAATTGTTTACTTGTAATTGTTTATTTGTTTGCTTGATTTCCTTAATGAACATAACCCCTTCAACGCCTTTTCTAAACTCGGTCACGCCCAGTTCAACTTCTTACCTTTCGGACCATTGTTGTGTCCTTTTGTATTGTGGATTTACTGAAATTTGCAAAAGGATTAATACAAACAATTTTGCATGGTGGACGTGGTTGTGAGCGCATGAACAGGTAACAATTTTTATGCCTTCACTATATCTTTCGTCAAGGTCTTTCTCACGCTTCTGCGAACACGTACGTACTGTGGACAAGATTGGTAAGGGGCGTTAAGACTAGCGTAGCGCAAACTCATGGATTAGTTACAGTTGACATTGAGATTTGCGGCCATGAGTTCGGATTTGAATTAACTTTTTGCTCTAAGTATTTTACTTACCCATTCCCAAGCTCAACTCCTCTTGTCACACCCATCCGCCCAACCAACCTTTTCCAACGCCTTTATTTTACTATTTCTGCGCCTAATCTGCGTTTAGTCATTACTTTGTTTCCTAAATACATATGCATTGGCATATGCCAATACAGAGTGCATTGAAATCATTAAATTTTTCATGCGTCTCTGTGTTCTCTGTTCTCTGTTCGTTTATCGCTTTAACAGCTCACATACTAATTAACGCTCTCCATTAGATATGTGCATGTAGATTTGTCTTCTTTTGTAAACAAGAAATGAGATGCTTTGTTTCGAAGTTGCCTTTGATTCTTTCCCGGCTTGTCCGTTATCATTTGATAATTCAATTAATTTGAAATTGGGTTTATCTTCGTGCGAATCTCCGAAAGCTCTTAGCTCTAATGTCCAACAGTGGTGTCCGCATGTGGTGTCGGTCTCTGTTTCTATATCTATCTTACGTATGTATGTGCATGCGTGTGTGTGTTGATGTATGTATATACCCCATATGCTAATTTGGTTTTCAAACCCCGAGATCATTGCGATAAGCTTTCATTAGTTTGCTTGAATTGTACAGATTGCTTTTTGGTCAGCTTCGCACAAAGTTCGCTTTGTATATCCTTCGTCGTGCACGCTGATCCGAGCTTATTTGCTTATTTGTCCACATGTACGCGTGTGTGTTTAAATGTGGTTGGATTAACTTTGCGCACTCACACCAATACCTATTGAAATGACCTCATACGCCCACACACATGCACAGAAGCGTGTTTGCGCCTGTGTGTTTTTAATTAAAAATCTCATTTGTATAACTTTCAGCATACACCAAATGAGGTATGCAGTATGCTTGCACACAATTTGTTTTTTTCTGTTTTTTGTTTTTAGTTGAACATGTTAATGCTGCTCTCATTTTAATAAGCTTTATTTCAATGAATCATTATTCACGTATCTTTTCACATACTCGTCTCTGATCACACCTCAACTTTTGTACTCATTTTTCTTCATATTCGGTTACCGCTTCACATCGAAGCTCATAGGAAGAACATAAGTATCTTATAACTGCAAGTATGTTTTTTTTAAGTGCTAAATAATTGATTGGCAATTTGAAAACATCATCGACAACTGCAGGCCATAAACTAGTTTTTATAAATTTTCTAGTTTGGTAACATGCATGCGCTTGTATGCAAAACATTTTTCTTCCTTTTTTTTGGAACAATCTGCGTGAGTGAGATGAAACTCCATCAACCAACTAACCAACCAACCAACCAACTGACGTCTCGTCTCTATTTCCTACTCATCTCGTCTACCAGAGCTTCTACCACTTCGGACGGTTCTCACTGTTGCACAGGGGACATTTCAAACTGACTCCTGGTGTTGTACGTTGTACGTTGTACGTTGTTCTTTGTTCGTTCGTCATGTTGTAGTTGTCGTTGTTGCACTAATTTTTTATGATGTTGCTGCCACTGTTGCTGTTATTTCTGTTTTATGCAGTTTGTGCGTTTGATTTTACTTTTTATTGCAATTTCGCACCGGAACATTGAGCGTCGCACAGTGCATGTTTCAGTTAGTCGTTCGTAATTTTTTTGCTGCATGGTGGGCGGTGTAGTAGCTTGGTTGGCGTGTATGCAATCCATTTGTATATTACATGAAACTGTAGCAACGGAGTCGTAATCGTTGTCGCCTTTTTTTTTTTGGCAGTCATCCCATATACTTGGGTCAATGTTTGTGGCCAGAATGGTTCTGGTTGCCCTTCTCAACTGTTATTGAGTGCAAATAGCAATTTCACAGAATTTTTCTACACCCTACAGACCATTAATAATGTCACAGTTTTTGGCAAACTTCTCATTTACAAAAGGTCAAATTGTCATTATTCAACATGATCAATATTCATATTTGTGTTGTAACAGCACGGCTATTTTTCCTTTTTGATATGTAAGTATGGTAAGTGGAGATATTAAGATACTCTTAGATGTGTCTCAGTCTGTTCGGTGCCACTCTCGAGTGCAGATTGTTAAGCGGACAAGCTTGACGTTTGGTTTCAAACTTCAATCTCGATTTATTGATTTACTTTTTGCTGAGCCAATTATTCGTTGTTGCTGTTGTTCTTGTTAAGTGTAAAGCTGTTTAAATGTTTATGTACCCGCTTAAACAAAAGAAAAGGGGGAAAAAAATGGAAACCCCCCTTTCGCCGAAAACTGTTCGTTCTGTTTAGCAACGTTCCAGTGAGAACGTTTTCAGAGCACAATTTTTATTGGATTTCGGTTTCGATTGCACTCAAAGTGCAATAGGATATATATATGTATATATATTTTTCTTTTTCTTCTTTTTTGGATCATTTTTCGACAATCCAAATCTGCCATTCCTTCAAGGAGTTTTGTTATACTATTTTTCAAAGAAAAAAAAAAAAAAATATTGTTTGTTTTCACACTGAACAACACGAAAGGAGTAAAGTGATAAACAAAAACAAAAAAATGAAAAGAAATTGAAAATCAGAAATAAAAGATGAAAAACCTTATAAAAAAGATACCAATAAAAAGGCGAAAATATCCGAAGCGAGTTTGAATTGGTATTTTGTGAGCATGGTGCGCCGGATGTTGGCATTTTGTCATGCAGTTATAGTTGCTACCGCCGCAGTTGTTGCAGTTGTTGGTATTTGTATCTGATTTTTTTGTTTTGTTTTTGTTTCTGCCCTGTACCTTGTGGTATAAGGGTATATTAGTTTTGTGCGCATCGAAAATGTATGTAACACCCAGAAGGAGACTGTACAAATTATATATATTTTCGATCGGTTTCGAAAGAGAAAACGATTTAGCCATGTCCGTCTATCTGTCCATCCGTCTCTATGAACGCCAAGAAATCGGGAATTATAATAGATAGAACAAAACTTCCTTCGCAGGTCGATTCTGATATTCATTAAACAGATCAAGTTCATTTTGTTTTTGCCCTCCGCCTTCAAACAGTCAATACAAATTGAAATACAGGGTATGTCGACGTCGAGCACTCTCGACTGCAATTCCTTACTGGTTTTATTTTTGGGTTTTGGAGTTGTTGATTTTCTAATGCAGTTGCCATACGTCCCTTGGTCTAACTCATCCACACTTCCACTACCAATCACACCCATTGTATATTGTCTATCGTGCAATCGTGTCGCATGATTCGTTCGAATTCGATTTTCAATTATTGGATTTGTTTTTGTGCGCTTCGATTTGTTTGCTTACCTATTTTTATTGTCTTTATGTGTTGTTAAAAAGGCTTATAAGGATATTGCGAACGCATGTAACCTAAAAGCTATTGTTTGTTTTATTGTATTTTTAAAAACCAAAATCTTTCAGCTCTCAGACATAATTTGTAGTATTCAAAACATAGGTGTCGTTTGGCATCCTTTATACAATTCAGTAATGCAATAGTCCAGAAGAATCAACATAAAAAATCGCCGTAAACTTTGGAAATTTGAAGAGGGTATTCTGTAATCGCTTAAAGCCGACTGCAATGCATTGACTTGTTTTGCTGCGTTTTTGTTGACATCGAGCTTTGGTCTAAATCTTCCCATTGTCCTGGCAATAATAAAAGTACATGCCTGCCACTTGTCCTTACAAAGTGTTGCCGGCAACTGTTTGCTTCTATTTTTTTCGCACACTTGCCTCCATGTTCGAACGACCGACTGTCCGACCGTCCGCCCGTCCGTTCGTTTGTTCGTATCACATATTTTTTCGTATATCTTGAACACAGCCTAAGGTGTTCGATTGACTGTATTGACTAAAAAGACTGTGATGAAATGGAAGGCTCAAGCATTGTTATTTAGATGTCGACATATGTATACACATGCAGTCAGGGTCAAAAGTGAGTCAATACCTATAAAATATTTCATTTTAAAATATTATTAGAACTAAATGAATGTTCCACATTAATTGTTAATATAATTAGGAAATTAAAGTCAATAGTATTAATTCTCTCTTTTTATACCCTTTACCATATGGTACAAGGGTATATTAGTTTTGTGCGCATCGACAATGTATGTAACACCTTAAAGGAGACATTTCCGACTTTACAAAGTATATATATTCTTGATCAGTATCGAAAGAGAAGTCGATTTAGCCATGTCCGTTTGTCCGTCCGTCTGTACGAACGCGTCGATCTCGGAAACTATAATAGATAGAACCGATTCTGTTATTCATTACGCAGATCAAGTTTATTTTTTATCCCCTCTTTATGACTTAGTTTAGGGGTGAGGGGGAAATGACTGAAGCAACCTCGGGAAAAAACTTACAAAAGTCGTTTTATCTCGGTTGTCTTTTGAGATAGGAACACCAAATTTGGAGTGTATATAGCTGTCTCAAACTTCAAGCAGCTACATTATAGAAATGGGCGTGGTAACGCCTCTATATAGTAATAATTTGAAACGCTTATATCTCAAGAACCATACTACCTACAAGAATAAAACTTTGCATGTATAATATTGGAATGGAGTATAACAAGATTCAATTGTGAAATGGGCGTGACCACGCCTACATATAGCCATTGTAGAAAGCCGTTATATCTCTGGAACGAATTGGTCTAATAGAGTAAAAATTGGTATATATGAATTGAATGAAAATGAAATCTGTTTCGATTAATAAGTGGGCGGGGCAACGCCTTCAAACAGTTGATACAAATTAAAGGTACAGGGTATGTCGGAGTCGACTCCAATCCTTACTGGTTCTCTTTTGTATTACCATTAATAGAACACCTCCAACTTTTATTGAGTTAGAAAAGTGAGTTCTGAAAGAAAATTTCATAGGTGTTGACTTACTTTTGGTGCATATGTATGTATATACAAGTATTTATATATGTATGAGTATTTTATTCAATTGGAGCATCTTTATTAACTTATCTTATACTTCATCCGCTATTTAAAATAAACAACCCAGCGATCCAAACTCATTCATTCATCGCCCCAAAAAGCAGTAATGAAATAGTTTCGAAGGCGTTAATTAAATTTTTAGCGTGGTTAATCCGTTGCGACTGTTGCCACTTCAATTTTCATTTAACCCGGCGTGCTGCAAGCGGTGCGTACGCGTGAGGCCGCCTCAATGGGGTTAGAAGTGCTTATGGCTGTGCGTGTGTGTTTGTGTGTATATTGCACTAAAAACATATTTTCATATTCATACAAGATTAAACAACGCGTGCGACAACATAATCAAACACGACAGGCGAACTGAAGCTCAGTGCTGACAGACACTGAAAGATACTTATGAAAAGATACTCTAAATGCCTTACATTAAAAAGTAGAAAAGGCGGCGCAACGTTTAGCAACAGCATCAGGCATACGTAGCGTTTGCTATGCGGGCGTTTGCGCCCTCGCGTGTGTCGGGCGCGCGTTTTCTCCCTTTCATTCATTTCTAAACGCTGCCGTGTCATCAAGTCGCCGAACGGTGACATTCTGACATGATGGCAATAGGCGTGTGTGCGTCGCACAACGATTAGCTATTAGGGGGCCATGCCTATGACAATAACAACGACAATGTGTCGCTCTCTCTCACTTAAGACTTGTCACGAGCCAAACGACTTATTTAAGCGTCTTGTTTTTAATCTCTGTCAGCAATTTTGGCTCTTCTCTTGAACCGACGCCTCGCACACTCGAAATTATTATTGATAGGCGCGTTTTTGTTGTTGTTGTTGTTGTTGTTATTGTTGTTATTGGCGTTGCTTGTCATGTTGCTTGTTGCTGTTGTCAAATTATATTGTTTTTTGAACCGCCATAAAATACAGTCATTCGCATTCGTTTGCCTTCCTGCCCAAAGTGACGGGTCCCATTGAAAATATACTATGTGACATTAAACTGGTATTAATGCAGCAGCGTATAAGTCAAGGGCTGGATGGGTGGAGCGTTCGTTGAGTGCACATCTATCATATGCTCGCATATTTTGGGGGCACTTTATGTTGTAGAATTATTTTTGGTATTTTGTTCCTAAACAAATATTAACACTTCTCCTGTTTATAAATTAACTTCGGAATTAAGTGGCGATCAATTGGACTTAATGGGGCAAGTGCGACTCTTTTATACTCACACACTTATCGGGCGCTTGCTCAGCAAAAGGATAAATGAAGGGCTTTCGAATTGATGCAATCGAAAATGTTCAAATACTTACTCGTTTATTTTAAGAAAGACAAGCAATTAACAGTGCCTTTGTCAATTGTATGGTAAGTAAATGTTATTTTGTTAAATAAATTTGAACTTCTTTTTTGTCAATTAATAGCATGGGCTTATATTTCGAAATAGACCTTAGACAATCCCACATAAATCTCTATTTTAAGGGAAACGATTTCATTTTCAAAACTTATTTTTTAATTTTTAAACTAACTTTTTTTATCAAAAGCGATTCCGTCGCGTTGATGCTTGATTCACACAAGAAAACTTTTGCAAGGCGATTTTCGCCCGAAGCGCCTTATACTAACAAATTCAATTGATAATTACTTTCAGTGAGTGCTGGGACTCATACACGAGGACACATCACCTCGTCTGTATGCATATTGAAAAAGAAGGCGCGTTTATTGCCAAATGGTAACCGGAAGCACAAAAGGTCGTTAACACATGTTAAATTCAAGTTTATTAATTACGATAAGTAAGGAAATTGTACATTGGATTTCAGCGAATCTTCAGAACCCTTCAAATGATATGTTATACCATAAGTCAATCTTGAAGAGATTATCCAAAGACTGATTAAGAGTATTGTCAAAGAAATTACACAAATGAAGAAAGTGTATTTGCTTGCCATATAAGTATAATCAAATAAAGTAACGTAGTCATTGCCAAAGTTGTAATGACACTCTTAAAATGAAGGGTACACTGTCTCTGTGTATGTATGTATGTAGCTGACATATGTAGAAATGGTTGCGAAAAAAAAGAAGAATCCTTGCTCGAAATTTTTAATGTTGATGCTGAACTGAGCGTTGAAATGACCTGAGGCAAAATCGCACCACTTGCACTCAAAAAAAGGTCGACAGTGGTTAGGAGGAAATAGTGGCTGACCCGCCCCACCATACCATACCATAAGTGAACATTTTTTGACCTTAAGGGACGACTTGCCAGCCAAGCGGAGCAGCACTCGAGAGAGTGATGGAGGTCAAAATGTGCAAATGTTGTACACTTTGGCTAAGCCTTAGCAAAAACATTAAAACTCAATTAGACTTGTTACACGCCCAATTATGTAATGTGTGACAGCAGCAAAATCGCACTACACATATTATAGATTGGACACGAGTTCACGTCATTGCGTCGATCTTGTAATGCATTAAAAATAAAATATGACTTACGGCAATGATTTCCTATCAAACATCACCTTTCAAGTAGACTAATGTGATTTGATTTTACAATGAAAGAAATCTCTTGTTGATTAATCGAAATATTATTTTTTTTATAAATTTTTCAGCTGTTTTCAAGCAATCAAGATTTTGAATTTGATTCTCCATCGATCAAATTTACAAAAATGAAATGAGTCAACGGTAAATATCGCTCTACGCTCATAGATAAATTCTTTAATGGTTGGGACATCATATTTTCAACGGAAGTATCTAAATCGTTTTGCAGTACGGCTCCCATAAGCTCTTTACATTCACCTGCTTAAAAAAAAAATACTCGCTTTATCTCTATATTTTTCTTTTGCTATCAAATCATTCAACCGTTCATCGAATCAGACTATTCAGTGTGTGTGTGTGTGTGAGTGTCTGTATGTCCGTCAGTCAGATTGCCAGTCAGTCACTCAGGACATGACGGTACTCAACTAAATTGCCAAAGCGTTGAACATTTTTCACTCGATGTGGGCCAATAAATATAACGGAACTGCCAGAAAGAGTAACTGAACAGTGAAGGACAGAAAAAGTTTGCAGGAAAACTTGAACAAGCGAAGCATAAAGTTCCGAGTTACACTCTCGACGCTAACGCTAACGCACACACACACACACACATACACACACATACACACACACAAACATCCACACAAACACAAACTCACACTGGGCCGTGTTCGCATCGCATTCATGTGGGAGCCTTGCATGCAAGTTGCCACTCACCAATTATTTTTTTTGCATACCTCTTAAGCCAAGCACCCTTTCAACACAAAATTGGGCATATTACAATAACAATTGGCTTCACTATGCATTAGCAAATGCTTGTACTATTTTTTTGGTTTATCTTATGCGAATTCAAAAGATTCGTATCAAAGTGCCAGTGCTTGTAGGGTATTCACAGTTCTATACAGCCGAAATTGCTAGAGTCTTTTCGTTTTTTTAAATATCAAGCAATTTGGTCTGCTCTTATGGCCACAGACTTTATTTATATGCTGGCACGCTTTCACATGCCAACGAATTCTGTCGTGTTCCTTATTTTAGCCAGTCAATACAAGCGCGGACCGAGCCGGACCGGGCTAAGCTGAACTGGGCTGGGCTGGGCTGGGCAGGACTGGGCTGTGCACAAGCTATGAGGAGCCTATACCGCTAACCACTGACCATCAGTCGCCAACATCACAAACAGTAGCAACGCAAGCATTGCCATTACTATCAGCATCACCTCCATCGTCCATCAACATCGTCATCGTCATCGTCATGAGTATCTTCAAACGCTCCGTTGCTAACGGTACACGGTGGCATTTGGTTGAGAACGCCTTGTTTCGGTTTGATGTGGCGTTATGTTGGCAATTGACAGCACTGGCAATTGTGTCAAGTGTTGGCCACTCGTCGTGCTATAAACCTGCATGGCATTCAGTCTCGAACTCGAACTCAGTTGCCGACTCAAACACGGATACGGACTTTGCCATCTCACCATTTGATCATCGGCAACAGTTTAAAGGGAATTTTTTATTTTCTTTATTTGTTTTCTTTTTGTTTAACAACTTTTTATATTTTTGTTGTACTCTTTACATTCAATGAACGGACCCGACTCGACCCTTTCACTATTTGGTTGCCGAACTTTTGGTCTGGTCATGGAAGTGATTTCAATTTATGAACATACCTCTCACCACACATAATCTCACACAGACACATTCACTGACACAATCACACGAGTGCAAACATATAGAGTCTCACCCATCTTGGTCAAGTCGGACGTTCATTCCGGCTGTCTGGCTTTGGCGTTGTTGTTGTCGATCTGTTTTTGCCTCTGTGTGCTTAAAACGAATTTAAATTTTTGTATAATTGGTTCTAGGGGAAATTGCAGTTCTGAGTTCAACTTCCGTAACTTAATGAATTACCAAAAGTGTTTTTCTTTATTGCCATCTTTTTTTTTTTTTTTGTTTGTTATTTTACTCTTCACGCAGTGAATAGTATTATTACTTTTTCATGAAGTTTGTAACACTCAAAAGGAAACGTGGCCGACCTCAAAATGTACATATACATATATATTCTTGATCAGCGATGAGATGACGAGTCGTTTCACATACTCAGACCAAATGTCTCCAAGTATCATTGTGATCAGACCACTGGAACTGGTAACTGCCATTCGAAAAATATACGATAAAAAAAATGGGCGTGGCCACGCCCACACATAATACAAATTTGAGAGGCTTATATCTCTTGAACCTATACTATTGGGATGGAGTTTAATAAGATTTAATTATAAAAAGGGCACGACACCACCCACACACAGCTAAAATAGAAAAACATTATATGTATCTCTGGATCTATATGGATCTCTGGACCAAAGAAGAGCAAAAATTTGTATGTATGATATTGAATAGAAAAGATATCTGTTTCGATTGAAAAGTGGGCGGGGCAACGCCTTCAAACAGACGTTAAAAATTGAAGGTACAGGGTATGTCGAAGTCGAGTACACTCGACTGCGACTCCATACTGGTCTTATATTTTATTTCTGAACTTGCGCATGTGTGCTTTTGGCTAAAATTCCGTGTATGATGGTGTCTGTACAATTGCCGCTAACATTTTTTACAATTGCTAATTACTTTGACTTGGAAAAGATGTTTTTCAAATTGAAAAGAGATTTTTCGTCAAGGTGAGATGTGAACAATTTTATCAAAATCCAATCACTTTTTTTCATTTGTGGCATCCGGAAAAATAATATTTAATAAATCTGTATTTGATAAGAATTATAATTTTTTTTTTTCGGTCTTGCAGATGAGACAAAATCATGCTGAAGTCGTCGGTCGTATGAAGAGCGAAACGGATTTTATTTTGCACGCGACAACTCAGCGGGCTTGCGAAAGGCAACGTCGATCCAATGTGTCCGAATTCGAGTTGTTCTGGTAGTTCTGGTAGTATATTCTGATGAATTATAAACGCACTAGGAGTTCACTTGGTGGCAACGGTCAATCGGCCAATCGGCCGAGCAACGAAAAGTGTAGTGAAGGCAATAAACAAGCGTAAGCGCAAGAATTCACAGAATGCCATAAACGAACGCCGCATGCGTTAAATAATGAGGGAGAAAGAGAGAGGGAGTAATAAAGATACCATAGTTGCGATCGTCGAGAATAACGTTGAATACCGCGTTGACAATACAGCAATAGGTGGGCCCAAGGATCAGCGGCGCCGCAGGAGTGTGTGTTCGTGTGCTGCTGTTGTCGTTGTCGTTGCCATTGCAGTGACCGAGGACGAGGCCGAGGCCGTTGTTAGCAACGTCGCGCATGTCTGGCCACAGCATGTTGTGCGGACATGTTGATTGTGTGGACACGCTATGCTGCTGTGAAAGAGAATGTCAACGAATCGCCTTCGGTGAAATAAATCAAAACAATACAAGCTGAACTGAACTGAACTGAACTGAAGTGAAGTGAAACAAGTGAATGCGCAAGAGCGAGTCGGCGAAAGTACAAGTATGAGGCAAATGAGACAATTCGAGGCCAAAGCATGGCTTCTGTGCAAGACGCACGCGCAGATTCAAAGCAAATTAGTGTGCGTCCGTAACAATGTCCTACTGCTGCTGTCGCTGTCGCTGTCGCTGTTGTTACGGTTGGGTGCACACGGAGGTGTGCCGACCTGGGCTGTGATAAGATGAGTTGAGTTGAATTGAGTTGAGTTGAGTTGCTGCCACCTACAGAGCAGCTCGATCGTAGTGAAATGTTGTAAATCACAGCCTGAACGTACCAGAAATTCTGGGCGACTTTTGGCAGTTTATTCGAGGACATATCTCAATAGGCGGTCGAAGTGCAAATATGCTCATTAACATAAAAGCGCGTGTCGTGTTGTCCAAGAAGACTTTGCTCGCTTACTCAAATTGCTTTATGCTCGCCCCGCAGTTATGACAGCGGGATGCGTGTGTGAGGACCAAGGGCAATGCCAATGGCAATGACAATGGAAAGTGCGATGACGACGACAACGACGACGAGTATGAGGGTGTTTACATTGCTTGTTCGTATTTAGTGAGCATTTAGAAGAAAAGTGGAAAAGCGTGCACGCGCCCACTTCCTTGCAAGTCAACTGACTGCGTATCGAATGTCCTGGCACACGTTCGCCGTTCACCGTGCACCGTGCACCGTTCAACGACGCACATTTGGTTGGGGTGTGAATAATTATTTCTAATAAGTCAATTTACGTCTCAAACAAATTGGACCCGCTGGACATTCGGCCATATATTCTTTGTCGACACGTACACACACACACATTCATATACCTACATAGCATGCATATGTATGTATTAGATAGAAGAAGTTTTTGTTGACGACTAAAGCAGAGATATCAGCATATAAGAATCTCAATAAAAATTTTTTTGCTTAAAGCTGTGACACATAAAAATTTCATAATTTCACTGAGTCAATGGTGTGATTTTTATCGGGATACACTTGGCTTGTGCTCACAGATTACACATAATTCAGGAATAAACAAAAATTCAATTAAATCTTTTGTTTTTGGAATACTTTTAGAGGGACAACGCCAAATGACAAATACAAATGACAAATGTGCACATGGTTGACCACAGCTGGGCTCAGAAGCCGCACATGAAATGCCCGTTAGATCCGGCAAGATGCGACGGCAGTGACAAGAAGCCCAGAAATGGGCAAATGCCTCGCAAGCGGAATGACAAATGTGGCAAAGTGCACGCCCACTTTAGGCCAATGAACGCCTCAAATGCATTATAACAAATAATTTTGTCGTTTCATTGTAACCCTTTTATTTCATTGCGCTTCTATGTGTGCGTGTGCGTGTGTGTGTGTGAATCTAGGCTTGCGCGTGCCTTATGCGCCTCAGTGGACTTTTGTTACCGTTAACTGCTCCATTAAGTATGCAATAGACTCATGACATTGTAGTTTTTCTCACTTCTTGATTATGAGTTTATTACAGACAAAGAACAAAAAACAAAAAAAAAAAAAAACAAAAAGATGACAAAAACAAAAATCGTTGACTTCAACCCTTTCTAACAAACATGTATTCTTATCTTTGTGGCTGTGAAATTAAATGAATTATTTTGCAGTCTGATCGTGCTCAGTGCTTCTGCTCTGCACTGCGTACGCCCTGCTCCGCTCCTCACTTCAATCGACGTTTATTTCGATTTCAATGCCATTTATGCACGTCGTCGCCACACACCCCTTTCCGTTTTGACCACATTATGGCTCACGTGTGCGTAATAGTTATGTGTGTGAGTGCCTGCCTGGGCGTGTGTGTGTGTGTGTGTGTGTTGCGTTGCCTTCATGTTGTTTAATTAATTATGTAAACATAACTTTTGTGCCTCTGAATTACTTGCCGACAACCCTTTTTGGACAACAACAACAACCCAACAATGCCAACGGCTTAGGGCTGCCGCCTTAGCCATGTCTTTTCGTACTATTTCGCGCATTTATGGAAATTAATTTGAAACTGAAACTGTGAAGCTCAATTTATAAATTAAGAGATTAATAGGATACACGTCGTAAAGGGCGGCTCACAACTATTAACAGTGACTATTAAAAAAAAAAAGAAAGAACCAAAGTACAATTGGTCACAGGGAGGGGTTGTTACTCTAAACAAGCGCAAATAATTTTTGTTTTTAAAATTGTTGTTGTTGTTGTTGTTGCAAGTCAGAAAGCCTTGAAAGAACAATTGTCTGTATTACAAGTCTCCGAAGCAGGCAAATGGCATGAAAAGCCTTTCAAACTGATTCTGTGCTGAGTAAGAATGCATTTGAAAGCGCTTCGCTGCATGTGTCCACGTTTAGGATGCGTGTATCTGTTATGCTAATTGGCAAAGACGTCGGCCGCACGCGCACTACAAACAATTACTTAACATTTACGACAAGCGTACATGTCAATGACGTTGATGACATTTCTGAAAATCATCTCACGCAATTGAGATCAGCTCAGTGCGAATGCAATTGCAGCAAACATTGTTGTACGATTGTGAGACATTGCAACATCTTCTCTTTTCAAGAAATGCAAACGGAAATACTACGAAGCAGCTCTTTAACCACATCGGGATGTTTTATTGAGGGTCACTTCGTTGCATTATCCTTTACATCGTATTTGTTCTATTTATGCCTAATTCAGTTTCGGTTTCATTTGCTGTTACGCCTTTTCTGCTTTGCTTAGTTTTATGATGCAATCTAAATGAGAGCAAAGTCCCTTTTCAGCCCAGTTGAGTTCGGTTTGGTTCGGTTCGGTTCGGTTCAGTTCCGTTCAACTCAGTTATATTGGTTTGCCTTGCAAATGAATCGACAACACTTCTTCACTTCCACGAATCGTAACTGTCGAAGCGCGGTCGCTTTCATTATATAAGGTTGCGCGCATTTGTTTTGCGTTTATAAATTCTTACAATGTGGGTAAAATTTCACTTTTCACTCGAAATGACGCGCAACCGACGAACTGTCGGGCAGAAAGACAGACGGGAGCGGCGGACGGATGGACATGGTGCTGCTGAATTGCCTTTGGACCTTTGTTAAGTGACATTCGCATCTCTTTCGTATGTCGTTACATTTGCCTGCTCTGCTCTTCTGCCTTTGTCAGAACGCTTTTCTTTCACACTCTATAAAGACTTTTGTCTTTTATCCCTTCAATGCCTCACGAAATATTTGTCCAGGACAATGCTCATGTACATCTTTATTCTAATATTTATTGCTTCATCTTAAATGCCATGACGGTTAAATTGCATGAAATATTATTTGATTTCCTATAAGTAAATCATAAACATTTTTTAATATTGTGACGATTGTTTTGTAATTTCAGCAAACCGTGTCTGGTTAGCACTAGCACAATTACACCAGATTTAACAAAATCACGACTGCGGACATGATTATGCAATATGTTGCATGATTTATGCTTTCAGCAAATTCTCACACGAACCCCTTTTGGTAATAAGTTTGCCTTTTTTGATTCGTTTTGTTCACGAAGTTGAAACTGAAACATATTTTTGTTAACATTTATATTTTTGCTTTGAACAATCCGACAACTAAACAAAAAAACAAAAAAAAAAAAAAATAACACAGAAAGAAATGCGTAGAAAATGACGAACCGTCGCACCCTTTATTTTGTCAATCAATTCGCTAGTTTGTCCGTCCGTCCGTCTGTATTGAGGCATACCCAGTACTATTGCGACTGTGTTGAACTGAACGGGGGCAAAAGGATGCGACCACAACGAAAGCAAAGATTCTGTTATCCTTATATACCACGGCATAACGTTAGCGTTCCGAATGTTCACCCTTTTCCTAGCTTCCCTTCTACCCCTTGGAAATTTTTGGTTTTTGCGACAAATGCAATATTAACTTCAATAAATCTGACGCACAAACAAGCGGCAAAAGCAACAACATCAGCAGTGGAAATCGAGTAGCAGCGATTTTCAAAATTATAAAGAAATAAAAAAAGGGTTCGCTCATTTTATTTCATTCCATTTCACATAATTTTTTTTTTCTTTTGGAAATTTAATAATCAATGGGCTGCCAACTCCTTGCACCACATTCGCTATTATACGCTACTGTTGTTGCTGTTGCTGTTGTTGTTCACAAGTTGTTGTGCAGGGTTTTGATACAGCACAATAAAAAATTAAACCCAAAATGAGAAAAAATTAAATATGCGAGCTATGAAAAAAATGAATACTAAGTTGAACACGACAAACACAGTGTATGATGGACAGCGGTGATGGCGGTTGGTAGAGGGTGGGGGGCAATGGTCGTAACTATACTGTGCTAGTATGTCCTGTTTGTAGTTATCTGTTTTAGCTTAGTGCTTGCTTTAAAGTATTTTAGCAATAAAACTGACAAAAGAAAAAACAACCAGTAAAGAATTGCAGTCGAGCGTGCCCGACTTCGATGTACCCTGCACCATCAATTTGTAAAGACTATATTGGGACGTTCAATCAAAACAGATTTAATTTCCATTCAATATCATATACGTATACCAATATTAACTGTTCTAGAGCAAGTGGTTCATATGTCCTTTATAGGGCTTACCACGCCTTCTCACACTTAAGCATACATTTTCGTTGCGCATAAAATTAGTACACGCATACGGTACAGAAAACATCTTGGATATTGGAGTCGGATATTGTATACTTTGTCACAATGTCTATCCAATACATTTGTGGTGGTATAAAAATTAATAATTTGCATAGAAATTTTGTTGGCAAGTCGTTTTAAGTTGTTACAAATTCTCGCACAAAGTCCCACTACATCAGTTGTTTTGAACATAACCGAAAAGAACGAATAAAATAAAAATAACAAATGTGGCTAAAAAAAAAGGATTTTATTGCTTGCCAAAGGGAATTGCAAATATTCTAAATTGCATTTTTTGCCTAAACATACACACAAACACGTACACATACACACATATGTACGTACATACATATATGCAAGGATTAAAATGTGTAAGGATTGAAATTTTTTGTTTAAATTTCTCTATTTGTTTTTGAGACACACGCGAGTTTATTTTTACGGTTTTAAAATGATTTTTAACCCTTTACGCGTTGCGCCTTATACCCCCTGCCTTCCTGCCCGCTGCAGATACGCCCCTGAAAATGCTTTGCACCGGAAACGGATGCAAATTGCATGCGTCATGTGACAAACATTGACACTCACGCACACTCAGACAAGCATACACAAGTACAGATTCAGTAAGCGTGCAGGATTGTTTTTTTAACATTTCGTTGGTGTTCCGCTGTTCATTTTATTTACTTTTCTATACCAAAAAAACAAAAAACAGTGAAGAAAACACAAAACGAATTTTATCTAAAGGCGTCAGAGTGTTGCTTTAAGCTGCAGCCAAAACAGCTTTTAACACAAACTGACTCACACACACAATATATGTGCATACATATAGTAAATCTGTATAAATATTTCGTCAAAACAAGTTACTTTGTTCGCACACCGAAATGGACTTCTATTCAACAAATTTTAACGCCAGTAAATTATTGAACTACTCAAAAGTTGATTTAATACAAGTGCCAAAGGCTTGAAGCATGCAATGTTAATATGACAAATAAAACTTTCTATTTGCCAAAAAATAATACAAAGTATCTCATGAATGTGCAAAAGTGTTTGTTTATGTTATGTTATTGTACATGCAATTCATCATTTATTCAAGATAGAATACAAAATCCAAATCGATTGTAGCGTTGACAGTCACTCCTCTGTGTATTTACACACTTTTTGAATCAAATGAAATTCAGTTATTTTCTCTTTTTTTATGGATTTGTGGAGGAAGGAATAATGGGTGCACTTACTTAATCATTGAAAGCTTAACCGATCCAAAGTGCTGATCAGCTGAGGTTGAAACTCATGCTTTAAGCGGCCAATCTATATTTCGCCGAATATGAAGAGCAAGCCAACCTTGACTTAGTCGATGTCAGTATCTTTACTACATAAGATTACAGATTTGTAATAGTTTTTTATACTATGTATTTCGTGAATAAGAAAATCGCAAAGGAATTGCGCGAATTCCATGTGAATTTCGAAATCCATTTCTAAAACCATCATTCGGATTTATTGTTATATTTTTCAATGAAATGAAATTACAAAAAATAATTGTATACTGAATAAAAAAAATGCACTATAGGCAAACATCTTAAGCCGAAGCTCAAACAACGACATACCGAGTGCGATAATTCAGTAAATTGCATGAGGACAAAATAAAGTCCGTGTGCGATAATTGTAACAACGCGTGAACATAATTTGCATTCCGTGTTAGAATTTATAAAAGTAAATATAAATAAGCAAATCCTACTTAACGTCACGATCCATCCAGGACAACAATGACGAGAATGAGTTATAAAAAACAAAACCAAAAAGAAAGAACAACAAAAAAAAAAACACGAAATGCAAAAACAGTGGCAGGAGCAAGGGCCAGGGCCAGGGACAGGGACAGGGACAATTGGTAGCAAAGCAATGGCACAATGAATGGGCTGTCGCTTGTCAGAGCTTAAAGGATGCATGTGTTTGAAATGTGAACCCCTATTAGAGCGCATTTAACTGTTCATTTGAAAGTTTCATTTTGCGCGCGGTGATGCGTTAAATCATGACAACAGCAACAATAAACAACAACAAACTGTATAATCGAAGGCATCAACAGGGTCAGAAGGCAACAAAGAAAGGATGCAACCACTCGAAAAGATCTCAAACTCAGCTGGATATGATTCAGGCAGTAACGAATACGAATCATATGGTTTTATATTTTGCATAAATGTTTGGCGATGTTTTATTTTGATTTTAATCACATAGAAATACAAGTTGTTAATTTGACAAATCACGATGGCGTTTATATTAGATTCTGTTTAATTCAAACAATCAGGGGAGGCCCTGGATTATGTCGTTTCCTTGTAGTTCTTTTGATTTGTTCGATGAGAGATACGCAGGTGGTTCGGCGTGTGCCACAGAAGGTGGTAACAGCTTTATTGGGCTACAAGTGGCACATGTTTCTGTACACTATGCACAATAATAGAAGGGCACATGGATTTTGTGACAATGTATCTAACCTGTATCAAGAAGTTGTGCAAAAGCTTATATGAAACACGATTCGTTCCTATTGCTCGCCATACAGTTATGCCTTTTGATTGCTACATCCGACTTGGTAAGCCTTTTCCAGCTCAGGCCTCATTGTAGCGTATTGTTTTGTCGCATAGACGCAGCTTTTGCATGCTTGATTTTATTTGAAAACGTTTTTTTTTTCGTTTCGTATTTGCATGTAGGCAAATATGCGGCATCAAGTTCGGTGGTTAGTTTCAGCTGTGCGCCAGAACGGATTTGCTTTTCGGGGTGCCTCGTCATACAATAAATATCTCAACATTAACATTAATTGCACTCAAAGTGCTCTTGTGCAGCGTAGACTCTCAACAAATACGCTGATGAGCACACTTGCGCATATTCGAAAGCCCAAACACACACACACACACACATACACACATATAAATACAATATAAACGAGTACAATATCATTGAATGGAATGCAAGCTTAGTCTGAGAAGGTGAACGGCTGTTCCAGTTTTTCGTGTTGTTTGTGGCCAAAAAGCGGCGCATAAAAGTCGGCCAGCTTGCTAGCCGCAGCTGGTTGGCGAAAGGGGACGCGTGTCAGTCGCTTTAGCCAAGGCTCATCGCATCCGCCGCTGCCACCACTGAACTCGTCTATGTTTGCTACTGTTTCTGACCCGGACCCGGACCCGGACCCAGTCTCTGTCTCTGTCTCTATCCCTGTCTCTGTGCTTGTGCTACTGTCTGTATCTACATACGTACATATGTCTGTATAGTTCGTTCACTCGTATTTGTGT
Organism: Phortica okadai; assembly: GCA_034638295.1. Lineage (NCBI taxonomy): Eukaryota > Metazoa > Arthropoda > Insecta > Diptera > Drosophilidae > Phortica > Phortica okadai. The sequence goes on along the minus strand of CM067848.1, from coordinate 40,756,807 downwards.
GTGTGTGTGCTATTGTGGGCGTGCGTCGTTGTGCGCTTGTATGAATGTACTATGTGAGCTGAGGCATCATTTTGGGTTCACCCCAAAAAGTTGGCCATTGCCTTGGTTTTTATTAGGTTTCTGTTAACTATTGGCATGAGTATTAGTTTGGATTCGTCTTGTTATTGCCATAGTTTCGTCCTGTCTTGGGCACTTCAAGCATCAGTAATTAAAGCATTATTTAAATAATTAACCACTGGAACGCAACAACTTGAATATTTATGATAAGCATAGCTTCTGACTTTTTGAGATTTTATTTGATAAATATGTATATGGCAATTTAATCGTACGTTAACAAAGTGAATATTTGTCATACGAAGAATACTGGGCATAAAAATATTACTACAAAAGTTTTCAGTCAGTAAAAGGAGCAGAAGAATGATAAAAAAAAGCTGATTGATTTGTGTTTCAATGTAAATTGATGAAATTTTGTTGGCTTTTGAGTTGGAATTTAATAAAGAGTTCCAAGTTCAAATTCAAAATCCATTGTAAAAGAAAAATGCTTATTTTATAAAAGAGGAAAAATAATTGTTTAGAAATTCTTGTTTGCAAACAACAATTAACTCTTTTTTCTGAAGTTCTCGCAGCTGTTCACTTTTTGCCGGCGAATTCTTTCTGCGTTATAGTACATAAACGATAACTCGGTGGAGGCGTGTTTTGTGTGTTGCCTTGGTTTCGCTTTCAAAATGAACAGCAGGTGCAGCATCATTTCCGCTGGGCTGTCGACTGACTTCTGATCGCGGTTCATTGTCGGCTGGGCGACCTTTGCATTCAGCATCGTTGAACATCATTAATCTAATTCAAATTAACAATGACAATGACAATGACGAAACGAAACGAAACGAATTGCAATGAGTTTCAACTAAAAAATGAGTCGCCTTTTTAAACGTCATTAACGATTTGGCACAATAATGATGACAAGTGAGTCGCAGCCGCAGCAGTAACAATAAAAACAACAAAAACAATGACTCCAACAACAACAACAACTCGGCACGAGGCGATCACGTTTGTCAATTTAATCAAGTACAAGGCATAAGTAGCTATTCGACCAAGCTGGGCTGAGCTGGGCTGGCTGAAACGCCTGCATTGTGCTCAGGTATTGTGCTGCGGTAACAGAAGTCCCTCGTCCAGGATGCGTCGCGTCAATGTATGAGTGATATATGGGCTTCGAATTGTTTGGCAGTGTAAATGTCGTTCACGCTCAACGAAGATTGTTGAATATAATCATTTAACCGAGGGTTGCTGGGCTGGGCAGTGATTTAATCAATGCAACGTGTTTTTATTTTGGTTTTTATTAATTCTGATTTTCTTTTTATTTAGAATGGCACATGGATATGTGTGTGTGTGTGTATGACTTATACATCATTTGAGCTTTGATTTGCGCCCTTTGCTTCGACCCAATTTGCTTAGCACTTATGCGTATGTGCGTACATCTGTGAGTGTGTGATTGTTGTCCTGTTAACCAGAAACTTGAATTCAATTAAAATCCGTACAGGCACGTAGAAAACGCATTTAAGTGGCAAACATGTAATGCGGTAATAATAAGACTGTCATGTTTTAGTGGGTGGATGTCAAACATCGAGTGTCAGGGCTTTAGTTTGTTGTTTTGATTGTTCGAGATTGTTTCGCATCGGGTCGGATGAATGCGCGATTTCGTAAGTGCACATGATTGCGGATTTAAGTTTTTTGGCATTCGCTTTTTAAAAAAGACGCACGTGTTTAAGCTTAATCTTACATAAAAGCTCAACAAAAACAAAACCGCCAACATGGTCTTCGTTCTATGGTTTTGGGTTCATTGGTTTTAAGTAAAAAATCATGTTCTCTCTTATAAGGATATTTCATCAACATCACAATCCTACTGCAATCAATGGTTAATTTAGGCACTGCCATTGGGGTTGGTTTCTATTCATGATGCGATGATGTACGTCACTTGTGCAAAATTGCTTCGGATTGGGATTGTTAGTTAGTCTTTTGTAAAACGTTAAGTTAACTGACGTTGACAACTATTCAGTCACTTTTTTTCCTGCCTAATTATATCTGAGTTCGAGGCATAGAGTTAATATTAAGCATAATGCAACGACATACTCTTATGTTGCAACATAACGCACACCACATACAGTATTCCAGCATTAAATTCGAACACTACCCGTCTTTGAAAGTGACTCTGTAAGGCTTTTGAGTTATTGTGACTTGATCTCTTCGACAAAAATATAGAATGGCAATTTCAAAGATATCGTCAAGGCTTGTTTGTCTTTGATAGACCTTTAAAAAACTGCCAAATTTTTGCTCTTCATTGATATACAAGACACTGAATTTGAGTACTACTTATAACATGTGCTGTATTCCTGAAATGTAAAATAAATACAACAAACATTTAAATGTTAGAGAACAAACAACAACGGGAGGATGACTTGATGCTTTTACATTTTTCACGACAGAACTCTTGAGTGTCACTTGTCATATTATTTTACCGCCAATTTAAGGTAATTTCCTGAGCAGATTCAAACGATACAAACTATGTTGGGGAGCACCAAGTGCCATGAAAGTGCTTTGCTGAGCGGGAAACTGCAGTCTAGCAGTCCTTCGTACTGTTCGGCGAGCATCTATCCGGCTTTTAACGTGTAAGTAGCGTACGCACGAACGACGATGTCAAAAGGAAAAGTCGCAGAAAGCAAAAACTCGCGCAAAGTTCGAAATAAACAAGCTTTAAAAAATGAAAAAAATGAAAAAAAATTAATAAAAAGAAAAAAACAAGGAAGCGAATATAAGAAGACATCAGAAACAAGTGTTTGCTTTTGCTTGATGTCAGATATGTACTCTGTTGCTTCCCTCTAGCTGTTTCGTTTTTGTATATTTTTGTGTTAAACCAAAAATGGCTTTTAGTCGGTCTCAATTGCAAAAATATGACAGTGTCTCATAAAAAAAAAAAAAACAAAAACAGGAATGTAAATGGAAATAAAAGAGCCCAAAAGTTGTCAGGGGAAAAGCGGAAGTGATGGTTTAGCAAAACAAGAAAAAAAAGGAGAGAATAAAGGAAACCGAACTAAAACCAGAACGTTGAAAAAAAGGGAAATCACATCATCAAAGCGTGCGGATTTGAGTTGCCTTGCAAAAATTACATTATACTGTGAACATCCTGGCAATTACAGGCGGCAAAAAGCGTTTTTATTCCAACGAAATTAGATTTCTTATGCGATGGTGCCTTTTCTTTGTTCGTTCTATTTGTGTGCTGTTTGTTCAGCCATTCGCATTGCTGAGGAAGTAAGTAAGAAATTTCCATTTCTTCATCGACTTTTGGCCTTTGTTAAAATTTGCGTTATGTATGTATCTGTCGGTCTGTCTGTATACAAATTGCATAAGCGAATTCGGTTGCGTACATATTTGTAATGATTTTAAAAAGTCAAGAAACAAATGTCAAACACACATAGACACACAGTTACACGCACACAGTGCTCATCAAAAGGTGCGAATATCTTTGATTGTTTTTCTTTCTTTTCTTCAAATTTAATATTTGCCATACTTTTTTTTCAGTAAAATGGTTTTCATTATTTTCGAACTTGTCATTTTAGCGTCATTATTATCAGTTATTGTCCTTTTTTTTACAATTCGTATTATTTTTAATAGGATTAGGAAGAGATTAGGTGACCGGTAGTCGGTCTATAATCTATGTTCATATCTATTTTTGCATTGGGAAACGGTTACATGCATTTTAGCTTGCCTCAATGTCCTTCGCTGTGTATTTGTCTTTGCTAACGGCTTACTTGGCATTGTGGTCTAGACCGATGCGTGTAAATTTCTGACAATTACGTGTGAAATGAAGTGACATATTTGTATGTCACCGAATTTAATAGGCTCGAAGAACAACAACAGGTCCATTTCAAAGATTTCTGAAAATATGTGTTTCATTTATTTATGTGAGACGATTGAAACATTTGAGTCTCCTTAAAAGATCTCCATTAATGTTAATTGAAATATTGACAACTTCAGTAAAAGTAAATTTCAATTGATTGGTGCAGCGAATCTTATCGCTTCGACTCAAAGGCGACTGGACGGTTCAACACCATTAAAATAATCAAAATTGTCAAATTAGTTGTAGTGATCATATCATGCTGGTTCCGACCAATGATTTATGGTAGCAAAATTGTAGGGTCTGTCCAAAATTTCATATCGATAGCTGTAAAACTGTAGGAGAAGATAGCATACATACAGACAGCCGGCTATATCAATTCGTCTTGTCTTCCTGATCAAGAATATACATATATACTTTGTATAGTGGGAGATGTCTCCTCCTGGTTGTGAAGAGTATCAAAAAAAAAAAAACTTCACAAATGGCAGTGTGGCTGCTGCTGAGGCCAACGTGAATAACAACAACACCAACAACAACATGCGAACCAAAACAAGTACAACAATCAAAGGCAACCCTGTTGACATTATTGCCAAATTAGAAAGAAAGAAAATCAAATTAACACGCAAAGGCTTTCTGTCATAGAAACAGGGCTGTGCCGCCCCCGAAATACTGTGTTTAAAACCACCCACTGCTTTAAACCGACACGTACCCCCACCACCCTTACACGCCATGTCGCAAAGTAGACAAAAATCAACAACAACAACAACAGCAGCAAGAGCAAGAGCAGCAAAAGACATCGCAAAAGAAACATGGTTGTGAGGTTCACTGTAGCAAAATGTGTAACCAAAAAATAAGTTAACCCCACAGACAATGTTCGCAACGCAAACGGCGATCGGGCGCGGCAGCGGCAGCGGCAGCGGGTGCGCCAATAAAACACTCTCCCCCCCACTCGCGTCAGTACATCAACGCTTAGCCACATTAAATACGGTGAACCACCCGCAGAAGCGGCAAACAGCAGCCGTTGATGGCGTTGTAACCAACAGCAACAGCAACAACAACAGCAACAACAACGACAACGACGGCACGAAATTTTGCTTTCCCCGAACCGAACACTTGCTCCATAATATTGGCAGAGGAATTGCCGTGTACGGCATGCCCAACCACCAGCTGTGACCGACGACCTTCTCTGCGTGTTAATGATGCACAAGTGTGACACTTCTTAACTGCGCCACACCAATACCAATACGAATACGAATACGAATACGAATACCAAAAGCCATCGTAACAACAACAACGATGGCAAATTGTAACAATTGTCACAGTTGTTGTTGTTGTTACTGATGTTGATGCTTCGCGTTGCTGTTTTATGTTCGTACGACACAGGAAAAAAAAAAACCAAGCCGAAATAAAAAAAATCGTCACTTTCGCTTAATAATATGAAATTTCACGCTTTTCTCGGTTTTCCACTGCATAGAAACGCGCGTTATTTGATGTCGGCTTCGCATTTATTTTTTCGCTTTTAATTTCCACTGCATTTACAATGAAACTCGTGGCAAAAATATAGCGACAACAACAGCAACAACAACAACAACAATGACAACCAACAAAAGAAAGAGAACCGTTTAATTGAAAATTATCTCAATATGGTTGTCATGCAATTAGTTCACTTTATCACCAGCAATCTCTCCCTCCCTCTTTGCTTCGTTTCAGCGCTCATCAACTTCACCTGAGCCTTGCTGGCCGATTATGGTAAATTGCCGCAAATTGGCATGGCAATGTAATTTTGGACTATCATTTCAATGTCGGGGGTTAAGTAATACTCAACCAAACACAAAATTAAGACACAACTGAGGAATGTAAGATGTATGTATGTAAGTACCATGCATACATCGATGTCCATTGATAAGCTGATCATTTCCGTAAATCTCTCTAGGTGTTAAATACCTTCAACTTTTTAAATCAGCAAAAAAAACAGATTAATATTTGCTGATTAAGCCAAAACCTCACTGAACTTGAAAAAATGTTGTTGAAAAGTACAAAAGCAGCTTGTTAAACATTACCACAGAATACAATGAACGGCGACAACAATGACCACCGCTATTATTTGTTACGCCCCCACAAGCTGCATGAGAAACAAAGGAAAACAGCAACAACTGCAATGGGAGTACGCGTGGCTTCCTGTTTCCTTGGACCTGCAAACGTCGCGAATTCTCGTTATGCAAAACGAAAAATTCCAATCACCCAAGCGGTCATGGGGAAGCGATGACGAGATCAAAAAGCATTGAACACAATTTTAAATTAAAGATATCGACGTCGTCTGAAAAGAAGGCATTAACAAGGGGGGGAGTCAAGAAAATAACAATGCCGCCGCCACAGCAACAAACGACCAAAGGACACACTCAGTTAACAATGGGGCGAATGGAGGAAAGCAACAGCAACAATACGAAGGGGAATATGACCTGTTCGAGCACCAACAACAGCAACTAAAACAACAGTCGCGAATTAGCCCACGGTACGGTTGTAGCATTTTGTCAATTGGTCGATCGATGGGGCGGTCTAACGGTTCGGTCATTCAGGTTGGTCGACCGGCTGGTCGGGGTGAAGTTGATTTGCCTTAAACCCCAACAAAAACCCACTGCCATTGGCACTCTTGCTGTAAGTCAGTCATTCTGTCAGTCAGTCAGTCAGTCATTTCGTCTGCCTTCTTGGCGTCAATCAACGCATATCAGTCACGCCGCCTGCAGCTATACTCTTGTAAGTCCTGGGTGGTGTGTCATGAACTGATTTGTGATGCCTTTTTTTTTTTTTATATTAAAAAGAAAATGAAACCAAATCGTTTTAATTTCGCCGTACATGTCTTCCCCCGCAGTATTTTACTTTTCTTCGTTTATTTTTGCTTTCCTTTATTTTGCATACCGGAAGTGGCCATTTTTTGCGTTTTAAATTAAATATTTTTCATTTCACAATGCCAAGCTAACCAGCGGAAATTCGCGTACATTTTTATGCCATCACCACTTGAGCGGTCCCTTTTTACGACATACACTACATGCGTAAATGCGCGACTGGCTACATTGCGTTTGTGCAAAGTATTGTAACATTGAAATTAAATTTTAAAAAATCAGTTAATCTCTAATTTTGCACACAAATGGGGTGCCTACTGAGCCATGTAGTAGCGTCTAAGTGAATACTTGAAGACAAGGAATTTTGGAAGACCGAGTATAAAAACTCACTCGCTTACAACCTTCGACCTTGCCGAAGATTATATACTCTTTACGGCGTTTTTTGTGCCACGCCCATTTTTCCGATTGAATCTTAATTGTCTTTATCTTAATAGCCTATATAAGTAGCATATTTTCATTAGTATGAGAAACGACAATCTTGAAATGATCTTAAATTGTATAAGATAATAATAATTTAAAAAGTTTGTGTTTATCTCAAAAAAATATAATATCATAATATAATATATTTGTACACTTTTAGTAACTTATCACTAATTTATTCCTAAGAAAACACCTTGAACGGAACACAAACAGTTCCTTGTTTGTGTATTGCAGGAAACCACTTTGGTCTGACTATATTAGCAGAGGCGGTTATACTGAGAAAACATAAATTGGTCATTAATCACTCGAAGCAACAATGAACCTGTAAATCAATTACATTCCTTAGAACTTTATATGCCATGCCAGGGAAAATATTTAATACCACAGATTTACAAACAATTGCCAATGTATCAATGACTTTCCTGCTAGAGTTTCGATGAATGAAAACGAACGAACGAAGTGAAATTCAATGTCAGAGAGCACACAAATAAACAAACAAAAAAACAAAAAAAAAACAACAACAATAATGAAACAAAAATTGTGTTTCGTCTTTCTCTTTTTATTTATTGTTTTTTTTAGTAAGAATGAACCTATACAGATCTCTCTTATAGGAGAGCAAACAGAGCAATCCATAGATGAAGCAAGTGTATTGTTGTCCGACTATTATGAATGATTTTGATATTTCTATTTGCTTAAAAAAAAAGAAATAAGAAGCAGCAAATCGTTGGTAATGGCTTGTAAAGGATAGTCGACTCTTTTTATTATTGCATTTTTTTTTTTTGTTCTCTGGTCTTTTCCAAGGAGTTTTGTTAGACAACCTGGCGATCTGGCCACAATGACAATGCGCAACAAAAGGTGACCGAAAATGGATGAATACGCCGGTTGGCAGTGTCATTGGTTTTAGAATTTGTGGCAAGTGTATACTGGAATCATAACCAAGACCAACAACAATGACAATAACAATCAGTAACTTGATTTATGATACTTAATTTAGAACAACTCGTTTTTGGTTGTTGTTGTTGATTGTTGTCTTTAATAAACACATTTGGTTTTCTACTTTTTTTTATTTCTCAACAGATTTGTTTGCGCATTTAAAAGAATATGTTTTTGTTTTTGGCTTGGAGGGGGGTTACCAATTTTGGTGGGATCTTTTGTTTTGTTTACTCGAAATTAAGATAATCCCCACACACTCTTTGTTGCAGGCTGGCCATTGAACGATGAGAGCAGGACTGAGCGTGGGCAACAACAACAAACTCTTGCCTCGCTGACATTAACGGCTTAATTTAACCGCCTGCGAGTATGCCCACCAAATGAGAGTGATTTTTTGTGGGGTATAAAGTAGATAAATCAAGAAAAACAAAATGTATATTGAACATTGACAGTCTTATTAATGGGATTGGTTTTCAGATCTGTTCGTGCTTTTAAAATTATTTTCCATCAATGTCAGTGTCATCAATTTGTAAAGATTTGCGTTCAATTACTAACACACCTGTCAACGAATTCACCGGTTCTGAGATCTGTACTCGCACGCAAAAGTTAACTCCGCTAATTTGTACTGAGCAACTCATGTGATGTTTTTGCAGACATTGCTTCGCTTACCAATAAAACAATCGTTGCTTTTGAGCACTTTCTCTCTTCAATAAAACATTCGTTGTTTTTTAACCACTTTCTCTCTCCAGTATTCTACACTCAAAGTTTTTTTTGCCTTGATATACAATTTAGTAGAATTTTCATTCCTTTTTTGATCACATATTCGTAACCCTTTTAAAAGGGGACAAAAAAAAATAAATGCGCGCACATTCGACTCCCGTGACGAAAACACAAAATGGTGGAGAATGCCACGGTTTGAGTGTGACGGAGTAGAGTCGAGTTGACGCAATATTGCTCTGACAGCCACGAAAATAATAGCCCAACAATTTATAGAATTTATGAGTCCATGTCCAATGTGTGAAAGCAAAAACAAAAGCTTGTGTAAAAAGAAAAAAAAAAAGAAATCGAAATAAATAAAAAAAAGGAGTAAAAATTTTAAAGCAGATTTCGATATATGTGTGTGTATGTGTGTGAGTGTAAAAATCACAACACGACCATAAATTTGGCATGTCTAATGACACTATCTACAACGACAATGACGATAAGGACAGACCTATAGACCAATATATTTCAAAGCAATCGATTCTTCCGCATTGCCCTCGTGACCACTTTTTGCACCCACAAGCCAGTACAGTTTTTTTTATCATTGATTTTTCTTTGTTGGTTTCGCTTCTATGTGGTAATCAAATCGTTTCTCCCCCATTCATGCAATTTGTGCTCCGTGCAGAACTTAATAACCTTGACTCGACATGCCTCGGCCGCAGACCAATTGAAAATCTCTGCTTTTAGTTTTTTTAAATTTTCCTATATTGTATCTAGATACTATATGAAACATGAGTATTTTATTTTTTTTTGTGTATTAAAATCGTTTTCTTCCTTTTAAAAATTCCATCAATTTTCAAATTTTTTGTTGTGACAAGAGCGTTTATGTGCTTACTGGCATCTTTGTTGTAAAATAATTGAGCTTAAAGGGTGGCAGCGCTTTGCCCGCTGTCGGACGTCCTAAGACAGCGTGTGCTTATGGTACATTCAGCCAGTGCACGTTACAACCGTGTTGGGTAACGTTATGATAAGATCTAATCGTTAAAATCTTTTGATACCATAAATATATTAACACACTTTGCGATTTATTTTCATGTGTCAGGTGAAGTTTGTTCTCTTGCCTTTTTGAAAGGCAAGTAAGAAAACTATTGTACATAACATGAAAAGAACGACGGTTAATAGGGACCCAGTTACACCAATTTGGTTGCTGCCTTTTCACCAAAATTGCTTGCGTTCCTTTTTCGAAACAGCTTAATTGTTTTAAAGATCTCATGTCATGCAACTCAGACAAACCGCTTGCTTTCCAAGAAAACTCATGCAGAATGAAAATTATTAACAAATGAAAACAATGGCAAAACCTCGAATTGCGTGAACTTGTGCTAATACTCCAGCTGAGAGAAGCACACATAGTAAGTATGTACGTAGCTCCTACATGACGTATTTCGAATGATAACGAGACCGTCAGACAGACCGGCGGACAGGCGGACAGATAGTCAGAAAGTCATGCAAGTCGTAAATGTTGCATTCACTCACAACTGATGTCTGTGACAAGAGTTACAGCAAATTGCATTGAGTAGTACAATTAAGGGTTCTACTCTAACCGAGCATATTGTCACGATATTGTCCTCTGCGCGCCTGCCTTTCTGCCTGCCTTTCTGCCTACCTACTTGCCTACATTTGCTTACTTTATTAGTGAATAGTTTTGGAATTAGTAAATACATTTCCACTTAAACGGGAAAAGGAATGCTGAGTTTGGCTGAGAACTTGCAAACAGAAGGACTCATCGTTGACGTAACTGAAAGGGATTTCACATGGGTAAGAGACTGTGGACGAAAAGTCAAGGAGAATTTCAACAGTTGTAACTAAAAGTGAAGTTTGGTGAATAATTCTTTTCTTTCTCTCCGTCGTTGACGCTGTTGCGGATTGAGTCAGACCGACTTGCAATGCCTTGCGTGGAATTGCATTGAGTTGTATTATTTTACGCCTTCTGCATTATGTACCTGTCATTGTACTCATGCTCAACCGCTGCGATATTTAAACCGTCTATCTCTCTCTTTCTGCTTCTCTTTCACTCTTTCACTGTCTCTTCATTCTTTAACTCGCTTGGCAAAAAAAACTTCATATAATTGCTGTAAAACCGCGGGTTTTTAGGACAGCAGCACGGCCTTGGTTAAAATTCTTTCGCGGCACGTTTCGCTGTTGTTTCTCTAATCTCAGCAACACACGCCGGTGGCGTTCCTAAAAATATTTTCTAACCTTCATCAAAGAAGGTTTTCGAATGTGTTGTAAAGGGCCCTATAAAGAAAATATTGTTGTGATCGATATCGAAAGCGAAGTCTATTACGATCCGTTCTTGACATTGTATGGCTTTGAGTTTATATTCCCGTAGTGCTTTAACCATACGTATTTTTGGGTTTTCTTGCCCCTTATTGCCCCCCATTGTGGTATAAGCTTGTGGTTCGAAATGGTGCTTTGATAACCACTTTTCGGTCTTCTTCTGACGAAGCATGGTATTATATATGTGATTGGGAGTCTCCGTTTGCAGCGTTCTTTCCTATTTGCATGACATTTTGATTCGAAATTAGTTGGCAAAATGCTGAAAAAGTTAAGTTTTAAATTCACGTGAAATGCAAATGAAATATGCCTCTGGCATTCATTGCTGCTGTTAATGCTATTGACTGTGTTGCTGCTGCCTCCGAGTAAGTGTGTGTGCTTTGTTGTCTACACATTTGAAAGTTATTTAGTCAACAACGATTCGTTAGTTTTTCAAATGACGGCCAAAGCCTCTTTCCTCTACTGCACGACACTTGGGTAACAAATATTTACGTAGGCGTTACGATGATTTTAACCTTTTTTGTTTCGGTTTTATTTACATCCAATTGCAAAGGTGTTTGAACATCGGCTTTAAATATTTGCACAAAATTTTTTATGGCACGCCCACCTCTATGACTTAACTAAATATATGTTATGTGTTAACAATTTAAGTGTATGTGCTTTTATTTGTTCAACCCTTCCCTCATGTTGGTTCAGGCGCTGATTAAATTTGTGCGAACGCAGCGGAATTTGTGTTCAAAACGAACAGCGTAAGACCAAATAAATTATGCAATACAAGCTCAAAAGCAAACGTTCAAATCGTTCATCTTAGATGAATCTGCAGGAGACACCTTAAGCATCAACACATTTTAAGCCTGACAACCGCGTCAACGTGTATTAAGTTTGTTTGAGACAAAATGTATCTAAAAGAACGACATTAAGACCCCTCAAAGTGTATATAGGAATGATTGGGACGACATGTGTATTTTCATGTATGTATATTCGACAATACCGACCTTACTGGTTTTTTCATAATTTTGTTTTTTTCGTTATTTTTTTTTTGGAAAAAATTGAACAATTTTCGGATGTTTCTTCTGTGAAACCATCCGACAGACTAATTGACTTTTGCACCCTATAATAACCTTGACTTCAGAGGTGGAGTCATAAAAACTTCAAGGAAATTATTGTCGTTTTTTACAACATGTTGTCAATATGACATAATTACAACAGGTAGTTTGCGCGCATGCCAAACCGAACCCTTCATGCTCATTTTTGGCAATGTTGTTTTTCCTTTGAAATAGGGTTAGAATGGCATTTTCGCGTAACCCTAAAAAGTGATTTTCGCAATATTAAATGTATTTTTGACCTAAAAAAGGAAAGGATATTTTTGTAGTATTTCCCGAAAATTACGCGATTTATTGTCAGCATCATTGCCGTTTCAGCGACAATCCTTTTGTTAATCGGTTTGACTTCTAAATTACAATTGCAATTTTCGGTAATAACCTTCGGCAGCATGAAATATTACATTTCACGACACTCTGTCAGCTTGATGATGGAAAGCCGAAATTGACTTTGGGAAGCTGCAATCGTTGTCGATTTATCTTATAATAGACTTTTACGAGGTTAATATTATATAAAAAGATGTTTTGAAGAAGAATTTCAAAAGAACCTGTGTTTTTTTTTTTTTTTTAATTTCAACATAAGATCTCGATCTACTGTGGCTTCTAAGCCACGTTAAATTAACACTTGAACAATTTTTTAAATAGAGTTTTTTGACGATGTACTTGAAATTTTGAAAGAGCAATGTCAGTTATACAAATTTAGATTTGAGGCGTGGCATTGCCCGCCATGTGTGCAGGGTATTATATTTTCAAGTATATTCGAATACACCGCCCTTACTGGTTTCATTTGGCAAATACATTGTCACAAATGATAGCATTTTGTTATTATTTTATTTGGTTTATGGCAGAGCCTCTGACACAATCGAAACGGCAAAAGTTTCTGCTTGGAATTTGTCATTGTCGTCATAACTCATTCGCAATAAGCGGAAAAACTGAAGCAATCAAGACAATTGACTGCGGCACAAGCTGAACGCGTCGGATCACAATTATTTTGGTGGTGATTATATTTCGAAGGCAGCCAAGCAGCAACACAGTTGGTCTAGGCCATTAAGCTACCACTTTAGCGTCAGCTCTGTCGGCTGTTGGCAGTTGACTCATTGTCCCATGTTCTGGGTTGGAGAATGGATCTGTTAAGCAGGCAAATGTCTGTATGTGTGTGTGAGGTTCCACTACGCACGCTCAGCTCGTTTCGTGATTGTTGTTCAAGGACCAAAAATTATAATGGGCAATGATGTCACTTCTATATATTTCTCAACTGCCAAGCACCGAAGATATAGATACAGTTGTATCTGAGCACCACATGAGTACAATGTCATTTCCTGTTCCTGTTATTTTCATTGTTATTTTGTCATTTCGTTGCCGACTTCATTCCCTACTGCCTTCTAGTCTTATGATTGTATTTATTTTTTTTTTTGTGTTATATTCTCTTTTTCAAAATGTAACAATTACTTGGTTGCCCACTGTGGCCAAACGTTTTCAAACAAAAAAATAATAGCAAAACAAAACGATTCAATAAAAAAAATAATAATAATGAAGCAAGAAATGAAGCCAACGCTTGGATCCGATTTATATGCTGGTTCCTCCACATCTTTCAGTTAATAAAAAAAAAAAAAAGCAAACAAAAAGGTGTCATTTCAGTTTTAAGTAGCTAAGCAGTTCAGCTCAACACAAAAGTGTTCAAACATTGTGTGTGGCATACACAGATGCTTGAATGCGTGAATGCAATCCTTTTTATACGCTTCCTAAAACCATCCAATAAAACGACTCATTTTCTCGAAATTCTATCATTTTCAACCGTTAATGGTGAGCCAATTTCGTTGGTTGGTCGGACTTTGGTTACTGGTCACGACTTCTTAAACGTTTGATGTCGTAAAACATTTTCGTTCGTGAATTTCGTTCTGATTCTTTTATTATTTTTTTTGTTTTTTTGCGTAATATGTTCTTTTTTCGTTTTTGCTTTAATGGTTATTTTTACTGTTACTTTTCGTTTTTCAGGCGATTCAGCGGCCATTATCTTAAATGGTCTGAACATTAAAATAAAAACTCTGCACACGACAAGCATTTAACTCTTCTCTGCCAATGGACTTTAAATATTGAACATTTTTCAATTACATAAGCTGTCCATGGCAAGGACATACGTACAGTAATTGCTTAGTGAACACAGTCCAGCAACTTTGTCTAAGTGTTGCTCTGGCAGATAGGCTAAACAGATAGGTGTCTTGAAGATGACACGAAAGATTTGAATTCTGCATTATGTTTATATTTTAGGCTCTGCAAATAAAGAGGAAGTAACTTTGCGAGCTGAGTATTCCGTGTTCTTCAAAATGAAATAGTTACCTTATACCACACATCAAAATATGTATACTAAATTGGTGTTTCTTTGCCCAACTGCCATGCCTTCTTTGCTTTTTACTTATTTGTGAGTGTAGGGCATCTTGACAATCACAGATACATATAATACACAGCGCAAAAACACCCAATAACACCGCGCTGGGACACTCAAGTCAAATACTAAAGCACACAAAACTTTGAAGATGAGTTTTTTTTTTTTTTTGTTTCGTATTTTATTTATCAGGAAACTCAGATTTTAAAAATGGCTAAACAAAGAGATTGTATGCCAAAAAAAATGCTGATTATTATCACAAATTCATTTGAATTTTATTGCATCCGAAATTTTACCGATACAATCAAAGCAACCCAAAAACTATAAAAATCCCGTTTAGTGACCGGCGTCCATTTGCGCCGAGGAGCCAAGCGAGGCAAATTGGCATTGGTAACGTTTTGTGCACGGGTGATGACCGCCGTCTACGAGGACTAAAGTATTCTGGCGACATTTCTTTGGCCATATTGGCGTGATTTTCTACGCAGTAAAATAAACATTCAAAATGAAATCAAACTAAATGTGTGGAATGTGTGCTTCAATGGTTGCCGCTTGGCCATTTCCTTTGCCCTTTTGCCCATAATGTCGTCGTCATCGTCGTCGTCCATCGTAATGTGTTTGTTATCCTTTTTATTATGCGCTACGTCCCATTCTTCATTGTTGCACGCATTTAATATGATGCTCATTTTCATTTCATTTGACTTTTTTTTCGATAAATGGCACATATCATACCGATCTGCCTTTCAAGTTGGTTTCTTTTTATTTCGCTTTCTTTTCTTTCTTAAATTATTACTATTGGTCAAACTCCTTGCCCAACTGGTATAGTAATATAAAGAAAACTTGACGCCTTAACACACGCTGGTAATGTGTAAACTGTGATTCCAATTCGATTCATTTCATTTCATCGAAAGGGGTTGCTCAGTTTGTTTGGGCAAATGTTTCAACTCTTTCCTTTTCGAATCGAAACTTGACTCGTAGCGTAATAAATGAAGCATCTTAGAACTATTTTGGAGATCAACTTTAAAGAAATCTAACCAAAATCAAGTTCGACTAATTAAGTTATTTGGAAATCCATGAACTGCGGTTAGCTCGATGGTCAACAACAAAACACAAAATAATTGTAGAAAAATAAAGAAAACGTTACAGAATAATGAAGACATCTCAATTAAATTTCTTTGTTGTGCTTCAACTGAATTGGAAAGTATGGAACACGCTCAGCAAATAATGCGGACACAGCGGGTGGATACTTTCGGCACAGGAAACCTTGACACAACAGGTATCCGACGGTTGGAAGAGATGACTTAAAGTGTCGGAGAAGGAAACCAGCTAAAAGCGTTGTTGATAATCATCTGCTAACGGATAACTAAATGGCTAACAGTGAGTGGTCAACTCAACGGCAATTGAGTATAGTATTCATTTGCTCAGTTCGAGGTTACGGATCCAGCACCGACCGACAATTAGAACCTTATCGGAGCGGCAATAATGAATCGTTTGCATTCCAGTTGTTGTTTTTGGTTCATCGTTTTTTGTTTCTTTCATTTTGGTGACAACGTCTGATGGTGACATAATGCTAAAGAGAATAACAACAGGACATTTTAATGCAAACTCAGGCGCAAAATCTTTGTTGTTTTTTTCTTTGTTTTTGTCTTTGAGTAGGGAAGACATTTTTATTAAAAGAACTTCAGTCGGCGACATCGAAGTTCAAGTCGATAAACCAAATTTTTCAGATTTGCTTCAAGTCACGCACTCACAGAGAGTCCGTCACTATGACAAAGTGCAAACATTTTTAAGCATATTCTCAGAATTTTTCCAACTAGGCATTGTGAAAAACAGAAGAAATAATCTTGCACATGACAAAAAATTTGTTCTTTGTAATTAACCGCAAAAAACAACCAACGTGTTTTTAAAATTTCGTGGCTACTTTTTACCTCAATGAAGATCGGCTTGTCGATTTATCAAATAAAAAACAACATAGACTCTTTAAATGAATTGTATTCGTGGATATTTACTAATCGTAACGTAATTGTAAAATTTTTGGACCGGAAAATTTATTATTAAACGAGTTATTCTCAATCTCCCAACTTTAATAAAAAAATTCCTCCTACACAGTGACTGAAATCAAGAAAACCAAAAAGTTTATTAAACTAGAACACTAGTGCATTTTTCAGCAAACAAAAAATACTTATAATAAAGCTTTGAGGGCCAAACGCGCTGTAAAGACCCGACCAGTGATGATGAGTTCTGGGCCCTCTCATGGCATTGTGTCTATGCTCATGCGGTCATACGGGCTAACCATGCGATATGTCGACAGATAGGCAACCCTATCACACACACGCGCGCTTACATATTATTGTAGAGACAACATTTATCGTACCTCGAAACAGTTTCTTTACTGGAAGCCAAGTCAACGATGCATACACTAAAAAGGATAACAGCAAATCCCAGAACTCACAAACACACACACAGACTTATTCCAAATCTCTATATTTTTTTTCATAGCTAACTAGTGCGTCGCTCACTTACATACAATATGTCTTTGTTTTTTCTGGCGTTGTAATTTCTTTATTTTTATACTCTTCATGTATGTGAATGGTACTATAACTTTGTCACGGAGTTTGTAACAGCCAGAAGCAGATATCTCCAACTATACAAAGTTGATATTTTCTTGATCAGGACGAAAAGACGAATTGATATAGCCATGTCCGTCTGCCTGTCTCTATGTATGCAAACTCCTCTCTCAGTTCTGAAGCTATCGACTTAAATCGTATGAAAAACTTTTTTCATACGATTTCAAAATCAAATATATGAGCGTGGCATAAAAAAAGGCGTGAAGAGTATATAATCTACAGCAAGGCTGAAGATAGCGTCCTTACTGGTTTCATTTTACTTCACTCCATTTCACAAAGTCTCGGTGTGCTCAACAAGAACACACAGAGCGGACTGGATCAGTCAGGACTTGACTGGACTGAAGTGAACTGAACTGAACTGAATTCACTAGACGGCCAACGATGATGATGCCGTATAAATCGAATAAAAAATTCATGCAGTGTTTGTCTTCTTTCATGTACTTTATTTGCATTAACTACAGTGACTCAAACCTTTCTAGTATGTACTCTCGGACACGCCATGTTTCATCTTTAATAGTTTTTTTTTCTCTCTTTCTCTTTCTGCCTCTCTACAATAGTATTGCCTGTGGACTCTGTATGGGGAG
This sequence comes from Phortica okadai, assembly GCA_034638295.1. Lineage (NCBI taxonomy): Eukaryota > Metazoa > Arthropoda > Insecta > Diptera > Drosophilidae > Phortica > Phortica okadai. The sequence continues at coordinate 40,738,944 of CM067848.1, read as the reverse complement.
GCAGGACACGGATCTGTTTCACGTACTTCACTTCAGAATTTACTGTTTTGTCGCCATTGAAGTTGCCATTGAAGTTGCCATTTCTGTTGCTTCTACCATTGTTTCTACTGTTGCTATTACTGTCGTTCTTGTCGCTTGTCGCTATGTCTGTTTATCCATTACACTGACAAAGCCAATTTGCATTTTAACACCCGAGTGTTAGCCACTGTGTGACAGACATTAAATAATTAACTTCCATGTTTCACTTTGTCATTTGCGACAATTTGCATTTGCACTAAAAGTCACCGAAACCCATATGTGATAAAATACATTTTGATTGTCATCTGTTTCAAGATTGTTTTATTTCAGTTTAAGTTCAGACTGTTTTAATTGCATTTTGACGAATGTTGAGTTCAAAATATTAAAATATTTCCATAATAATTTATAGCATTCAAAATTTTTCCTATCTATTACTATATAATCTTTAACTTTACGAGGACGTCATATGTTTGAATTCAGATTGTCTGTTGCCAATTGCGTTTACCTGAGGTAACCAGGCGGTTGTTTAACATTCTACTGTGATTTAAATATTTATAATGCTACGACATACTTTTGATTTGACCAATGTGTTAAAATGGGTTGCTATATCGAGTATATCGGTTTTACATATGCAAGTACGTGACGACGGTACCATGAAAGTAACTATGTGTGAAGTATAGAGCGGGTGCCATGGAATGTTTAGTCAAAATTGTTTTGTTTTAATCTCAACACACCAATCGAGACCAAACCAAACAAAGATGACAAACTTTGGCAAAGGCATCGTGCCATTCTTCTCTTGGTTTTTTCAGCGAGCTTGACGTGGTTTTTGTTTTCTTTTTTCTGTACCAACATACATAGTACCATTGTTATTTTCTACTATTGACAACAACACTGTCTGCGCTTACTTATATCGATGGATTAACGTTCCTTTGCGTTACATAACAAAAACCAAAACAACAAGGAGCATAACAAGTACAGTTACCCGTGAAGGTAGGAAAGGAATGCTCTTTGGTTGATTTGAACAGCATACGAGCTTCTGCAAAATAAAAATGTTACGGAGGTTAAGTTCTTTAAAGCATCTTTCTTGATTTTTTTAACCGCTGAAGTAACTTACTTACCAAAGAATTAATGTTGTCCCAATGTCATGGCGAAGTTTATCTCTGTTGGTTGGATCGTTTAGTAGATAATTAAATACATCAAAAAAGTAAATGCATTTCTCTTAAAAAAGTCTACAATTAATTAATGCAGAGCTGTCATACGAACTAATATGAGCATGTAAGGGTATCCGAGAATCGGCTTATTCCGAGGTTAACATAGTAGCTCTCGTTACAATATGTTTTTGCATATGGACGTTTTTTGTACGTTTCTGTTTTGCTTCCGTTTTGCATTAAGCCCCGATAGAGGTGCCGCTTTTACAACCGTTTCATGTTGACTGTTCGATTTTCCTTCACCTCTCACACGCCGTATTCTTTCATTTATGAAGAAAGCTACATGATGCTTTTCAGTCAGTTTATTTTTTTAAATTTTTTTTTGTTTTTATTTTGATTCTTTGTTGTTTTTGCCCCATTCAATTTTTTTCGGTGTCTCTCTTGTGCACCATTCAATATCGAGTGGATTTGTAAGTGACATTTACTTGAGCCTGCCAACTTCGTCTGTGCTTGTACACACACACACACACACACACACACACAAAAGGCAGACCTTCCCGGCGTGCCAAGGCACCCACGCTACATTACCTTGCTGTGATTTGCATACGCTGGTAATGCCATAAGTCCTGCTACAACGAGCATTCCCGTGTCAAGTTGGCCGTACAGTCGTGGCAAGAGAGTCGCAGAATGGGGGAGCAGTCTGCACACCGGAAACGTTGTGCGCCACAAGCAGCATCAGAATTTTACACTCGCGTTCGTTGCAAGTTGAGTACCGTACAGAATCAACGTGTACACCATCAGTGTGCGCAAAGAGGTTGAGCGGCGGCGCAAAGGAGATCCACGCAGTGCAGTAACGTTTCCGTTGCAATTTTTTCGTTACCCGCAGCAATTTGTACTTTTACACACAAGCATTTTCTCAATAGTAGTCACTCCTTCTGACGTCTCGAAAGCGTTCATACAAACAGTTGTCGATGTGTGCTACCATAAATAGTGATATGTCTATGGTGATGGTGATGGCGATGATGACTCTGATGACGATGGCGCGCTTTGGGTATAGGGCTGACCGGATAACTGCAAACGAAACATTCCTCATGCATTTTTTTGTTTGGCTTTTTTAATATTTTCTTGTTTTTTTTTTTTTTTTCTTTTAACAAAAAATTGATGTTTTTCTGCCCTTCACACATTGGCTACTTTATTCACTGTTCCTTTGACTTGTGATTGCTGCGAACCAAAAGACATGACAAATGATCATCTGCACTGCCAACGATAATTCCGCTTGTTGTATCGCAACTGAATTTAATAAAAAAAAAGGTAAGGGAGCTATTTTCAGCTTTGCTGAAACTTTAATACTCTTGCGAGCATTTTCCCAATTATTCTTATTGGAAAATCCGTCTTATAGGAGTAGTTCCATCTGCTTAGAGTTAAGAACAAGAAAGTTTTTCTAACAAAAACCGAATTTTTGACCGAGGGTTCCTACGGGAGCTATATGATATAGTGCTCCGATCAAGTTGATTTCTACATATAAACTAACTGCAAGGAAAAGCAAATTTTCTGCGTTTAAATTTTTTTGCTAGCTTTCAACTCTGGGAGGAGTTCGCATTGAAACAGACAGACGGACTCATCTCGTCACATCTACTTTATATATCCGGAGATGTCTCCTTTCCTGCGTTGCAAACTTCATGACAAAGTTAATATACTCTTGCAAGAGTATACAAAAAACTTGTTCAGCAATAGTCCGTGTTTTTCACTTTGTGAAGTGTTTTATTACGCATTCTTTTGGAAACACCCATCATTGTTTTCCTACTGATACTGGTTATAAAGAAAAGACAATAATAGGCAGCGGCATCTGTAGTGCAATTTTAAGACATACATATATTGGGACATGCATTTGCAAAAAAAAAAGTCCGATCGAACATAACTAAATATCTTAGCAAAATATAAATATTACAGTTTATTCAAAAATTTACAGATTTTTCTTGACAGACTTTTTATGTTTGACCTTCTCTTCACATATGTATTTACAGATACATAGTTTGTTAAACTTAACGAATTTCAAAGTAGTCTTAAAAATGCATGAATTTGTGATAAATGACAGACAGTCATTCGGAACCATTTATGAATTGCCTAAAAACAAAAAAAAATGTTGCCATTTACTTTGCAAAATTGACTGCCCAAGGTTTAAATAGCAGTCGAGATTTTGCAAAAAAGTTTAACGTATATTGATGCTGATACGATATTACCGTAAAATTCCCGTGAGCTGATTGCATGCATATTTACACAGAAGCTGCACTTGTTTTCAACAACGTTTAGTGTTGTTGTTGTTGTTGTTGTTGTTGTTGCTGCTGCTGTTGTAGCTATTGACAACCGGAAACGAGACTGATTAGAAACCTTGCGCTCCGATTGCATGACACAAAATGTTGAACAAAAATTGGAGACAAGTGGACTTAACACCAGAAAAATTCAACAAACTGTGCATATCAAATGATGAAATATTGAGTAGGGAAAAAAACGGAAAATACAAAACAAGTCAGTAAAGAATTGCAGTTGAGAGTATTTGACTCCGACATACCCTGTACCTTCAATTTTTAGCAACTCCTAGGGGGCATTGCACCGCCCACTTTATACTAAATAAACTAAAATTCCCATACATAAATGAAACATTTGACAGTTTATGGCGTTGATATGGCATTGGAGCATCAAATATCAGTCGACTCGACTGGATTTGACTCGTCACAACTCGGATACGATTCTACTTGACAAATATCCTCTGCAATGAATACGAAATAACACGGATTTGAGTTTTTAGATTTTATTTCAACTCTATTGGGAAATCCTCGCCAATCGGTGAAATTGAATATTTTTCGTCAATTTAACTATTTGTTGATATTTTGATGAGGCCGAAATTCAATGCAATTGACTTGTTTTTTTATACCCTGTACCTTATGGTACAAGGGTATATTAGTTTTGTACACATCGTAAATATATGTAACACCCAGAAAGAGACATCTCCGACTATACAAAGTATATATATTCTTGACTAGTATCGAAAAAGAAATCGATTTAGACATGTCCGTCTGTACGTCCATCTGTCTGTATAAACGCCTAAGTCTCGGGAACTATAATAGATAGAACCAAAATGACGCAGGTCGATTCTGTTACTCATTAAGTAGATCAGAATGAAACTTTGCGTATAGCATATAGCTAATATAGAAGAACATTCTATCTCTGGAACCAATATGCATTATATTGAATGAAAATTCAATCTGTTCCAAACAGGTGTACAGGGTATGTCGCAGTCGAGCACTCTCGACCGCAATTCTTTACTAGTTTTATTTTTGCGTTTCTTGTATATGTTTGATTTGACTGGTGCTTAGTTCGTTTTGGTTTGAACAAGAGTTTTTAGGTCTTTATTTTATTTTGAACTGACAGAAATTAGAAAACCTGGTTTTCAACAAAGCAAATCTCTTGACCATGGCTTAAATGTTTCACGTGCACAATGCGCAGCAATGTGAAGTATTTGTATGCAAAAACATTTTTGTCAAAGACAAAACGCCGGCGCTTATTTCATTTATTTGGTTTATTGTATCTTTTGTTTAGCAATTTTTTAAAACAATGCCAAACATTTAAGGCATATAATAAAAGCCAGTTTGGTCATTGTTTTGCAACAATTGTTCGGTGCAGATATGAAGGATCACACACATGCACGCAGCTACACAAGTGGCTGTTGTAAGTGCATGAATATGTATATGCATATGTATCATATGTACGAGCATGACCACTAAAGATACTATTAAGCATATATGACAATGCCACATAATTTCAATAACTCGTATGTAAATTAGTACCGTGCACCAAACCAAAAGCCGACTTAAGGCTGAGCACACAAAAGATGCAGCAGCAGCGTCACCGGCAACGGCAACGGCAGCGGCGTTTAGGTAAAATGACCGATTGCATGGCCAGATAGTCAGGCCTCAGTTGCCAAGCGTAAAATAATTCTGGATAATCCTTTATCGTATCGATCATCGCTGTGGTGCAGCGTTTGCAGTGTGTTGTGTAATGCCACTTCGATTCTCTGATACAATGCTCCGAAACATGGTATGGAGAGCAGCAAAGGCCGAGCGCTAACAATACCATACGCACATGTCCGTTTACACTTGTTCTAATCCCGGCGCTTAGGACAAAATGGTAGGCACAAAAAGGCGAGTAAGCGGCCTGTAAGAACAACAAGAACAAAAACAAATTCGAAAATAAAATAAACTTACTTATGCGCTCGGCATGATTTGGTTGGTTTGTTTGTTTGCCAAATCGCTCTTCTTAATATACATTAACATAAATTGTAATCTAAGCCTGTTCCTTTTGTTCTCTTGCCAGTGCCTTGCCAGACACACTGTCTTCCGGTATTTACCATATTTGCTGGTACTATAACGGTCACAAGCCTTTCAGTCGCTCAACACAAATACATATAATCAATCAAATTGTGCCCAGAGCGCACGATTGAAGTCAAGTATTTTTTTCTCAATGAAGGCTTATTGAAAATGATGTTGCAATTTAAATCTCATTAAAAGCTACTCAACAATGAAAAAACTGAAAGAATATTTCTTAAAGTACATTAAGCTTAACATATGTTGTGCGCATACAGATACAAACATTTAGCATCAGCTACTTTTTTGATTGCCTTAACGTCTGTTTTTAGCCAAAGCTGTGCGGCCAAAAACTTTTACACATTTTTTTTATGATCATAAATTCGCCACTTTGTTTTTACAATTTTTGCAGTTGTTGTCGTTTTCTAATTCAATGACATTTTTGGGTATCTGTGATACTCTTCAGCGAATGTGTGAAACAGCAAGAATGGAGCAAGTTAAACACTAAAATCAAATCATGTATTCAGCATAAGCTATGACTATGTAGTAAACAGTAATCACAAAGGTATAGGGTAATTCAAAGTAAAGTACTTGCGCCTCCTTTTTTGTTGTTGTTAATCATTGTCTTTATTTTCTCTTTATTCGCTTGTGGGTGAAAAATAGTAATGCGTTTATCACTGGAATCTATTGGTCTTAAAGAGTAAAACTTGATATATGTTCATACGTATATGACGTAGAATGGAAAATAAACCTGTTTTGATTGAAAAGTAAGCGAGTTAAAGGTCTCTAACAAATTAAAGGTACAGGGTATGTCGAAGTCGAGCAATCACGACTGCAATTCCTGACTGTTTTTTGTACAAATTTATTGATCAAATTTATTACGAACGTGTTCGAGCCCAATGCACTTTCAGTTAGTCACTCAACCGTGCTGACGTCCACAAATTTATATACACACCCAGACACAACTTTATGAACAGTTACTCGTATGTATGTGTGTGCGTTGCCAACACCCATTTTACTATGCAAATAGACACAATAAAGGCTTTACACTGATTTAAGTTTACTCCTGAGCAAGATGCGCAAAGTGATTAGAGAATAATAGAGGCACACACCCGAAACAGCTAATGGTACCCAAGGCTTCGCATTTGTCAAATTCCGTTGAGTCTATGTTTGTATTGGTCTGTATCGACAGAATTGCGCCCAGACAATTAAGTATTTTGCATCGGTCGTCGGTCATCGGTCAGTTCTGCAATGCAGTGCCACCGGCAGTGACTAACTCGCCTGAATGGGCACTTTTTTAAAGTGGTCGACAAAAGCGCCGTTATTGTCCTTGCTGCCATCAACTTCATGCAGTGTCGCGATTTGATTTAGAAAACAGCATGACTATGCCATGCGAATGTGTGCATGAGTTGAGTGTGCCAGTTGAGTGTCACTTGGCTGTCAACTATTTTTAAACTACATATATCCGTCAATGTTGTTGTGAATACAACATTTTCATTACTTTTAATTGTAGCCCTCACAAAAAGTGTCTGGTATCATCATTTTCACTTGACGTGTGAGATACATTCAACAAGGCAAGCGTCAATAGTTTGAATTATTAATTTTATTTTTGAATTTTTTTTTTTTTGTGTAGGAAAAACTCTAAAAAAAGTTTAAGTTGTTCACAGTTTGAAAAGGAAAAGTTTTGAATGTGTATAAAACGTTCGGTTTAACCGAGATTTGGAATGTTTTATTTCAGTTCGAGACTCCTTTTCGCAATAACGGTCCAGAATATACAATTAATCATAAATAAAAAGGATGAACAACGCAAAAAAAGCTGAATTATTGTTCAGAGTCGTTCTTTTGTCTAAATCAATCAAAAAGATAAAAAAAAGGCCAACATTTATCGAAGAAATTTATCACAAACAAATTTTTCATTACAATTTACTTCATGAAGTAATTAAAATTAATAAGTTGTTGGTTGTTGTTGAGTATTGCAAAAACCAATTTGGAGAAGAAATTTTTTATTGTTACGTGGCATTCTCATTGACCATTGTATTCGCTTCAATTGACGTCAATTCAACTTAACCACTTTTCTCGAGTCGAGACACGCGGCTCCTCTGACAATGTTCGTAACGCCTCATTTGTTGACAAGGTCTTTTTTATTTATTTTATTGCGGCCTCAGTCGTGTTATGAACTCAATGGCCTGTGGTACATTTTTCAATAATTTCACTCAATCCCCTCAACATATACGCACACATCGGACCGTAACAACTATTCATACAACAAATCCGACAACTGTGATGGTTTGTGTTGGTCTAATATAACTATTATGCCATTGATTTTTATTTATATGACTTCAATGTACACTCTCTTGTTTTCTGCCCTCTTAATGCCGCCCTCAACCCTCAGAAACTTTTAATGCTGCCATGAACTGTGCTCAAATAACCAGAAATGTCAATCGAACTTTTATCATTAGATTAAATTTCATTTGCTCAGAGAGACACAAAGAAAACAATCACAGAGTTTGCTAAACATTAAAAATAACTTCGGCATTCATACAGATTCTATTTATTATGATTATATACGATGTATTATTCTACAAGTTTCTGATCACTGTGTAGATTAATTGTAGTTGCACTTGCATGTACAAATATTCTGTTATTGGAAGATGGAACACAAATAAGAAATGTTTCATTTTAAATTAATTGTTATTATAATTAGAAAATTAATAATTAATTACACAGGCCGACAAAAATACCGTTTGTAAAAACTTTTTGAATACTTGCAACTAGTTGCTATGTATTTTGGTGTGCTGATTCCGAAAATAGTAGACATAAAGTCGTATCACCCTCCAATTTCTTGCATTTCACGGAATTGTAAAAAACACGAAATTACTGTTTTTCAAACTTGTCTACAAGATATCTCAGAAACTACTGGACCGATCTTAATGAAATTTAACTAAGATATTCTTAGGAGTCCCATCTATCATGTACTAAAGAAGTTTTTTGATTGAGGGCCCCCTTTGAAAGTTATACACTTTTAATCCTCAATAAATCAAGAAAAAAAGTTTAATCTTTAAATAGCTCTAAAATTTACAAGAAAAAAACTTTTAATTTTTTCCCCTATGCTACTCTATTTGTAGTTATTTCCTGCATGAAATGACGGTGCGTTTGTACTATTCCGACAATTGGTGACCGAGATATCAGGTATACCACCAACGTATGTTATGGTTGTATCGAAAATCTTTGGAAATGGTATAAAAAAAAATAATGGCTTTTAAACAACAAAACAGTTGAAGTAGCCATGGTATGTTTATTTATACCTATTCATTTTAAATTTTGATACAACAAAATTATGAACAGTAAAGTAGAGAGAAAATCCTTGTTGGTTGTGTACACGATATTTCAGTCAGCAATCGATGGAAAAATAATAACGGACCGTCATTTCATGCAGGAAATAACTACAAATAAAGTAGCATAGGGGAAAAAATTAAAAGTTTTTTTTGTAAAATTTACAGCTATTTAAAGATTAAACTTTTTTTTCTTGATTTATTGAGGTTTAAAAGTGTATAACTTTCGAAAGGGGCCCTCAATCAAAAAACTCCTTTAGTACATGACAGATTGGATTCCTAAGAATATCTTAATTAAATTTCAACAAGATCGGTCCAGTAGTTTCTGAGCTATCTTGTACACAAGTGTGAAAAACAGTAATTTCGAGTTTTTTACAATTCTGTGAAATGCAAGAAATTGGAGGGTGATACGACTTTATGTCTACTATTTTCGGAATCAGCACACCAAAATACATAGGAATTAGTTGCAATTATTCAAAAAGTTTTTTCTTGTTGGCCTGTGTTATTTTCTTTTTTATTACTATTAATACTACGTATGCAACTTTTATTGAGTTACAAAAGTGTATTTGAAAGAAAAAATTCATATGTGTTGACTTATCGGAAAATTTTAATTTTTGCATGTTCAAAGACGTATTTTCTATGAGACAAATTATCTCGATCATAAAACATGTCGCACTTTCAGATTCAAGTCATTGCAAACGTTGCCCAAATTGACGTCTGGTATGTAATGTGTCCTTTCGTTGTTTCTTTTTTACTTGGCATGTGTTCCAAAGCATGAAAATTGCAATTTTTCGCCACGTAATCTCAATTGAGATTGACAATGATTCTGTATAAAAGGAAATAGAATAGACGCCGTAATTTTGCAATGAGAAACATTTTGTATAAAAAAAAATAAAATTGCCGAAATAAGAAAAGGAAAAATGAGTTCCACCGGACACAAAGAAAGAATACAGCCTTCATGCGACAAAAATTCGCAGTCACCTTTTTCATGGCTTAACCGATTCGTTGCGCAATGGTCGGCCAACGTGGTTTTGTGAGGTCAACCACAGGGCATTTAGACACAGCAGGCGAAGTATCTTCTTCATCATGATCATCACCTCTATTGTTCAGCTATGAACAAAAAAATAATCAATTATAAATTTAATGATCATGTTAAGTTAATAATTAGCGTTGCAATTTCTTCATTGACTCTCACTTCAGCATGGGTTTGTCACAGTTTTTAGCCATTTTGTTCCTTTTTTGGTTTATTTTGAAGGAAGACATGCTTGTTTGACTAACAATCTGAAGTGCGTTGAAAATTATCAATCAATCGTCAAAGTGTAACGAATTTTAACTGTCACAGTGATAATTACACTCAATTTGCTTGTTAGGGTATCTCTTCAACATTATGCAGTCTGTCCATCAATATATACATTCAGATATAAAATCTCTTTCTATAGTTTTGCGAGAGTCTTTTTATGCCCTGTATCATTTTATACCCTGTACACACACTGTGTATTAGGGTGTATTAAGTTCGTTTGAGACGAAATGGATGTATCGCATAGAAGGAAGGGAGGGGGACCCCATTAAGTATATATATTCTTGATCAGGATGACAAGACGAATTGATAGCCCTTTTACTGGTTTTTATTTTCGGAATCAGCAGGATCAATAAAACAAGAAAAAGAGAAATTAAGAAAATTTAAATCAGTGTATGAACATTTTTTTTTTATAATATGTAGATGTCTAGACTTATTGTAAGTATATTAATAGCACCACGGACGAAGCTCTAACAAGTGTTTTTGATTTCTTGACCAACTGACTTGAAGCATCCCACATGTATTTTGAGACGTGAGAACTATTCTGATAAATAATAAATAGTCGTACTAGTTTCAATTTTATTAATACTCTGACTATAAACGTCTCTAAACTTTAGAAACCGGAATGAACAGGTACATATTTATCAAAGGCTAACATGAAAAATAGTCAAGTATATTGTGTGTGTAAAAGTTTCGACCCTCTGGGAATTTTTAATGCTTCGCCGGAAAACAGGAAGTACCAACGACAAGGAAAAAACTCGCCCACAATATGACTTTGTATCGGCTGTAAAAAGAAGTTGTTGTTGGTTTCGCTTTAGCCGCTATTTTAGTCAAGTATTCGAGTAACTCTTAAATCCTGTGTCGTGTTACACATGTGCTCGTTAATTAGCGACAATTTAACGGAGGCGCCCTTTTCACAACGTATGCATGCATACACACATACACAAAGATGAACACGTACAAAGTAAGTATGTACAAGTAGTAACAAAGTGAGCACACGAACGCATTCACACGTTGCAGGATAAAAGGACACACACTAACGAGCATGAAATTATTATCGATATACAATTAACAAGTGCGACAAATGACTTATAAACACTCAAATGACAAAGGGCAAATGAACAAGGGGGATAATGTGACATTTCGAAGCAACCGCTTGCGTCGATTGCGTCAATGTTGACACTTGTCACTTTAAGATGCATGCTTGTTTATTAGTACATTCTTACAGACATGTATGTCCGTATGGTTTACATAGAATACATACATATAAAGTTTGACCGTTGTTTAAGGAAATCAATGCTTCCATTTCTTTACAATTTGATCTCGTTAACAAAGTCTAAGTAAATGAGATGACAGAAAAAGTAGGCATGGAGGTAATTTCACACGAATCATGGCGCCAGATTTAAGTGGCTTGTGAAATACGAACAGCTGCCCGTGTTTGTTGCTTTTTATCAGATTTGTTTTTTATTCCCTGTATCTTATGGTACTTACAAAGGAATATTAGTTTTGTGCACATCGAAAATGAATGTAACAGGAAGAAGGAGACATCTCCGACTAACCCGGAAAATATAATAGATGCTACCAAAATTCATGCGCAGGTCGATTCTGTTATTCAATATGCAGATTAAGTTTATTTTGTTTTTCCCTTCTCTGGACCCAATTGGTCAAAAAATGTGGAAGTTGGTATGAATGATATTGAATGAGAATTAAATCTGTTTCGATTATAAAGTGGGCGGGGCAACGCCCTGTAGGAGTTGTTAAAAATTGGAGGTACAGGGTATGTCGAAGTCGAGCACTCTCGACAGCAATTCTTTACTGGTTTTTTTTTTATTCATAGACTTGAGAGCCCTACACAAGGAAAAGCTGAAAAACAATGTGTGTGTATGTTTTAATGTAAAATAAGTCAGATTCGATTGAGTTGTCCATTTATTTGGTGTTTATTTTTGGACAACGCAAGAAAAGAGGCCACTAAATCGGATTTAGAGCTTAAGGCGGAAATAATTTTGTGCCATTTATGCCCAGAGATAAGACAGGAAGGCGGCTTGCCTCGGTTTCTTTAACCATTTTTGGCGCATTGCTTTCGTCATTCGCTTTGAGAATAAAAAAAAAAAAAACAAAAAATAAACTCTTTTGGAAAATTGTGCAAATGTGGCCAATAGACAACAGGGCCGGGTTGGAACCAAAAAAAAAAGGGAAAAATTGCAGTCGAGAGTGCTCGACTTCGACATACCCTGCACCTTAAATTTGTAAGGACTCCTAACGGGCGTTGCACCGCCAAATTTGAAACAAATCTAAAACAAACGACGATTGTAGCAGAATCGACCTTCGAAGGAATTTTGGTTCTATCTATTATAGTTTCCGAGATCAAGGCGTTCATTTGGACAGACGCACGGGAGGCGGGTCGAACGGATATGGCTAAATAGACTTATCTTTCGTTAGTGATCAAGAATATATATACTTTATAGGGTCTGTTATGCCTCCTTTTAGGTGTTGCATACATTCTCGATGTGCACAAAACCAATATACCCATGTGCCACAAGCTACAGGGTATAAAAAGCAAGGAAGGAAGAAAAAAACTTAACGCAAGCATGCGTTTGAACAATTCGTTGCTTTTGAGGGTGCCTTTTGGACATGAAGGCTTACTTTACGTAATGCATATATGGATAGACACCGAATCGTTGCCGTAGGCCAATTAGATTTTCAAGCAGACATAAACTTTGAGGGTCTAACTTTGAGTTAAAGATTTAGGAAATAAAATAAAAAACGCAAAAATTAAAAGCTTTTCAAGACCTCCCATGTATGAACGATCAACGAATACGTAACACTTTAATCACATTAAAATTATTATGAGCAAACTGTCTGACTAACAATCACACCATTTTTAACGAAAAAAAAAGTAAATAAACAAATTAAGGGAAAAAGTAAACAAATATCAATTTCTATTTAGTTTTGAGGATTTTCGTTGTTTATTTTGCAGGTTACATGACACTTGGTCTTATGCCAAAAAAAGGGTTACCGCTTTGACATTTCATAAACGAAACTGACACAAAAAAATGTCAGAAAACGTTGTTAATTTGTATTTTGCAAAATGCCTCATTTCACAGTTCAGACATTTATCCATGCAAGCACACATGTGTTACACCCTTTAAATATGTAGCTTCAAATGATGGGCCAAAGGCTTCAATACTTCACAACTTGATAGCAAAATTCCGTCTTTTAACTGCTGACCAAGTGTATTGAATTTGATTCTAAGTATATTATATACTGAGGCACTCATGCATGTGTAGGTGCTCTAATGCTTCGCTATTGCCGCGACTGACTTGTGTTTTGACTTATCTTAGTTAGCCGTCATTGTTTTGACTTTTACACCTTAATTTCATTGTCGATTTGCTGTTCGTTTGTTACCCTTTTCACGCGTGTAATTTTATATTCGAGTATGTGTAAGTTAATATTTTTAGTACAATATGTCTGTCTGTCTGTTGTTTTTGTTGTGTGGCAGGGCATGGATACAGAAAGTTGCATTTCAACATAAAATGAAACCTTTGAAAGACTTTCTGGCCTTATGCGAAAATTACACATTTCAATTTGTTACAAATTGGCATTGTTCTAATAAAACTTAAAATTGTTTATGCTCAAGAAAGTTAAATTTGACTTCTGTTATATGGTTGCAAACGATGGGTAGCACCGACGTGATCTACGCTATAATACGGTAGAAACTGATAACGATGACAGATACTTGAAGCAAAATTAATAATATTATTCGTCGAACTAAATACTTTCTAATCAAGTATGGTAAATACATGTTTCATACAATACTAACCAAGTGTCAACGAGCAACTGCCGCCGTAAATAGTGTGCAATGAAGCATGAGGAGTGCTTCGAGTATTGCCTTTGCTATCAACGAAAATGCGCGAAAATGTAACAAACAAGTTACAAATAAAATCAGTAGGGAATTGCAGTCGCGAGTGCTCGACTTCGACATACCCTGTGCCTTAAATTTGTAAAGACTTTTAGAGGGCGTTCCCAGCCTCTTTTTTATCGAAACAGATTACATTTTCATGCAATTTAAATATACCAATTTTTACTCTTCTATACTAATTGGGTCCAAAGATGAAATGTTTTTCCATTTCAACTATATTTCTTGATTGAATCTTATTACACTCTATCCCAATAGCATACACACCAAGTTTCATTCCTGTACGGTCAGACAGACGGAGGAACAGACTGATTCAAGAATATGTATACTTCATAGGGTCTGCCACGCCTTATTTTAGGTGTTACATACACTGTCGATTTGCACAAAACTAATATGCCCTTGTACCATAAGGTACAGGGTATAAAAAGAGTAACCAAATAACATCAGTCCTTAACTGAGATTAAGCCTAATCAGTGAGGCTCAATCGGCGCGCAGAACCAAATAAAAAACCGGAACCGAAAACAAACAACAAATAACAACAAAAAATAAAGGAGAGCGTCACTTGCCAAGGCAGCGGCAGTACCAATGATCACATGACAGTTTTCGCAACAAAATTTTATCTGATTTTTATACCCTATACACACTGTGTACCACGGTATATTGTGTTTGTTTGAACGAAATGTAGGTGGGGCGGGGGACCCCATAAAGTATATATATTCTTGATCAGGACGACAAGACGAGTTGATATACATAGCTATTTCCGTCCATCCGTCTGTCCATCCTCACCAATGGTTCTCGAAAACTATAAGAGATGGCGGCTTAAAATTTGATCAAGCTTGAACGGCTTTGTGCCACACCCACATCTTTCCGCCCAATCAGCACAGCACACTGTTTTAAGATGCTATAACTTGAACATCCGAATAGATAGAAACATAAAAATTGGTATGTAGACTCAGTATGAGTACCCCTACAATACTGCATACGACAATTTTTCCCCCTCCCCCAGGTGGTATCTTCAAATTGCTGTATCTCCAATACTATTAAAGGTACGAACTTTGAAATTTTGTATACACACTCAGTAAATATATATCTTTGAAACTGCATAAATAAAATTCTACATTTTTTGACCGATTTTCTTGATATTTTGAACCCTATTTGAATAGGTGATTTGTGGTGTGGCACCGCCTACCAGGTGTGCAGGGTATTACACTGTCGAGTATACTCGACTATAGCGTCCTTACTGGTTTGTTTTTGTTTTTATAAATTTTGGATTTGTGTACACGTTTTGGCAATTGACGTGTAAACGAGTGGGCGGACACATGATTGTGTGAATGAGTAAGTAAATAACCGAAACTGAATGAATGAAACGCGTTTGTCGAGAGTGGATTTGTGCCGTACGACAAATGAAAATGCCAATAAATAAGCAAACAATCAGGCAAACAAGCAGGCAAACACACACAAACACAAACACAAATACGAATACAAAAACAAAAACAAGCATAGACTGGCACAAAGTCCTGGCTGACTGATAGAATTTTCCGATGCTCGGGCGTAACTCACCCAACAAACAGTGCAAAAATGTTTATCAGCGCGCGGGGATCATGCTGTCGTTGTTTACTTCTGTGCTGTTATTTGATACGATCGGTGAAAGACACAAGAACAAACGAACGAACGAACGAATGAACGAGCGAATGAACAAATCAGCAGTTTTTCAAATGACAAAATGTATTATTTGAACGTGTTGTTATATGTTGATCTAAACTGAACTAAAAAACCTTTGAAGAGTTTCAATTAGCCGTAATTATTGAGTGCCGCATGTAAATCACACCATGGCTGACAGCTCGGCTCACACGCTCCTCGCTCACTGAATGGCGTATACATTTCAGCATGTAGATTGCTATCTATAAAACCGTTGCGAAAAAATGAAAAATAAATATTGTGTCAAAGATTGCGTAGCAGGCCAAAGATTATACAGGATGTGTAATTGCAGACGTTGCATAAAAATTCAGTCAATTATCAAGATTGGAAAACAGTAGCCAAACCGGAACAAACGTTATATGCTATCAGCTGCAAATCCGATTGAAGAAATACTTACTAACACAAATCTAATGTGATCTGACGTGAACACTGGCGTCACATTACAGCAAAGCCGCTCAAAAGCTGTCCAAAGATCTTTTGATTAGCCGCAGTGACCTAACATTTGTGCAATCAGTTTTTGTACATACCAAAACTCATGAGTTTTTCGGATTGAAATACTTAAAAGCAAATGATATTCAAATATTTACATACCAGACTCTCTGATATTATATACCATTTTATAACATAATTAAGTAATTCGATTTTTATAGAACACCTTCCCATTTAATCTCAGATACCTTATCTGATGACTGAAGAATATTGATCTTCTCCCTCTCGCTCGCTCTCCCGCGTTCTACAAAGCAAAGCAGAATCATTTCTTGTATTAAAACAGAAATTGATTGAGTACAATTTAATATCGAAATGAGACACTACATTCGGTTGCATCAAAAGTACTGAGAACGCCTGCTGAGCACTCTATCAAAGTGTTGGCACAACACAAATGAAGTCAAACACATGTGCGCGACTGAGCAACAATAATGGCAGGACGTGCAGGCGAGGCGACCAAGAGGAATTGATTTAATAATGAAAAAGCAAATGAGAAGTTCAACTGAAATCAAAAACTATTTGAATTTAACAAGAGGTCACAAGAGGCAAGAGTAGTAGAGTAGAGTAGAGTAGAGTAGAGTAGAGTAGAAGAACGCATTCTAATGCGACCCTATGGACGTGTCCGAGGAGTTGCCAACACGAAACATGAATTCGATTAAAATTTCATTTTCATTGTCCTGCCAGGAAACAGCGTGAATCCTTTGATTTTGAATTTCAATGAATTTGAACGTGTTTTATTGTCTTTCACTATTACAACAACAACCACAACAGCATCGGCAACAACAGCAGGCACTATGTACACTACAGTTTCTTCCTCTGACACCACTGCTTTTGCGTTGTGTTCATTGACGGTTTTCGTTGTATTATTGTATTTTATTTTATTTTATTTTATTTTATTTTAGACACAATTGTAACGTATCTAAAGCGCTACACGAAACGCAAATGCGTTCGAACCCCTTTTTCAACACAAATTCATTCATTCGTAGTGCGTCCTTTGCCTTGCAACTCCCCGCCGTGTGTTCGTTGGCACTTTTTTTGTTTTGTGTTTTGTGTTTTGTTTTTGTTCGTTCGCTCCACGAGCAAAAAGTAAATCCAAAGTGCAAAAAATGGTAAAGGAAGCCAGTATCGGTCGCGTTGTGGGCTCACATACCCGCCACAATCGAGGTCTACCAAGCAACCCCGAAACGTCATTGAAAAGGACACTTGCAGGAGAACAACGCTCCGACGCGACGCTGTTGGACTGAGCTGCGCCGCGCTGGGCTGTTTTTTTCTAATTTTTTTTCTGCTTTTAAGGTCAACTGCTTGCTCTGTTGTTGTTGTTGTTGTTGTTGTTGTTGTCATTTGAAATTCGCTCATTGTAACCATTCATTTATGCTCATGTTAATGACCTGCGCTAACACAGCAACAACAACAACAACAAATCACAAAAGTGTACGTTCGTGCAACACTCACTGACGCGCTCAGCTTCTGATTATCCTTTCAATTAATTTGTAACGTAACATTTTCCACATCGTTGACAATAACGACAACAACAGCAACAACTACATTGCCGCTTTATGCGTTCATCAGTCTGCGCGCTCCTTTGCGCAATTTCAATCCTGCTGAGTGGGAAATGATTTCGAATTAACGCAACAAGAACAAGAACAACAAAAAACCAGTAAGGATTGGAGTCGACAGTACTCGACTTCAACATACCCTGTACCTTCAATTAGTAACGTCTGTTGTAGGGCGTTGCCCCGCCCACTTTTCAATCGAAACAGATTTCCTTTCCATTCAATATCATACATACTAATTTTTGCTCTTCTAGACCAATTCGTTACAGAGATATACCGGTTTTCTATTTTGGCTATATGTGGGCGTGGTTACGTCCATTTTATATTTGAATCTTACTATACTCCATCCCAATAGCATACATGCAAAGTTTCATTCTTGTAGGTTGTAGGGTTCTTGAGATATGAGCGTTTGAAATTTTTACTATATAGGGGCGTGGTCACGCCCATTTTTTTATTTTTTTTTCTTGAGGTTTGAGTCGGCGATATACACACCAAATTTGGTGTTCCTATCACAAAAGACAACGCAGCAAATACGACTTTTGTACTATTTTACCCGAGGTAGCTTCAGTTATTTGCCCCTCACCCCTAAACTAACTCAAAAAGGGGGAATACAAAATAAACTTGATCTGCGTAATGAATCACAGAATCGAACTGCGAAGAGCTTTTGGTCCTATCTATTATAGTTTCCGAGATCGACGCGTTCATACAGACAGACGGACGGACGGACGGACAGACGGACAGACGGACATGGCTAAATCGACTTCTCTTTCGATACTGATCAAGAATATATATACTTTGTATAGTCGGAGATGTCTCCTTTAAGGTGTTACATACATTGTCGACGTGCACAAAACTAATATACCCTTGTACCATAAGGTACAGGGTATAAAAAAAAAACAAAATAAAATCATGTTAAATAATTTTCAAAAGTGTAAATATCTTTAGTTTTATTGGCGCTTCTGAACACTTAAAAATTAAAATAATAACAAAGTCTTTGCCGAAATTTATATGTTATTTGGAATTCACGCTTTCTCTTGATTGAATTATATTGCATTGAATTTCGACAGCTCTGTTTTTGTTTCTAATGCTATGTATGTATATTTGATGAAACCAGATATGGCCAAAATAGATCTGATAAGATCTTATCAGAACTGTTTGAGAATAGAAATGTTACTCAAGTTTGAAAACAAATTGCGGCGCCATGGCGCACTTGAAGATGACACTGCACTCGGCAGGACATCGCAATGCAAGAGACAGTTTTAAAACAGATGCCGCAACAGGAACATCAAGTAGCCGAGCAACAGTTGCCCGACTGAGAATGTGAGATGATCTGAGATGCCTTAGAAAACTGACAAATGTCCATATAAATTATACAAAAAACAAAAAAAAAATAACAAACACTTTTGCATAATGAGTGCCAATGAATGGACTTGAACATTTTTTTGGGATTACAACAAATACTTAAATATTCAGGAAAAGTAGATAAACAAATCAATTTGCCTTGCGAGTGCACAACACAAACACATGCGTCGGCACAACAAGAATAATTAGAATAACTCAATTGTTGTTGGTTTTTTTTGTTTTATTTTATGTTTGTTTCTTTTTAAATGAATTAGAAATGAACTACCTAAACACAAATTGAGAAGACAGTAAAAAAAGGGAGAGCTCACAAAGTACTACCAGGAAACTGATTAAGATTTTGTAGTTAATTGAGGTTCGGAAAAGTATCGGAGGTTAGCACGTGTTTTACTTTGTTTGCATCATATTTTGACAGCAAAAGCGTTAACGGCGCCCACGCCATACACACACACACACACACACACACAGAGACAAACAGTGGCTGAACGATTACTGATCCTGATCTTGACACCTCAAACTTTCCTTTCTTGCGATTCCTCTGTTTGTAATTGGATATCAAATTAGGCATTTTGAATTCCTCCCTTAGCTTCTGTTCTTCTGCTCTTCCGTTGTTTGTATTACAATGCCTTGTAGATCGACTCATTTCATACGAAACTTATATTAGTCCTTAACACTTAACTAGAACGACCATGTTTGTGATAAGTCAAGTGTCATTGCCTTCGATTTTGTTGAATTCAACTTAAATAACCGCTTTATTGGTTTAACTAAGTTTGTTGTCACAGCAATAAACTTTCAGCATTTAGCGCCAAATTAAAAAGGACACAAAAGCAAGGCGTAAATGAAAAGGATACGGCAAAAAGTCGAAATGCCAACGAAGAAGTTCATATTGAAGAGATTAGTAGTCGCCATTAGCTGTTTTCGGCTACTGCCAGTGAAAGTGTGAGAGGACGAAGCGACAGACAGACGATATGGTGCAATCAGACAGACAGTCACTTAGTCAGACTGTCGAGCTGCTCATCGTTGGTTATACGGCTCTTGTAGTTACTTCTGCTTCTTTTACTTCGTCATCGTCACTCGAAGCATACTTGTAATAGTTAACGCTACATAAGGATATAAAGGATTTCAAAGATTTATGTATAAAATTTCAAATGCCAAGTTTGACAGCTTTTCTTCCTTTTTTTGTTGTTTTGTTTAGATGTTTAAATGGGGGGCACTCTTTTCGGCTGGTTACGTGGCATACATCGCAGTGCCATTTGGCCCGATTTGAGCGTGTCTGTGTGTGTGTGCATGTGTGTGTTCTCGACATAGCTTTGTTAGTATCTGAAGGCTCTTTAACGTCATGTCAAATGAACTTGTATTGAAAATCTTCACCTTTTCCATAAAAGGCTAAGCATTTACCAATGAGCTCATGCCAATACGGCTTATTCTAACAGTATTATGTTATAAAAACGAATCGAATTTTATATCCTTTATTTATTTTATTTTATTTTATTTCTTTTGTGTTATATTTGCTCTGAAGAATTTATTGCTCCTCTGTCAGAGCGGCAATAGGAGAATACCAACTGTGTACAGATAAGCAAAACTTATCACTCTGAAGCAAAGATGACTTCATTTTATGTCCTTATTGCCGATTATGGCCTCTGCCACTGCTGTCGTCGTTGGTCCTGCTCCTCTTGCTGCTGTCTCGTTATCTTCACGGCCTGTATGTATGTATGTACGTTTGTTTGTTCTGTGCCGCCTTTGCGCTGTAAGTTGCAACAGATTTGTGCCAGCAACTCATGCCGCGCTAAAATGTTGCCTCTGTTCATATCAGCAGGAAGAAAATACCAACAAATGTTCCACTAATTGCACACTTAGCAGGACATTTTAACGGCATTGTGTGCTGCCGAAAGGTGTTACAGTTGCCTTATTTTCTATCAAGTTGTCAAAGATTTCCTGTAAGTGTCCCGTTGTTTCTCATTCTCCACATTTTAGCTGTGCTATATTCGTAGACGAAATTACATCTGCTCGACCTGATCTTGTCTGGACTGGTCCGCCATGTTGTGACCGTCAGCTCATTGCTGCAACTCATTCTGGCACGTCTAGATTGAAACAGTCAGTCAATCTGTAAAAAGATATGAAATATGTTTCGATTAAATCAGAATGCAACTTTTTTGCCATAAGTAAGTATTAATATAAAAAACCTCAAAACTACCGCTGACCGATAAAAATTCAAAACAGTTTTCCAATTGCAAAATAGAAGTGAGACAATCATAATGAACGCCGCTGGACACTTAAAGGCCGACAAAAGGCCGAAGTCACGCTTATTAACACCCAGAATGTGCTGATCGGGGCAATTCATTGTGCAACACGTGCAAACAAACGAAGTCACCTGGCACCGACAGACACACACACACACACACTTAGACTGTCCAACAACGCTTGCGATTTGTCCAACGTTCAATGTCCACGTCGGCGATTAATATAAAGAATGGCTGAACAAAAGCCGAATTGAAGAAATCTCCGCCTGCCTGACAGCGTCGACGGTGGCAAGGGCGCAACCGAATGCAAAGCCGCACAAAACTAGCCAGATCCATGGCGAAAGTGAATGACCACTGACAGGCAGACGACGTGACCATTGGCGCCTCCGTGTGGATTATCAAATTCAGTACAGTGTCGACGATGACAACCATCGCTATTATTCGAAATCAAAATAAAGTTGTCACTGCAGCTAAGGGTGACAGGGGCCGGGACAACAGCATTAACAGTAGTGGCACTCAGCTGGAGGCTGTCGGCTGTCGTCTGTCGTCTGTCGGCTCGCTGCAAAGCCACGCCTGAGTCGGGGAAACGGGAAGCGATCGCAACTGTTTTGCATGTGAATAAAATTAATAAAAATGTGTGAAATATTTTTATAATTATAAATTTTTTTGTATTTCATTTGTCGCCCGCTGTTCGTGTTACTACCTTATATTAGGTTTCCGGCAGTGATTATTGTTCTGCTCAGAAGCTTTTACATATATGCATAGACACGCATTTCAATACAATAACACACATTGGCATGATTTATGGTCGGATTAGGTGCTTTGCAACTGATTTACTTAGAAGATAATGTTGACACAATTTCAACCATCAAGGCGACAGTTTACAGAAAGTCGTAGGCAGAAATTCTTGCCTAACTTTGATGCATGAT
The DNA here is from genome assembly GCA_034638295.1 of Phortica okadai. Taxonomy (NCBI): domain Eukaryota; kingdom Metazoa; phylum Arthropoda; class Insecta; order Diptera; family Drosophilidae; genus Phortica; species Phortica okadai. Next base: position 40,716,607 of record CM067848.1, on the reverse strand, counting down.
GGTCACAAAAATGTTTTTTTGTTTAAATGAAATTTTATGCAAATTGCAATGCAAATGAAAACCAAATAAGAATAAAATATAAAAGTTTCAGGTCGATAGCTTCAAACCGGCGGTGGGAGTATATTCACAGATAGACAGACGGACATGAATATATCAACTCCGCTTGACTAGTTGATATACACTTTGTTGGAAAAACGCTTTAACCGTCAACCATTGTCAAACATGCACCAATTTTTTTAATTTACCCTAAGACCCGATCCCTTTTTAGAGTACATGACCAAAAGCAAAGACAGTTTTACAAAGCTTCTTTATGGAGCCGTATATGATGAGGCCATCTATCGAAAGATTTTTAAACTATTTTGACAACCATTGGCAAGTGTGAAATCGTCATGGGTGCAAATAATTTATTAAGTTCGCCCGGCTGCCGCTAGCTGGCAGCTGAAGCAGTTCCTTGCCAAAAGAGGCGCTTTTTAGTGTGAGATTTACGAAAGCGGCACCTATTGATCATTGGATTCGAATTCTGTTAAACTTAACATTTTGTTCAAAAAAAGAAGTGGTAAGCTAACATGCACTTACAGTGTGTTTGCAGCAAGTTTACAGTGTAAAACAAAATCGGCGAAATTTCATCGAACTGATGACCAAGTGGTGATTTGTCAAGAGTTGCCAGTTTTTCAGAAGCCAACACATTTTACTTAGTAAAATTGGCTGTTTTAAAAAGTAGCCCAATTATTTGGTCGTTTTTCCACCACATCTCCATTTTAGCTCAGTTTACGGCAAAATCATTTCTATACAAAATTAAGCTAGAGGGAATTTCCTAAAATTTTTCCTAACACCTTTTTTCGTAACACTATGTAACTCACTGCTGTTAGTCATTTTGAGTCCAGTCTGAAAAATGGCCAAAAACAGCCAAAAAATTACCAATTTGGCAACATTATTGGCAGCACTGTCAGAGCGTCATAACAGTTCGAATAATTGAAATAAAAAAGGACCGTTGCTTAATTTGAAAATGTAACAGTTTATAAATTGGAGGCGGAGCTTACTTGAAACAAGCTCACAGCGAAAAGTGTGTAGTGAATGAGATAGCTTGTTAGGTGGGTGGCGATTATTTTGTGAGTGTTTTGTGGGACTTAATACTTTCTACACATTTTTCAAACCGAATGCAAAACAATACTTATAAAAAATACCGTTATTATGTTAGAAAATAAATAATTATATTAGGTAATGCTTAGATTCGTATTAATTATTATCAATTGATTGGAAGCCAAGTTCTGCGTAGTTGTACGGCCGAATGCAATTCGGAATATTTGACCGATTATGTTTATTTATTTAAAATTTCATCATCTTTCGTAGTATAAGTTAGCGATACCTATAGTTTCTGTGATAACCGACATTAAATAATTTTCATAAAAACAAAAATATATTGGTAGGCAAAATAAAGCAAATAGTTTTAATACGACCATCATGTGAGGATGTTCGTAATTCGTCGCGATGCTGGAGTACCTACCTTATTAGAATAAATTAACCGCTATGCTTCCCTCTATAATTATCGGCTCAAGTGTCACCCACAGTTAGCTTGTTCTTGCGCAGTTATAGCTTCATTTAACTCGGACTTTATTTTGGATATAAAGCGATGTAGAAGATACATAAATTCTGAGATGGAGGAGCATCCATTTTTCTCTAAAGGGTCCGATTTGAAAATTTTGGTGTTGTGTTTTTTTTTTTTTTATTTGAAAGATGTTGGATTCAAGAAAAATAAATCAACATCGAAAACGTCTCTCGGTCATTGTATTTGTGAAGCCTGTAAAGTACTTGAAGGACCTTAGCAAAGACAAACTATTGTAAATCACTCACATAGAGTAAATAATAAATGTGTTGGAGCGAGACGCATATAGCTTAAACAACCACATAAGCAATCTAACATAGATATAACAATTACTCACACAACTCGTTTTAATTTATTCCAATCCCGACAAAGTGACTCAAAGATTTACTAATATATAGTGAGAAAATTCAGAAGGAGCCACGACCCCGACGAAGTGAGCGGTTAAGGGAACCCATGACGACTGTTCCCGACGGGAACCGAAGAAAAGTGGCGCACATTTATACGTACGAGTAAACAAAAAAGAGTAATACAATTTTTTTTGGCACCACCCACAAATCTTGAGTGTTTGTCTTTCTGGGACAAACGAGCGGGACTCGGGTTGCTGTCATCTCCAGTTTTCCTTTGGACCGGCAAAAAGCCGGCTTACAAATGCGCACGCCCGCGCTAGTGAGTGATTATTTTGCGTCGAAGCTTTCACTCAAATTCAAAGCGCTAAAAGTGGTAAACAGAAACTGCAAAAAAGCTTCGAAGGTGCTTTGCAGAAATACGCTGCAAAGCACGGAACGCGAATTCAAGTTGACTTGGTCAGTTTCTTGCGATGCGTCGAGTATTCATTTCCCGCTGTGCCCTTGCGTAAGGCACAAGCAAATAGCAGGTTTGCCAACATGGGGGTTTTCCCCCTTAATTTAGGGGGTTTTTGAGTTGAATGCGTTTTTTTAGGGGTGCTATGTTTTTAGAGATATTTTTAGGTTTTTTTTTTAAACTTTGTTATTATTATAATAAAGGTGTTCACGCCCAACTCGGTGACGGGCCATTCATTAATTTACGGTAAGACGATTTTTTTTTTGTAATAAAAACGCAAGGAACATCTGACAACGTTGCAAAGTTTCCTCGAGAGCAACAGAATTTTAACAGGGCTAAAGAAAGGAATTGAGAGACCCTGATCTTAAAAAAGTGGTAACATTGTGGTAACAGCGCTGTTAAACCGATAATGGAAATCAAGTGGCGCATGTTCGCTTGAAATTTTAGGTAGCATGAGGTGGTACACCTTCAATTGGTTGAGCAACGCACAAAAGTGTCGCCGACGTCGGAAGAGTCTCGGTAGAAGAGGAAGAAGAAGAAAAATAAAACCGAGGTCGGGAAGTGTTCCCGATTGGAGATGTGGCTAAAATCGCCAGCGGTGGTAGCGCAACATGCGCTTTTTCAATAGAGAAATATGACGATCACACAACAGTGACACAAAAGTGACTCGAATCCTCTCTCGCTCCCAATTGAGCGATCATCATCTCTTGCTCTCAATCTGATTTTGACCGCGTTGTTTGACTCATGTTTTCATATAGAACCCTTCAGCGTAAATTTTTTTTTTTAATGCATTTTTCAATTGTTTAGATCTTACGTAAAAATTATCAAGAACATAAGTCACAATAAAAATGAATATTTTATTTGATTTATAATTATAAAATTTATTTAGGGGGATTTTAAGGGTTTTGGTTAGCGTTTAGGGGGAAAACTTTTGAAAGTTGGTAGCAGTGGCAAATAGCGACATCAAGCGCTACAAAATACAAACAAACATACATACTAATATGTACCTTTCTTCGAAATGAAAATTCGTCAACACATTAGGAAAGATTAAGAACCTTTTGATTTCTATTTAAAGAAATTTAGATCATTATTGCATTAAGAAATTGCATTTAATTTCTGCCAAAGACATTCTCATCAATATTACAGACAAACGACAAACTTATCAATCATTAAAAGGTAGCAGACATAATATTGTTGAAGCCCTTATGAAGACTCTTAATGAATTCGGACAAGTCTCTATATTGTGATCAAATCAAATTGTTTATAATTATTGTATTTACTCTGCAAAAAGGTCACAGGATAACTCTCAAACGCATAAAAAAACTTGTAAAACACTCAACAAAGTCGATGAATAAACAAAAGTATGTTAATTAACAAAATAATTTATTTATGAACGCACAATTTATTTACACGCATGTGTGTGAATATTTTTATTATTATCATTTTTGTTTGCGTACAGAGGCAAATTTGTGTTGCGTCCCACTTGCTCTTGTGTAAATGTATCGCATTTGCACGCATGTACACACAGCAAAAATCTAAACAAAAAGCAAACAACAGAGGTAATGCCAATTAGATTAATAATAATAAAAAAATGTCCTGCCTAAAGTTAAAAATCAAAATCGTCTCTTGCAATAATTTCCATATGGCTCTATTGTGCGGATCTCGTACCGTTAGACGGACAAAAATATATAAAACAATATTCGCATGCACGTCGCACGTAAATCGTCAATTAAAAACAATTTCACACCCGAATGTATCAAATGAGTTCGTCCGTTGAGGACTCACTAAGGGGTGACGGAGGACGGAGCGTAGTTTAAGGGTCGTGTTTGGTGTGTATTGGTTTGGCGTGTTTGTGGCAGACAGTTATGTAGGCGACCGCCAATTGGATTGTGCTAACAAAATCAAAAATTTATGAAATGAAAACCAAAAAGGGAGCTATTTGCGGCTTTGCCGAAACTTGTATACTCTTGAAAACTTTTTGTTTTGGAAGATAGAGGGCTGATTTTTCAAACATAGTAGTTCTACGTTAATCGAAAAAATGGGCGTGGCACAAAAAAGGGCGTGAAGAGATTATAATCTTCAGCAAGGGTAAAGATAGCATCCTTACTGGTTGTATATATGGGCGGTGCCACGCCCTTATGTCCGATATATATAAAATTTTGCAATATCATTAGCATTTATAAAAACATGTAATTGCAAAGTTTCGACTGGTTCTATTAAAGAATAATTAGTTTTTCGAATAAAAACCTTATTTCTGGCCAATCGTTTCTATGGGAGTTACATATGTATATGCTATAGAAATCCGATTAAGCTGATTTTTACATACAAACTGCCTGCAAGGCATAGGCTCAGGCAAGGCATTGATAGAGACGGACAGACGTGGCTATATCAACGCGTATCATCATGATGATCAAGAATATATACATATATGTACCTTAGTCGTTTTCTGCGTTGCAAACTTCACGACAAAGTTAATATACTCTCTTTGTAAGAGTATTAAAATTAAATCAACTTTATAGCGCTTAAAAAAGTGTCAAAAGAAAATTTTATTAATATTAATTATTTAAACAATAATTATGACAATATGGTAAGTTTTAAATGCACTGGACAGAGGTCAAGTATTTGTGCAACACTTCATGTTTATGCATTTCCATTGTAAATAACATATACAGTGAAAGCTGCCGGATTACTCCCATAGCTGGATAAATATCATTGACGCAGATTCTTACCATATAATCCATCCAATAAACGAACAAAAATAACACGATGGTGGGTGTTCGATTATGAGAGCATTCACTGGACTTGTTATTTAATTTAGCATATTGTCGATTGTAAGTGTATAAACATGAGATATGGTAGTCAAACTAGAATGATATATACACACAAAAAAAAAAATTACATCAAAACGATACTATTGAGACATCAATGTGAAATTTTGTCGTATTAATTTGGCTTTAATACGCACCTTATCAAATTGATAATCTCGAAATATTAAAATGACATTTTCGAACATTGTTACCAGCCAGAGGTCGTGGGTTCAAATCCCACTCAAGAAAGATCACAAAAATAAAAAAAATTGTAAAAATAAAATTGGATGTGTGGTCGTCAGCGGAGAATCAGCGCAATCTTCATTACTGTACCTCTAGAGTAATATATTAATTGTATCCTGTCTTCATCATTGTATTTGATTTTTTACTTCTAAATTCAAAACTACAAATTAATTTCATATGATATACCCCGGCCTTTGTGGGATTCGAACCCAGCGCCGTTGGATTGAAGCCGGCACTCAACCAACTCGACTATAGATATCATTGAATTTTTGTAAACACAATATTATACAAGCTGCAATCTTGATTATTAAGCTTTTGAAGTTTCGAAATAACATTCGAATATATTAATACTTTTTCAGCATCAATTTTATACTTTTGGTTATGAAAATAATATTTCGAGTATAAGTTTAATATTCAAATAATAATATCAAATGATATTTTTCTTATTAAATTAATAAGTTTAGTATAAAAATGATACTTCTTGGTACGAAATTCATATTATTTATTATTGTACTGATACTCAAAAATTAATACAAGTTTAAATATCAATTTAACACAACTCGTATCAAATTAATACTGATACATTTTTTTTTTTGAGTGTACATATGTATGTATGTAGATTGCAAACATTTTGAAGGCGTCGGCTTTCATTACTTACTTACCGAGTTAGTTCTGTCAAGCGTGATATATAACTTTTGCAAACAGATGAACAGATGAAAAGGGACATGTTAAAATAACAAATTAAATAATATATGCACTTATAATTAAAACCAATAATCAAATCAGCATTGATTTCCAGTCCCATTGAAGCTTTAAATCCATCGATTAAGCTCTGTGCGCTCACTCACATGGGCACGTTTTAAATATGTTGTGTGTCTGTGCTTGTGTGCATAAGCTAAAAAACAACAATTGCAATAACAACAATCTGTAAACTGTTAAACAATTGTTTAACAACAATTAGCCGCTTATTAAATGACAACAACTCCAATAATAACATCAACAACAACAGCAACAACAACAATAACAACAACAGCAACAACAACAACAATAACAACAACAGCGACAACAATAGCAATAATAGGAAGGGGAATAATGAGTGAAAGCGAATAAATCTTTACGCAAACGAAGTGTCGATTAAAAAGCCCTCGACAAATGAGTGGCCATAAAGGTGATGGGCAGCGGTGAGTTGGCAATGAGGCTGCAGCCAACAGTCGATAATTCCGTTAGAATGCTACGACAACGGATCACAATTGCGGTAATTGTGGTAAACGAGAGGATGGCGTCTGATGTGCGATGGGTATCGGGTGGGGGGGATGTTGCCGCAGCGTTGTTCATTTTGAATGTGTGTGTGTATTGGTTGCAGTTCTATGACATTAACAATTTAAATTATTACTGTCCGCGTTGCCAATTATTCACGCATTGTGCGTTGTCATGCGTATTATTTTTATGCTCTTGTTGTTGTTGTTGTTGCTGTGAAATATACGTACTTATTTTTGCAGCTTATCAGCTACACACACACACACATATACATGCATATACATATATTAGGCTGTCTCTTATATGGTCGTTTTTTAACGCGAAAACAAATGTTTGCTCTTGACAGACACAAAATCAGCTAAGGATTTCCCTAAGTAAAATTAATGAGTTAATAAATACAAACTGAAAAAAATTTAATAATTATTAGTATAAACAAGACTCTTACCCTACAAGGAGGTAGACATAGAAATAACGAAAAAAGAAAGCACTTCCACGTAGGCGTCGGTGTAACTTGCATGAACATGTCTTCAAAACAAGTCGGCAGTTGTTCCAATGGTCCAAAAAAAAAAAAAACTTTGGTGTGTGCTAAAGTAGAATGAACAAAACTAGAACGTATGCGTTAAAAAATAAAATATCTTGAAAAATAAAGGGCACCCTAATATATACATTAACATATATTATAAATGTATATACATTAGGGTGTCCCTTATGTTGCCAGGTTCTTATTTTTTAACGCATATGGGCTAGTTTTGTTCAGCCTACTCTAAAACACTCCCACACAGAGAAAAAAAGTCCGGTCTGAGAACAGCACAGATTGTACTTGAATCAACAACAGACCAAATTGAGTTGTAATTGGTCTAAATGTTCTCGAAATAAGTAAGATTTGTACTTAATATCAAAATCGACACCAAAATGAATTTGAATCAATTACAAAATGTCAATTCATACACATTTTGTACTTGAAAACAAATCAAGAACACAAAAATTTAAACCGAAACCAAACAAACTTGAAATGACAACGCTTTCTTCTTATACCTTCTTTCTCTCTTACTCCTTTTAACAAAACTGTTAAAACAATTAAAATTTATCAAATATCATATGTTTCTATGTTGCTTGCTGTAGCTCTGAGTTTAGTGTGTTTAACTATGATACCAAAGGTATGAGGTTCAAACCCCAGCAAGACCAGAGTTGTTTTGTTTGCTAAATATTTTTTGTTCTCTTAGAACAAGAATGTTTTCAATAAATAAAATTTATGAAATATCAAATGTTCCTATGTCGCTTCCTGTGGCTCAGAGGTTAGTGTGTTGTCCTACGAAACGGAAGGTAAGAGGTTCAAATCCCCTGGTACACCAAAGTCTTACTGTTTATTATATAAATAATCACCAATTACCATTTAATTATAATATTTATATGTTGTTTAAATGTTTATTAAATTAACAATTACTTATATAAAATAAAATCAATTAAATTAAGGTAATAACCGAGCCTTGATTCAAGAACAATGTAATCTTACTTGAACGAAAAAGTGGTCGTGGTCTTGCAAAAAAAATTTTTAGTTGTAATTTAAGTTTAGTCGGTTCTTGTTTCAAGTACAATATTCACTTGTTTTAAGAACAAAAAGGTCTCGGTATAAGTCTTTTTTTGTTATAGTTTAAGTATGGTTGGTTCTTGATTCAAGTAAAATGTAAACTTATTTCTAAAACAACATTGACTCGGATTAAGTTTTATTGGTATCATATTAAGCTTAAACTGTTCTTGAAAATGTAACAAAATTTACTCAATTCAAGATTTTTTGTACTTAAAAATAGTGCTTGAATTGAGAACATTTTACTTGATTTGACAACATTTGTGCTTGACGGACTTTCAACACCGAATTGTGTCAATTTAAGTACAATGTACTTGAATTTTTTTCTCTGTGCATGATTTTTTTTTTTTTGGAGCACAGGAACACGTGCCGACTTGCGTTCAAAACATGCAAGTTACACCTGCGTCTTTAATGTAACATTGGAACACTTTCTCAAGCAAGTTACACCGGCAGCTATGGTGTAACATACGAGTACTTTATTTTGTAGTCATTTCGTTTCGAATTTGTTGGAAAAACAATCCCCAAGAACATACATAAGTGTGAAGTTTCAAGTCAATTGATTAAGAAACAAAAAGGTTTTCCATACAACGATGTGAATCTTGCTTCTCTTCCTCTTCTTCATTTTGTATGGCAGCTACCAGTTCCAGTTGTCCAATCTCAATGAGCACTCTATCTTACAAAACAAAAGAGTTTTCCATACAACAATTCAAGTTTAGTTCACTTTTCTTCTTTTTTTCGTATGGGAGCTACCTGTTCCAATAATCCGATCATGCTGGTTCTGACGAATGATTCATCGTAATAAAATCAAAGACTCTGTGCAAAGTTTCAGCTCGATAGCTTCAAAACTGAGGGACATACATACAGACAGACCGACAGACAGACGGACATGGCTAAATTAACTCGTCTTGTCGTCCTGATCAAGAATATATATACTTCGGAAATGAATATTTCGATCTGTTACAAACTAAGTGACAAAGTTAATATACTATTTCACATACGTGAAAAGTATAAAACTATATTTTTGATTGGTGAGATAAATCACCAAATAACGGGTGTTAAGTTAAAATCTATCCGCCAAGTTCTCGCAGTTTTATTTTTTAATATCCGCGAAGTGAAATTAAATGAGTTAAAGCTCAAGTCAAATTGTAAAAAAGAAACCTTGAAAATGAAGTATCCTGATTAGTATTATATATGGTAAAGTTTATCTTTTTGGTAATTAAACGCAATTCCTAGGTTTGTCTTTTGAATAATATACAATTAACATTTAATTATTTGGCGTCCCCCATTTGTATTTAAAAAAACATCTAAAATATTCCTTCATAAAACTTAAGGGCTCAGTCGGCACCTGTTAAAATGAACATAGGAAGCTGAAATTTTATATTTAGGTTAAGCAAAGGATAATAAACAGAAATAGCGGGTATGCGTTTTCAAAAATGCAAAAAAAAAAAAAAATCGACCATGTAAGGGACACCCTAATATACATACACACATATATAAAATGACTATTGGTTTTGTTGTTGTAGCCGCGAAAGCCAATTTTCGGGCGTTCAAATGACGGAAGTTGTTGCTGTCGTTATGGTGCAACACAAACGCAAACGAAAACAACAACATTAACAATCACACACTCAATCAAATATGCTGAGACACATATACCATATATACACTCATAAATGCATATAGATATATGTATGTACATATAGTAAGTGTGGATTTAAATTGAAACTAACAAATTGTCTAAGTAACTAACAAACGCACACATTAACAAACGGATGTGGCTTCGCTTCAAATCGAATGTTGCAAATTAAACAAAATTGTACGCGGTCAAAATAATTTACCAGCAAATTTTATTTAAAATTATTTTTCCATGTTTACAAACATGCTAAATTATTTTAACTTTAACAAAGTGAATACTTTGATTAATTTGTCGTGAAATTTGAAAAACGCAAAATAAAATCAGTAAGGGCGGTATAGTCGAGTAAACTCGACAATACAATATAATATTTTAATCAAGTTATTTTAATCAAGTTAAATGTAAACTCCATTCCATAAAACGCAATTGAAAATTAAGCTTAGTAGTGACTAGCACATATGGAAATAGTCTTTAAGCTGATTTTCCTCATATTGTATGTAAAAGAAATAACAAATAAAATTTGCCGAATGTCTTGGGCATCATATTTTCATTTAGTACACATTAATACCGTTCAAGCTTTTGCGGCTCGTTGTTGTTTATGTATATACCTTATACCTTTAAGAACAAAGGTATATTAGTACTGTCCGCAAAACGCGTGTATCTTCTGAACCATTTAAGCAACAAGAATGAATATATGCTATTGGAAGAGAGAGTAATAAAATTTGGTCTTTATATGGCCACGCCTACAAATAAGCAAAATATAAAAACGTTTTATTTTTGGAACCAATTGTTCTAAAAGTGTTTTGATTGTCCATAATTAGAGGCTGAGGGTATTTCGAAGTCGAGCACTCTCCACTGCAGTTTTCTTTACAGGTGTTTTTTTAACATTACATGGTAATGCCACCAGAAAGCGTGATACAATAAAGATGCAAGCGTTTGAATTGAATTGTGACTGTGCAATACAGTAGCATAGTTCGCAAGCCAGCAGAATTCCAACAGACTTAAAAAAAATTCGTTATAAATGTTTATATGTCCACGGAGAATTATTCCACATGCGCAGCACTTTTTGTGGTTTCTGTGCCTGTTAGACTTGCAAAATTTCTAATATTGAATTACATTTTGTATATTCACACTGACTTAAAATATCTATTTTTGGATCATATTTGCGATTTATACATGCTTAACTTTAACTTAACAAAAAATACATATGTAAATATATGTGTTTTTGCATTTCGTATTTATAGTTGTTCCACATGAAGTTGCCGTGGCGTATTCATTTAACACAATCCATCAAAGTGGTAAATTTCAGCCTGTGGCTAAACATTTTAGTTTTCTTGTTGTCGTTGTCACTTTTTGTCTTTTTACCATACTATACCCTGTACACACTGTGAGTCATATATCTTGTACACACAGTATGTCAGCGTAAAGTAAGTTTGTTTGAGACCAAAAAAGTATGAGTATGATCAAAAATACAATAAAAATCGATTTAGACAAATCCGTCCGTCCAACCGCATTCACCCCAATATAAGGAGATTATAACCCATAAACTATAAGAGATACGAACCTAAGACTGTGTTATTTCGGCGTACCAAACGCGGCTTTAAAAACTGCATACCTCTCCATTTATTTTCAACCATCAAAGACTATAAAACTGTAATGTATCAAAAGTTCGAGTTTTTTTGACCGATTTGCTTGAAATTTTGAACAATTTTTGAATGGGAAAATTAAAAATGGTAGGGTATCATATTGGTGAGCATACTCGACTATTCCTCCTTTACTTGTTTTTGTTATATATATATATATATTTTTTTTTTGTTTGCTTGCTTTCGAGTTTTTAGCACCATTGCTGACTCATGAAATCAGGGTCAAATGTTTTCAGCATCGTTGAACAAAAGTTTACGATCCTTTGGTCAATTAAATCTCATGCCGCTTTGCGTTCAAGCTTCCGACCAACTTCCACAGTTCATTTCCACAATCCAACTGTGTTAACGTCATGATGGTGGTGTTGTGTGTTTGATACTATTGTTGTTGTTGCTATATGTACATGTGTGTGTTTAGCATTTTTGGATGGGTGGCATTAGTTGTCAACGACAGAGCATCTTCACCTTCCACTTCACCTCAGGCACACCCATCGCATTCAACACTCACAGTTACCGCCCTATTTTAGGAAATGTCTTAAAAATGTCTTCGTTGATACAAATGTATCAGTGAAGACATTTCTAAAGGAGATTTTAAGCATTTCCGTATTTTAGGCAACAATCTCTTAAATCGAAAGCTCTTTTTAACTCGAAAGCTGTTTTTGAGATAACAGTATGAGAAATTTATGTTAAGCATATGTTAAGTTCGGCATGGAATATTGAAATTGCTTATGTTTTCGCGTTTCTCAAATGAACATGAGTGTAGCTAGCACTTTTACTCCGTCTCGTCTTCTTCTTCCATTTTGAGACACGAGTACGCCACTTTTGACTCTGATTCACTGACACAATTGACACAGCAATCGGTTAGCTGACACAATCGCATATGTGCCGTGTATCGTCATGGAACATAGGCCTACCTAATGTTCATTCATGTTTACAATTGCTTTTGTTTTTCTGGTTTGAAAAATATAAAACTGCAATAATATAAACAAATAACTAATCAAATGCAATTATTGAGTTCTCATGATTATGTGGGTTCATTGCTATATTAATTTTTTTAAAACAAAATGTTTGCAAAATGAATAAAAGTGAATATAATTATTCAAAATAGTAATGTAATAAGAAAATTATTATTTATTTAATTATTAATATTGAAAAAAATTCATACTTTTACAATTTATATTAATTTCGCAAACATTTGCGTTTAAAATCTTTGTTAAGACGTCCTCGCGAGCAGGTATTAGAAAATGTCATCGTTAAGACGAAAAGAGCTTTTTTTTCTGTTCCTAAAATACGAATTTCCTTAAAAAGTTATCAACTGGCATTTAAGAGAATGTTACGGCTTAACAGTGTCTTAACTTGCTTAAGACATTTCCTAAAATAGGGCGGTTAGTTATTTGGGTTAATCGCTGTTAGGCATATCAAAGTCACTTTGGTGACGCGTGTTCTTGTCGTCATCGTCGCTGTCACCATCACCATCACCATCACCGTTACTGTTACTGTTACCAACACCGGTGCAGCATAGAGGTTAACGTTGTCGTCCTTGTCGACGTCATACTCATCTTTTCCATCGTCGTCGTCGTCGTCGTCGTCGTCGTCGTCGTCGTCGTCGTCGTGGATGTTGTCGTTCTCATCGTTGTTGTTGTTGTTGTTTTTGTATTCGATGCTGTCGTTCATGTCATATTCTTCCACAAACATGTGTGTATGTTGGTCATTTTGAAGGTTTTGACATGTATCCAAAACTGGCCTTTGCCTGATTGTGCCCTTTTTCCTTATAGTGTACATTTTACCAACCCTTGCATCATTTGGTCAAATGTTGATTCATTCATTTATTCGCTTGAACGTTTGGTCGTGTGCAAAATAAATTACCGCACATTTTGTTAGTTGTTGTTGTTGCTGTTGTTGTTGATGTTGTTGATGTTGATGTTGGTGTTGATGCTGGTGTTGATGTTGGTGTAGTGTCGGTGTTGGTGCAAGCAAACATTTTGACACTTGCTCTAAAACCATAAATGTCAGGCAGAGTTAAGGCTTAGCCAAGTTTAAATACCTTTAGACAGATTAAAAGTCCAGTTAACCAAATCGTTGCGCTTTCATATTACGTGCTACTGATGTTGTATATGTATACGTGTGTGTGTGTGCGTGTGTTTAAATGTGTGTTGATTTGTGTTAGCATGCATAATTTTCTGTCTGTGTCCTTGTTAGTTATACCTTTGTTTTATAAAGAAACGTTTGTTATACTCTTGCTTGAGAATATAAACTTTGTCATGAAGCTTGCAACGCAGAAGAAGAGACATCTCCGACTATATAAAGTAAATATATTCTTGATAAGCACGACGCGAGGACTTCACATAGTCATGTCCGTCTGACTGGCGAACTGCTGACTGTGTTTTAAAGTTATCAAAAAACTTTAAACTTAAAAAGTTTCATAAGAATCGGTCATAAGGGCGTGGCACCGCCCATATAGAGAAAAACTAAAAAATGCGAAAAATCTGAAAAACTATAAGACGGATTTTCCAACAAGAATAATTGAGAAAATGCTTGCTAGAGCATATAAGTTTCGGCAAAGCTGAAAATAGCTCCCTTACTGGTTTCCATTTTCATTTTCATTCCCGTATTTTTGCCATGTTTGAGTCAAAATTGGTTATGGAAACATCTTTAGCCTACTGTAGTACAATGCTCATGGCTAGATTTCCATCGACTGTGTCGAATCATATGTTGTATGTCTGGTGTCATTTATATGCTTAAAGGCATACAATTGTTGTTTTAGTAGCCTTAGTTGCTTTTGTCGCTTAGGTTTTATTTTTACACAGAATTGAGAAATTACAAAGTATTAGACTCTGGGGTCACTTTTAATTACTTTTAAGAAGGTCAACTATAATGAGTGCTCTCACCTCCATGCTCTTCCTTCTTATAGTCTATTCTACAGTTTGCCCACCCAATGTAATTGTTCCTTTCTATATATATGTATGCATCCTTTGATTTGAGCGTATGTGTGTGTGAGTATGTCTGTTAGCCTTTGTTTACCCCTTCTTAAATGCTTCAACAATTAAAGCAAAAACTTTTCACATTTGTCGGTAATTTTGCGGCAAACACTCACAACTTCCACAAATACCGTTCAACTTATGACCTCAACAGCCCTTCGTTTCTCCACACCGTAGTGTCCCATCAGTTGCAAATTTTTACTTGTGTTTTTGTGCTTTGATACAATATAAAATTCATTTTATTCAAAACTTAGTTAGTTCTTGTAATTTACATGTAAGGATGGCAATTCAAGGATTACTCACGTACAAATAGCCTAGTTCAAAGATGTATTGCTGTAAGTATTTGAAGTTAAATTTTACTACATCACAATTAAACCAAAACAACTAAACAGATTCTTTCGAAAATAGCCCTCTTACTGTTTTTTTTTTTATGTTAACTCCAATTTATATTTATTTATTTATATATTTTTTATAACAAGATGCAACATTTAACGTCCCACTGTAATAGCTAATTGGACAAAATTTCATAGTTTTGTTTGTATGGTCCAGAATTTTTTGAACAAGATTCTCAATTTTCGTGTTCTCATCCGTCATGCTCACCCAAAATGCAAATTAATTAAAAAAAATATACATATATATATAAACAAAGAATATGAAAAAAAAAAAAACAGTTGCTGGCGTCTCTTTATATCGCAACCAAGTTATTTGGCTATAAAACCCCACTTAAGTAAATCTTAATCTAAACAGTGGCAAACAAACACACGGACACATACACAGACACAGACACACAGCCAAACATACAAACAAACACGAAAGCAACAAATTTTTTGTAGTAACCAACATACAAATTACCTCCATCCCGGACTTATGTACCTTAATCTAAAGAACCATAACAGAAAAAGCAAAATAAAACTGAGGAAAACGACTTGAAATGTAAAGTTAAATAGCTGGGCTGCTACATCTTGGGTTCCGCACTTTTCTTAATTTGCTGACGAAAAATTTGCACGTACTTACCGACAAAGACGAGAACATACAAGCAGATAGATGAACGGTTGGACGGACATAATGATACGCGGGTCGAGGCGATTAGAAGGAAAGACGGATAGAGAGCTTTCACGAGCGAGCGACCGACCAACCGACCGACCGGTAAAGGAAGGCATACCTGAAGGCTGCCAAGGTGACGTTACGCTAATATTACCTTAGTTTAGACACTTTAATGAAATTATTGTTGGGCTTTTTACAGTCTCAGTGTGTGTGCGTGTGCTCTAACTTAAACTGCCTCGTTGCTGCAAGCCCCTTTGTCGATCTCCCCTTAGACGATGTGTAGTTATCTTAAGCGCTAACAATCCATCTTTTACCAAACAAGGTAAAATAAAGCGGTGCGTTGTGTAACATTTACGTTTGGTGACTTTCGGGAGCGTTAGGGAGGCCATACACTACCGACCGACCAACCGGCAAAGGAACCCTCGTTTACATGATATACCATGAAAATTAAACATCACAAGCGTAAAATTTATGATGACAGGCATTAAGCAGATATGTACTAACATATTAGTAAAGTCTAGTACAGGACTTTGTATAGAAGACAATTTTCAAGTTTATGCGCTTAAATTGCACTTTAACGCGAACGTATACTTTTGAAGTAACTCCTTTGTTCATCCTAGAAAATACTTTTCTATGGAGCATACACAATTTCATTTTGTGTATTCTAATTAATTGTAAGAACTAATGAAATTTTCGAACACTTAAATCAAATCATTTCTAGTGAAGGGGAAATACTCTTCTAAAAAAGTTCTTTCGGTTTTATTGAGGAAAAAATTGTAACCAAATGAGCTTGTAATTGCACGCGGTATAATTCGATTTCGGTAAGTAAACAGTAGAAGAAGTCTTATGATCACCAATTATGCAAGATTTTTATGTTAAAAAACTACGCTAAAGGACTTCGTTGTCATATAATCATGATTCTACAAATTGCCTTTTAAGATACTGTTAAATAGCAAAAGGTAAATGGCGTTGACTTAAACTAACACTTCATGCCTACTCAAATATGAAAGTAAACGACTTGTTATGTTACAAATAAGGCTAGAAGTGTTCGTGTCTTAAGTTGGTTGACGACAATGCCAGCAAAATCAGACTCAAATGTTGACACAGACATTAAAGCAGAAACAACGTAGAACACGGTAAAATTATTTTGTGGATACCGGCTGCAAGAACTAGAGTAAGAGATGCTTGAGAACAATGAAAATTACGAGTTTCAATTTGTAGAAAAATTTATTATATCCATTAAGTAAATGGGTTTCTAAAAATCTACAATGAGGATAGTCAAGCGGTCTGCCACATGCCACCCACGCACCCCTACACAATCGTACTACAACTTCGGGCCTTTGTGGCTTTCTGTCATAGTTCTTAATATGTTCGTACACTTGCCATACTTTTCACTTCCCGCGCCCTCATATTCAGCACTGCGATCCAATTGTACGTATGTCATCAGTCTCTTTGTCTGTCTGTCTGACTGTCTGCCATAAGTATGTTTGTGTGGTTGTCTACCTCCCTATTTGCCGACCTGCTTACTTGGAGTTGTACTGAATACGTCTGTCCTCTGTCGTCTGCTTGTTGACTACAGCCTGCAAGTTTTGTGGCCTGACTGTGTGAAATGTCAAAATTCTTGAATGGCACTCCGGCAGCTGAGCTTGTTTCTTGTTGCTTCATCTCATTATAAGGGATTTATAAGATTGAAATACCGCAATATTGGCAACTTTGGTTATGATCTTTTGCACTTTAATTTCTTACGACAAGAACAAATAATTTTAGACAATTACAATTTCTTATCCGTACATATTTATTTAAGCTCGGGATAACTATGATAATTATCGTATATCTCTAATTCTGGTAATTTGAAATGTCATTTGATTTCAATTAGTTCTATTTTGGTAATATTTATGTGCAATACAACGATATGTATTCTTTTTAATTAAATGGTATTGTGTTAACATCTGATTTTCTATGAATTTTGCTATATAGAGACTGATATTACTGATTGTGATATTAATTGCTTTTTTGTAAGCAACACCAACAACAAATGTGACTGACAGACTGACATATTCACACTTTGCAAGTTCCATTTCAACTCAATATTGTTTGAGTTTTATTAATTTCTTCAAAGCGTCATTGAAGACATTGACGTCTTCGCCACGACGGTGTCTGTAACTTCTGACTTCGCCAAAGACGCAGCACATATTGATGAGCGAGTGTGTGCTTGCTTGTGTTGGCTGATTCAGTGATTCACTTCTACTATCAGCGCTTAACTTCATTAATATGCACAGCGCTAAAACAGTTTGCATTTGCCAATTTTGACTTTATCTGCCTTGCGTGCAAAGAAGCAAATTTAAGCGGGTTTGCTTAGGCAGCCAAACAGACAAACAAGAAAGACAGACAGACACACATACAAACATTTAGACGGACGTACAAACAGAGACACATACCATAAAGGATCTGACACACATGCAGACATTCTATACATTTAAAAGAAATAATAAAGTTTTTGCTGTGAGTACTTTTGTTATAGCTTCATACATCTTATTCTTCTTTGACGAAGTTAAAAGACTTTCAACGCTTAAGATTTTAAATTTTCATTTGCAAACGGCATCATTTAGTTTCAGAGTCGAACGCCAATCCACCGTAACCCACCAAATCGTTACAAGACAGTTGCCAAAGCAGATGTTTTTGACACAAAGTCACAAAAGGTGAGCAATCAAATGGAAACTTTCTTTCACACACAAACAAAATTAACCAGTAAGGAATTGTATTCGAGTGTTCTCGTCCTCGACATACCCTGTACCTTAAATATTTAACGGCTGTTAAAAGGCGTTGCCACGCCACATTCAATCGAAACAAAATTAATTTTTATTCAATATCATTTTTGAATTTTTACTCTTTTTGACAATTCTTTCAGAAATATTATGTTTTTCTATTTTGGCCATATGTGGGCGTGGTGACGACTATTTTATTATAGATTTATTTTTGAAGCTACTTACACAATAATTTACACAAAAACTTCTCGGACGTATATGCAGATAATGTGCAAGATTATTATTTGAGTTAGATTTCTAATTTTAAGAAAATCTGTAAAGAGTACTTTCAACAATTTAAATTTTCGACTTAATAACTTGTTTGCTTTTGTCAAATAACATTATGTCACATTTCAAAAAAGAACGAAAAAAAAATTAAATGAAAAGTGAGTGGCAAAAGATAACATTTTAAATCGCAATCAGGCATGCAATACGCGAAAATCTCCAACGTCTCACTACTTGCAACGCTACAACTGACTAGCAGTCTCGATGTACGCTTTCAATCCTCAAACGCAATTAAAAAGCACACGGCAAAATGTATCTATATGTAGTTTGTATACATAAAAAAAACAGTGCTCGTTCTGGTATACTTAAAGGAAACCCTCAGAGCAAAAGCATGCCTTAATTATTATTATTATCCTCACTTATCTGGTTTTGCCAAGTGGAAAAGCAATTTTCCACTGACAGAGACTGAAATAAAGTAATTTGTCTCAAAAAATGAGCAAAAAACAAAAAGAGAGAGACTAATAGAGATTTCTTTATCAACTGGCAAACATAAAACATAAACTGTCAATTGTCAAGGGAATGCAACATTCAGCGGTGGTTTTCAACAATATTTGTACCTTGTTTTGAAATTGAAAAACAAAAACAAGAAAAAAATTTAACAAAGAGTTCTTTTGTTGAATAGTTTACGTGCATTCAAAAGAAGTAAAGAAGTCCATGTGTATTTTTAGTTATTTTTATACTCTTCACGTATGTGGAGACAGATCGAAATATTCATTTCCGACTATATAAAGTATATATATTCTTGATCAGGATGACAAGACGAGTTGATATAGCCATGTCCGTCTGTCTGTCGGTCTGTCTGTATGTATGCAAACTAGTCCCTCAGTTTTGAAGCTATCGAGCGAATCATTCATCTGAACCGGCCATATCGGATTACTGAAACTGGTAGCTCCCATACGAAATGAAGAAAAAAACAAATTTGAATCGTCGCCCAAACCCCAAAAATGATTATTGAGCTCCCATATTGTGCTGTTTGCACTATCGCGAAGCTCTTCAATGCCATCACTAAACTTGGCTATTTTCCAGATAGATGGAAAAAGTCTATCATCATAATGATACCAAAGCCAGGAAAAGATCACACGATACCCTCGTCATACAGACCTATAAGTTTATTATCGTGCCTATCAAAACTCTTCGAAAAATGCGTGCTAACTCGGATCAACTCATTCCTGAGAACACACAACAAAATCCCTTCACACCAGTTCGGCTTTCGTGAAAAACACGGAACTATTGAGCAGGTTAATCGCATAACATCAGAAATACGAAGCGCGTTCGAAAATCGAGAATACTGCACAGCAATATTTTTGGATGTCTCACAAGCATTCGACAGAGTTTGGTTAGACGGTTTAATGCATAAAATTAAAACAATGCTTCCAAACAACACGCACAAGCTACTAAAGTCATACCTCTACGACAGGAAGTTTACAGTAAGATGTAACAGTGATATGTCCGACGACCACACCATTAGAGCTGGAGTTCCTCAAGGTAGCGTACTCGGTCCTACGTTATATGTCCTCTACACATCAGATGTCCCAACAAGCAGACGACTAACAACATCCACCTTTGCTGACGATACAGCTATTCTCAGCCGTTCCAAATGCCCTATGCAAGCAACAGCGCAGCTAGCTCTTCACCTGGTCGACATAGAAAAATGGCTAGCTGACTGGCGAATAAAAGTCAACGAACAAAAATGCAAACACGTTACGTTCACTCTAAACAGGCAAGATTGCCCACCGCTGATGTTAAACAACACTACGCTTCCGCAAACAAACGAAGTGACATACCTCGGAGTACACCTCGATAGAAGACTCACATGGCGCAGGCACATCGAGGCCAAGAGAACGCATTTAAAACTAAAAGCAAATAGCCTCCACTGGCTTATCAACGCTCGCTCTTCCCTTAGTCTTGACTACAAAGTCCTGCTCTACAATTCTGTTCTCAAACCTATCTGGACCTACGGCTCCCAGCTATGGGGAAACGCTAGCAGTAGCAACATTGAAATCATCCAGAGAACCCAGTCAAAGATATTGAGAACCATCACCGGGGCACCGTGGTATGTTCGAAACGAAAACATACAAAAAGATTTAAATATTCAACCAGTCAGAGATGTAATAGCAGAACTCAAGGAACATTACTACTGCAAGCTTTCTACGCACCCTAACCATCTCGCCAGAAGATTAACAAGGTTGTGCAGCCAATCCCGTCTTCGGCGAAATGACCTTCCAACCCAGCGATAGACCCTAGGGACCCGCAACCTATCTGCAGTCCAAAAGAACTGCTAGTTAACATATAGGCATAAGATCTGCAAACTTATTGTTAGTCTCATAAAGAGAAGATCCAATAAATAAAGCAAAGTTTTAATAAAAAAAAAAAAAAAAAAAACAGAATCGTCGCATGGAAAACTTTTTTTGTTTTGGAAGATACAGGGCTGAAATTTCAAACATAGTAGTCTTACGTGGTCCGACTAAATGCCTGAAAGTTTCATTGAGATTGGATAACTGGAACTGGTACCTGCCATACAAAATGAAGAAGAGAAAGAGAAACAGGATTCATGTCGTTGTAAGGAAAACTTTTTTGTTTCTTAATCAATTGACTTGAACCTTAACACATATGTTCTTATGATGAAAAGTATTTTGATCAAAAAATGGGCATGGTTACGCCCACTTTTAGCCAAAATTAATAATTTGCATATCTCCGGTACCCAATGGGCAAAAACAATGAAAATTGGTATATAGGCTAATTAAATGAAGAGAAAATATATTCAGTCAAAAAATGGGCGTGGCACAAGAAAGTGCGTGAAGAGTATATAAGCTTCAACCTTGCTGAAGATAGCGTCCTTACTGGTTTTTTATTGGAGGCGATAATTATATGAACAAAACACGTAAATGTAAAACGAAGTCATATGGTTTGTAGAAACTTAAAGGGAAATCAACTTAGTTGACGTATATTTTAATACCCACTACACAGTGTGTGTATCAGGGTATATGAAGTTTGTTTGAGAGCCAAAGTATGTAACCTATTGAAGGAGGTGTGCTAGACCCTTCAAAATATATAAATAGATATATATGTATATATATTCAAGACAAGTTGACATAACTATAGCTCAAACACCAAAAGCTATGGAAACATGGAAATTGTTTGATAGACTTAGTAAGCATAGGGCTACAAAATGACGTACCACAAGTTAACTATCACAGCACCGCTTCTTCCTAAGCTAATTATACTTTACTTACGTCCTTGGCAGTTAGTTCTTAACTCTTTATTTTTGGTTGGTGAATTGATGGTTTCATACATTTCAGCGTTTAGTAAAACGTGTCCTTGTTTTTATATAAAAATATGTAAGTTCAAATGTGTGTTACACTTGAATATGTTATATGTATTTATTTGGCAGCCAAAAATTCTCACAAAAATCAGTTTTGACTATCATTAAAAATGTTTCACTATAAAAGGCAGTTCATATTACTTCTTGGCAGAGAATTTATTGAAGCTATACCGAGATGCTGGTAACACGTCTTTCTGGTATTTTCACACGCTTGAGCATCACATTGGATTCAACATCACGTTTTACCGCTTTACACACACACGTACACACGTACACACGCACATCACGTCTACGTTGATGTTGAAGTTGACGTTAGATTTTTGGGGCCACGTCAAACTTTACATTAAACGGAAAAGAAGCGAAGTATGTTGGAAAGTTACTGTTGTTACGTCGTCATATCATACCCACTTGCCTTTCTACCCGATCCTTTTACATTTACGAGTGTCTATCATTTTCACTCTTTTTTAAGTACAACATCGGCAACACATACTCGTCTTGTCTCGTCTCGTCTCGTCTCGTATAAGAAGTGAAGTTTATTTAGGAAATTGTAATAAGCTACTTTGTTGCGCACAACACAATCTATCAACTCGGCAATACCGCCATACAACTAAACACTCATAAATACATACACGACGATAGATACATATGTTTGGTGTGTATGTGCATACGTAAAATGTATACAAAACTGTCATATATTCACTATAATGCGTATTATTGACATGCTTTGTACGCGCACATTAGGGGATGTGCGTTTGTAAGTTTGTTTACCTGTTAGTCATTTTGGTGTGGGCGTACGAACGCGTGCTCAAGGTTGAGGCACGTCAACAGAACAGAAACTTGAATTGGCAGATTGACGTTTAACTTGGGCTTGTTCCCCTCTACAAAATTGGTGTTAGGTTACCTTGACATTGAGCGTGCCATGTTAACAATGTTAGATTTGTCGGAGGCACTTTGGACCGAAAATTTGTGGAAGTCATAAAGATATAATTGGCTAAAAGCCATTTTGTGCACACTAAAGTCATAGTGTCAAAATTAGACGGTTTGCTATCTGCCCGAAATTCAAAATTGTGAAATAACAGACTATCAGGGGATCTTTTACGATTTTTTTTTTTCAGCTCTTTCATTTCCCCTTCCCAGTTGTTATATTTTCAAAACTAATAAAGGTACGAACCTGAAATTTTGTACATAAGCTCAGTAGAAAAAGTGAAAAACTTCCCACTCTTTGGTTACCCCTCAAAGACCAACAAACCCAAATTTTTCGTAAATTTCACATTTTTTTTTTACCGTTTTTCTTGATATTTTGAATACTATTTGAACGGGCGATTTCAGATCAATATGTTTTTGTAGATTTGGGGTGTGGCACCGCCCACCGTGTGTGCAGGGTATTACATTGTCGAGTATACTCGAGTATACCGCCCTTACTGGTTTGTATTTCTATTAATGGAACATATACAACTATTATTGTGTTAAAAAAGTGTTTCTGAAAAAAAATGTACATTGCTGGTAACAATAGACTTATTTTTTATGCTAACTGTATCTGGTTCTACGATATCGCAAACTCAAACCTTCTATATCAGTTAAGATTGTTACATACTTTTTACCATAGTTCTATAGTTCCAGCAAAGCAATGTCTCAAACTTATATTACAGAATACGCAAAATATTATATTGCAGAATATATGTGTGCCTATTTATTTACTCTTGCATAGTCCTCTTTTACTTATTCAAAAAACTTTAAGTTCCTACCAAAGCACTCAGTGGTTTTTTTATACTGTTGCAAGAGTATATTAACTTTATCATGAAGTTTGCAACGCAGAGAAGGAGACATCTCCGACTATATAAAGTATATATATACTTGATCAGCATGTCTGTCAAAACTAAGGTTTTTGTTAGAAAAACTTTTTTGTTCTTAAATATAGCCAGGAAAAACTTTGCAATTACGCGTTTCATTAATCGGACATTAGGGCGTGGCACCTCCCATATAAAGAAAAAATTAAAAATGCGATTAGTTAAGAAAGATTGCATTGAGTTCTTTAACACAAATAAGGAAATGGGCGTGAATAAGCCCTTTTATTTTTATAATCTTATATGATTCTTCATGGACAAACTATAAGACGGATTTGCCAACAATAATAATTGGGAAAATGCTTACAAGAGTATATAAGTTTCGGCAAAGCCTAAAATTACTGCCTTTCTGTTTTTTTTTTTTTTTTAAGAAGCAATGAACTGAGATATTTTAGCCCACAATTTTGAGGCAATGCATGTATATGCGTCCGTGGATGGACTACTCTGTGCATGTGTAAGCAAAAATATGACCCGCGTTGCCGGTGGTATTTGGCATACCCTGCACATTCACAAAGTCGACTGCCGACCGTCGTCGGCTTCAAATGAAATATTTCTCCTATAACTTTTGCAACGATCCGATAAGCAAAAGAAAAAGTTTTTGTCATAAATAACGCGTGCGTGTATGTGTGTGTGTGGGCTTGATGTGTGTGGTATGTGTGAGTGAGTGTAAGGTAGTTGTGTGTGGGTGAGCACTTTCTTATAAGAAACTGGCAACCAACAAGTCAAAGCATTAGAATCCTGTTACCACCAACAGGCTATAGAGACGTTTCCATTCTCATTTAGTTTGGTATTTCCGGTGGCAAGATTTGAAACGCTTTAAAAGAGCAGCATCCCAACAACGGACGTGTGTCCGTGCATGAGTCGACATTGCTATCTCGCAGCGTGTTCACACTTGCACATACATTTATAATTTGAGCTGTTATACGCTCATGACTTTTCTACACTTTCATAGTGTGCTTAACGTTTTTAGTATGGAACAGTTAAAGAACATTTTTTTTTCGATTTGATATTCCGCAAACATGTTCTTTTTAAAAATTATAAACATACAATCGGTTACAAACAGCGTGAATTTTAAAGTGTGATAACATGTGTTGCGAAGGGTATAATGAAATCGCAATGACCGAAATTTAACTTTTTTTGTTTGGTCTCTTTTCTTGTCTTTAAATTTAGTTGAATAGATAGAGAAGTGCTTCTCTCGCAACTGCAAAACTTCTATACATTTTTATTTTGGCAAATTAGTGGGTTGTTACCGACGGCAGCGCTCGTGGGCCATGTCACTTTCAACGAGTGCTCTTGTAAAATGTTATTTTTAAAAAGATGTTTTGGTTTTTTTGTTGAGTGTTGTGTTATCGCTAATTTCCAGGCAACCGTCTGCCATAAGTCTCTTCACATGTTGTCTTTTTTATACCCTGTAAACACAGTGTGTCAGAGTATATTCAGTTTGTTGGAGACCAAATGTATGAAACGCATTCACATTTTTTGACCGATCTTCTTGATATTTTGAACACCATTTTAATGGACGATGCAGGTCGATTCTGTTATTCATCAGCCGATCGAGTTCATTTTATTAACCTAAGTATTAAGTTGCTGAGTATGTTTCCTTTTTAAAGACATCATTAGTTTATACAATGTAAGTGGACTGATTAAACCCATAGGTATTTCTTGGCCTTGATTGTGTGTTGATCTTATATGAAATCAAGTGCGACTTTAATAATGATTGTCTTTAACACTAACTATCTAATAATGACTTATTAAATGCGAGCTCACGTACAAAATACATACAAATGTGTTGCCTTTGACTCATAAAAACAACTGATTTAGTCCTTTGCTTGGCATCAATAATGTCCAGTTAACCAACTTATCAACAGGACGCAACACTTTCATTTAAAAGAAACCGTTTTAATCTGTAAAACAAACATGACATCGTTCCAATCAGTTCTTACCAATCAGTTTGGCTCGTTACAAAACGAACCTTATATGAATATTTTATGCTACGGTCACATATTGGACTGCATTTAGCTTCAACTCATGATTACGACAGACGACGATTCAGGTGAAACGATTCAAATCGATTCGTTTCCAATAGAGTACAGTGAATTAAGCTGTGTCGAACTGAGTCGGGCCGGCTGGGATGTGCTTTGCTTTGCTGTGCTCTGCTGTGCTGTGTTCAGTGAGAAACTGTTGTTTAACTTGTATCCATGGTGGACTGTCGATTTAATACAAAAGCACGAAAATGCCCCAGACGTTCATAGAGTTATACTGTGCCTTTGTAGCCGGTCGGACGACGAGTCGGCCATATAGACAGACAAACAGGCAGACGGACGAGTTGCCAGCCAGCTGTTGAAGTTCAATAGACACTCACACGTATTTAAGAAATGAAAGAGGTACCCGAGGGTCGGTAAATTTTCGTTGCAGTTTATGCAAAGTTGCTGATAGCAATTTGCAAATTTAATGGCGTGAACAAATTCAATCAATGCATGTAAACAACAAACGAGCATTTTTAAAGGCTCAAATATTGTAAGCGGCGACCATGTTGAGAACGTCGGGCAGGAGGTTCGTACTTAGAGTTTCACTTTCGGTTTTCCATTTTCTTCAGACCTTTCAATGTCGCTGCCGGCTGTTGTTACTATACAAAGGTGTTATGCATTCCACCTTCTGTTAGCTGCAACCGGAAGCAATAATCAGTGTTATGGCATCGTCTGATGCTGATAAAAATTGCATACAAAATGAACACACATTCATACATACGTATGTGTGTAAACGAATGTGCATTTAGGCCATGTCAGATCCGCTTACTTTTCAGGTTGCCCACATATGTGATGTGTACAAAACTGTTTTGTATACTGTGTCTTTGTACAATAGGGTGGTTTCGAACACAAATAAAATTTTACATAAAATTATTGTCGATATGGCACAAATTGTATTCGAACGTTATTTAAGTAAATTAACATTACTGGAAGTCGTATTAAACAAAGTCAAGATATGTAGTTTGAACAAAGTATGCATGCTCAAATAATACGGCTGAAGTTGAACAACAATTTACTTTAAGCAGCTTATTAGTTCTTTTTTGTTGCAGTGAAGGCATTTTCAGTCAACCCTAATGCATAATCGTATCTTATTGAGGTATCATTGTTCGATTAAATTCATTTATGCGAGAAATTTTACAGGTGCAACTTCGGTTAACCAAGCAAATCCAATTTCATCCTTTTTTGAAAATTGGTGACTTACTGTGATGAGTGATAGAACACTCACAATATTAATTGAAAGCATTTGAAAAATCTCACTGCGCTGGTGATTTAAGACAAGTATTTGGAACAAAATTACGACACGAACATTTGCAACTTTTAGAGGGTAATTGGGGGACTATAACCTTACTGGTTTTTACTTGTAGATGTAATTATTTTATTCACTATTCACCCGACCATAATAAATTGCTGCAGACAATGTTAATCGTTGCAATTGCAAATTGCTCAAGCTGGGATTGTGGCAATGTTTAGCTTCGATTTTTATCAACCCTCTCAGCGGCAACTGTCATAAACAGATGGACATTTACCTGAACGCCGAGAAGATGACTTAACCGCGAACGTTACCATATAAAACCAATGACCAAATGAGAAGTTAAACCGCATTTCGTTTTTGAAATGCCAGCACGATGTGCGCTATTGTTGACCAAAAATTCATTTGCAAGTAAGCAAAACAAAAAACGCAGCAAGTTATACATGACATAGATATAACGATATTATTATATAAATATTAAACTAAGTACAGTTGTTATAAGCAAAAACCAA
The DNA here is from genome assembly GCA_034638295.1 of Phortica okadai. Taxonomy (NCBI): domain Eukaryota; kingdom Metazoa; phylum Arthropoda; class Insecta; order Diptera; family Drosophilidae; genus Phortica; species Phortica okadai. The sequence continues at coordinate 40,688,976 of CM067848.1, read as the reverse complement.
GTGCAGTGGGATTTGCAATAAACGGCATGGTTCTCTTTAATCCAGTCGCGGAAGTAGTTGACATCGCTGTAAACGCCGGCTGAGTTTGGTTCGCCACAGCCGTAGCCATACGAAACAATACCAATGACAACATTATCACTTATTAGTGGTCCGCCGGAGTCGCCTTGGCAGCTATCCACTTCATGATCAAAAGGATCGCCTGCACATATCATGCCCTTTGAAAAGCCCTCCATCTTTTTGCAAACGTCTTCACTAAAGACGGTCAAATCACCATAGACCGCCTCATCAGGTGTCGGTCCAAACTGCATGCAAATGACATTCAACTTAATGTAGAATTATCGGAAAGTGCTCACCTGAATAACAGTGCCCCAACCGACAACTGAGGCCTTAGTGCCAGCTTCCGCTTCAGTTGTAGCATACTTTATTGAATCGGTCGATTCCCCATCGAATTCTATATCATTCTTGAGCTTCACAATCGCAATGTCGTTCTTTAATAATCGACTCGAATACTTCGGATGAACTCTGGTTTTGTCAACTTCCTTAATTTGTGTTGTTGTTGTCTTTTGCAAGCGTTTCGGTGTGCCAACAACTACTCTCAGTTTATGTGGGCGTACTTTTGAACCACCGCTAAATGAACACGCAGTATGAATACGATCAATTGTTGTTGATTTATTATATATCCGTTTTTTTTTTTTAGTACTTTAGCTACAAACCTGTCAAACATACAATGCGCCGCTGTTAATATGGCTCGTTTCGATATTATAACGCCACCACAAAAATGATTATCACCGAAAAATTTTTGCTCTCTATTCGTTCGTATAGAAGCAAGATACTTGACTAAGGTTTTGTCAGATGGACGGTAACCGCCTGTGACCAGGAACTTAAATTCTCCGTCATCGTCGCTTTCTTCGACATCTGCACTCTCATCCTGTAATCGCGCATTTGATAGGTCATGTATGCTATCATTAGAGTATTGGGGAAATGTCATAGCACGAATTTGCAGTTCAAACAGTATTATGAGATACACAAGAAATTTGGAAAAGCACATTTTTGGTTATCTTGTTTATTTAAAAGAAAATTGATAAATGACACTTTTCGGAAAGGTAAATTTTGAAAAACGGAAAGTTACCCACAAACTAAACGTTTAGGCAAAAGTTCGAAATAAACATAAACGGGTTTAAGGGCAGCCAGCCATTATTTGCGCGTGTCATTCCAGGGTAATAAAGGTGGGTAATGAAAATCTATATATGTAGTTGTGGAACAGTACAACATGATAAATTGATATGTATATAAATATGTTTGCATCAATCGTTCACGGAGATTTAAAGAACTACAAACAGAAAGATTTGGCATCCACATTCTTGCAAAATGGGATATTTTTTTAGGACGTGGCACCATGTGTCAACATGTTTTCCAATGTCAAAAAACAATTTAATTCAAGTTTACAGCGTAACTTTTTACTTTATTCCATCCATTTTGTACATTAGTGTTCAAAATAATAGGAGTCAGCTTCATCGGTACAATAACTTTTATTTTTTAATAAACCGTAACTACTTTTATTAAGTCTTCCTTTGGGAAAAAGTTTGCTCATTTAAATGAAAACAAAAATTATTCTAACTTTCTTGTGAACAAAAATTCAGTAGCAAAGGCCAAATAAATTTTGTATCATCACACCTATTATTTCTAACACAGCTGTACATATACATTTATCATACAATTGTGGACAAAGTTGAATAAATAAACCACAACGACATGGGCCGACAACTAACAACTTGAGCTTGTCACACAGCAAGGAAAGTTTTGTTTGCGTTCGAAGAAAGAAATCATTATATGAATACATAGTTATAATAAACAATCAACCAAACAGTCTCAAATACAATCATACCAAGAAATAAATGAACAATACAACTCTTAACCACAACATGAATCCAACTCAGAGTAGATCAAAACCAAAAGATATCGGACAACCCACAAAACAAGACTGAAAGAAATTCATTCGAATGTGTTAAAGCCAATAGCTCCCATAGGAACAATTGGTCAGAAATAAGATTTTTATTAGAAAATATTTTTTGTTCGGTACCTTATGGTACAAGGGTATATTAGACGGTATCTCTGACTGTACAAAGTCTATATATTCTTGATCAGTATCGAAAAAGAAGTCAATTTATCCATGTCTGTGTGTCTGTCTGTATGAACGCGCCCATATCGGAAACTATAACAGATACCTCGGTTAACAAAAATAAAAAAATCGAATTTTCTCGGTTGTCTTTTGAGATAGAAACATCAAATTTGGAGTGTATTTGACTGACTCAAACCCTAAAAAAATTAAATTTATTTAAAAAATCACTGACTTATCAAACCACCTTCGTATTATAAGATTCTTTTGGATCATAATGATACATATCTTTGGGATAAAGTATTAACTAAAAACTTTTTGAATCAAATGGCAAACGTAACGATTCCTATAAGCTATATGTGAACAAAAACAATGGCGACAACAGTAAGGCAATAACAGTGATAAATCAATATGCAAAAAGAGACAAACTGAGCGAAACAAGAAGCGTGACAAAATGATAAATCGCCTTTACTTGATACGCGTTGTTGGATGTGTCCTATGCAAATGCACGCGTATATGTGTGTATATGTATGTGTGAATGGACGTACACAGATTTTCACAAGGCTGACTGAGTTGGCATGTATAAATGTGCGTGTGTACATATTTTATACCGGTCTGGAAGTGAGCAAAGTGAGCAATAAACATGCATGATTAAGTTTATTATGAACACTTGAATAGCACACAATGACAAATGACAATTGCGAATGAGCTTCTTTGTATGTATGTATGTACTTCTGTGTCCTTGTGTGCGCGTGTCTAACTGTGTCTTCATGTTGTTGTCTGGGGGTGGTGTGACATAACTTCAGTCTCACTTGGCATTGTTGTGTCTGTTGTGTCAGCTATCACTTGTGAGTTGAAAATAAAAACTTCCGGAGAGAAAGAAATACAACTTCGCTATTCTAATTATCACTGTTAGTGTTAGTGTGAAAAGCATAACAACGTACATATATGTATGCACTTTGGTTCGGATTTTTTTAGTCCAGATGCGAACTGACTAAGATGTCATTAAGCGTGGAATAATAAAAGTTTTAAGATACAATAGTAAAGATCCTCTATTAGAGAACATATCTGAACAAATAATTTGGCCTGGCCAATAGGTTATCATACGTCATGATATCTCTAGTTTAATATTTTAAAACTCGATCGGGTTCCATTGGTGGTGGAATTATTACACTATTTAAAACAAACTCGTTAATAATTTTCAATGCAAAATTTACATGTGCATAATTAATTAGCATCAAAAATTTAATGCTCACACTTTGTTGCTATTTAAATATTTACATTTCGTGCCAAATTTGTATGCAAATCGCTTTGCTTCAACACCAATACAATCACACAGTAGAATAACCAAGTATACACACAAACTCACACACATGAATACAGTCAAAACACACAAACACCAACGCCAAATAAAATTGAAAATTCATTTTGATGATGTTGGGCGGAAGGGTCTTGAGAATGAAATGATATGAAATAGAATGGTATGGGATGGTATGGTATGGGAATACATTCTCAATGAAGACTACTGACTACTGCGGCCAACGTACTTCCGGTTGTGTTTGTTATACTCTTGCAAGAGTATATTAACTCTGTCATGAAGTTTGCAACTCACGAAAGGAGATATCTCCGACTATATAAAGTATACATATTTATTCTTGATCAGCACGACGAGACGAGTTCATATAGCAATGTCCGTCTGGCTGTCTGTCTGTTTCAATGCGAACTCCTCCCAAAATTCACTCCTCAAAGAATTCGTGACTATATTCCAAAGTTTCATGAGAGTCGAACATAAGACCGCCCATATAGAGGAAAACTTAAAAATGCGATTTCTTTGTAAGCCGACGAAACAGAAAATTGCAAAATGAAGAGAAGTATGATTACATTGTATTCTTTAAAATAAATTAGAAAATGGGCGGGGCTGCGCCCCCTTAATTTTAATAAACTTATCTGATTCTTATTGGAAAAACTATAAGACGAATTTTCCAATAAGAATAATTGGGAAAATGCTTGCAAGAGTATATAAGTTTCAGCAAAGCTGAAAATAGCTCCCTTACTGGTTTTTGTTGTTTTTTGAAAAACACTTCTGTGAACATTTGGTTTCATTGAGGAGAGCTACTAAGTAACCCATGCTAAAGAATCATTTTAAAATCTCATTCAAAGCTAATAAACGCAAAAGCCAAGCCGGGCTAAGCAAAACAGAGCAAAAACAATAACATCAACAGCAACAACAACAACAACAACAACAACAACAACAACAATAGCAGGAGTAGCAGCAACAAAACGAATCCGCTAACGAATACCAAACACAAACAGGAAGTAGTTTAAATTTCCGGTGTCACTCACATTTACATATACATACATACATACATACATACATATACACTCACATATATAAACAGTGAAACACACGCACATATATTCAACCACTTTTCACTTTACGCCTTTTCGAAAAATTTTCAAATTGATTACGTTTTCAGTTTGATTTGGCGTTGGTGCTGAGCAAAGTGGGCAAAAGTCAGATCAACGCAACGGCCGAAGGCTTGGCTTGTAGGTTGGTTAGTTACGAGCACATGTATATGGCTGAATGTGTGTGTGTGTGTGTGTGTGTGTGTGTGTGTGTGTGTGTGCGTTAAAACGGGTGGACGTGAGTTAACTTTGAAATGCCATTAAAATGTATTTACAAACGCAAATTGATAGCGATTTCAGCTTTGCAACTAAACAACCGCCAATAGCAAAAACAATTGCGTTGAGACCATCGTTGGTGTCTTTGCCGTTGTTGCTGTCGTTGTCCATGTTGTTGTCTGCAGTGTTGATGATAAAGCGCAGATAAGCTTATCGCTTGAATTAAGCCACCTTTAGCCCTATTCTCTCACTTGAACGTTGTGAGTCATCGCTGTGGGCGCTAAATTTTGTGAGCTTTTGTGCCATGTTGCGCAACGCATTGCACACTCGAGTCGTGGTCATGACTTACATGGCCTAAACCAGTTCGTGCAACGCCAATTCAACTATTAATTAGAAATCGAATTACTGTTTTTCTATACTTTCTTTTTTTTCCAGAAAAATATCACTTAAGACACTTAAGCTGTCTTCCTACAAGTTGGCTGTTTCTGGTTCTCAGAATAAATGTAAAATAATGATGTGTTCGTGTCCAAATTAAAGTTAATATTAAACGGCAAATAAAATGAGTTCATTTTAAGTAAAACAGATTGTTATCTTCTTGTGTGCATTGAATGTTTATCCGTTTTCGTTTACTATGCAAAACAAAACGAAAGAACATAAAGGAAATAACAACAAAGCTGGCCAAAAGTGCGTTTATTTGTAAACTCGAGTTGCTCCTAAAAGTTGCTGCCGCCACCATTATGAGGTTTCCCATATTAAATGCGCTAAAAAAAGAAATAAAAAAAAAAGAAGAAGAACTGTTCAAAACTGAAACAAAGCAAAGTTCGACAAAAAAGTTAAGCTTCTACTTCTCATTTTCCGGTTTGGCATCTTATTCATGTATTTCTTCTAATTAATACAAATGGTCTGATACACAAAACAGATACTTTTTTCTAACTAGTTTTCATGAATTTGTTGTTGCTTTTTTTGCAACTGTTTGTTGCCTTTGCCGCTACTCTTCATATAACAATCGGGGAAAAAGTTTTTCCATTTTAAAAGTTCTTTATTTTGCGTTGCCTCTTCTTCTTCTTCCTCTTCTGCTCCTCCTACTGCTACCGTTGTTGGTTTTCTTGTCTTTGCTGTCGTTGTTGGCACTGCAGTTCACTTATATTCATTATTGGACCAACTGACTTCTTCCTTCTTTATTTTTTTTTTTGCCCCCATTCAGCACTCCTTAGCCATCCCTTTCGTTGTTGTAATCGCTGCGACGAGGCATTGTTATTGTGTAATTTTGCAATAAACAGCAAAACAGTTAAAAAACATAGACTTAAGTGAAAGAAAAGGAAGTTACAGTTCTGTATTGTTGTGCGTTGTGTGTTGTCTGTGTTTTTGAAGTCGTTAAAAGCACCCAAACAGAATTGCCTACTTGCGTTTGCTTGGATGCTTACGATTGAAGTAACAAGACCAAATTGCAGAAATGCCAATATGAAAATGTTTATAGTTTACAAAGACGGGCACAAACATACACCTCTTCGCCTGATTTAGGTCTACTTGGGTGATGCTTCTAATCAATAAGCATCCCCTTGACAAAGATGAGTTTGAATTGACAGTGTTTGGAAATGTTTTTTATTTCCTTTCCAAGTTCTTAAGACAAATAAAAAGTGATTACGTACTGCAGAAAATATTATTGTTGAGGCTTCAACTTCTCGCAATGGTCGAGAGCACCGTGTTGTGTAAGCTGTTTACATTGCTATTATTTTGCATCCTATCGTACTTAATTGGAATCTATGTATTTGCCAACGTTGTCTAATTTATACAAACTTCAGTTTAAAATTTATTATGATAAATTGAGCGCAATTTGTTTATGTCTATAAATTTTTCGTTAATTTCTTTTAAAAAAAATTTTGCAAATTTACTTCTCTATTCTGGTCTCCAATTGATAAATATGCATAAGAAGCAAGTAAAACTCTTTAATATGTCAAAATTGGAACTTACTATCCCATCAAAAACTTTTAAAAACCAACCGTCAGAGTTGAACTGAACATAATGATTTTACAAATTTTTATAAGTTTTTTTTTAAACTAAAAAATGCAAGCAAATATATTTTTTTTAATAGAGTCCAAAGGAATTGTATTTATATCTTTTCAATTGGCGTTGTTGTATTAATTGCAAAAGACGATTCACGTAGGGATTTTCTCGATCTTTTAGGTAATTGCCATTGTTATTGTGTGGCGTGGCCACGAAATAAACGACTGTGAACTAAAGCTTCAGACAACATAAATATCGACAATCACAATTCCTCGTAACAGGAAAGACAATAAGCGGGAAAGGGAATAATGAGACGCATAATCTGCTTTTAATGCCAACTCATTACTGTTAATTGATTTCAATTAAATCAGTCTCACACCCACGAGAAAGGCGCTCGCACGTATCCGATTCACTTACTGACACAAAAACCGCAACAACAGAAACATCAACAACCAGGGAAACAACGCTACAATAAAAGGATAAAGCGTTTGCGCAAAACAAGCCAAGTAGCGAAGTTACCGGTAAACACGAAGTCAATGTCGACAGCAACGATGACGAAAGAAAAACAGAAGCGGAAATGTATAAAAATAAAATGAACATCCTAAATGCCCAGAAATGAATGACGCTGAGTCGTCGAGCCAACAAACAGCCCCTACCCACCACTCGTTGAATTTTCTGCACCTCCTGCCTTTGATTGCCTGCATTTCAATCAAGTGGCATACGATTTCAAAGTTAACTAACAAAGTTTGTTAAAGTGTTGTCGACTTGATACTCCCAAATGACCATACATGAGCCTTCAGTGTGAACGCCCATCGAGTCGACTCCTTATTAACTCATCACCAAACATCAAACTACCCAAACACTCCATGTTTATCGTCATCATAAATTAGAGCATCTCATAGCGAGTTGAGCTTCTTAACTTAATAAAGGCAACATTGGTTGATGTTCCTGTCCTTCTTCCCATTGCATGCCGAGGCCCCTTCTATCCACTTTCTTTCGCAGCTTTTTAAAAGAAAAGCAATGTTTTCCTGCTCGACATTTTCGCCGTTACTTCGCTTTTCACAATCCTCAGCAACTACATTGTCGACAACGACGACGACGACGGCCACGACGACGACGACATTCATCGTCCTTAACTCTTAAGTGCTGCGGCAAAGATTTTCGGATAAAGTTAATTACAGCTCATTGGATTTTCGTTGAAATTTCTTGCAACGCGGCCAAACTTCCTTAAGACTCGGTCATTCTGGTTTGGGGAAAGAAAAAGAAAACATAGCTAAGATACTCGTACAAACACAAACGAAAAGTTTCGACGCTCACGCAATTGTATTTGAATCTTTAACAATAAAAACTACACTTTTCTAATTAGCTGAAATGTTCAAGTTTTGCGCTTGGCATTTATGGTTAATTACTACCGCGTTCTACGCTAGCAACATGCTCAAATTGAAAATAAGAATGAAAACTCTGTTCGAAAGGCCTGAGATTGCTATACTCTGCAATTTTTGTCACACTCTCAAATATTCGTCAATTTAAAACAAAAAAAAATGTTCTATCAGTCTCAAAGTTCGTTGGACGATAAACTCATAAAGTATAGCCTTACAAAATTTTTAAATGTAGCATTCTGCGATTGGGACTTTCTAATTTTAGTCTAATTGAATAATTTTTATTTTTGAGCGTTTATTGAAAGTTTATTAAACATTCGAAATGGAAATCTAATGCTTGAACAAATTATTTGCAGTAAATTCAATAGTTATTTAATTGTAAATAAGTTCTCACCACTTAATTTTTACTTTTTGTTGGATCAACGTTTCCAATACACACACATATGTACATAAAAAGTAGAGAAAAATGTGATAGTCGAGCGCGCTTCACTTAAGCGTTCTTTGTGTTTGATTTTTTTAATTTTTTTTTTTATTTTTAACATTGTAAAAAAAGCAATTGATTTAATTTTGTATCAAATCGGTCACTTTGTCTGTTGATGTTTAAACCTCAGATATTTCATTAATTAAACAATGATTGTGAAAATGCATCGTACAGACACTCAAATGCTCGCAAATAAAACAAAGTAATGTGAGTAATGTTGAGCATTTTATTGCAGATAAACAACCAAAAACACATTTGACTGACTACTGTTGTCGGGAATTCTCGCATTTATAATACCCTTGGTCTGGACGCCCATAGTCGAAGGAAATCGTTTAAAAGTCGTATTCTAGGCGGGCGATCCAAATGGCGTTATATCCAACGACTCTGTTTGCAAACCATGACTGGCAGATAATATCATATGCATATTTGCGAACAAAGTGCAGGGTATTAAAATGCATGCACAATTCGGCATTTGCAAGGATTCCGAAGCGTTTTTTATCAATTTGCTAACGTTGATTGTGTTGTTAAAAAAAAATTGGCGTTTTCGATTGTTTAAAGTTAAATTCTATATCAAAATGAGTACATCAAAGATGGAGTTTTGTCGAAATGGACGCACAATTTCCTGACAAAATCATTGAATCATATCCAAAGTCGGTTCTGCTTGTATGGTTATTATTTATTCGTTCATTCTTGGACATTGTATAGTGCAACGTTGATTACACATTCTTAGTAGTTCTGTAGCTTGAAAAAAAGAATGTAAATTTTTGGCTGCAAATGTTTTGAAAATTGAGTTTAAATGTTCTTCAAGTAAATATAAAACTTGAAAAAAAAAAAAAACAAATCAAACAAAACAACACGATTTTTACGTAAAACACTGACAGCTTATTCAGAGTATAGAAAAAACTACTGAATAAAATGGACAGGAACAACAACATGAATTATAAACCTACTTTGGCCTGAGTGGGGAGTGTCTTTCGACTTCGCTGATTTCTTGGCTGTTAGTCTTTGGCTTCGACTTTCGTTTATTTAACTTTAAAAAAAAAAAAGTCCTGCATTCGTTTCGCGGCGGATTCAAATACTCATTCATGCACAGACATTTACACACACACGGCCTGTACAAACAACAGACGTAGCCGCACATACAGAGACTCCCGCTCCTCACAATTTCTTTGCCAATCCAAGCAATTCAAAAGACACCATTAACCGCTCTCTCACCTTTGGTGCAACACTTCCTGCATAGGATTGCATACACCTTCTACCATTCGATACCCTCCAATGACTCTAACAAGAACAACAATGAAGTCACATTAAAATAAATTTCTGTTGTGCGTTTTCCTCAAAAGGCTCTAAACGGCTGCTCCCCTCATTTGTGTCTGTGCCAGTAATTCTGTTCGTGCCCTGTGCTCGTGGCTGTGTCTCTGTCTCTGTCTCTGTCTGTCTGTCTGTCTGTCAGTCAGCTAGCTCATCGCAATTTGCACTGCCAGGAACGCCGTCATCATCATTTGCGTCTATGCACCGTCATAGTTGTCTTCGACTGTGCCAAGTCGGATTTGGATACGGATCTGAGTTGAAGTAAGAGTTGGAGTCGATGTCGACGACTTTCTCTGCAACGATGAATTCTTTCTTTGTGCTTTTGTTCTTTTTGTTTTTGTTATTTGTTGTTGTTGTTATTGTTGTTGTTGTTGTTGTTGCTTCCACTTTTGCTTTGCTGCTCCACTGACTGTGTTTTCAAAACGCAGAACGACAACATCGAAGGCGAATAAGGAAAGCTTCTTTAAGGAACACCGCTGCGATTTAAGTGTTTACATTTTTCAGGTGTTGAATTTTCATTGTTCTTTATTGTTGTTGCTCTTTTTGTGGTTGTTATTCTTGTTTTATTTGGCATTAAACCAAATTCTCAAAGCCGACAAAATACCAAAAGATTGCATCTGGCAACTAACTTGCCTTATTTTGGTTATAGTTTTGGTAAAGTTTCGTTTATGTTCTTGTGCGGTGTCCTCAGAGTGTTTTATAGCTTTACACTTTTTGATTTGTTTCATTTTTTTATACCCTTATGGTGCAAGGGTATATCAGTTTTGTACGCATCGATAATGTATGGAACCCCCAAAAGGAGACATCTTCGACTATACAAAGTATATACACATATTCTTGATCAGTATCGGAAGAGAAGACGATTTATCCATGGTTCCTTCTTTGCGTTGCAAACTTCATGACAAAGTTAATATACTCTTGCAAGCGTGTGAAAAGTACAATCAACAAAAACACTGTTTAATATTAGAAGGCTTTTATTTAAAAATTTATTATTTGAGAAAATTTCACATTGCAATTTTCACACTGTGATCTCTCTTAATAATCTACTATTATTCGAATTGCTACTCTTATAAACAACCCAATAAAGCAGTTAACTGGCACTTGTGTATACTTAACATTCAAGTAACGACTAATTGGTTTGCCCAAGGTGTAGTCTTCTTCGATAAAATTAAAAAATGTTTGTCTTTCCTATTGGAAAATGTTCAGGCTGCAATATATTGGATATCTAGTTGTAGTTTACGCCATCGTAGAATATATACAAAACATAATAAATGCTAATGTCAACATAATTTTCCAGCAAAATAATAAAAGGAAATGAATATACTCGGACAAATGCGAAAATAACAGGAAAGAAAGACATAAAAGTCTTTTGTTGATCGGATGCTTGGACAAGTAACAAAAGGAACATTAATATAATTATGACAATAAATATCTTTGGCATTGGCCAAAGCCATTCATGGCATTTTATGGACAACAGGAGCAGCAATGTGGCGAGCAACGGGGCCAGACAACCATTAACCAATGAGCCAGGTAACAACGAACATCAGCATGACATGCAATGCTTGTCAGTTTGTCAACAAATCAAAGTAAAAGGCATAAGAAGAAAGGGCAACAGTGAGAGTAAGAGTAAGAATTGTAAGTAGAAATTTGGATCAATAGAATTGTTAAAGAGGCTTAAGTTAAATGGAAAAACTTCCAAGTCAATGAACCGCAAATTGTATGCGAAATCGAGTCGAGAACAAAATTGTTGCTACGTTGGCCGAACGATCACAGAATGTAGAAACCAGGACCGTACTAAATGTTGTGTTTGTATAGATCCGAAAGGAATGACAACTCTGGATAGCGCGCAGCATCTACTATAATTGCAGCGACAACGACATCGGCAAAAATGTCTTCAGCTTTTTGCTGGTCAACTGTGAGAGTTCTGTGGTAAGAGTGCATTGCAATAAAATACTACAAACACACATACAAACTTATACACGCACAAACAAGTACACGCAGTTAAAATTGTTGTTTTTTTTTTATACCATATACGAAATATTTGTACCTAATAGTTTTTACGAATCCTTTTATAAACTGTACACACACACACACACACACACAGCCAAACACAAAAAGTTGTCGCACATACCATGACAAATATGTATGGAACATATCTTCATATTGCGTTTTAGTGTGTGCTTATAAGTATGTGTGCAGCCAAACACACACACACACATTAATGCGTTGTGGCAGCAAAATACTGTCGCAACTCCAATTCCGTAATTTTCGAATGAAGAGTGAGCAGTAAAACGTAGGAAATTCAATTTTGCGCATTTTCTTAACTTAATCCTTTTGCAAGTTGAATGTTTGTTTATTTATGTCGCCCTCCTTCAGTTATAATAACATACAATGCACAAACACACAAGCACACTTATGTATCTACATATATACATACATACAAACGAATTCTGTCAAGTCAAAGTTATGACACCAGCACTTGCTGTCGCCTCCAATGTCTACACTTTCATAACAACATGAACTTGGAACATTATTTTTGCAAGAAAAATATGATGACAGTTGTCATATTACAGTTCATGCGAATACCATATATGGATTTAATGACCATGGGTTGAATTAAATCAACAATGATCATTCTGATGACTTCAAATAACCGAATGTTTTTAAACATTTCAAAAATAAATAATTACGTTGGACTAATTAAGCTTTCAAATATTTTTCAATGCATTACAAATCTCATGCCAAACATTTAATATATCACTATTAAAGCACAAAAGATCATATAATCAAAGAAAACTCACATAGATCACAAACAATTATATAAGTTTTGATCGGTGCATGTTTGAACTATGCTACACAACATTGAACAGCAGGGAGAGAAATATAAAAGAAAAAGCATCTTAAGCACACTTTCAATTTTTGCAATAATCTTAGACAATATACGTCGTGCGCAGTAAGGGGCTGAGTGCGAAGGCTTGAATGATTCTACGCATTGTAGATTATGTTAATATACTCAAAAGAAAACAGAAAGAGACAAGCGCATCAACAGTAAAACTAACAAGGACGACGCAACGGCTACGACAAGTGCGAAAGTATCTTCGTTGCAATAACTGCATTTGAATAAAAGTAACGCGAAGTACAACAATCTATAAGTTTGTGTGCATTTTACGTGTGCATATTTGTAAATTTTCTTGTGAGTAAATAAATATGTATTTATGGATGCATGTTGTGTGTGTGTGTGTGTGTGTGTGTGCGTGTGTGTGTGTGTATGTTTGTATGTTTGTTTGCTTCTCTGGCTGTCTGTCTGTCTATTTGCCTGTTTGTTATATGTGTGTATGAGTGTCTGCGCGTCCTTGTATTTGCTATCCTTTTTGTGCATGCTAAGACGGCGCAAAGTAGCTTAATACTTTATGCTTGCAATGAAAGCCTTTTTATGATCGCATTATCATGTACAATTTGGTTGTTGGGCTGTCTTTGATTCAATGCCTGAGTGTGTATAGGATGTATTGCATTGTACAGTACTTATTATATTGAGTGAGTGTGTATGAATATATTTATTGTCTGTATAGTGTTTCAATTTTTCATACACCATGTCGTATGGGTGATGTATCGTTTCACATAAACCATGCAATAAACTTATTTATTGGACTTAAAGCTACACACATTTTGCCCTACGCTGTACTTTCACTATTTTTATCGTCATCATCTTCAGATAAATACAGTGTGTTGCACATATTTAGTAAATCATAAAAGTATTAATATACATACATGCTCGTATATACATATCTTTAATACTTATTAAGTCTTAAAAATTCCATATCATGTCAGAAAAATTGCTTTACATTGAATTGAATTGAATGTTCAAAGAATAAGCAAATTCCCAAACAGCTAACAAATTATAGCAACTGCTTTTTCCTTCGTAAATTTGTACAAGGCTTAAAATCCGACTAGTCTGTGTTAGGAGTAAATAACTCAATGCTCTATTAAAAGCATGTTATTTTTGTTTAGTGGGAATCAATCAACACTTCAGCTTTATATAGCAGAAGTTGATCACATCAGCTTAACACTGGCTTAATTTTAAGATACCATACGTACGTACGTTCATGTGTACCTATGCATGAAATACTTTTGTTTCTTTTTTTGTTGTTTTTTTTGTTTTGTTTTTTTACGTTGCAGTCTATGGGCAATTTGATGACGTTACTAAATGAAGGAGCGAATTTCAAACCTTTTTGTCTGGTGATGTTATCTTTTTTTTTTCGTCTTTGCACCGATTCCGTCAGTGTTGTTGTGAATGTTGCTGCTGTCGTCATTCATCAGAATGGAACCTTGAATAATTAAAGCAGTTTCTGATTACCTACCACATCGTTACGGACACACTCGCACACATGCATGGACAACTGAATAAACGGAAGGAGGCTGTGTCTCTAATTAAACAGCAAACAGGATTTGAGTCGTGGCGAAAGCGAAACGAAACAGGAAACGGAAGCCTGTCGCCGTGCCACCACAGTGGACTGCTTAGCTGTATTGGTTGCTGCAACCGTTTTTGTTGTTGTGCTGGCGGTTTTGTTGCTGTTGCTGTTGCTGTTGCTGTTGCTGGTGTTGCCATTACTGTTACCTGTACCTGTACCTGTACCTGTGCACTGCTTTGTTATTGTTATTGTTAGCTATTAAATGGTTTGCTTTCACATTGTTGTTGGCTTTCATCATGAGTCGCTAGCCTCTTCATCGCCTACATCATTGCCATTGTTGTCTTTATGTTTATATCGGTATGTCTATGTGTATTTGTGACTTTTTGCCACTCCGCCATTTTCCTTTTGGTGTCAGTTTAGTCTGTGTTGCGCGTTCATTTGTTTGCTGAGGTTTTGAGTGTTTTCGAAAAGTTGAATGAAAAAAAAACTAGACATCCTTTGGTCAATGGTGTCCGACTACACAATACACTGCACACACCTTTGCGGTGTGTTAGCTTATTAGCGATAAGAGGATGCAATATTAAATTCAAGCCAAAATCTGCCTTCCAATTGAAATTCAGTGTGTAGTAAGTAAGATTATTTGTTACTACAAATGCATATTTATATGTATGTATGTATATACAAATAAAACTTTTTGAAAAGAAGGGCATTAAGTGCGTGCATATACCAATGGTTGCTGCCTAAGCCATGTGGTTATTCTTGACACGACATAACGGAATGAACCACGATTTATTACGCCAAGTTTATTATTTGTTGATTAACTTGTGGACATTTGTACTCGATGTTTTTGTATCAATTCGTGGAAATGAAAACATCGTAAGAGTTATGCTTAACAGCGATACGGTCACAGTGCTTAATCTTAGAGTGTAATTTGGCACATTAGATTACTTTGGTTTGCATTTGATAACGCTAATTTTGAAACTGGGCGCTTATAAAAACAATGAAAGTAGCATCCTTGTTGGAACAAAAATCGCTAACGAGGCTGGCGGGTAGAGCGAGTTTATGGGAGTTTATGGGAGTAAAGAGGAAACTTGCTGTAGATAGAGAGATAGAGAGGGAAAGAGACCTTACGGTACAAGGGTATGCATTTGAGTTTTGTACGCATCGAAAATGTATGCAATAACTAATTGAGAATGCCTCAGTTGCCGCATAATACATATTAACGCGTATTACGGAAAATGGTAATATTACTGAAATGGTGTTCCTCAACAGTCTAAAGTACCAATTAAAAAAGAAGAAATTGTAACGAAGCGAAAAATAAGTATTTTATGTTTGTTCACGTTTGAGCAGAAGCAAGCACAGAATCGGTAAAATAAAGTGAGCCAGAAAACACATGGAGTGCTGGTGTATGGACACTAGCTATAGCAGACAGATACAGTTTGATGTGTGTGTGTGTGTGTGTGTGTGTGTGTGTGTTGGGGTAGTTGTCAGAAGAGTGTGTGTGAATTAAAATTTTTCAGAGCTCATTGACCGTAAATTACTGCAACAAATTTGTGTACACACGAATTTCCACTTCAGACCAACGTAAATGTTAAAACAATAAAATAATGCGCGAAACTCAAAGCGGAAATATGAGCAGTAAAAACTGTTTTAAAATGTAAATTTCATTTTGCAAGATGGCATTAAGGCCAATAAACAGCATAAAGTGTATGGATAAGGCTTTTAGTGGCAGGCTTGAGGTTGTCGTAAGTATGTTCAACAGTGTTGAATGCTGTGCCATCGACGAGCGGCTTGGCCAATGAACTGACACTTGCTGTGGTAATGTATAGAGACGGTACTGGAAAGTAGGCTAATGTCTCATTTGCGCTGCTATTCGTACTTCAATGGCAGCAACGCAAAATTGCTTTTATGAACGACATCAGTAAATACGCCATACATACAAACATTCAAACATATTGTTAAATTTATTGTAGGGCAATAAGTAACATTGAATTAAAAACAAATTATCTCGTAAGAGTCTAGGTTGTCTAAAAGGCCTGGATGTTGGCATTACCGCCACGATAATTGGCTGGGTCGGCTTAATGCAGTTAGCTGAATTCAATTAAATTTGCAACAATTTTATTTATTTTTTTTTTATACTATAAAAATTCAATTAGCTCGCGATTAAGGTTTCATATATTTTATATTTTTTTTTTTTGACTCTCCACCTTCGGTTGTAAAAAGTAAATAATCTTCGGCACTGTTTACTGTTTTGTTTTTTTTTTTTTTTTAAATGAAAACTAGTAAGTATCACATGATGAAATATAAAATTATTATTATGTAAAAATATAAAAAAAAAAGTCATATGCTTTTTTCAAAAGTGCTAGTCTTCACTTATTTTCATATTGTTACCAACAAAATCATGCACACCAGTTCACCAGCATTAACTAAGCTAATTGTTTGAGATTTCATCTGCCTGTATTTGTCGGCATTAGTATTCAATTTGCGGAAAATTAATGAAAATCCCAAAGAATAAATGTATACAAGAAAAAAATAGGAATGATAAAGTGAAAAGACTGCCATCAAAAGACGAGTTTGAAAAAAAATAGCAAAAAGACAAAAAAATAAAAGAAAACTGAACGTGCCTAAAACAACAACAGAGACATAGGAATATATTGGAAACTACACTGAGAAATCATAAAGAAAATTTGTCATCGTTTGGTTTGTTTAGATAGAATCGGGTATACATGAACTACAACAATTTTTCAAACTTTATTTTTATTTGTGTATGAACATTCAGTCAGGCACAATCGCAATCACGTTCAATTGAAAAAGCAAACAATACGTGCTGAACGCCTCGAAGTATGCTACAGACACAGACGCAAACAGCAACAATTGCCTACAAATTGCTACAGACAAGAGCTTAGACACTTCAGCAACTGCTGCCTTTAAAATAAAAAAAGGTCATTCATTCAGTTATGGCATCTTTAACATACGCTACACAGACAAGGCAATCGTCAAGTACGTACTTTGAGCACGGTATGATATTTGTCGTTTTAAATATTATTGAGTTGTGTAGGATGGGAAGTCGCGATGTCTTAATTTAATATATATTTTATTATTGCTACTCAAAACACTATAACATTTGCATGTTGGTATTTGAATAGAAAGAATTTATGGCTAAACTGAAATGCCTGACGATATGTTTCGTTAGGTGTAAACATTAATGGAAACACAAAAACAGCTCCACTGAACTTGAAAAAATCATCATTGATACACCTATAAGCTGTCAAACTGCGAGCTTCCACATGTTGTCTATGACAACCACATTGGAATTTCTAGCTTAAGCCCCAGACTACACAATTCGACAAACCTTACCACTTCACACTCCACGACACATGTATGACCGTGTGTGTGGTACGGCATTTCTATTTGTTTTGGATTGTTATTGTTTGCCCACCCAAGCCGCTTGCCACATAAGCGACAATCGAACACAAAAAAAAAGAAGAATCTCTGAGTGCAACTGTTGAGAGTTATTGGATTTTATCCAAAACCCATTTAATAATCTCATTTTGCCACAATCACAGACAATACGATTTGCTC
This sequence comes from Phortica okadai, assembly GCA_034638295.1. Lineage (NCBI taxonomy): Eukaryota > Metazoa > Arthropoda > Insecta > Diptera > Drosophilidae > Phortica > Phortica okadai. The sequence goes on along the minus strand of CM067848.1, from coordinate 40,671,072 downwards.
TGCAAACAATTCGGCGGTAGACACAGAGTCAATGATTATCTCAGCTATCTGAACCCTTGCTGGTTTAGGGAGGTGAGTGCTGCGGTGCAGAAAATTTTGTACAACACAACGCAGGGATAAGCAGAGCAGAGCAGAGCAGAGCAAAGCAAAATTGAACAGCAAGTTCAACAAGTAATTGAATACGTACGTGAGGCGAATTTTCAATAATGAAATTTTTCTTGCCATTATTTACTTCGTGTTATCCGTTTTATGAATCCTATTAGTGAAATTACATTTGGATTATAAATATTGCTTGTTCGAATATTTAATTCTTTTGATACTTACGATTGAAATGATCTTTTCGCAAAGAAGTCTGTCAAACATAAAATAGGATTTCACATAATTCATATTGTTGTATACAATTAGCTGAATTATACTTGTATATTTTTCATCTTATCTGTCCACTTAAACAAACGCTCTCCAATGTAAACATTTGTACACTTAAATTCTTAAAGGGTGGTCACAGTACTACAAGCTTGTACAAACATTTTATCGTTGGTAAGTAACTTTTTCTTGACCTTTCAATTTGTTTTTGTTAAATCGGTTGACAGCCGACAAAGATGTCAGATCACTTGTGACACATAAATTCTTCAGGCAGGCAAACCTTCAGCAAACCCCAAACCAAACCCTAAAATTCAAACCAAATACCATACATGCCCAAAACTAAGTTCACTTAACCATTGAAACGTCCACACACAAAATTAAAATAAACAAGTAAGGACGGTATAGACGAGAATACACGACAACATAATACCCTGCACATATGGTAGGCGGTGCCACACCCCAGTTCTAAGACAATTGTATATTTGGCATCGCCCATTTGAATAGTGTTTAAAATAAAAAGAAAATCGGTCAAAATTATTACTTTGATTTTTGATACATTTTTGATGCGTACATAATGCGCCCTTGTGCCCTAAGGTACAGGGTATAAAAATATTATTGCATCGATTGCGAACTCTGCAGAAGCCATGTCGAAAAGAATATGTGTTCATATGAAGGTGATAAAATCTTGCCCAGCCCACAAATGAGAAAAGGTCGCTCGTAAAATGGAAATAGCTAAATCTTCAAATGTCTGAGCACATTATCTGCGTGTTAACATCCAAAATTTGATCTTTATGGTTTTCATCAATGCGATTTCCACCCCCTTCCGATTGTTGTTTTTCGTAAGCAGCACCATTTTCATTTCCTCTGTGTTAGATTCTTATTCGATTTCCATGAGTTTGTTCGCATTTCGTTTAACTAACTTTGAACATTGGCATTGAATATGCAGATACATTTATCAGGCCATTTAGTACATTCGCATGCATTTATGTAAACTGATGTACTCTAAATTAACAAAGTGCTTCATGGTATATCGACCCGATCAAACTGATTTTTCCGATCAAACTGATCTTTGAGTCGCCATTGAAGCTTATTAAAAAACAAATTTGTTACATTAGATCTATGCGCAGTAAACAATAAGTTTAATAAACTCTTTTTAATCAGACCCCTTCTTCATAAATATATACGCAATATGTATATGTATTCCCACATGAGAACACAACACATATTCATACATACATATGTATTTACACCAAAGTCGTATTTGAAAAGAATTCTGTCTTCAAGTTGATGTTTTTTCCCCTTTTTTAACGTGTTGCGTGTTCAAATATTTTGTTTTGGCAGTTATTGGCATTGACCCTCTAGAGACTCTTATTCATAGCATTCATAAATGTCTTTCAATCATAATGTTTCAATAAGTCAAAATCGATTATGAACTTCATAAGAAATTTATTGCGTTTTCGCAAATTTGACATTGATGTTAGCCAAAAGCTGTTGCTGAAGGGTGAAGGGTGAAGTAGAGGATAGGGTATAGAGATGACGATTGCTTCTGTGTGCACGGACTCTGTTGGCGTGTGTGGGTTTGATTGCTTTTGTCAGGTTGCGTGCGTGTGAACCGCATTTATGGTTTATTTATGGGGTTTTCGTTGGTTTTCGTTGGTTTTCATTTTCAGCACGACTCGTTTATGACCGATGTCAAAACAAACTGGTGGCACACAAATTGAATTGTTGACGTACAAAGTGTTTAAATATTTAATGCCCCATTGTTGTTTGTTATCGTGGTGATTTTGTTGTTGTAGCTATTGCTGTTGTTTTTTTGGTCAGTCGTATTCAATCAGTTGTGAATGAAGTAAGCACATTCCAATTGGCAAACACACACGACTTACGACTCTTTTCATATTTGTTTATTATTTAAATAATGACATTCTGTAAAACTACACAAGTATTTCCTTAAAACACTATTCGAAACAAAAGAAAATTCTTTTATGGAATTAAAAATCACATTTTTTATGTATTTACCTCACTAAACTCTAAAAGATAACATGAACATTTGTAATATCGTAAATTGGTTTGCTTTGTATGGTTAAGTTAATCATTACTCATACGACACGTTACCATACGACACGTTACCCTTTTTGTAAAGCTAATTGAAGTTATTTTATACCAACAACTTATCTTTTTCAAATGTTTTTTCTTATATTTCGTCACTGTGGTTACTGACAATTCAAGCCAAACTTCAAGCCCTCTTCATTCCTGTCTTTTTTAACGTCAACGGAAGCCTGAATCAGCCAAAAATTTGATACCGACACAATTCCCACATGCTTACACTTATAGTTTGACAAAATGATAGTGCTTCAACGGCGATAATTTTGCCTTTGGCCTTTTTTGGTGGTTATCAATTTATAACTTTCCCAATATGTTTGCTCGAATATTTTCACACCAAATATCCAGCAACGGCAGAAGCAAAAGCAGTATCAACGACTGCGGCGAAGATGACCCAGAAAAGGTTAAATGCTCAATTGGTTTGCCCCTTCTTTTTACCCTTGTCTGTGTTGTTCGCGTCTATATGGGTACATGCCTCATTGAGTTGACTGTCAGTAATTTGTGTTTAATTCACGAACTGTTCACTTTGTGAATCCTCGTTTACCTTTTTCTCATTTTTTTTTTTTTTTGAGTTTTCATTGTTTTACGAGCTGTGTTGTCATCATCGTCGTCGTCCCTCACCCATGGCAGAGCTCTGCCTTTTGTGCATGCGTGTTAACAGGCTATTAAATACAAATTTCATTTTTGCGCTACTCGGCATTTTTGCCCTTTTTTTTGTAGATAAGTTAAGTTGCAGTACTTGGCTAAGCTCCCGTTGTGGGCAGGTGTTTTCGTGTCTGTGTCTGTGTCTGTGTATGTTTTAGTATAAGTGCAGCGCGACGGGCGAGGCAGATCTTGAAGACTGTTTGCCAAACGAGTAAAAGCGATAAGGCCAAAAAGTTTGAGTCGTCGAAGTGAAAAGTGAACTCGTGCACGTGCTAATTAAAGATAATTTTTAATTGCTGTCCAACGAAAATTTATGTGAGACTATGTTTATGTACTCATTTGTTGTTGTTTTTTATTTTTTTTAGCGTATTGTTTTTTTTTATTTTTTCTTTTAAGACGTCACACCTCCTTAGTGTTTTTCTCTGCCGTTAATTCGATTTAATATTGGATGAATTTTTCGAGTTCCTTTCAGCGTCTACTTGAAAAGAAAACTATATGAGCATGGTATAAATGTTTTACCTAGTACAAAGTTACATCATTACATTTATTTTAATGATAAACAGAAAAGTGCAGCACTTTGCATAAAAGAACGTTTAACGTACTATAAAGCGGAAGCAATGACATTTAAAAATCATTAAATATAAAAACCCCAAAAATATGCTTTAAGTCATTTCAATACGAGGTCATGTTAAGATTGTTTTTTGTGATATTTGAAAAGCACGAAGTCATTATCACAAAACGTCAGAATGGAAACCGCAAAGAGTTCGCCCGATTCAGTTTGTCAGCTCAAATCAAAACAAGCTCAAATCTTCAAAAGACAAACACATTCTATCTACACTGAAAAGTAATATAAACATTTCTGAAACGATTAAAAAGTATTATCAGAGTTTTAAAAGGAAGAGATAAAAATGGGAAAATTTTTAAGATTATTGATTAGGTTGACACATTCACCTATGTAGTAACACATTTGGAATGATTTTCGCTCCGTGTAGCAAGTCAATTGGATTTTAGAAAAACTCAAAACAAAACCAGTAAGGACGCTATAGTCGAGTATACTCGACAATATGATACTCTGCACAAACGGTAGGCATTGCCACACCCAAATTTATAAAAAACAATATTTATCTGACATCGCCCGTTCACTATATGTGGGCGTGGCCACGCCTATTTTTCTATTTCACCTTTTGAGCTTCAAGTCATCTATATTCACGGACAGACGGACATTGCTAAATCGACTTCTCTTTGGATACTGATCCAGAATATATGTGTATACTTTGTTTAGTCGGAGATGTCTCATTTTTGGTGTTGTCAATGCGCACAAAACTAATGTACCCTTGTACCATAAGGTACAGGGTATAAAAATAAATTGAATGAGATCATTACCAAACGCAAATTAATCCATTTTACATTTCATATATATTTGCATGTACACATACATATATGTACATACATACAAACACATATACACACATACCGAAATAGTACGTCGGGTCAACTTAATTCCTTTGTGAAAAAATGAGAAATAAAATAACATATACCACGGGAATCAAATCGAAAACTCATGCGTCGCGACACACTTTATTCTCACTATTGTGATTGTTATTATTGTTGTCGCAGCTGTTGTGGTTATTGTCGTCGTGTGCCGCAACGAACTTCTACTTTAGTTTCAGCTTCTGTTTCTGCTTCAGCTTCAGCTTTACTTTCTGTTTATATACCCTGTACACATAGTGTATAGAGTACCCCACACATTTACATTTTTGTAGGACTTTTTTGATATTTTGAACACTATTTGAACGGGCGATAACAGATCAATATTTTTTTGTAGATTTGATGTGTGGCACCGCCTACCGTGTGTGCAGGATATTACAATGTCGAGTATACTCGACTAAACCGTCCTTACCGGTTGCTTCTGTTTCTGGTTTCCTGATGCTCGGCATTCTGGTTGTGTATGCAAATGTAAGCGAGTGTGAGTGGATCTTTTGTTTGTTATTATATTTCGTAGTTTTTCAACATTTTTGTTTGTTTGTTTGTTTGTTTGTTTGCTTTGTTTGTTTGCTTTGTTTAATTTGGTCCTTTACTTCATTTCCCTACACATGACCAAAATGCTTTAAGTAAAACCTTCATAGCCGCTACTTGCTGCGTCTATTGTTGTTCTCAGCCAGCCTCTTTGTATCGCCCTGCCGTTGCAACCGCTGCTCCCCGGCTCAGCGCCTATACCGTTGCTGTTTCCGTTGCCATTAAAAGGGAGCAACTTTTGCTGCTCGGTAATGATGGCATTTGCATTTTTCGTTACCCATTGCTTTCCTTGCCGCCTTTAACCCTGCCTTTTTCTTCAGTGTGGGTCTTTTTTACTTGTACAATACACAACAAGTTTAAACAATGGAGCATGCCGAGCATTTAAACCAAATGGCGAACAGTCACTAAATGCGTTCAGCATGCGACAGCTGTGACCTTTGGGCGCAACTCTTTCAAAGTTCCTCATACCGCTACACTCCGCCCCTGAAAATATAACCGTACAGACTTGTCAGTCGCACGCTCGGGTTTTTTTTCCTTTTTTTTTTTTGTCAAAGTAATGTGTGCATTTGCCAGTGTTTGTCTCTGCGTCTTTACAAATTTATTTGCGTATACTTATTATTTTTGAACAAAATTATACTCTGATTGTCGCATATCGTATACAGTGAAGCTTGTCAAATTTATCGATTCACTTTAATTGTCTTTTCTATAACTTTTCTTCCGTTTTGCTTTGCTTATACATTTTGTTTGTTATACTAGTATGTATAAACAAAAAACAACATCGTTTGGCAACATTCAGATTCTACAATGAAGATTTTCAACAAAGTCCAAAGAAATTTCTCTTGCTTGCAGTGACACTGTAGCAAATAAAATAAGTTCGACAATCATGTATTACAGTCGCTTACTAATTAATAATGATAAAGTGTACTTTCCATGAGGCAACTGTTTTTAACAGTCGACTAAATTCGAACTGTATAAATATTATTTACAAGCCGATTACATTTCATTACGTATTTATTATTATTAGCCATAAAAGATTGTCTCTGTCAGCAACAATGTATTTTACACCATTTTTTCCATGTACTCAATAAATATTCGCTAGTATGTATAAAAATGTTGTGAGCATTTTTGGCAATGCGCAAAAACTGTAAGGAATTGCAGTCGAGAGTACTCGACTGCGACATACCCTGCACCTTCAATCTGTAATCAATTTGTTATAGGGCCCGGTCGCTTTTCAATCGAAACAGAGTTCATTTCCATGCAATATCATACATACAAATTTTCACCTTTCTGGACCAATTGGTTCTAGAAATGGAAAATTATTCTATTTTGGCTACATCTGGGCGTGGCCATGCCCATTTAGTGATTAATCTTATTGCAACCCAACCCAATAGCCTACATATATAGTTTCATTTTTGTAGGATACATGATTCCTGAAATATAGTAGTCTTAAATTTTATGTTTATGGGAGCGTGGTCAGGCCCATTTTCCTATTCCAGCTTCCTATTCAGCTATTTACAAATTTTATGTTCCTATCTCAAAGGACAATCGTGAAAATACGACTTTTGTAATTTTTTAACCCTAGCTAGCTCCAGTTATTTGCCCCTCACGTACCATAAGGTACAAGGTTATAAAAACGATATAATTTTTTGTAATTTGTATGGCAAATTTTTCTTATCGGTTAATTAAATTGCAACAACATTCTGCCACATCAAGCTTGACTTAATTATTATATACATAGCATAAATAGTTTCCGTTTTAATCAGCTTAAATGTGCCACACGCCAAAGTTGCAGATACAAAGTTCTATCGCCCCAACCAGTTGGCCAGAGCAGCTGAATGTATATGGTACATACATGTATACGAATGCACATATGTATGTAATGAATGACGTGTTAGTATCAGCAAATAATTTGCCGAACTTTGCCCGTCTTGGCTAACAAACACATTGGGGCGACCAATTCGCTGCTTGGCATTTTTATCTGTTCATTGGCGGTGCTTCTGCGCTGCGCAGTGTTTCCTACGTAAAGTTTTGCAGGTTGTTTGATTTTATCTTTCAATTCCCATTACGTTAAAATGTCGCACAAGTTTCGTTTCGTTCGTTTGTTCGTACGCTTGCTTGCTGATATTTGCCGATAGCTTGCTCCTTCCCAACTTTGATTCAGTTGACTGGTCATGCAGTTGACTTTAGTCAATTATGATCAGCCTCATTACTGCTCTGTAATCAGCTAATAAAATGTGTGATTTTGTCAGTCGTGTTTTTATACAGTTTCCTTTATGTAGACATTGCTGCATACCAACGGCTGTTAAATTATCATTATACTGATAAGACACATGAACGCACTTACATATGTATATGATAGTAGCCAGTCGGTAAAGGAACTGATACTTTGAACTTCTTTAAACATGTACTGACTTAACGTTGAGCAAAAAACAAACAAATTTAAGGTGTACCGTACTGAAAAATGGATAAGCGTCTATTTTCTACACTGTACCCTTTTGGCTGATACATACACAAAACGCGCTTCGCATCAATCTCAAAAATATTTCATCGTGTTTCAATCTAAATGCTGCTAAATGTTTCTGCTTCGAATAAATTTGATTGTTCACGCTCTGAATTATTGGTATTTGCTTAACAACTCGTCTACTGCCGCAACGTAATACATTGTAAACATGTACTTAGGATAGTAGTTAAATGACTTCATGGTCCTTAATGTCACGGCAGTGAAACGTCATGCTTACAATTAATTAAATAAAAATGTGTTGAATATACACCATTCCACCGACCTAGGCACTTTCGTTTGCATGTATCACTCGACACATTTCTCATGACTTTTGCAAAGTTGTTCGAGAAGTTAAAAATGGCTCATTAAAAGCATATAAAATGAGTGTTGGAACAACGACAGAAATGGAAATGAATTTGATAAAAAAAAAAAAACACAAAAACAAAAGTAAAGGAAACTAAAAGAATAAAGTTAAGTATGGAAACTTTTTTTGTTTTCACATTGGTGACATTCCTTGTGAGCATTCCTTAAGTGGTGATTATGGCAGAGGGTGAAGACTTCTCTACTGACAAATACTTTCACTTGCTTTTAATTTTCTGCATTCAGTTTTCATTCTCTTATTTTATTCTTATAATTATTTTTCTCCAACAAAACACCCTTCTACCCCCATTCAACTGAATCGCATAATTCTATGCTAAGTATTTGCGCTACGAATTGATATGACAGCCGTTGTCAGTCAGTGTCACTGACAATTTATCTTACACTTTGTATGACTTTAAAGCAAAGTATTTTAAATAACACTGTTTTTACTTAACAAAATTTATTAACTTTTGACTTTTTATATTATATAAGAAATATTAAGAATTATTATACCCTGTACTCGTGATGCACTAATCCGGATCTTTTAAATCCGAATCCAAATGGATTCGAGTACTTCACGACGAATCCGAATCCGTAAGAGCAAAAAAAAAAAGCCTTCCTGGTATTTCTGTGCGCCTAGTTAGCTGAATCACTTTAGACAAATTATTTTGTACTGAATAAAAGGAAAACATACAAATTTATTAAAGTGCGTACATTTAAATCATCAAAATCGATTTCAGAAAAATAATAATATAGGATCGTAATGCTCGTATAGGATTCGTTTATGGTGGGATTCGTAATCAGATTCGTATTCGTACTCGCATTCGGATTCGTACTCGAATTCGTACTCGTATGCGGATTCGTAAATTGGATTCGATTACCACGAATACTTTTAAGATCCGGGTCTTCGAATCCGAATCCTAGGTTTCGTGCATCACTACCCTGTACCTTATGGTACAAGGGTATATTAGTTTTGCGCCCACAAATAGCCAAAATTTAAACCCGCTATATCTCTGGCACCAATTGGTCTAACATGGAAATGAAATCAGTTTTGATTAAAAAGAGGGCGGGGCAACGCCTTCAAACAGTCGTTAAAAAATGAAGGTGCAGGGTATGTCGAAGTCGAGCACTCTCGACTGCAATTCCTTACTGTTTAGTTTTTTATTAACTCAAGGAGACATGACCATGAAGAGTATGAAATTGTTAACGTGGTCGAACAATGTATTTCTTTCTTGTTAACATTTAATTTGTGTTAAAAAATTTCTCGTAAACATTGTTTCGCATGCTGCTTAATTATGGCACAATTTCTTTGCTCTACAACACTGCAATATCATTTGGAGGTATTTTTGAGTCTCAGTTACTTAACATTAATTAAAAGAGCATTGTTTGGTTTGGGTTTTTGTTAATAAAATCCTTTTGTTAAATTATGTTTTAAGAAATGACGTAAGTATGTTTGTTTCTGTTTGCCAAAGAATTCGTTAAAAAGTATAAAAAATAATAAGGACGGTATATTCGACAACATAATTACAAAAGTCGTCCTTTGTGGGTTGTCTAAAACTCGGTATAAAAGCTAATCGTCATCAACCTATGCTAAGCTTAAATTACAAGATCTCCTATATAATATTTAGAACTTCTTATAATATTGAGAGATATGGTTGATGCGACATGTCATCAAATTTTGTTGCATTGCAAAAAAATGACAGCTTAAATTTGCTTTGGATTCCAAGTCCATAACTGTTAAGTTGAAGCAGTACTTTATTGGTTGCATTTGTGCTTCTTTTATCATTAGTTCTGCACACATAAACAGTCAACTTGACATTACATGCGCCTTAATCAAAATCATACGCGGTGCTGCGTCGCACTGCGCAAAATGCTAGAATAAACTTTAGCGAAACGGACAAGGTAGAGAGGGCAACATAAGGCAGCAGTAGCTGTAGCAGCAGGTATTCATTATTTTGATATTTATTCTGATTTCGACGCTGTTCCGGCAGTTCTCCGCTAGCTAAACAAAAGCAACTAAAAAATCATTAAAAGTAAAATAGCATCCAAGAGAAAAGGCGTCGAGTAGAAAAGACAACAAAAAGCAACAAAAAAAAAAAAAAAAAGAAATAGAATAAAACAAAAATTTATATTATAAATAATAATTTTGTATAAGTTGGGTGAGTAGCGGGAAAAGATGCCAACCAGCAGGTGCCGTGCAAAGAGCACCTGCTGCTCGGCTTAATGAATGTGACATTTTTCTAGTGCCCAAGAACCGGAGAACCGGATGCGCCTCAATAACTAGGAGGTAGGTGCAATGCGGATTATGCGTCTTTGCGCCGCATTATTATCATAGAGTAATCACAAAGTAATAAGCACAAAGCTGAAGCGGCGAAAAGTGAAAATGAAAACGAAAGGATTTTATTGTTATTAATTTCAAGCGTATCCCGCTAAGCACAAACTGAGGCAAAGTCTTTATGCTTTGCCAAAGGAAACCTGCACGACAGGCAAAAACAACAACAACAATAACAACTGCGTAGATAATCAAGCACTACGAACAACGTCAGCAACTACTGAGTAGTACGAACCGTGTCAGCAACTATCTCAGTAGTTGCAGACGTTGTTCGTAGTGCAACAGCATACTCAACAACACAACAACCACTTGGCTGCGAAGCTAAATGGACGTATAATAATAACAAATGGCCACGGGACGTTCGTAATGATATCCGTTCGACAATGTCAGCCAGGACTTAAGCCGAAGTCAGTGCTAGTGTTCGTTCGTCATTACGTCAATGTTGGCATTTAAATAAATTTTATTAGCAGCGTATTTCAGCCTCAAGCGCCTTCAAATTAAATGAAACGAAATGTAGAGCAAAGCAAATTCAAGCAGAGTTGGCCCCTCTTGCCTTTGCCACGCCATCAAGCGGTAAGTACCAAAGGGCGAACGGATTTAATGAGCATTTTGTGCTGGTGTGTTTTTCCAAATCCTGTGATTAGTTTGGTGAGCTCTCATTTGCATTTTGCATTCGTGTCGTGTCCTTCACCTGTTTTTTTTTAAACAATCGTTGAATTCTCAACACTCTAACAATTACTGTTTATGCTCATTGGTGGAAGAGTTTTAATTAATTCTCGTTCAGAATTGTATTTTCCTCCAACATTTCTTTGGCCAAAGTGGGTTGACAGGCATGCTTAAATATGTTTTTCTTTCCAAATTTATCACCTACCAAGTGTTAAATAATTACTTTAATGTACTAATAAGACCAATCTGACCAATTGATTGGATTGAATCTTATTGCACTTAATCCCAACAACACATATACAAAGTTTCATTGTTGTAGGACATATGGTTCCAAAGATATGAGATTTTTAAATTGTTATTATTTGTACCATAATGTACAAAGTAAAACTATTCACAACATGCTTGAAGCATGGACATGCTTCTAGAGTCTAAAGTCGTCTTCATGGTTTTGAGGGGCTCAAATGTATGCAATAATACATCTGTGTTTGTTTTGTGCGAACGCCATTTGTAGAGACATAAAGTTTTTGAAGACCTGGTGACAGTGAAAAGTGCATAAACTTCAACAGCAACAACAGCATCAGTAATTTGACTCTAAAGTGTTTAGAAATTCTCGTCAACATCATAAAGGACCAAGTGAAGTGCATTCATAGCACAGTTTCATAACCACTGTCATCATCGCTGTCATCGTCATCACCAACGTCACTGACGGTAGAGCAAGTCATTCTGGAGAGGTACATGAACTACTGTGACGACATGAAAATGCACGCTGAATGCGAAAGTGACATAGTGAACAAGTTAATGATAGACTGAATAAGTAAATGAACGGCGCAATGAAACAGTTTTGCTTAATTGCCCATTTAAAAGTCAACCTGACATTGAATGAGTTCTACTTGAATTATAATTTGATACAGTGTAAGAGAATATTTTAAGAATGTGGAATGTGAAGAATGGTACAAAATTACATTTTGTAGATACTTGTACTGTAACAAACATGCATAAACATCTTTACGTACATATGAACATACATTCAGGTATATACATATATACATACATATGTAAGTATAAGCATGTGTGAAAGTGAGTCCTGGCATTGTGCATGCAACGGGTGCCATTGAGATTTTGTATTTTTTGCTACCATAAACAAGCTCAGGTTTAAAAACAAAAAGCAACGTGCGTGTTTCTGTTTGTGTACTTGAGTGTGTGTGTGTGTGTGTGTGTGTGTGTGTGTGTGAGTGTGTACAATAAGTGCTTAATACTATGTTAAATATTTAAACATGCTGTTGCCATTGTGTAAATATATGAAACAATTAATTTGATTTCAGGCTCACCGAATCCTATTAACTTCACACATGCTCATATACGTTTAAAATGTTCATGCATACTTAATTACATCATTTTTAGAGTTTGTACACATTTTAAATGCCGTTCACTAGATAACTTCTGTTAAGTGACACAGACTCCCACACAGACTGACTGTCTCATGAAATTTTCTTTGCAGTACGAAGACTAATTAGAAATGGTGTGGGTGTGAATGACGGCTATTTTAAATATTAATAACTCTCAGTACAGACTTTTTATACTCTTGCAACAGTATATGAACTTTGTCAAGAAGCTTGCAATACAAAGAAGGAGACATTTCCGACTATACATAAAGTACATATATTCTTGATCAGCGATCGATATCGCAAAAATTTAAATGCAGAAAATTTTATTATCCTTGCAGGCAGTTTGTATTGATATAGCCATGCCTGTCTGTCTGTCTAATTTGTCTAATTTCCAATGAGCAAAAACAATGAAAATTGGGCGGTGGTTCGATCGAAATAATGGGCGTGGCACCTTGCCATTTTTTTTTTTTTTTGTGTTCTTCGAAACTAGCATAAGATCTGATATGGCGACTACTTCCAATATGCAAGAGTTAAAAGTTTCAAGTAATTAGTTATACTATTTTATGTTATTGCTACTTCAATGCTTAACAAAGTTGGAGACACGAACAGTATTAAAACTGCGACAACGTAACAAGCCACTAACAAATTGTTGCAACAACAACACAGCATGGGTGAACAAAAAAGACAATAATTAAGAAAAGAAGTCTAAACTGAATCGCCATCCACCCAAAACGATTGCGCATGTGATGTAAAATAAAGTAGTAAAGCGCCTTTTAGAATATTAATGGAATACTAAATATGGTGACTGTATGCTCATTGTTGTTTTTCGGGGGAAAGCATAAACTACACACACACACTCACACATATTAACAAAAGCAGTTTGCATATTGTGTGATTAAAGTAAACCTCAAAACACTCATGTTGCATACCATACTCGAAGCCAAAACTCACAATGTTGAGCTTTTTCGCTTTAATATCAAGGCTTATTAATAGCTAAGATTATTAAAAACGATTTCAATTTTATGCAACGTATTGTCCTAACGCATGGTAGGAGAATTTTGCTTGTTTTAAAATCAAGATAATATTTTCTGAACTGGCTTATATAAGCACCAAAAATATTTCATATTTCCAGCTGACGAAGCGGCAGCACACTTCAAGGATATGCAAGTATTATGCAGTAGTAGTGAAAAATACATACCTAGCATAGTAATAAAAACATAAATTTATATAAATTTTTTCCTTAAGATTTTTTTTAATATTTGATTTTTATATCTCAAGTATTGAAACCAATACAAACGCTTAAATTTTAGGCAACACTCTGCCCGTTCAACCTTCCAGAAAAATGCCTAAACATTCACTAAACGGACGCGCTCGTATTTCGTTTTGTACAATCGACACAATTCACTCATAAAGCTTTTTGTGTGTCCTTGCTTTTACTCGACTTAACGGAATTTAACTCAAAAGCAACTCAACAACGAGCTGAGTTGGAAAAATAAACTACTCAAATTGTGAAACGTAAAGTGATGAGAAAACTGAGAACAACCAAATAACTAACACAACCTTTGTACAATGCTTGGTTTGCTGTCTGCCTGACTAACCTGGCCTCGCTGCTCGTCAACATCAGACGGTACTTCAAAGAAACACCCACCGCATTTTTCTATTTAATTTAGACGCACCCACAAAGCACTTCAAATACGTTTCAATCTAATTGAAGTAGCTCTAGAAGGCGTTAACCACTCTCTCTTGCTCGCTCGCTCGTTCGCTTATTCGACATTTCATGAGTCGAATTGAGTCGAGTCGTCTCTACTCCGATTTGATTTGACTCGACTTAAGCTGACACGGTATATTGAATTTGGGCAGAGCCAAAATAACACTTTTCTTGCGCAAAATCACAAAAAATATAAATCGAGTATTATTTTTTTCAAGTTTACAATTCAACGACGGCAATTGAACTTCAATATATTTTAAAACAGTTTTTATACCCCATACACATTATGTACCATGGTACATGGGGTCTAAGACCTTACGAAGTATATAAATTCTTGACAAGTACGACAAGATGAGTTATGGCTCCCGGAAACTATAAGAGCTATAGACTAGAAATTTGATATAGATTCGTTATGCAGCAGATCAAGTTTGAATGGTTTTGTGCCACGCCCACTCCTTAGCACCCAACCAACATCCTCATTTTTTGACCGCATTTCTTGAAATTTTGACATATATGGGCAACACCAAACATGCATTGTTTTTAGATATTAAGTGTCACCAACCATGTGTACAGGGTATTATATTGTCGAGTATACTTACTTTGATTTTAGTAAACTTAGAAGAATGTAGTATTTTACTTCCTGTATTTCCTTAGCCTAACGAAATTGAGATCATATCGTATCTTCCTAGGCTTAGAATTAACTCATGAGTGTAATATTCTTCATTAAATTTGTTTTATTATTACTTTTTTAGATTTATTCCATTTCCTATGTTTATTTATTTTTAAATATTCACTTGTTTGTTAGTTTGTTTCCATAGAACTTCTTTCAAGTTATCTGATGATTTTAGTTTCATTCTAATACTTTGAGTAACAAATATTTAGTTATTTTATGAGAAATTGACGATTTCTTGATTCATCATATACTTTTTTCAAGTACACAACATTTATTGTATGATTGGTGTATAAGAAGCTCTTGATTTTGTCAATGAATATACTTGTATTTTATCGGATTAAAATATTGTACGTATGTATGTATTGTATATATATGTATGAATGCTAATCTATACATTATCTCCACATATTTCTAATTTATATTATATTCTAATATTATGACTAAACTTAAGATATTTTAATATAGTTTTAATATATATATATGTATATATATATATAAAAAAAAAACAAGTATTTTTGTATATAAGTACATGTCTATGTTTCTATATACTTTTCGCATGGACGCCTGTTGTATTCAAATGGCATTGCATGTCGTTCAATTTTTGGTTTCTTTGTGTGACTTATATATATATTAATAGGCCTCGGTTCCACATACACATAATTTTATAATTCTGCATGTTTATATTGAAATATTGACTGCTCATGATTGTGTATGTTAGTTAAACTATGAAAATTAACCATTGGGATACGGCTTATTGAAATTTGATTTCATATTCAATTTAATTAAAAACAGACATAACATAAAGATTTCTTTTTTTCTCTTTGACCTTGTGTCGATATTTCCATGCGTACTAAGACAGTTTTTTGGACAACTTTGGCCAAAATTGTACAAAAAAAACTGTAAACAATTAATGCGAAATCAAACATATAGCATTTTCTCATGTAACAGGTTTTTTTTTATCAATTCTATGGATACATATAAACATGTCTACGGTTTGTAGGTGATTATTTGTGCATACATACGTCTGTATATTTATAGACACTTAATTTCATATAATTGTTACACATACTATTTTCAATAAACCATGAATCTCCAACATATTCTATTGTCGATCTCGCAATCATCTGCACACTGAAGAATCATCGCCAGCACAAATGGAATGCGGTGGCGCAAGAAATAGTTTACCATTCGCACATGCACACAGTTGGAAGACCCGATGTAAGTGATCGTGGCTTTGCGCTGTCCCCGGAATTGGCGGCTGAGCAGTTCGAAGGTTTGGCATAAGTATCTTTGAGGATTCTAGGCGCAGCTGTGAAAGCAAAATATAAATAAACAAAAACAGATTTTTAATATTGTTAAAGACTATAAGAGAAATTTCTCTCTTTCGAAAAGGAAGCTTTTTATTTAACAGTTTTTTACGTCTCAACTGAAACATTTTGGATTTGATTGTACTCTGTGTTAAATTGTCACAAGCACATGCATAAATGGAATTAAACGATGGGTCATGTCACTCATAAGTTATTTTAGTGTGCAAAAGTATTATTTGAAATCATCAAAACAAAGTAAAGTATTGTTCTAAGAGCCATTTATATGATCGTTAGCAAAATATTATGAGCAAGCTTAAAAATTCGTTACTTACACTTCCTTCAAGTGCACTAAATTTAACATCTTCCAAGGCAATCAGTTCAATACCTCCAGCTCTGGACTGCAAATTAATGTCTTTAGTTGCTGCTAATTCCAATTGACGTGTGGGTGATTCAAGTCTATAAATGTAAACAGATGAAACATATGTATGTATGTTAAGTAAGTTTTTTTTTATCATATTCCACGATCTCAGTCATAATATTTTCAGATGTTATTAAAACAAATTAAAATTAGTCTATTAATTTTATTTCGCAAAAAAAAGAGTCGAAATGCAATCCATGGTCCGTTTAAAAATCATCAAAGAAGCATATAAAATATTGGACCACTGTTGACAATTAAGCTTTAAAATTTGTAAATGAAAATGTTATTACAAGCACTGAATTTTTCAATGTGGTACTTCAGGCAAAAATCTGAATGTGTTCGTGTTTATGTGTGTAGGCAATTGCGAGGATGCAAATATCCTTTTGCACACATAGAAACGAAAGGCAGAAACAGAAACATTTCTGCAGCGGTGTTTTTATTTAAAAAGCCCTTAAGCACTCTCAATGCACTCAGAGTGAATGCGTACATAAATATTTCCATGACATGGCCTGAGTATGCATTCTCACTGCATGCCAACAACATCATCAACTGCAATAACCTCTCAACACCGCCAACACCATCGTCACCGTCGACGACATTGCCATGCATTCCTGGCTTATTCATGCATAGCAATGTAGGCTGTATTTTGCACAGCCTTGTTTGGCTTTTTGTGGCCATTCGTGAAAGCATTACGATGGACTTTCAAAGGGTGATGTCATCATTTGCTTCTCGTCTGATATTCTTGTTTATTTACCTTAAACATTTTTTCAAGTATAATTCTTTTTATACTCTTCACACAGTGAATACTATTATAACTTTGAAGCAAATCGAGGGAGACATTTCCGACTACACAAAATACACAAATATATATATTCTGGATCAGGATGACATGACGAGTTGATATAAACATGTCCGTCTGTCAGTTTACATATAATCTTCCCCCACAGTTTTAAAATTATCGAGCTAAAATTTTACAGAGAGACTTCTTATTTGTGAGATCAAATCATTGTTCGGAATCGGCAAGATAGGAACTGGAACTGCTCCTAAAAATTTATTTGGCATCGCACATTCAAGTATTGTTCAAAAAACCAAAAAATTCAGTCAAAAAAAAAAAACAATGGACAGTGCTGGTTGGGTGGGAAGGAGTGGGGGTGGCACAAATCCGAACTGCTGCCGAGCATCACGAGTCTACGCTCCGAATTTCAAGTCTCCAGCTCTTATATGTAGTTTCCAAACACCATTGGTGAGAACGGATAGACAGGGGACGGATCAATCAATTTTTCTTGTCGTCCTAATCAAGAATATACATATATACTTTATAGGGCCCCCTCCTCTCCGTCTATACGTTGCCTACTTTTGCTTTTAAACAAAAATATCAAAGAAAAGTGCATGACTTTGAAATACCCTGTACCTTTAATTATGAACAACTCTTTTGTAATCGAAAACGATTTAACTTTCAGTTAATATCATATGTAGTGAAAATTCCTAAGACCAGACAAACAGCGTCGTGGTGTTTTTACCACTTATTTAATTATCCAGTAGTAAGAGACGGCATATTGTAAGTATAACCAGTAAGGACGCTATCTTCCGCAATACTCTTCACGTACTTTCTTGTGCCACGGCCACTTTTTTGACTGAATATACTTTTATTCATGTTATTAGCCTATTTACCAATTTTCATTGTTTTTGCTCATTGGGTACCAAACATATGCAAATTAGTGATTTTGGCTAAAAGTGGGCGTAACCATGCCCATTTTTTGGTCAAAATAGTTTTCATGCCTCTTTAAAAATATGTGTGTTAAGCTTCAACTCAATTGACTATGAAACAAACAAGTTTTCCATACAACACGTGAATATTGCATCTCTTCCACTTCTTCATTTTGTATAGCAGGTACCAGTTCCAGTTGCCCGATCTCAATCAAACTTTCAGGCATTTAGTCGGACCTTGTAAAACTACTATGTTTGAAATTTCAGCCCTCTATCTTCCAAAACAAAAAAGTTTTCCATACAACGATTCAAATTTGTTTTTCTTCTTTATTTCGTATGAGGGCTACCAGTTCCAATAATCCGATCATGCCGGTTCCGACCAATGATTTGACTACACATTAGCGAAGACTCCCTGCTCGATATCTTCAAAACTGTGGGAGGAGATATCATATTCACAGACAGACGGACATGGCTATATCAACTCGTCTTGTCGAGCTGATCAAGAATATATACACTTTATGGGGTCCCCCTCCCTTCCTTCTTGCTGTTACAAACTTCAGGACAAAGTTATAATACTATTCACTTGCGTGAAGAGTATAAAAAAATTATTATAAAACATAAAGGTAGTGCAATTGTAACAACTGTTAGTGGGCGTTGCCCTGCTTTTCAATCGAATCAGATTTCATATCATTCAATCATAAAATCGGCGTAGCCATGCCCACATATAGCCAAAATCGAAAGCAACCAAATGGTCCAGAAAGGTAAAAATTGGTACATATGATATTGAATGGAAATGATATCTGTTTCGATTGAAAAGTGGACGGCGCCTTTACAAATTGTCGAAATCGAGCACATTTAGAACATGGTACATGAGTTTTGGCATAATTCAAGCAAAATCAGTCAGTTTCCTGTTTTTATTGTTTTTTTTTTTTAAGTCAAAAGTCTAGTCTGAATTTATGGTCATTCCTTTTAACTTACTTGAGATATCTGGTGAAATAGATGATTGACAAAGAATCTGCTTGGACTTACCTCAATTCACGGCCAGGTTCGGCGCGTACATGGGGTGTTTGTATAGACTCCCGAAAAATGGCGCCACCTTCGCCGTCAATCCGTAAGGCGTGTGCCCCGATTGTGACTTCATTTCGATTTACGGAAAATAAATTCCGCCCGTTTGAATCGTTGATGCGAAATCCCGCCGAAAGGCATTCAAGCTTATCGTGTCCCAGGAATAAATGATTCTCGAGCACACCATTCGGGTCACGTGTATTGATTGAAAAATTACGTGATGACTCTGTTGATGTCGGCGGTAGAAAATGCGAATAAACCAACGAAAATGATGATGATGGTGTCGGTATTTTGTTTTTTGGTTTTTTTTTTTCGTTTTGAGTGATGTGAACATCAACCAAGAAGATGTTGAATTACGACGAGGTAGACCAAAGTCACATG
The DNA here is from genome assembly GCA_034638295.1 of Phortica okadai. NCBI lineage: Eukaryota > Metazoa > Arthropoda > Insecta > Diptera > Drosophilidae > Phortica > Phortica okadai. The sequence continues at coordinate 40,651,446 of CM067848.1, read as the reverse complement.
TATTCAAGTCAAAGAAACAAGAAAAGAAACAAAACAAATAAGAAAATGTTCAAAAATATTGCGACATAAATGTAAGATGGTTGATAAAAGATAGTCACACATAAAACATGTCCACACGGAGCTACAGATACACTGATGCAGATTCGCTGGTGGTTTTTGCCAACGCCATTGAGAATCAAACGACGTGTACGATTCGGTTGCCATGATATTGACAACGACAACGGAAATACAATCTCTGACTCTAATCCCTACCTTCTCTGCTTAGTTCGTAGGCTCATGCTTCATCTTCTCGACACTTTGGCACGTAAAATTATGGTCACGAACTGTCGTCACTACTATCAGTGATGTCCTACCTAGGCGATTACATTTGCTCTGCTACTTCTTAGCATCCCAATGCACCTTTTTTGCGGTTGTCTGACTATTTATCGCAGTGGCAACAAGCCTGCGACACCTCATCACTCTTGCTATTTGAAAAACGCAACTGTCATTGGTTTTTTTCTTTGCTCTTTTATTCATTTCTATTATATCTGTAATTGCCATCTAATCTTACACATTGAAAAATAAATGGTTACGGGACTTGACATAGTCTTTTATGTAAACATCTCATATAAGTTTACTTATTTTTCCAGTTAAATGTTAAGGTTAATATTTATAACAATAACTTTCTATTTAACACCTGATTAAACACCCTGAAACCGTGAGACTAACTACTTTCCGAAAAAGATTAGCCATTGGAAAAGTAAAATTGCTATACAACATCAAGCTAAAGATTTATTTTTAGCTCTTTACAGATTCATGAAAATCATAATGACTTTGAAAACTATTGTAGTTTTCAATTGAACAAATTGTTGTATTATTTATTATGTCCACTTGTGTTGCATGCGTGCATAAATTTCAGACATTTATGAGTCATGTATCTAGTGAAAACACATCGTGTGAATGTGGTTGTCATTGATAATAATTTGTTTTGGCAATTCGATAAATGCAAATGCATTTGCATTGTAATGAACACAAATATAGATAATTCGGTTTATGCAAAATGAATATTAATTCACTCAACTACAATCAACATAAAAACAAATTGAATTAGAATCATAATTTTAGTTGACAACAAGAAAGAATATTATTTCGAAAGATATGAATGCCCTTACAGAACGTTATTTGAACTATAAGAACAATTTTTCTATATTTCTGCATTTAGCCAACAATAATTGTTTTGCTGTGCTGATTTGAAACCACAACGGGCAGACGGACGAGAATATACAAACTCAACCCATTGGATTGATCAAAAGCATTTAAAAAATAAATATAACCAGAAACTATGTCTGCTTCGCTAAGCAAATACCATGACATTTAAATGCGCTTTTGAAGTGTATTAACAATAATGATGCTAATGTAATAAGCTCATAATAGATAATTTACTCACCTATCGCTATTGGCTGGCCATGCCTCGAACGAATAGTGGACGCTCGCAACATGTCCATAACGATTGCCTGACCCGATAACTGAATGCCACCAGGTATAATTTTTAGCTGACCCATACCGTCCTAAAATTAGAAAGAATAAAAAAAATTGTATACATTCGAAAAGAAAATTCATAGTAATATGAACACACCGTTGAGAATTCCATAACTTTGAGAATCCAAAATGTAAGCACCAAATTCGTAATGATTAACAACATTAGCAGCAAAAGTAGTGTATAAAGGCATTTCTTCCGCCAGCCAACCAGGCCCAGATACTTCTCAATGCCGTCGACTAAGCCGCCCACGCCACCCGGCTGACCGCTTTCATCATCCACAACAGCACCGACCGCTGCATCACAGTTGTTGTTCGTTGCCGTTGATACGCCGCTGCCTAATGTCATTCTAACCTTCTTTTTGGCCGAATCTGTCTTATTTGCTGTTAACAGTTTATGACTGGCAACTTGCTGCTGGCCTGCTATCGCCGGCAATGTTGTCTTCTTGATTCCAGTTTTGACCTCTGTCTGCGGATTTCGTCTCGTTGTCATTGTGATGGATGCTTTGTTTCGGTCGTGACGGTCATCACCAAAGTTACTTATCATTGTTGGTGTCGATAATAATGCATTACGGCTAGGACGGTACTGAACGCCGCCGCTGTCTTTCGTGTGTTAGGATACCTTCTATATCACTTATTTTCCACGTGATTGTTTGTATATATTAATGATTGCGCACGATGTTTTTGTATTGCAAACTATTAGCTATCATTGTAGAAAAAATAGATAGTGAAAAAATAGGCAAATAACTTTAAAATTATTAGTTTGCATTTGATATAATATATTATCAAGTTTTATTCCGTCTTAAACTCCAATCATTCCAATACACTTCAGATCTTTGCAGAAACATTATGTTAAGCATAATGTTCTCTGTAAATAGCGAACACAATTTAGAGCGAAAGTCTAGATTCCGAGAGATTTAATTTTCACGAACTCTTCTATTTGTATTTATTAACCAGTAAGGGAGCTATTTTCAGCTTAGCGGAAACTTACATTCTCTTGCAATTGTTCTTGTTGGATAATCCGTCATTTAGTTTTAATATATTATACACGTTTATAAAGTGAAAGGAGGTTTATATTTAAGAGCAAAAAGTAACTGAATTTTTGACCGATCGATCCTATGGTAGCTATATGATATAGTGATCCGTTTATGCTTGTTTTTTGCATACAAACTGCCTGCAACGAATTTTTCGATATCGGTAACACTGAGCGAGACTCTAAGAGTATAAAAAGATTTAAGAAAACATACATTCAAATTTGCGCCACTGAAACAACAAAAATTATTTTTATTTCAAAGTATTAAGTATATAAATAAAGAGCTCGTTCGAGCATATAATTATTTATATTTATTTTGTGTGTACACTATTTGGCTAAAATAAGAACTCGTTGCAAAACGGCGTTTCGAGACCACATTTAGCTGGCTGATATCAATACAATCTATCCTACACATTACAACAAATTAAGATTGCATGTAGCTTATGGGTGAAGGGCATGTGACTGGAGTTACCTAGGGTAAAAAAATTGCAAAATCTGTATTTTCTCGGTTGTCTTTCGAAAAAGGAACATCAAATTTGGAGTGTACATAGCTGACTTCAAGGCCAAACGCCCACATATAACCGAAATAGGCGTGGCACCGCTTACCGCATGAACAAGGTATTATATTGTCGAGTATACTCTACTATACCCTCTCACTCTTTGTTTATGCATCGTTGAAGTATCAGTCTTACCACTGGTCCGCCTTTCACTAACTGTATCAGTGACAATATTAAGTGGCCCTGTCATAAAAAACCATACCTACGCACACTCATTCAAACGTAAACTTTCGCTGATTCATTAACCTTTATCGGAATATTCTTGCAATGAATGCCTTGATACGACAGATACTGAATCAGAGTGACAATGCGGCTGAGCTGATGTTGGTGTTGTTTTTGTTTTTGTTGTTGTTTTTGTTTTTCATTTCGTTATTATTGTTGTTTTTGTGCGCTTTGCAATGATGACTTTAGCTGTGCTTTTATTTCTCTTCTGGCGATTTCACACGTGCAATTGTTCAATTATGCAAGTACACACATTCTACCCCTCACACAAACATACATATATACATATGTGTATATATATTTGTATATTCGAATATACATACATATGCATGTACGAACGGATATAAAAGCAAAGCCGAGTGAGTTGGCGCGTGTGAGAAGCATGTTTTATACATTTATGAGGCGCTGCTGTTTCTGTCACCGTTGTGAGGCAAACAGACATACGTACATACATACTAACGTGTGTATATTAAACTTGCATGTCAAAGAAATCATAACAAAATAAAAAGTACGCGCAAGAAAAAAAATGAACGAAAAAAATAAATAAATTATTTAAAATAATATATACCTTATAAATATGTATGTCTATATATATGAATTTAACTTCATTAAAAGTTCATAAGGTACAAATTATAATGAATTGCATCATAAATGCATCTGTGTGCATTAGAGTGAACCACGAGTGGTAATTTAATTTTTGGCCAAAAAGAGATATTAAATCTCGAGTAGCTCCATTGTATTGATTGAAGGAAAACATTATAGGATAAACTTTGAGTCTACCCTTTATTTGTATCTTTACAAAGTTTTCAACAATAATCTGTCAACCCAGCTCGTCAACAGAGAGACTCATTATATTGTAATCCAAGTATATTTGGTTTGCGTCTGCTGACGATGCTGTGGCTTAAGTTAAGCGCAATCAGCTTTTAATTAAAGTATCTCCAACCTGCCAAATGTATTTTTGTCTCTCTCGTTTTCATGCCAACTGCAAATCCAATGTGAAATTAACACAACTTGAAAACAATGAAGACCAACTGTTGCAATCCAAAAGTTTCCATACTAATTGGATACAAGCAATCATATACGCATTCCAACACAAAAAAACCTCAAAACCTGACAAGTGTGGATTTCTTCGATCATTGCAATTTTCAGCCAGGAGTATGCCATTTTCACTTCTTCTTCAAATAGAAGACCAAAGGCGAGAACGTCCTTTTTTTATATATATATTTCATATCACTTTCTTTGTTGTTCAAGTAAACACTCACAATGAGATAGGATATAAAAACACGCGTTGCACGTTGTAGCAAAAACGGTTGTGTGTTTGGTTTAGAGGGAACGGGAAGCTTAAGAAATGTTGCTCTAGAGCACATTGAACCACTTTCACAGGTGTCAGCCTGAGTAATGTTGTCCAACCAAATGCTAAATATAGCAATATAGAAGAGACAATTATTCGGACCGGTGGATTTTTTTGTTGAAATCAACGAAATAATCTTTTATTCATTATTTTCCAATTAGAAATAAAGCTGCTATGAAAATTATATTATGAGTGCTAATTGAAAGTATATTTCTCTAAGTCCACACTCAGAATATTGACTGAGTATTTCATTCAAAAACATTTATATATACAGACAGATGTATACATACTTAGATGAGTTCGCTTGAAAGTATTTTTTTTATGATTTTTGTTTGAAATTTCGACATGTTTAGCCGCAACGCTTTCTTGTGTATTTCTCTATATATTCTTTTTTTAGACTTTTAGAATTTTAGTGAAGGCCAACATTAGTATAAATACAATTTGACTTTGGGTCGACGTTGTTCTCTTTTACGAACTACATATATTATATTCCGGTTACATCGATTCATATTGACTCTTTACCATACAAAGTGAGATTCGAACTTGTTTGAATAAAACAATATATCACACTATTCACTGCGTGCCTAAATTATGAAGTTTTAATACTATTTTGCTGACCTCTGTTATGAAAAGATTAAATATTTATAAACTTCATTGCGAATTTTTACTCTTTTGTTCTTATTTATTCTTTTTTGAAGCAAATATTATTTTATGCATTTGCACATTTTTTTTTTATTGTTGTTATTTTTTGTCTGGCTTCGAAATAAACATATTAAAACTGCCGTTATCAATTAAACCTAAAAAGGATTTAATTCATTAAACAAAGAGTAAAATAACCAACAGCAAAGAGCTCAGGCGATGACACAAACAGCATTAAAACGTGAAATTTTCAGACAGTAACACAGTAACAATTGACTTTGGCGAGTATTAAAAAAAATGAACGAAAGTAATATTCAGCTTTACTGATACTTATATACCCTTGAGAACGAATAACTCTTAGCATAAGAAATTTATTACAATCAGCAAGAGAGCTATTTTCGGCTCTGCCGAAACTTATACACTCTTGCAAGCAGTTTTGAATTGTTTTAAAAGATACAAAGAAGCTTTTAGGTGGAATTTTAAGTTGGTCTTTTTAAAAACAAAATTTTTTCAAGCAAAAACCTCGTTTTTGACCGATCGTTCCAATGGCAGCTGACCCGATCAAGCTGATTTTTACATACAAACTGCCTGCAGGTATAAGTAAGTACTTTTTTGCGTTTAAACTCCTTCGACAATTTTAAAACTAAGCGAGCAATGGTATTGATACAGACAGACTGACTGACGGACGGACAGATGGCTGATGGCTATATGAACTCGTCTCGTATATAGTGATCAAGACTTATACTTTATATAGTCGGAGATGATAAGGAGGGGAGAGACAAGTATACGGTATATATACATACTTAAGCGATGCAAACCTTATGACAAAGTCATCATAACCTTTTAAATTATTATAGTGAGGTGCACAATAAAAAAGACGGAAGATTTTTTCGGTTAGGCAGACGTTATGATACTCTTCATTTTTCTCCTACCATTGCTATGAACATATATGTATGTTTATCACATAGACAGATAACTAACGAAATGAATTTAGAAAAATAACTTACTAATGATTTGTAGCGTAAAGGCCTCACAGATGTTTTAAATAGTTGAAGGAAGGGTTTGAGTACACAGTATTCATAGGACCAGAGAATGAATTTGCCTTTTAGTTAAAACAAACTTGACTTTCAACAGTTGGAGCGCATAAATTCGTAAAAATTATTTCGTATTTAAGGATTTTAGCCATTTAACCGCATAAATGGAATGAAATGAATTAAACTGTAAATGGAAATTAGACTGTAAAACAAATGAAATCAAATTCGTTGAGACATAAAGCGCCAAGCACATGAGAGTTGTGCTATGTCTACTAAGCCACAGCAACAGACGTTTCAAATTTTATTTGCAATTACATACATACGCAAGTAAAACAGGACTCGGAAACTTTCTTTACCCTTCCAACATCTAACAGTAATGGAATGTGCTAACAGGGATGTTCGAGCATATTGCACAGAACATTTCACTGTATAAAAACGATTTCATTATGATTGTAACCCTTCATCTGAACCAAGCCGGCGGGTAGACAGAAGTGTCAACGGACACGGTGATTTTCCATGTTGGACGCTCTGTTGATTCGCGGGTAGCGCGGATCATGCTCGATGCAACCATGTAAAGAACTGAGTGCATATGCTTTTCAGAGTTGATTAAGTATCTGTAGACAGACGGCTATTACACGCACTCTTCTCAGCTTAGTCCAAAACCCAAAATGAGTTGAGAGTTAGAGAAAAGGCAAATTGTAGGCGGACGGTCGTTGCTTGTTGGCTAACAGAGGTAAACGGGCAGTAGTTTTAGGCAGACAAACAACATGCACGTACAGTAAGTTTAATTTAAGTTACAGTAGTCAGTTTTGTTTTCACTGTAGTCTTTGTTGAGCTTGGTGTTTTCGTCGTGACACGTTTTTATGGCCACTTGTGCAACACATGTGGCAAGTTTTCGGCAATAGCAACAACCAAAAGCAGTAACATCCACTGCGTACACTAATATAAATGTCGCTGTAGAACATATGCTCACTAACTCAATGCGAGCGCACTGGGCATGTGTGTGCCTATATGTGTGTATTTATTCTGGCCCAGAGGTGCTCGCCAGTATTACGTTAGCGGAAACGGAAACTTATGAAGTTGTTCAAAAATCCTTGACAGTGGGTAATTTGAGTGAAATGCCTATTTCGAGCCGACGAGCTCGAAAAGACATGCAAAAGATATTGCAAAAATAGAAAACAAAATAAGAAATTACTTTGTTCTCTACATTAAGTTATCAACACGAAGAAGTGCATACACATATCGGTTCCCCCAGAACGCTTATGTACTTTGCCAGTTAAGTTTGCCCGTCCACAAGTGGCTGTTTCATGGTGTATTTTGCCCCGATTTCTTGCGTTTGCGTCTGAACAAGGTGTTCTTTTGTGCCTTGTGGGTCGATGTTATTTTATTTTAATATTGTTGTTGTTGCCGTTGCCGTTGCCGTTGATGTCGCCGTTGTTCTTTTATTGGTCGTAGATTTTCCAAGCTACAAGAACGTCAAGTTCGCAAACTCTAGACAACATTTTGTTGTTGTACTGTAGCATTTGGTTTTGTTATTGTTGCTGTACATTACATTTCATGCATAGAATTTTCATATTCAAAGCATGCGTAAGTGGCGAAAGGACACCAAAATCAAAATGGGGGAAAAAAACAAACCAAACCAAACCAAACTAACCTAAAACCTGAACCAAAAAAATCTTAAATTACAGTAACTCCCTCAAAATATATGTATGTATTTACATATACGTAAGTATTTTGCTTTTGTTCTGGTCGTTGTTCTTGCCATTTTTTTTTTATTGCTGCTATTTATTATTACTGTTGTTCTTGTTGCTATTGTTGTATTCATGCACGCTTAAATACATGTTGAAGATATAACTGATGTTCTATTGTAAATGTTTGTTGACAGAATTATTGAAAACCAGTAAGGTAGCTATTTTCAGCTTTGCCAAAATTTATACACTCTTGCAAGCATTTGCCCAATTATTCTTATTGCAAAATCCGTCTTATAGATGATCAAATGGTATGCAGTATCATACTCAATAACTGATCAGATTAAGACGATACATTTGGTGGGGAAAAAACAATAAAAATTTTAAAAATATAACAATCAATTTATATTATTGCAATTCTCACAAGATTAAAAATCTAGTATCAAAATACATATACATGAAACAAACATAATTAATCAAAAGCAATTAATACTTTGAACACACATCACGCCATCGGCAATTGGTAACAACTCATACACAAACTCATTATTACACATGAACTGAGGCAAGTTCGACGATGGGAAGGTAATTAATATTGTATGTATGTATGTATGTATTTAAGTGATTGATATAACTATGTAAAAGGAAATACTTAGTCAATCCAGAAAAATTAATACGACCACATAACACTAATTTCAAAAGCAAGTTAACATTCTGATAATCCTCATTTGAACTTTAACATTGGATCTTTTGGAATCTCTCATATAAAAAGTATTTTCTGAAATCACTTCGTTTTCTAGCAAAACCAACTCTTATCCGAAGAGCAAAACAGACTTTAAAAAACTTCTTAAATCGTCAGTATATTGAAAGAATAGTTTTGTAAAGTATGAATCATTTCTAACTATTTTATAAATATATAAAAAGCGCGACGATGCATTTATCGGAAAACTATTGCACATAGCACTCATTCGGATATGTTTTTATTAAGAAATTTCAAACTTGGTAAATATGTTTTTCAACTTATGCTAATTAACGTTTCAGAAAATTTTCTACAAATCGTTTGCATCTGAAGGATCAAACGATTTGCACAAAGTCATAATTATTTTACCTTCTTGTTTTCTTAATATTTACGCACAAAACTTATAGGGAACCAAAATTTTTTTCATTTCATATTTTTGGGACCCTTCAATGGAATAAATCTAATTGAATCAAATTTAAGAATACAAATTTTACGATATTTTAATCGTGGTTCTTTTAGGTTCACGTACACAGTAAAATGTATAGGCTTATAATAAGTAAAAAACCCGACTTACATGGATTATTGATTACTGCACAAAACCAATTCCGTTCTATTTTGGCGATCAGACCATTAAAAAAATGTTGGATTTGTTATTTCAATAGAAGCTGTTGTAGATTACACACTTTTGCACTGAAAACGGTTTCAATTCGATCACAAAAAAAAACAATAAAAAAAATATGAGAGTCATTCGCTTTTTAAAAGAGTGTGCAAATGATGTTTCTTCTAAAATTTGAAAATTTAAAATCTTATGTACTTCGACAATCATGACGACGCAATTTGATTTAGTTTTGTTCTAAACATAATCTATAAAAAAACTATAAGTAAAATTGTTGACAAATAAAACCAAAATCTTAAAAACATAAAAGAAATTAAAAAAAGTTTCATCTCTAGAAGAAATGTCTTGGCACAATTGGCGAAAGATAATTTTTTTTTTTATTCTTAAAAGTATATTTACTTTGTCATGAAATTTGCAACGCAGAGAAGGAGATATTGCCAACTATATTGAATGTACATATTCATGATCTGCACGAAGAGACGAATTCGAAAAAATGTAAGCGCAAAAAAATTTCAGACAGTTTGCATGTAAAAATCAGTTTGATCGGATCACTATAAGTAGTTCATAGCTGTGATAGGAACGATCATTCAAAAATGACGTTTTTGCTTTAAATACGATTTGATTTAAAGCTATCACCTAAATTTTTTGCACAAAAACATCTTGGACATCAATAAATCGGCACTCCGAGATTGCTGAAGATCGGACGACTATAGCATATAGCTCCCTTAGGAACAATTGGTCAAAAATAAGGTTTGTGTTAGAAAAACGTTTTTGTTCACAAATATAAACAGTTGAAACTCTGCAACTACATGTTTTTATTAATTTTTGACTATATTCCAGAGTTGCATAAGAATCACCTACATATATAGAGAAAAACTTCAAAATGCAATTTTTCTGTAAGCCGTTGAGATAGAAAATTGCAAAATGTAGTGTATTATCATTACATTGCTAAACTTGTATGATTCTTAATGAAAAACTATAAGACGGATTTTCCAATAAGAATTTTTAGGAAAATGCTTGCAGGAATTTATAAGTTTTGGCAAAGTCGAAAATAACTCCCTTTCTGTTTTATTTATAAAACCAATGTTTTTTTTTTTGCCTTACAGTTCTTCAGTTCAATTTAAAAATATCAAGTCTTTTAAGCCAGAAAATGAAAATAAAATTAATGATTTATACGACTAGACTCAAAACGATCGCGAGCACTTGAAAATATTGTATATATACTCGATTATATTTTACGCCGTTAGACAGAACCGAACTCATGCACGTTTTTACGAATACTGGACGCAAAATCACTTTGGCAACTTCTCAACACTTTTGCGACCACACAAACAAAAACCAACATACCCTAGCAAGCGTACCATCGTATACGTTTATACTTCGTATCTCTTAAACACACGAATATTTCTATGCTGTTGACGGCTTCGACGCTTTGCAGAACCAAAAAAGCTTTCCACACTGTGCAGATTCACAAACACTTCCACTCAATTCGTTGCCTCTCGCTTACGCCACTCATTTGTGTAATGACAACTTTCTCTTACGTACGCACATGCAATTGCCGGTTTGTTTACATTTCACTCGTAAACTTTGCGTGGCATTCAACACGTGGTCGGTCGGCTGGAGATTTCTGACTCATAAGCTGTGGGTCGTCTGCAATGTTGTTTACATCTTGCCTATTCAATGCATATGTGTGTATGAACACGTGAAACACGATGTACTTAATTTCGATTCTTAATTCGTAATTTATAAACAATAACTATCAGCTGATGCCGCATATGTTGTCCATTGCAACGGGTACATTTTGAGCAATGTTTAGATAATGTTTAAACTCAATTAAACTATGCCACTTTACCAGTTACATACATATACATATATGTATTTACTAAATTTGAAGTGTAACAAAACGTATACGTAATATTACGAATCAAACAATTAAATAGATTCAGTGATCAAATAGAACTAGGAGCAATACCTTAAAATCCTATTATTGTCATCCAGTTGATTGATTGTAACTAATCTTTGTCATTATTGTACATTTGACCTTAGCGCATTTATGTATATACAGATACATACATATGTATGTGAGCAATAAGAATTAATAAATAAATAAATAAATTCATTTGAAGTACGCACACTTTCAACAAACAAAACAATCACAATCACAAACACAATCAGCAATTACGACTTACTTAACTACTAGACAAACACCGAATTTTATATGTACATGTAAGTGGCGACATACACATCTCTGATGAAAAAGCATTGAAGTCAAATGTTAGAGCAGATGTTGGTGTTAAACGTGTGTTAAGTCGCATTTGGAATGATAAAGTGAAAAGTTGATTAAAGTTTGGCGAAAAGCGTAAATTATTCATTGTTATGGTTCTGTTCACTTACCTCAGTCTTGTTGTCCTTTTTTTCTACTACAGTAAGCTTTTGTTCGGTTACTGCTACACACACACACAGACACAGAGACACACACAGACAAAGAACACATACGGACGTATAGTCTTCCATGAAACATGCACCCATGACGGCCCAAAGACTAAACATGTGTGTTTATAAATTAAAAGCATTTTCATCTTTGGCAAAAGTTCACAATTTTTTGCGCTCTTTTCATTATTTCATGCATGAACATATTCCACATGAGTTCTCATAATTGTCTTTGCCAACTGCTGCCTAGAGCACGGACTTAACGACTGCCGACTTGAATATAGGGAAACTGTGTGCACCGGTGAAGTTTAAGCTCGTCGCTATAACACAGCCGACCGACAACGTAAAAGTAAAAAGTCACTACTGCAACGCCCACGCGCTTAACCCTTCGTTAACTCTTAGCGCGCACACACTTCTTTGTTTCGCTCACACTAAACTCACACACACTCATACGCTTGCTCGTTCGCTTAGTCGCTTCCCTGCAAACATTTTGGCGAAAAATCTGTTCGGCGTTTTCCTCCGTATGCGAAACTCTTGGAAGATAAGACAGCAAAACATTCAGAAGGTATGAAGGCGATATCGCGTATACGTATATCGCGCTGAATATAAAAAAAAGAATATCGAAAAGGTGCAGTGAAATGGAATGATATGTATATCGAGACCGTTTCACGTTTTTGTTAATTTGTCGAGTCTATGCTTTATGTTTAGGCTTCGATTTGGTTCCCATCCAAATCTACTAAGTAACCAGTTCATCACCTAAAATAGTATTCAATATATGTCTTAAATCTTGCCTACATGAACTTTCGAGATATATTTCCTGAACATAATCTAATTTTTACAATTTATCGCCATTCTGCCACCCAAAAGATTCGCATATGTTCTCGCTCACGCGATATTGGTATCGCCTTTGTATCGCGCTGCCGATTTTCAGCCGAATTGTTTGCAGGGTTCTGTGCCATAGAACGCATGCTATTATGGTGACTGTCGTTGCTACTGCAAATTATACCAAAAGGCTTAGTTTTTGTTTTTAAACTAGGCCGAAAGTCATTCATAACTCAACGCCCAAAGATTCTTACCCAGACGCGTTCTATTTGCGCCTTTGTATGACACATAAACACAACTCAACTGATCTCTGTTGAGCTTCTTGCCATGCATTGTATCCCACATAATGCTTTTTATGCATTAATAATTTGTATTTTTAAAACTTTTTTTTAGCAAAAACTTTGTTTCTGCATTTGCCAACGGCCTTGCAAAAATAATCATGACAACCGGCTTTGGTATTTATTCATTCATTCATTAACTATTTTGACAATGGAACTTCTTGGTACACATTCGCAAAAGTTTTGTTACGTTAAGGAGGATTTCGACAGTTTATAAACATTTTGTTAGCACGTTTTTGGCTTCAGTTGTGACGCGGATGTTTTCACAAAACAATATTCATGTTTGGCCTGATTGTTATAAAAATTCTAACAGACTCTGGGCTTTACTGAAACATTTAAAATCAGTTTTATGTACTTACAATATGATAGTTTAGTTTTTCTAAAGCCATAAGTAATCATGCATTCTATGTATGGTAAATGATTGACTGTGGTACCTAAGAAAAAAAAATCATTAGCAAAAACAATCTGGACACTAGAAAGCTCACTACCTACAGAATATTACTGCACTTGATTTGATTGTCGTTTTTGTTGGAGTTTGTTTGTTTGTTCTCCTTTTTTTTTTTTTTTTTTTGAAACGCGTTCGTCCGGCGAACATAAACAAGCACTTAAATAAAACTATTAACAAAGGCAATCATGTACTATCCAACATCAACGAACTGAAAGCCATCATCATCAACAACAGCAACCACATCACACTGAAGCGTAAACAATTTGCAATCAGAACTCGTAGTTGTCTGTCCTCTGAGATCACGTAAAGAATGGAAAATGGTTGTATACTAATATCGTTTCTGTTTTCATTCTTATTTGTGTTATTGCAAAACCAATGAAAAAAAAACAGTAAGGAATTGCAGTCGAGAGTGCCCGACTTCAACATACTCTGTACCTTCAATTTCTAACGACTCTTTGAGGGCGTTGCCCCGCTCACTTCTCAATGAGTTGCACAGATACAATGTTTTCCTATTTTGGCTATATGAGGGAGTGAATCTTATTGCATTCCATCCCAAGCATACATTTAAAGTTTCATTCCTGTAGGATATGGGGCTTGTATACAAAATTTCGGGTTTTAGGGGGAAAGGGGAAAAATTGTGGAATGCAGTTTTGTAGAGCTGTAAATACTGAGTCCACATATTTTCAAGTTTCTATATCATCTGGTGTTCGAGCTGCAGACAAAAAGTGGGTGGTGCTGGTTCGACGGGATGAAGTAGGAGTGGCACAAAACCGTTCAAACTTGATCTGCTGACGAGCATCACGAGTCTACTCTTCAAATTTCAGTTTCCGAGAACCATTGGTGAATACGGGCAGACGGACGAGCATGCCGCAATCAATTCCTGTTGCTATCCCGATCAAGAATATATGTATATACTTTATGGCGTCCATCTATGCATCTATGCGTTACGTACATTTGGGCTCAAACAAACTTAATATACCATGACAGACTGTATGTAAAGGGTATTAAAAGATTTTAGTAGAAATCAGCTTCAAAGAAGGAGTACCACAACTAAACTGTTTCAGTTGTTCATATTTCTGTGGTTTTTATACTCTTCACACTTGAGTAAACAGTACATGGTATTGTTTATGAAGTTGGAATATACAATGTTACTTCTGATCACAAATATTAATATAAATGTTTGAAAATTGCATTTTGAAGGGTATTGCAATTGCGGTATGAAAGCATTCCATACAGTTTTCTCGTTTAGTTCTATTTTCATTCAACTCAACTGGAATAAAATAATTTAGTTTCATGACATGTTTTTGTATTGTAGTCTACTGGCCACACTCATTCCTTCGACTCGTTTGTGCTTTCGCTGTCGTCAATGGACTTGTCATCGTTGAAAAATTTGCATCTGATGATGGACCTTGTACAACTAAACTAAAATTGAATTAAAAAAGTAAAAAAAATTGAAACCTTAGCATTGCAAAATAATTAACACTCTTCACACACGCACAAAAAAGGAGCAATGCAAAACAAAAACATTGTTTACTCACTATGTACGTATGTATGTATGTTATGTACCTCACAAAATATACACATTCTTGATCAGAACGACAAAATAAATCGATCGAGCTTTTGCATAGAAATATCATTGCAATAACCGAACGCTCTAATAAAAAAAACGGACACTATATTTCAAACCACCAAACCAAACGTATAATGAAAGCGTATCAATTATATTAAAAAAGTTTGAAGAGTATTAAGTCTTCGGCATGCATGAAATCAAAGTTAATTCGTTCTTGTTTATGTTTAATCTTTTCAGGACACAATGAATTTCGGTGACAAAGTGTTATCAATTATTAAGAGATTGCATGCAAACTTCATTTAATAGAGCTATTGTGTGTGAGTGTTAAAGCTGACGTAAAAACAGCGCTAAAAATATTCACAAATAAATATTTTATATTTGTATGAGTATATATGTACGAGTGTGCATACATATATATATACAGATTGATGTATACATATACGTGGGTGGTTTAATGAGTCAATGACTTTTAATGAATTTCCCGCGCTGTAACTTTGAATGCAACACTACTACCGTCAACTGCTATCTAGACAAGCTTTATTTCAAGGAAAAGGAAAATGGTAAAAACGTAAAGAGCTATAACCAAAACTAACAGGCTTTATAAATATTACGGGGACTCTGCCCCATCAATTTCATTGGTCAATAAGTGGTTTACGGAGTTCCCTTGTGGTCGTACCAGCGAAGATATGATTGCTCACACTCGATCATAAACGCAATCGTATGACCATTTCAAAGGAGTGCTTGGCGATGTTCAGCCGTTTTCTGTGCCGTTTTGTTGGCGTAGACAAAACGTGGATTAATCACACACACATACAAAAAATGTCGCTCATTCAAAGAGTCAATGACTTATCAAACCACCCTTGTATGTACATATATTTGTCTGCATTCATCCGTGCTGCCGTCACCGCCACATATTCAGTTTGTCTATTTTGCATGTACATAGATATAAGAGTGAATTTATGGCATTAAACGTGGCCGACAAAATACAAAAACAGGAAAAAAAACAAAAACAAAAAACGTTGTTTGCTTTAACTTTTGCGAATCATTTGGTGTGATGTGATATGTCAATGTGCCGTACACTATGCACCGAGTAGTGCCAAATGCAGAATAGGACCAGAATCAGTGCAGTAGGGATTATTTAAATTTCTCTGCATAAGTCAACTATGAATGAGCGATTGGCTTCGACAATGCGAAAAACACATCGACAGGAAGTAGGCGAAAGGCACACAAACAAGTCCATATGTCGAGAAAAAACCATTAAGGTAGAAAAATTGAAATTTTTTTCACTAATAAGAAAGTTAACGTTTTCGGCAGCGATTCATACCCAGTAAAAAAAAAAAAAAGAAACTAAAATATTGAACAAGAAAAAGTTTGCAGAAAACAGCTGCTGAAAACTTAATGTTCAACGAAGGCGAAGATAAGTTTTTGAAACACTTTACGACTCCAAATAGAAGTTCTGCATATACTTGACACGCCCTTGCACTGCCGGCCGTGCCATGTTTGCTAAGAAAAAAAATCTTTAAGCGTCTGATATTCAAGTTACTTAACCATCACAGTTTATCCGTGTTAAGTTCTTTTGACCTTCCTTCTTTGTCGCCGTTTTCTTTCATCTTATGAATAAACTTTTCGCTTATTCCTTTTATACCCTACATAAGAAAAACGATATTTTCCTTCTAATAGAACGTTTGTCATCTTAATTGTTTTAATTGATTTTTTTTTTTTCTTGCTTTTCGAAATTACTATCCTACAGCTAAGGAATTTTCTCCTGCCAAACACAAACTAATGTATAGACTTGCTCAATCAAAGATTTAAGAATATTGTTATTAGCGTTCCAAATTTGGTTAGTTTCATACTCCTACTATGTGTAAGAGTATGCAGGCTACAGTAAAACTAAACAATTTCCTTAAAGTTATAACAATGTTCCCAGTTCTTAGATTGCGCAAGTATATGAGTGCATGTGTGAATGCAAAAGTCTTGCGGACTTTATGCAGCTTCAATTAGTCAGTAGAATATATGTGTTTCATTTGTCCAAATACTTCTATCTGAGCAGCCTTCTAATTATACATGCTTACTTACCGCACTCATCTTCTTATTTCCAACAGACAGAAAAGAAAGTTTTGCTGTTGGGCCCACAGAAGTGTTCAATCAACTCGTATACATTGAACGGCATTCCACAGTCGCCCCAAAGCGGTTGTACTTTTTTCGTTCTCGATTATTTTGACTTAATCGCATTTAAGAGGCAAGTTTTTGTATACTTAAGAAACCACTTAAGAAGTCATTAAATAATCAATGAACAAAGATTTTTCAGCACGTCAATGACTTATTTTTCTCCACATTTATTTAAGATAGTTAATGTCTTTATACACAAGAATCTCTTTGTGAATTTGCAGTACAAGTTGCATTTAAATGTTTGATAGTACCATCATTCAAGAACGTTAAAAGGACTGCATTTAAGTAAGCCTTTTTATTTACTCTTTACGCTTAACTTTGACATCAAGAAGAAGAGCTTCTCCGATGTATTCAAATTATTCTACATCAAGTTAAAAAAGACAAGTTTCTGCCATTAACAAAAAACACTTACAAGATGTGAACATTGTGGTTTTTTTTTTGTTTCTTGTTGGATTTATGTTGGTAATGCAAAGTCAAGCCTACATTGGAAATTTTTATAGCATTAAAAACAAATAAGCTACAATAATTACATATGGAACAGAAAGCCATAATACTGAATTATAAAAACACGACAAAGCTTGGCTCGATGACAAAGTTTGTAAACAAATCATGAAAAAATAATATTTAGTAAGGGTACAAATGAATGGTAATGCACCAATCGATGAAATTATAAACTTACGTGACTCATTAGCTCATAGAAAACCAATTTCATATTCGGTAAACGAATGTCGAAACAAATCAGTGCACTTATTATTAGTAAAAAGGGAAATACATGTGTACATGAATGGTTGGGGGGTAACTCACTGTAGGGCAGTTCCTTTACAAATATATTAACAGTGGACTGATACGAATTGACGCATGGACCGAAACTCAAATAAATATTGCAATCAAACATTCAGTACAGCGCTGATTACCGTAATTTGAATACCACAGATTGACACATGACAATTGACACTTAGTTACTATACGATTTACACAGGACGGGTGTCTCTCCTGCCAACGCCAACACATAAATGTGTGTACATAAATGTATTCACAAATCGACATTAATAAATGTAAGCAAACATAAATACAATCATGCATTGATGTTTACATTAATAGAGGGTACAAACAGCAATCATTTGTGTAAGCTTCAATTCAATTTTATGCAAAGAGACTGTATTTGAAAACAATGTGAGTGGACGAAAATTCAATGTTCCTTGTGTAGTCGTACGTGGGGATACCATGATAAAGTGTCAACCAAAAATTTATGTAAACAAAGTCATAAATCTATAAATGGCAATATGTGCACGTCGCTATGAAAATGAATTTGAAGGTAACAACAATAACATTTAGAGCTATTATTTGTCTTTGTTGGTAATAAGATAAGAAAGGTCAGTACCTGTATAAAATAAATGTTAAGAGTGCCTTTAATAGAAAAATTAATAAGTTTCTTATTCCAGTCAAAATAGTTAAAATAATGATAATTGGTATGTATGTATGTCATTAGGATTGATTGACATTACTACGTCTGACATTTAAGTGTATATTTACAAAAACTAATCATTTTATGTTTTGACGTTTAAAGCCCGACAAATGTGCTCGTCCTTTTGGGAACAGCCACATTCGAGTCAACCGATTTAAAAATTCAGCAAGTTGCTTGGATTTCACCAAGTTATGGTGAGTATTTCCGTCCAGTGCAGCAACCAACAACAGGTAATAAAGTGGAAACGTGATCAGATTTTATAATGTATTTGTATCGCAAGCGAAAAAAGATGACAAATGCAGCGAAAGTCAAAAGACGAAAAAGATGATGTTGAAAAGTTATACTTAGAAATGCATAGCTGTGAATACTATGGAACATAGTGTGAACTCAGGAGAGCATCTCGACAAGAGGAATTGATTTAGCCATGTTCGTCTGTCCGTCCGTCCGTCTGACTATCTGTCTGTGAATTAGAGGTCTGCATGAATACATTCAAAACCGAGATTGAGACATTCATTCGAAAAACGAATGAGTGAGTTCTCGTCGTTCACTCATATCAATTGAGTGTCTTTGAATGTTGAGAGAGTGAAACATTGAGTATTGAGTTTTACACTTGGTGAAGATCGAAAAACTATAGCATATAACTGCCATAAGAACAATCGGCGAAAAATAAAGTTTTTTTAGACTATGAGCGTGAACAAGAAAGGACATGCAGAGTATGTAATCTACGGTAAGGTCGGTTCCTGTTTTTTTTTTTTATTTTTTTTTCTTTGTTTTTTATTTTGTTGTTGTTTAGGTTTGTGAAAGATATCAGATAGAGACTTTACCACACAAAAAAGGCAGGCATACAAATCGATGGATATAACAAATAACACAAAAACTGGCAACAGCGACAGCGACAGAAGCAACAAAAACAATCAGACACTAGACTGAAAGACAATTGTTATTTTGACGTCACTTGGAAGGCGTTAAGCTCCAAGTGGCGTCATCCGATGAGCAATGAATGAATGAATGAATGAAATGGCAAACGGTGCTTCAGTTGGCATTGACGGCGTGGATTTTATGGATTTCATGCTCGAGCTTGCCTAATTCGTCGCCAGTTGTTATTGAATTTCCGCTGTTTCCGTACTCATCCCCCAACCAACCTTGCTCGATGACTTTCTCTGTTTGTATGTATTTATGTATGTGTGTGTATCGCACAACTTTTTCATGGGTGTCACAGTGTGGGTGCATTTTGCTTTTCACTAGCAAAATCTTCTATTACCATTGCTTCTTTTCTCATTCTTTTTGGCAACTTTTTTTTTAAGTTTTATTGCTTTTGACTTTGACATTCTGACATTCCAACGAAAAAAAGTGCTTTAATTTGTGAATTTGCGGTTCAAATGGTTCGGAAGAATTGCTTTGTATTTTATTTCTGTTTGCAGATGAGGGTGTGTTGCCACTTTCAAAACTCATGATAAGTGGCCCAGTTTCTATTGTGTCGATATCGAAGTTTCAATTATAGTTATGTATCGTATATATGTACATTGATTTGAAAACAGCTTTTGTTTTTTACTTCAAGTACGTCTTCGGTGTATTATGCTTTTTGTGATTTCATCATTACTGTTTCAACATCTTCTTTGATTTCCTAGTTGACAAAGTTCATGCAATATTAAGAAAATGCCTTATATTTCTATATTTTATTGTCAATCACAATTGGTAATCGGTTTTAAACTCTGCAAAAAGGTCGTTGAACTTGTCTTTGTCTTCGTAATTATGCTCAAAAAAAGTTTTTATAAGATATTCAAAACGTCTACACGTCCTTTTTTGATGTTTCAGTTTACAGTTTATAATTTTTTATATATATATTTTATTTTCTTAACTGTAAATTGCTTTTTTAGGCATTTTTCGTTCAGTAACAATTTTCATTTTGCACGTTGCAACTCATAATCCATAGTTCATTTGGAGTTGCAACTCATAGCCCGTAGGAATGTGCATGGTAAGTGAGCACCGTGGCATTCTCTATGCTTTGCAGTCATTTCTATCAGCCGCGATGGCTTTAACCAAATGTTGTGTAGCGCTCGTTGTCTGACTTCCTCTACCTTAAATGTATACACTGCCTGCACTCATTTAGCTAGGAATCCAACCATCCATCCATCTATTTTGCACCTTTTGTACGTTTTTAATTTTCCTGTTTTATTTCCGGTTTTACGATTCCGATCTAGGATGCAGATTGTCGGCAGCAGTTGGTTGGTTAGTGTCAGTCGGCATACCATATATGTACGCAGGCACTCACTGTGGCTCGGAGCTTTCAGTCTCAGCTGAGCTGTGCTTGGCCATTCATAGCTTGTTTCTAGCTCATTGCGCGCTCATCAAAACAGCCTAGTGCACTTGCCGGTGGTGTCTAACCGTTTGTCTGTCTATCAGCCTCTCTGTTTGTCTATCACTTCCATCTGCTCACTCTATTTGTAGCCGTTGGTGCTTCAAAAGTCGACATCATCATCGGCATTGACTTTTTTTTATATCTGAAGTGTTATTTTCAATCTGTATTTATTTCTGTTTTCGTTTTTTTTTTTTTTTTGTTTTTTTTTTTTTTTGTACTATTTGACTTTTGTTCGTTGCTTTAAACATTCCTCAATCAAGTTGGCAAGTTAAAATTTGACTAAAGGTTTTATAAAACAATAAAAAAAGCCAATTCTAAACATTTACTTTAAACTTTCTCGTAAACAAAAGTGTTTTGTTGACTTTACTCACAACAATTTTACCAACAGCAGCCCCTTTGATGATGGCTGCCTTTGACTAAATTCGCTGCCTTATATTCAAGAATACGCACACAGTAATGTACACTCACCCAAACACATACACTGCACACACACATATCGGCTTATTCCATAATGTGATGTTTTTTTATAACCTGTACCTTATGGTGCAAGGGTATATTAGTTTTCTGCACATCGAGAATGTATGTAACACATAAAGGCAGACGTGGCAGACCGTATAAAGTATTTGTATTCCTGATCAATATCGAAAAATAAATCTTTGTGGGCATGTCCGTCTGTCCATCCGTATGAACGCGTCGATCTCGGAAACCATAATAGGTAGAACCAAAATCAGCAGCTCGATTCTGCTATTCAAAACGCAAATCAAGTTTATTTTGTTTTTACCCTCCGTGACTTAGTTTAGGGTTGAGGGACAAATAACTGGAGCTACCTCGGGTAAAAAAATATGATAGCCGTATTTTGTCGGTTGTCTTTTGAGATAGGAACATCAAACAAAAATATTTAAAATGGAGATATTTTTTGAGCCATACAAGTTATAGGAATGAAACTATGTATGCTATTGGGAGGGAGTACAATAAGATTCAATCATAAAATGGGCGTGTCCATACCCACGTATAGCCACAATAGAAAAACTTTACATCCCTGGAAGCAATTGATCTCAAAAAGTAAAAAAATGGAAATGAAATCTGTTTCGATTGAAAACTGGGGGGGCAACGCCCTCTAACAGTCGTTAGAAATTGAAGGTACAGGGTATGTTGCAGTCGAGCTCACTCGACTACAATTCCTTACTGTTTTTTTTTTTTTTTTTTTGTTGTGGCTGTCGACTCTTGAGGGTTTTACCCTCGAACTAAAGATAAGCAGCGTTCAGTGTTTTCACAAAATGTAAGCAGAAAATGTTCTGTTCAGCTTCTTTATAAAAATATTTGCATAAAAAGGTCAGTAGCACCTCTCAAATGCAAGATCTTACGTCGCTCTGATACACAACAGTGAGGCTGACGGAGCAGGAAGTACTGTTTGTCGTGGCGACATTGATGACAGCGGGAAGGCCGACGAACAGCACATTATCATTCCCCACAATGTCCTAACCAACACGTTTACTGCCGTCAATGATTTGGCCTGGCTTCTAGCACATGGTAAGCCTCTTGGTTGTTTTTTTAAGGCAAACTGTTTACTTTGTCATAAAATTCCATCGTTTAACATAAAACAGCATTCTTTCTTTGCAATGTACATTTTGTGCTTCCACCTGGTTGTTGTTTTTTATTTTTTGTATTTTTTATTATTTGTCTAGTTTTCGTTGCGGGCATTTTCCAGTATTTAGTTGCTGGTCAACTCATTTCAAAGTGGTTAAACTGTCACATTTTGCTCTTAAACAAAAGGCTGTAAAGTGGGTTCTTCAAAACTTCAGGTATTACTGTCAACCAGAGTGATACTGCGTAATGTAAAGTGAAAAACTTATACGACTTTTTCATATGATTAGGTGAGACTAAAAATTACTATAGACGTCAAATTAATCTGCACTTTGTAAATGACTCAATTTTTAAGAGAATGTGCCCGACTGCCAGTGACATGTCACTCGTCCCATCGGGAACTTAACTTATTCTGAAGACGTTACACTTTTCAGATAAAAATTTTATTTAATTTAACAACTTGTTACTCAATCATGCAGCTTTATTGTTTTTTCTATGTAGCTTAAGTATATTAAATTTGTAAAGAGTTATTTCGTCTCATTTTGTTTCGTTGCATTTTGATACAATGTGTTGTCCAGCAACCTAGTAACTAATTTGCATACAATAACATAATAAAGTATGCTGAAAACTTTTCGAATTTACATTTTGTAGACTAGCAAATAAAGTCTAATATTATTTGAAGGTATTGTTTGGAGGTATTCACTCAAACTGACGTCTGTTGCCCTTGATAATTCACAACACAAATATGCAAATGCACTCCTTAAACAAGATTACAATTTATCATGTAAGAAGTAAAAGAACCACAATATGCACTTGTGCATTCATTATTTTCATCAAATTTTCACCAGGCAGGCACTTAAGAATCCATGAATATACTTCGAAGAGTTAACACGTCCACATGTTTAAGTTATTACCGCCAATAAATCATCGAAGAAAATAAAGACAGCAAGTGCCGGCAGAGTGTTAAAAACTGTTGTGCTTGCGTTGGGGCCATTTAAGGCCAACAAAAGTCTTACACAGAGTGCATATGAATAACGAAGAAAACGCGGCCGTCACATCTCTGTCATCGAATAACGAATTATAACAAAGAGCGAAAGGCTCAGCTCAGCATGTAAAAATAAACATTTGCAGACAGACAATGAAGTTGTTAAAATCCTCCACTCGTCTTGAGGTTATACACTTAGTGACATCAAGTCGCAAGTCACTCACACATAACAATTTTGCCACTTATCCGCAAATATGCCAAAAATGTCAAGGGTGTTTCAAACATATTCGCGCGGTTTAGCATATTGTTGAATGAGCGCTGCAAGTGGTAATCGTTTCAGTTGTAAATACAATTATACCAATGATTATCATTTCCCAAATATAGATAAGATAAACAAACTATAGCCAAGTATACTCGACAATATAATACCCTACACACGGCGGTGGCAATGGCAGTAGGCAGTGCCACAACCCAAATTTACAAAATAAATATTTAATCCAAAATTGTAGACAAGTAAATGAGTCCATATGCTGAGTCCGGTCATTCCCTAGAAGAAAAATTCATTAGTACTTAATCTGAATTTCGAAATAGTAAAATGATAGAAATCTTAACCTTTAAAAGTCATGCTGTGAATTCAATTAAAAGTTAATCAAAATGGTGAATCGAATAACAAACGGAGTAGGATTATTTGCTTGTGTGTTTGTTCTGAAAGTTGTGCCATGTGAATTTTTACCTCATTTCCGCAACCATTTGTAAAAGTCACCCAAAAAAAAGAAAACAAAATTAAAAATGTAAAGTAAGAAAATTGTCACAGGTGTTGTAAAATTGTGTACACATGAACACACACATCCAACGTTACGCATGGCACGTTGCGGATTAAACTGCATACGTACACATTCAAACACTTGTCTAAGCGATTTTTGATTACACTTCCGTCGGAAATTATCATATATCCTTCAGCTTGAATAATTTTCATGAAAATCGCGTTGCGACGATGTCAGACGTACGTTACATCGTCGCTACAACCACATGCGTTCACTCCCCCACAATTTCCAGCAACATCGCATTTAAATGACACCAAAATATACAAATTCCCTTTTTTTTATTATTATTCAAACGTCGACTTTTGCTTTAAATCAAACATTATCAATTAACCGGAACTTCGTTGCATACCTAGTCGGCAGTACGTACAGTCACACAAAAGGTCACAGGCAAATTGGGTCGGGGTATTTTGCCAAACACCCAAAACACTAATTGTATCATTTTCATTCAATTAATTATTTGGGCTATCAATGCTGTCAATCTTTTTATCACTAACAAGAGATCAGCCACAGTCCGTTGCATAGATGACAACGTTGCCGTTGCCAGACATGAAGAAAGCATGGCGAAAAGACAATTGTCGACATTGCATGAAGAAAACTTTGAACAAACTAATTAGTTTCAGTTTAGCAGCAACAGTTAAACTGCAAACCAAAATTACAAAGCGAACAACGCTTAGTGTTGTGTCTGAAACTTTATGCTCTGCGGAATGTTTTCGCAGATGTTAATCTCGCAAATGTTATACCAGTTGATGGCAAATGTTTGCAATTTAACCACAAAACAATTTTAGTATAGTCTGCTAAGAATACGATAATAACGTACATCACATAAAAATACTATGTGTGTGTTCATAAAATATCAAACGCGAGGGAGATGCACAGATAAATGTATTTGATTATAATTAAATGTTTATTGTAATCAATTTGTTTTCTTCGCTTTAAACCAGTAAACCTGAAGTACATTGTTTTTTTGACCAATACGTGAAAATGTGTTGAAACTGTTATTATCTTTGAAGTACTCTTAATCGTTGGGCAGTGTAAATGAAGTGCTGCTAAATTAACGCAACACCATAAGACACAACGACTTAAAGTAAGTGTAAGTACGCCAAGCCAAGCCAAGCCATAAAATTAATTAAAATTGCCACAGCCAAAATAACTTGATAAGGCACCATAAACTCTGCTTAATTATCGCCTGTTAAGCTTTTAATTGATAAACAAGTGTGGTGTGCGCATCAATATACTTAATTAAAATGTAGTCACTTGCCTAAGCATCACTCGAAACAAATACTGAGTGTAACAGTTACTTAGTGAAAAACCCATGAGGGAAGACAAAACACATTGACGTTGTCGCGTACCAAAATCTTGCCGCCAAACCTGTGATGATGGATTTACTTGAGCGATTCTGTAATTACTACTATCGATTTTTCTGCTCAGCCGTTGTTAAATTCCATAAAATAGATAAGAAATTCAAGCCAGGACGTTTGAAAATCAAGAGCAAAAGCACAATTACGCTTTAACACTTTAAGAAACGAGTGTCGAACTTTCGGTTAGTCATGCCTAACCGCTAGCTAAGCTAAGTGTGAAATAAAAATGAGAAAAAATATGTTAAACAGTAGACGCGGCAATGCCAGTGTGGGTGGAACTAGCCAAACCAAACGACCACAACTGCGCCTGTGATAATGACAGTGCCGGATATAAAGTCGTAATGCTAGCTTATGCAAGGCGAGGGCTTAGAAAAATTGCGCTCATTTCAAAATTTTTATTGAATCTTTGCTGAAGTAAATAATCCATCCTGAATAAATATAAAATCCCTGCTGAAAGCTGTCCACTAACCACGTAATGGCAAATTGGCAGACTTGAGTTTAAAAAGAACTAGACAGCAACAGTAGTACTGATAGCCATAGGCGTTTGTTGGCATTACAGACTTTTAATTTAATGTCTTTTGTTTAGGTTTTTATATAAAAGTGCGTTGTTGGGTGAATAGAAAATAAATCTACAGCACATTTTCTATAATCTATTAAAAGCACATTGAATATTAAAGGAAAGTACCAAAAATATACATTATAAGCAAAGACATTAGAGTCACCACTTTTTTAAAAGTCACTAGTAGGTCATCCAAGTATACATTATAAAAGAATGCTACCAAAAGCGATACAGCCTTCAGGCTTCATACTTAGCTCTGCAGACAATCTACTACATTCAATAAAAATTTGTTCAAAGTTTATTGCAACGTGGCCACTTATCTTTTGTGTTTTTGTTTGGCTTGCCATAAAGTGCCACCAAATTCTGTGTTTGTTGACTTTGAAAAAATGAATGAATGCTCAATAATTTAAATGTGCCAAGCAACCATTCTTATTAGCCAAGCACTATTTATGGTTTTATTAAATGTGGCTAGACATTTATTTTGCTTAGACGCTTATCGGGATAACAAAGAGAATAAGTTAAGTGTTGAGCTGCTACTAAAACTTAAACAAACTGATTGTATGAAGGACGAGTAGAATTCAGTAAGCTACGCACAACGGTTCTGAATTCCGTCCATGGTCTGCTGGTAAATCACTTTAAGTGCAAATTTGGAGGACTGGTGCATAACACGTCAAATAAGTTTTATCATGCGTAATGTGTTACCCTACACAAACAAATGCAATACTCAAAATGGCATAACGCTTGCTTCACAATACAATTTTGCTTCATATCGGTGATATTAATTTATCTCATTCATGCTATGGATTTCTATAAAACATATGCACAGAAATTCGCGCAGTGTGTAATAGATTCGGTGTGACAGCAGCTGTAGAAAGTAGATTACGCACAATGGTGTTGAGGGTGAACGAGGATAGTGACAATGGGATTTTGCAGGCACTCAACTGCTTGAGCGAGGGTCGTAAGGATCAACAAAAACTCAAGCAAAAGACAATTTTCAGACGGCTACAGAAAAGCTATAAAAATTACTAGGATACATTTTTTTTGTTTTTTAATGAAACACGTTAACATTTGAAGAGAGTCGCACAATGTTCAAGTCAACGAACCTCTTTTATTCAACTTGCATTATGTGTTTTGTACACATACGTAGACTATGGTATGTTATATGCCCTTTGCCAATGCATGAATATGGTACATGAAATTTGAAATATGTACACAGCAACCTCAATTAAGTATTATTTATATTTAGTAATATCACAGTTCGAAGCCAGTGATGTAAATGACCAAAATATCTTTATGACGACAATCTGTTGAGTACAAATTAATTTATAAATAAAATTGAGTATTCTATTAATTTCATTATTTCGGTTTTTTTTTTTATGAATAAATTACTTGAAGATACAATTGGGCAAAATTGTATGAAGTTAGTTATAATTTTAAATTGTTTGGTTTGACGACAGAAGAGCAAAATGCTGAATCGCCTGCTGATGGGGAGAAGCTGTGAAACAGAACTTCCGACGACAAAATTCCGTGCGTAATGCAATTTTCATTTTTCTGGTCACGTACGTAAAGTAAATCAATTAAGTTGTCATAAATTGCACCCTCAAACACTGAGAAAGTATGGCGCCCCTCAACGTGGAACCATACACATTGGTGTCCCTATTTTCGCTAGTGAAGACATTTTATGATTCCGCAAACTGATTTTTTATACCCTGTACATTATAAAAAAGGAAATATATGTATGTATGTTTTTTTACCGTTTTTGGTTTTGTTGCTCTTAGCTATCAAGCTACATCGTGTAAGCAGCTCACTGAGCTTTTAAGTGTTGTACATCTTTTAGCTGAAATATAATGAATTTGCTCTCAATATTTGTGTCCTGCGCACATAATGATTCAGTGCATATTTAGTATATTTCAGACCAAATGTATAAATCACATAGGAGTAGGGAAGATATATGTATATGGGCCTATGGTATACACGAATAATCAGGACGGCAAAAGAAATCGATCTATAAATTTTTTTTATATTTGCGAGTGGCACTGCCTGTACTCTTTGTTGAGAATACTCGACTTTACCGCCTATACTTATTTTTCAATCATACGATTCATTTTGAATTAAATATAAAATAGTCAATGAAAACATTTTTGTTCTTCTATTTATGCACATATTTTTACTTTTTTATAATTTCTTATTTATTCCTTGTCGATTGGAAATACGTTTGCTCGATTTACATAACCCTTAAATAAAAATAGTGGAGTGCGGAGTGCTCCAGATCCCCGCAAACACAAAATAATCACGTACTTATTTGTTTCCAAAACTCATTTTCTACGATTAAAATTCGAAATGCATGTGTAAATCTAATAATTCCTTGCCAACTGTCACTCCATTAGCGAAAATGCGCTCAGATGCCATTTAAGTTCACAAACATAAATGCAGGCAAAAACACATACATATAGACAAAAATACATGTTTGAACCACTTGCTTACATATACCAAAGACGGGGATTTAAATGAAATAGTTCTTGTTGGAAAAAGGACAACGGCCAATTCCGTGCACTCGTCATCATCCTTTTTAAGGAATGCTCGTAAATGTTGTTTTTTCCTTTCCTTTTTGTTTTCTTTTTATACTTATTTTACTTTATTCAGTGGCAGTCGCATAGAACCAAGTCTAGTCGTTGCTTCCCCCCCTCATCCAAAAGCATATCTTAAACGACATACAAGCGTACTTCTGTTTATGTTTGTAAACTTGTATGTATGTGTCTGTATGCATTCGAGGTTTCGGCGATTTATTTTGCACAAGTTTTAATTTCCGGCAAATTTCCTAAAATAATTTCCTTTTCGATTTTTCACTTCGCTTCTGAGCATTCAACTTACCCCTTTGCTTATTTAAGTGGCAATTCCGTCTTAGACTTCAGCGCAACGCAGTCCAATCCATTCAGCCGGTCAAGCAAATGCGTTTGATAAGTTTTATCTACGAATATTTTATAAATCAAATTTGTGTTTGTACTACTTAAATAGAATTACGTTGAATCTTTCATTGTGTAAATCGTATTACCACATACGATTTTTTTTGTCGGGAATGCTTTGAAAGTAGTAACTTATAATTTTTTTTTTTTTTTTCTCTTTATCATTTAGTTAATTAATGCTAAAATACTTCCGTAAAAATGATCATACCATTTTTCAAACTCATTTAAAAATATAAAATTTGAAAGAAACATCATGTAAATACATACCAGTAAAAACAAAAGAGCTCATAAAGTCACTTTAGGCTAAATGAACATCGCTTCATTGTTTTAGTTAGCTTTATTGTGTAATTTTATGAAATAATTGACACGAACGCAAATACCTACAACACCGATACATTTGTTGCTGCTATTCATGCCAGCCAGTCACTGTGTGTTAGCAACCAAAAGAGCACCAACAGCGGCAATGCACCGATTCGTTGAAAAATAGAGAGTTGCCAGTAAATGTACCAGTATATTAATTATCTTTCAACGTAACCTTTCACCAGTACATACCCGATTTTGTTGACGAGTATATTTACTGTTGTTAACCGTCTTTACGTTGCTGCAAGGCCATTATCAATAGTGAATTTTGATGCTCTTGAAATGCAATACTGTGCAGCCATCTGAGGTAACCACCTTGTTAACTGTTGAGCACAAGCCATTATCCTCTGATCAGCTTTGGGCATTTAGTCAATTAAGATAATCTTTTGTATGTCTTGAACGTATATTTTTGACATTTGATGTAAAAACACAACAAGTGTCATTTATATAATACAGCCTCGCGTCTTTTTTCCATGATACTTAAGATTCAATATTTAATGTTATCTATAAAGGGCCTAGGGATATAAGTCTAATGAATTGGCCCCGGAAAGATAAAAAATTGGTAATTTGGGGATATGTTGGTACTAGTTAGTTAACCTACAAACGAACGAATAGATTATTTTGGGTCTGTACGTTCAATGCGTAAGAACAAAGTAAATGTGTCCACGTTCTTGTTGTTGTTAGTTTGTTGTGACTGAACAACAAATGTGTCCTTGCGTGTCCACAGAGATATGCAAATTCAACAAAAATAATATTATTGCAGGCAATTAAATCTGCATACAAATGTTGCATCCATAGTGAATCACTGACTATTGCAAGCAGCAATCACATCCGAATGATGAAAGGACATAAAGGCACACATTTTGTAATATCTTTACGGCATGTAATGCGAAAGAGATGTACTGAACTGAACCGAACGAATCGCCACTCGTCAGCACGTCACCAACGTCACACCCCTTTGAGTGTCACATTCTCAAACATTACTCCCAATTGGAAGTAACATGATTTTTGTTAATAAAGATGATTTTAATATAATTTTGTCGTAACTAAAAACATAAATTCAATCCGAATATCAGAATAAAAACCGTACATAATATCAATTAAAATAAAAAGGAACCCAAGTCCAAATGGGTTGAATATCTCAACAATTATTGCGAGATTTTAATCAACTGTGTATTCCAATTGAACTTTAAATGCATTCACTTTTCTGACATTTTAAACTTTTAAAAGAGTATATTAACTTTGTTATGAAATTTGCAACCTTATCGCATCTTATGAAGGGTTTTCTTCTTGTTGAAGATTGGGGCCAAGCTCACACATATTCAAAATATAAAACCAGTAAGGGAGCTATTTTTATTTTTTGCCGAAACTTATATACTCTTGCAAGCATTTGGCCAATTATTTTTATTAGAAAATCCGCCTTTTAGTTTTTAAAATGGGCGTGACCACGACCACATATAGCCACAATAGAAAAACAATATATCTCTAGAAACAATTGGTCGAAAAGAGTAAAAATTGGTATCATACATACCAATTGAATGGAAATTAAATCTGTTTCGATTAAAAAGTGAACGGAGCAACGCCTTTAAACAGTCGTTACAAATTGAAGATAGAGGGTATGTCGAAGTCGAGAACACTCGACTGCAATTCCTTGCTGGTTTTTTTGTTGCAACTGAAAAATTTGTTTGCAAATATTTCGAAAAACGTTCCAAAAGCCGCCTGACTTCAGCAAACAACAATTTCGAAATGTAAATCAATGTAAACACAAACAGATTCAGGGACAAAAGAAAAATGTTAAAGAACTTCGCGTAAAAGCGAGAGAATTTCCTTTCTCAATATGTGTTTGGGATTGATATGTTTTTTTGTTTTTTTTTTTTTTTGCTTATACAATAAAATTAATTGAAGAACCAATTGAATTTATGATAACCATTCAATTAATAATACAAAATGTATTGAAAACAAGAATTTAGTATGTTAATTTACAAAATTGCAGACAATCTTTATTCTTTGAGCAAAAACTTTTCTGTTGTACAGCTGCATCTCGTTAATATTTATTGACCTTAAGATTGATTCATTCAAGGGATATAATACTCTTAACACATGGTAAACGTTACCTTATGAATGCATTCGTTCTTGCACATGAACTTTAAACAATAAATAAGTTATCCGAAGGATCTTTAGCACAAGTAACTGTAAGCGAGAACTTTTTTTTCACTCGGAATACGGGAGTACGTGTCCATGTAATTTTGCAGCGAATGCATTGTCGAAGAGAAAGACTCTGACCTTGTGCATCTGCTACTACCAATCTGTATCAGCCGACGCCGTATAACTCTTCTTCATTATTTATCACATTGTGGAGGCCGATAGCTTTGGCAATAATTTAACGCACGGCATGCAGCTTGCGGTTTTGCAGAACCTCTCTAGAATTACAATTTACGATTTATAAAAGCAATATTTATGTTAATTTTCAGAAATTTGTTTCATCGACAAACTGCGTTTCCTCATTTTTTTGTTTTGTTTTTTAAGTCCTTTCCTTTCGAATGTATGTATTACGAGTACACTGGTATTTTGTTCAGTTTATGTTCTCTGTTCTGTCAAATTATGAGCGTCACGTTATAAGTTGAAACAGTTTCTTCTTTGGAGTTCAGGAGCGGTCACAACTTAGCATAAGGTCTATAATTGTGGCCTATCTTTCAAATAATTTTACAAATTTTTCTATTCAATTCAAATATCAAAAAACTCAAGGAAGTAATTCAATGACTCTATTAACATATTACTCGCTATTAGTGTAACAACTTGGAGCAGCTTTTTACAATGACAAAGTGTCGCACCTGCTGTGATTGCCGTTTTGCAGATAGCGGTAGCAGAAAAAGCAGCGGCATCAGAAATTTAAACTGTTCAGCATGAGTGCATTTCAAAAGATCCCGAATGTTGATGTTCATAGCCGCATTGCCTTCTTTGTTGGCCCTGATTTGTGTTCATAAGTTGTTTAATACTTGGTGTTGCAGGAATTTTTTATTTTTTATTTTTTTTTATAGAAAAGTTCATGCAAGGAAGCAGATTGTTCACTCCGAACAACACATTCAAAAAGTGCTAGAATGGCACATTTTCTCTTCTTATAGAACGTTCCACTTCTTGTCACTTCTTGTCTTCTCATACAACCGCATCTTCATGCCACATGCAATCGCTATACCCGAAAGCTTGCTGCACATTTGATTTTCTATGTCTCCACTTGGTAAGCGTTCATTCGTTGGCTGTTATATCTGCTGATGGTGTAAATTTCTTAAAGTTTACAAACTTATGCATTGTTGCTGTTGCTATTATTTCGTGCTACAAAAGTTCAAAGTTTTTAGCGGCAGACTTCCTGTGGGTGTACTGTTGTTGTTATTGCTGTTGCTGTTTCTGTTGTTGTTGTTGCCGTTGGCCCTGCTGTTGTTTGCTGTTATTATTGTATGTAGTTTTGTAAGCGTTGTTGGTTGCATCATTTCGACTTCTCCATGCTGCTTACGCTTCACAAACAAGAACATTTTTCTTTACCCACCACTTCAACGCAGTCCGTTTCATAAAGTTTACAATGATTTTTTTTTTTTTTTTGTTTGTTTGTTTGTTTCTCTACGAGAAAATAATATTGCGGCTAAATTAGTTAATAAATCACTGAAATCGTTTGTTGTTGTCGTTTTTGAACAGAACAAAAAATAAGTCTATAAAAGATCCATTAATTTTATTTTAAAGTTTGCTTTTGTGTACTTTCTTCACATATACATATAACATATATATTCCAACCAAATTGAACCAACCGTATTTTATGATAATGATACTTATTACCTCAAAACATTTTTTCAAGCAAACTTTGATGTCGAAAAATATGGAATTTATTGATTCCCAAACTTACAATTGTCTTGCATTTGATCATCTTTTGTAGAAACGGTTCTGCGTTTGCGCTCCATCCAAATCCATGTTAGAGAAGCAAATTTCGATGATCTCAGGTCTATAATACATGATGCGCTTTCTATAATTTGAAAGGCATTCAGGCTTAAATTGTAGTATGCAGGTTTTTCTGACACACTGTGTGTACAGCGTATAAAAATTAAGTTCCTACGTTGATCAGATAAGAAAACAATTAATTAAAAAACGTTTCTGAACTAAACAGTCAAGTTGTTTTCACATATGTATATAAGAGGCGTGAAATGCAATCGACATTGGCATTTGTAGATTTTAAAAGGTTGCAAACAACCATTAAAATCCTTGCACTTTTAAGTAGATATACAAATGGCTCCGGAATAGAAGTGCTGATTTATGTACGCAAAGATAGGCAATTAAAGAGATGAGACCAAGTGCAAGCAAGAAGATTAATAAAAAGTGGAGTGAAGCTAAAATTGCTGCCGATTGAAAGACAATTGTTTTTGGTCTAACGCGTTTTTTCGGTTAAGAGTCAAAACAGAATGATTTTTTCAAAGGATCAAATCTACCTCATCGCACAACGGTAAATTTGCCTACGGTTGCAGTCAACAAAATGAAACAGAACACAGTGAATACAGTAAACACCCAAGAAACATGACACATAAGCTTCACATATACTTAAAAATGTTGCCTTGTTCATTGTTGCCAGATTCGACAGTAACAATCTTTTTTCCTTTGAACAACTTTGAAAAGGCATTTTCATTTTACTATGTGTTTTTTTTTCATCCTTTTCTTCTCGTTGTTTTTTGTCGTCACCAAACTTTCCTGTGTTGGTCGTGGCCACCAACCCCTGGTTTACCAAATATACTCATGCTAATAGCAATAGCACCAACAAAATGTACTGAGCTGCGCCAATAAAGCAGACTTGTTTTGTTTGCTTATAGCCTACACCCAGTGAATAGTTTTTCAACGTTGCCATGAGACTGTGAATTAGACATTTGGACTACCTATAGCTTAAGTAATCTTGATCTTGAGATCGTGAGGACAAGTTGAATAAACCCCGTCCGCATATTTATAAGTATATTTATATAGTATCCACCTTGACTAGTAGTCTGACTATTTTTCTTTTTTGTTATGTCCTATATCATATGATAGAAGATTATATCAGCTTTTTCCCCGAACACATTTTCTGAATACACAATTGATTCTCATCTTAAAGAATTAGAAAAGTCCTTCAGTCTGCTGATGTAAAAATGGACGTTGCTACGGCTCAAACCAGCTGCACATAAATTAATTGTTAAAAGAGTAAGGTATGTCCAATTCGAACAGTCTCAACAGCAGCGGTTTTCCATTTTTTTTTTTTTTTTTGTTATCGTTGCGAGTTTTGTGCATCTGAATGAAAATCAATTGAAATCTTTATTGGCAGTGATTGAACCTTGTGCCAGGCACTGATATTTGACGTGGTATATTTCCAGTTTAGACGCTTATATCTTTTTTTTTTGCACTTGCAAGAGTATATTAACTTTGTAATGAAGTTTGCAAAGTATATATATTCTTGATCAGCACGACGAGACGAGCTTATATACCCATGTCCGTCTGTCTGTATGTTTCAATACCAACTGTTTGCTCAGTTTTAACGACATTGAAAAAATATAAGTACTGAACATTTTCTAATCCTTGTATTTTAAAATGAATTTAATTGGATACCTTCAGGATATAGCTGCCATAGGAGCAATCGGTTGAAAATGAGGGTTTTGTTACAAAAAAATGCTTTCATTTCTTTTACATCAGTTTTTTGCATAAGAACATCTTGAATATCAATAAAGAGACACTGCAGATTTGGTGAAGATCGGCCGACTATAGCATGTAGCTCCCATACGAATAACCGGTAAAAAATAAGGTTTGTCAGAAGAACTTTTTTGTTCTTAAACATATGAAACTTTCCAATTACGAGTTTTTAAAAATCCTTCAATATATTCTAAAGTTTAATAAGAATCGGAAATAAGGGCGTGGACCCGCCCATATAGAGAAAAACTTCAAAATGCTATTTCTCTGTAAGCCGACGAGATAAAAGATTCCAAAATGAGCATGCAAGAGTATATAAGTTTCGACAAACTCGAAAATGGTTTATGATGACTTATTGTGTCGATG
Organism: Phortica okadai; assembly: GCA_034638295.1. Taxonomy (NCBI): domain Eukaryota; kingdom Metazoa; phylum Arthropoda; class Insecta; order Diptera; family Drosophilidae; genus Phortica; species Phortica okadai. The sequence goes on along the minus strand of CM067848.1, from coordinate 40,615,767 downwards.
CTTTTGCTTTTATTTAGCCGAACTAGAATTCCAGTAAATTGACAAATGGCAATAAATACAAAAGAAACTGTAAAATATGTGCAGTATTTATCCTTCATTTAGTTGCCTGAATAATCTGTTCCCTTGATTTTGAAAAACCAGTAAGAACGCTATATTCAGCTTTTCCGAAGATTAAATACTCTTCACGTCCTTTTTCTCATTGGAATCTTATTTGTCTTCATCTTAATAGTCTACTTACCAATTTTCATTGTTGTAGTTGGGTTCAAGAAAGATATGGAAATTCCCCATTTCGGCTGTAAGTGGACGGTTTTTTTTATCAAACTAGTTTTTAAGAACATAAATGTCAAAAGACATCTTGTACAATGCATAAAAAATAACATTAAATTTATAATACGGTTTTTTTAAATTTATTTTCTTGGTTTATTTTGAAATAGGAAAATTAAATTTGGAATGGAATGGTCATTCCCACATTTAGTAATAATTTAAAACTCGTATATCTCTGGAACCATATAACCTACACGAACAAAACTTTTTATGTGTTCTATTAGGATACAATGAATAACATTCAATCATAACATGGGCATGGCCACAACCAAATGTAGCCAAAATAGAAAACGTTATATCTCTGAAACCAAGTGGTTTAGAACAGTGAAAATTTAGATATGTACATACTTATAATAATGAATTGAAATGAAATCTATTGACATTAAAAAATAAGCGAGACAAAAACAGTCATTTATTATTGAGCACTCTCGACTGCAACCTCATAGGTTTTTTTAAAGCATTTTGAACAACAAAATTTTCTTCTTTTACCGCCGGTTGTGAGACATTTACGCAGTGTTATTAAATAACGTTTCAGACTTTAGCCTGGTGAAAAATTGGACAGAGAATACAAAATTGAAAAGGGAAATCAATAATTCATGGTGACTAAATTGAACAGCTTATATGTGCAAATGTGCATTTTTTACTCATATAATAAATGGACGACTCGATGCAACAGACGATTCAGACAGCCATTGGTACCAACAATTTTTTGGCAACATCAATGGTTGATTTGGTTACATAAAGCTGTAATAGCAGCCAGTGACAATAATGGACGTAGACATTGACATCATCATGACACAAAAAAAAACAAAAAAAAAAAAAAATGATCACAAAAACACGTTTACTGCTCGAAGTGAATTCGGACAGGGCTTAGCCAATAAAGTAATCTTCGAAATGCACTCAACGACACGTGCGACACAGCAACTTCAATGCGAAACCTCCGAGAGTAACGAGAAATAGCAAAGACTTGACTAAGCACTCCACTCCTTGTCCCTCCCTCGCTTCACGTTAGACAAAAAAGTGCGCCTAACGGAGAGTGGTTGCAAATACTAATAGAAGAATTGAACAACTGACACCACACGATTACTTATTCATTGGCACTTTGACAAAAAGTCTTAGCAATTTCGATATGCAGGACTGAAAATATATGCAGAAATTGGCTCTACGTTTTGCAATCTTAAAACCACAATATATATTTATTTAAATATATTCATTACACCCTGTACACACTGTATGCCGGGTATATTACACAATATCAATATCCAGCGACTTAAAACTTCATACTTACACATGTTCTTAGGGATGCATGAACACTATTTTGATCAAAAAAAGGGCATGGCAGCCCCCACTTATAAGCAAATTGTATAATTTGCATATCTCCGGTACCCAATGAGCTGAAACAATGAAAATTGGTGTGTAGGCTATTAAGATAAAAAGAAATAAGATTCACTCGAAAATATGGGCGTAGCATAAAAAGGGTGAGAAGAGTATATAATCTTCAGCAAGGCTGAAGATAGAGTTCTTACTGTTTTTTTTTTTTTTGTTTTTATTTTTGTTTTTTTTTTTGGTTAATTCATCGACTTGAGATGTATAACATCAATCTGGCACACAATTTGAACGAACAATTGTGGTCCGCAATCAAAAATTTCTCACATAAAACCGAAGCTGAAATGAATAAATTAATGATGAATCAAGGAGACGATTTGAGAGAAATAAAATTACGCCTAAGCACTGTAAACGTTTTCTTTTATATTTTACGGCTTTTTGCAAAGACAACAATTTTAAATCAACAACAACAAAATGTAAACCAGTAAGGGCGGTGTAGTCAAGTATACTCGACAATAATATACCCTGTACACGCCAAATCCAACAACATTGGTGGTGTTATATAAAATGGTAGTAGGGCGGGAAGGAGTGAGCGTGGTAAAAATTCCATCAAACTTGATCTAGCGTTTGACCACACGAGTCTATCTCCTATATCCTCTATTTCGAGTCTCTTATAATTTCCGAGAACCAATGGTGAGGACAAACGGACGAACAGACAGGGCTTTATCAATTCATCTTGTCGTCGTGATCAAGAATATATATATTCCTTTTAGGGTCCCCCTCACCACCTTCAATACGTTACATACATTGTGACTCAGAAACTTAATATGCCCTGACACACAGTGTGTACAGGGTATAATCAAACTCAACGAACCAACTTGAGTTTAATCAAAAACCGCAATTGCAAGGATCAAAGGCAAAGCCAGTCTTCATACGCTGAATGTCCATCGTTATGTAGCAGAAATGATGGAAAAGAAAGGGAGCAGTTCCCAATCAGCTTTCGTATGTAATAAGTTAAAAATATTTTACGGTTTTTGAAAACTTTGTCATATACAAACTTCACGACATATAAAGGATCTAAAAGAATTTTTAATATTTTAATGTGTCGCAGCAAAAGCTCAAAAACGGGATATTGTAGCCAAAAGTTTAGCGGAAAGAGAAAAAACAACAGCAAAAATTACGTGAAGGATAACAGAAAGTTGAAGCCACTTTAAACTGTTCTAAGAACACGGCTGAAGGGTGTGTAACGCAGCAAGGAACAGCAAGATGACTGTTGAAGAAATAATAAAAATTATTTTGCAATAAATTTTGTGACATATTTTCGTGCGCTTCCCCCCAGTTTGCGACATCAAGTTCATACTGTGAAGTTTTTTTATGCTTTAAGTCAAGTTGTCAGTACAGCATCAAGAGTTACAAGAATTAAAATCAGTAAACTTACTTTGATGACCAGTGGTTCGTCCGTATCATATTCATTAGTAATATAAATTTTATTATTAGTTTATATTATAATTAACGATAGAAAATAGTCGTGAAATTATTTGTAAAAAATGAAGGTTTTCTTCTTTTTCTTCTTTTATTGTAATCTCGTTAATCTGTCATTTTGCATTAAGCTCCTTAATTTCCCCCCTTTTGGAAATTAAAAACGATTTAAGACAATCTTCTGTAATTAACGAAATAAATTCCTGGAAATAATTAAAATATAATTTGTAATAGAAAACCTGAGAGAAGACATGACAGGCAGAGAATTTCATAATCGGTATGGCCAAATATTATTATTTAGTTAAACGATAAAACGCGGCAGTCTTGACATAGACACGGTTATATTAAATACGCATCAACAGCTGTTCTATAAAGACACAGAACGTAAGCAAGCAAGAAAAACAGGTGAATGCGAGTGTGGAGTAGAATACGTGCTCATGCCAATACAACAAAAAAGTCGACTGAGGTCGGAATAGTACAAAATAATTTCCAAAAAAGTATTTTAGCAATAATATCCTTGTGACTTTATGACATTTTGATTTATTTATTATTGAAAAAGTTTGCGTCACAGCGAAAATTCGGTCGTCTTTTGTCAGAAATGCCAACATGGGTGCTTACATAAAACAATGTGACAGTGCAGAAGAATCATACCCATAATCACGTAGACATCAAGACAGCTCGCCAGTCAAGTCATAAATAATTTCTATTATTCCACGTTTATGCGAAAGCCTGAAAGCGCTTTAACTCAAAGCGGTTAAACTCAAAACGCATGCATATCCACATATATGTAGCGCTTTAACGTAGACCGCTTTAAAAAGCGACCTAACAGAGTTAAAGCGCTTTAAGGCTCTCGCATAAACGCTTAACTCACTAAAGCGGTTTGAAAATCAGGTGATACCGAATATGTACAAGAGGAGGAATTATTCTGATTTTAGAATTGTTTTGCTTACAATGTTCTGAAAAAATATTGTAAAACATTTTTGAAATCCAAAATTTGTCGTTATGTATTTATATCTTATGCCCTATATATGTGACAATAACGCTGCCTTCTGAGTTAAACCGCTTTGAGTTAAAGCGCTTTATCTGTTGCATAAACGAGGACTTACAAATTCGTCAGAGTTTCAAAATGAAGTGAAATTAATTTTTGATATTCTGCTTCTCACACTCACACGTATACATTAACTCATACAAACAACGAGCCTAAATATGTGTGAGTGAGTGTGTTTATGTGTGTCTCAATGAATGAGAGCGATACGAATTTTTGGTGGAACTTTTCAATCGACCGAAAAGTAAAGACTGCCAAACAATGCTTTCGATTGTCACGCTCCATCTAACTGAGCCACTTTGCGTCGCAACGTCCCTGTCCAAGTCCCTTATCAACAGCACCCTTACTTCTTGCAGATCACTCGTTACGACTACAGTGGCGGACAAATCCCGTCAGAGGCCCGGAGCAGAAAAGCTCAATAAGGCCTCCAATTTAAGAACTTTACGTTATATTCCAAGTTATTTTTTTCAAGTACCGTAGTACTAAGAATTAGTTTGTTTTTTCAAGTCGCTAGCTCTTATAGTGTCCTGAAAACGAAAATTTCACTTCTTGAAATTTAGGCTTTATTTTTCCAGAGCAAATTATCACATATAATAAAGTTCAGTCCAACAAAGTCAACAACAAAGTCTTGCTACTATTAGTAGGAAATCTAAAATAAGATATGAAGCGAATTTACCGAGTCAGAAAGTAATAATGTATAAGCGATGTTTGAGATTTGATCAAGGAAACATGGAGGGGTTTGGGGGCCTCCAATACCGGAGACGGGCCGACCTTTCTGCCTCACCGTTAGTCCGCTACTGTACGACTGCATTTATCGCTTACGGTAATTGTTCGGTGTTTCTTGATGGCACAGCCCAATTCTGACCCACTCTTGGCATGTAAATTAATTAAAAAACTTTTAATCAATCTTCGTGAATAGTTGAGTATGTCAAAAGGAGGCAACAGGGGAGACTTTGGATTTTCTATTGTATGTATAAATGATTGAATAGAAGCTGAAACTTCAGCACTTTTTTTTTTTGCATTTCGCTTCAATCCAACGAATAACAATAAAAATGAGTTAATATAAGCGAGCAAAATAAGCTTCATTTTGCGGCAAAGAATAAAACTCAAGATCTATTAAAGATAATGGACAATGAAATGTAAGTAATTCTAATTGTAGGAACAATTCTTACTAACTATACAGTTCTTCTCCCGAATTCAATAAATCGCTATTTTTTTACCATCGTTTTATACAATTGGCTGAAGGAATGACAATGAATTTTTTGTATAAAAGTCGACTACAATTTTTACCTCTTGATCGCGCTACGATTTTCTCAAATCTGTAATACCTCTGCTAGTTTCGAAAATAAGAACTTCCGATTGAACTGACTCACGACATTTGTTATTTCAAACATACGTTAAACTAAACAGTAGAAAATCGATTAACCGGACCTCGATTATACGGAACTTCGATTATCCGGACTCATTCCCTGCATGAATTTTTACCGCGGTTTTTATGTGTATAAATTGTAAATTGTGTGCAAATTTGTTGAAATTTTGTATCTTTTGTTGACAATTACGTAAAACGTGGCATTTGCAAGGATGGACGAAATCCGTCAACATCCGTGCACACAACCTTTCACAACGATAATCGCTGGATTACTGATGACAAAATTAAATTGCTTGAAGTTTCACGTGGCCAGGACGCGAAACTTGAAGCGAAACATCCCAGACATGCGGCACTACAACTTTGGGGGTGTCTTGAACTCTTAAGAAACTGGTGAGAGATTTAAGGAATATCGTAAGATTTAAGAGAGTCAAAAAAGCAACGGTAGTTTTTTCTTGGGATTGTACAGCCCTAAATTGACACCAATTACTAGACGACATCCACAGCCTCAAAAAGTTCTCGATTTTGGCTTTTTTTGAAAAAAGTGACCTGAAAATGGGGAAGTGAGCGGAATTCAGCGCTGATCATTCTAGTTAGGTTCCCGGGGCATTTTGCGTTCGTTTTGTGTGTTTTATTTGGAAAAGAAAAAAGAGAAACCAGAGGGCAACAGACGAATTCGCCTTATGTTACCCTGCTGTTAACTGGCATTTATCCAATTATTTACGATCGAACGGTACTTCCTCTCAGAGAGCCGAAAAATTATCTCAGAGGAAAGTGTGGCCGAGTGTCGTTTTTGAATTTGGTTATTTTTTTGTCCTTGTCTTTTTAAATTTAGTTCGACAGAAGCATAAATCAGTAGCTTTCGTGCTTCGCTGGTGGAAAGTTGTGTTTGCGCATGAAGTTAGTTCGATGCCACTTATTTGACGACACGCTTTCATTTTTCTTCTTAGCTTTGAATAGAAATTGACTATGAAATCGATTATCCGGATTTTCGATTAAACGGAATACCCCTGGTTTTAATTGATCTGGATAATCGAGTTTCTACTGTATCTATTCTCCACAGGCACATGATCATTCCAACCGAACACATGCCGAAAAATTCTGAAAGTTCAAGTGCTAAGATTTAGTATGCTTTTGGGAATAATTGAATATAATGACTCATGACATGCTAATTTTCACGCAAACATACTGCACTTCATTTCACACTGTCAACCAGCTGCTAACACTCTGTAAGTGTATGTTAGCGTACCACAGACTTTTTTTTTAACAAAATGTTAACTTTAACATAATTCGAATTCAATGATCAATAGGTGGCGCTTTCCAATGATCAAAGTTCCCTCCTCAACATAAGAATGCTGCATGTCGCATAGCGGCTATTGAAACATGCTATACCTCTATATATATAAATTTTATAAATAAAGTTGGTGTGGCCCATAGAGTAACTATCTGATCTCTATCTCCCTCATACCGTGTTACCGAGGTCAAGACCATTCGAGCATGTTCGAGTTGATGTTTTTTTTGGCGACTATGTAGCGTATGTTGTTAGGTGTTGTGTGCAAACATTGAAATTGTCATAAAATACCAGAAAAACACGGCAATTTTAGCGAATTCTTATGTTTCCGTCGTTTGCCTCGCTGCGGAATATTGACGTAGCTCATGTACTGAACAATTTCAAGCGAACATATTCGCAGCCAAACCAACTTGTCTTCTTCTTTCCATTTTTAGACGCAACTGCGCCACTTTCGGTACTAAAAGAGCCAATTTGAACGACACCGACAGACTGGTGAAACGAAAAGTGTTGCGCTAGCGGAAATAAAAGGACTGATTTCGGGATAGGGGTTTTTAATAAATTTTCTGGCTATCAATGAAAGTAGGCTGAAGTGACACCACTGTTCGGCAGGCGATACTCTAAACAACGTATTTGGGGCAACCCAACGCCTGAAACATCACTCTACTAGCAATTGTTACCCTGGCGTTATAGACATCAATATGTGTCTGCCATTTTAAGTCTCAGTAGTCTAGCCTGAGTGGTCGTACGAAAGCGACTAAATCACAAAAAAGATAATACTAAAAAGAAATATACGGCACAGAAAAATCTAAGACTGCAGTAAAAGTTCAAAAACAACAGCCAATAGGCAACAGCTAGTGTTTGCCGATAACACCCACATTTGTCATCGGCCAATAGAATACGAAGTCAATCGTGCATTAACTGTATGTGATAAGCGTTTAATACCGACGCAACAGCTGAAATCAATTGATTGATTGCGAGAAGTTTAATCACAATACGCGCGCCTTCTATCAGTAATTAGCGGCTTCCCCGACCTTCGACGTCATCGTTCGTCGGTGCCTTGCAGCTGTTCACATCTAACCGTGTTGTGAGCAGCATGCGATAATTTTCACCCAAGGAGAATCGTACTTATCAAGCATTTTTTGGACTATTTTGTGACACACAATGGGAACAAGCTATTCTACTGACAAAGCGTTCTTCATCTAGGCTCAACGTTGAATGGTCAAAGGCTGCGCAACTATCGACAATCATGTCTAAGTCATCAAATCCTCTTATTGAAGGCCTAAATACGCTGCGTTTGGCAAAAAAATTCACAGATGTCACACTTATTGTGCAAGGTAAAAGCTTCAAGGTGAGCAAGCAACACATTCATCGCTCTTCCTATTAAATATTGGTTTTATTTGTTTTTTTTTTTTTTTGCTTATGCAGGCGCATCGTGTTGTTTTGGCCGCTTGTAGCGACTACTTCTGTGCCATGTTCTCAGACGGCATGGTTGAGTCTCGCAAGGAAGAGATACCTTTGATGGGTGTCTCTGCTCGCGCTATTGCCGCAATCATCGAATTTATATATACATCGAAATTAGAATTGACAATCGAAAATATTGATGAGATGCTTGCTGCATCCACGCACGTCCAAATGAACCAGCTTGTCGCCGCTTGCGTCGAATTTCTTGAAATGCAATTAGATCTAGATAACTGTCGTGATATAGCAGTACTTGCCGATAGATACTCACAATTGCCGTTGAAGCGAAAGGCTTTTCGCTATGTTTGCGCACATATGAAAGAGTTTTCAAAGTCACCGGAGTTTAACAATTTAAGGCTGGAAGAAATGCATTTCATGTTGTCAAGTAACTTTCCAGTGGATTTATCTGAAATGGAACTATTGAAATTAACACTGAGATGGTGTATGCATGTGAACATTGCCGATAAATTGATTGGCGACTTATTTGCAAACATTCGATTTAATGAGATTCCTCCTAGAGATTTAAATTTGCTACATCGTCAAATGCAGCAAGTACTCGATATGCTCGCCAACGGCATGAACCATGACGACACATCACTACGAAAGCTTGCCGACTACTATACCATCATATTTCTAAAATGTAGCCAGCAGGTGCCACTGAGTGATTTTAAGAATTGGGATAACGATACGATACTAAATCTGAGACCCGGCGGTGTTTGCAACACACGAGGTATGGAGTTGGCACTGCTTAAAGTGGGTGGCTTTGAGGTTGATGGGTTAACCAATAAAATCTCATACTTTATGCCATCACTAAACAAATGGAAAGATTTGACTATGATACCGCATCTCGAACAATGTAAGTAGTATGGAAAGACCAATGTTTCAATTTTCCATCAGTTCATTTGTTTTTCATATAGGCAATTATGGCACGGCTGTTCTGGGTAATGAACTGTTTGTTGTTGGCGGCTCGTATGATGTCTGTCTTAAAGAGTACATACATCCATTTGGTTTTCGCTATTATCCTCTGAGCAATCAATGGGATACCATTGCGCCCATACAGTCGGATCGATGCCGTTTCTCATTGAACGCAGTTGGCACTGAACATCTTTATGCGGTCGGTGGCATTGTGGAGCTCGACAATGATATAATCGACGATTTAGGTCAGGCTGCATCCAATGTTGAGCGTTACGATGCCACAAACAATATATGGACTTATATGCCGAGATTATCGGAAAACCGTAGCCAGCATGGCGGCGTTGTTGTTGGCGATAAGCTTTATATATCAGGTGGCATCAGCGGTTCGCGTGTATTAAGTACCTTCTGGTGTTTTGATACAAAAAAATTGGAATGGCAGCAGTTGCCATCAATGAGCACGCCACGCTGTGATCACGTACTTGTAGCTATCAAAAATTGCATCTACGCGTGCGGTGGTTGGTATGAGGATCGTTCTGAAACACGCGAACTTGTCGCCTCCATCGAAGTTTATAATATTGATGAATGCGCATGGAACTTTGTAACAACAATTCCCTCATCGACATTTTATACTGGAATCGCAGCTTTAGATGATACAATCTATTTTGTTGGCGGCCTTCAGTCTACAGAGGCCATAGATCGCGCCACGTCTCAAACATTGACATATAGTATAAGCAATCAAAAGTGGCAGACTGAAGCAGATTGGAATTCGCCAAAGGACGTTTGGGAATTGACGTGTACGGCAATGTATTTGCCCAAACCCTGCGATACGAATTAGCCGACAAACAAAAATATCAATGTGTTCTTTTTTATATATAAAATGTGTGAATCTCTGTCAACTCCCGCGTATAATTAAAAAAAATCATGGCAGGGCCATGATTCGCGAAATGTTCAGAGAGAGAGAGTCGACATATGCGAGCAGAAGTGAACAATCAAGTTTATACAATTTAAAATTTATTTAATAATTAATATTTATAATAAAATATGGAAATCATAAATATTGGTATTTGATCTTTTTACTGTACTGACATGAAATCATTAACATAGTTTAACAGATTCAAAAAATTTTTTTTTTAAAAATAGAAAAAAAGTCGCATTTATCAATGGTTTTATTGCACATTCGTTACTAAACTTTCATTTAGTTTTTGGATTTTTTTACAATCATTACAAAATCGTTTTCAAATAACCTTTTCCAAGAGGTTCATGTTTCGTTTCAATTTTCTCATTTTTTAGTTATTACATATTCGATATAAAATTGCCATTTGCAGTCAATAAAAGCACAGAAATAAATTTATATGATAGACAAACTTTGCTCATAATTTTTTGTTTTGTTTTATTTTATGATTAATTAATATGACTTTAAATAAAACGCCTCTATAACGCAACGAATTGCTGACATTTTGTACATATACTGAAAGCAAGCCTTGTTGAGTTTCTTTAAAAGAAACAATTTTTATGTCATGTTTGTTTGTACAAAAAATTCTTTCAGTTCTTGTTTTAAAAATCAAACCATTTTAATTTCGTATGAAAAAAACAACAGAATATGTAGTTGAAAGATACATAGCAGCGTTTAATTGCAGCAATCAAGCATTATTTAAAGTTAAAAACAAAAAAAATATATTTATAATACAAATATTTGCATATCACAATTAATAAAACAGAATATAATAATAATGTACGTACATTTATATGTATTAATAATTTAATAAAAATAAAATTTAAAAAAAAAAACCATGGGAAAAAGGACTAGAATCGAGTTTGTCTTAACAAAATTTTGTTAATTTGTGTTGGCTTGTTTGCCTTTTTGTTTTTTTTATAACATATTGCAAAAGTTTTTTTGGTATTAGTCAATAGAAACAAAAACAATTTACACTTAACACAAAACATTATCAATAAATTAATAATTAAAAAAAAAAACAATTATATAAATATTTAAAGAAATAACTAAAAATAAATGTGCGTTAAGCGCGCAAAATGAAATAACATAATTGTTAAGCGTTTCATATACAATAAATGCGCCAATAGATACATTTTTTTGTGTATCTCTTTCTAATGGTTAAAGCACATTTTTTACTACATTTAGAAGTAACAATTTTCGCTAATATGCGCGCGCATTTCAATGAATATTTCTTTTTTATAACAAAGCGTGATTTTTCTGTTTTTTTTTGTTTTTTTTTTAGTTTAATTTTGTTTAAAATGTAAGAAATTTTCGCTCTAAAATAATATATGTATTCGAGTTGCTAACATTTGCTCATAGTTCTCTGCTCTGCTCTGCTTATTTATGCTAACAAGAGCTCCTCGTGTAGACCTTCGGCATCGAGGGACTTATTCGATTTGAACATGTAATTGTTATCGCCTTGACTTGAGGTCTGCGACTTGGAACTGGATGTCATGTTGTAAAGCTCATCAAGATCCTGGCTGCGTCGATAACTGTGAACGATGTATAAAACGATACAATTGTTTGTTGCTGCATATTTGTGATGTGTGCTCACCTGCTAACTGGACGACTGTAGGTGGACATCGCTGGGCTAGCGGGATTACAGTTGCTATTGTTGCTGCTGTCATTGTCACCATCGTTATCTTTGTTCGCATTGCTGCTATTGTAGAGATCGCAATTATCCAAATATTCTGAACGTAAATACGTATCTAAATCATTATCATCATCTTCATTGTCTGCATAGTCCTGTTCATTATCATGATCCTGCGATTCCACCATGCACAACCACTGAGAATTGTGATTACGAAATTTTTCAAGCTAAACAGAAAAATAAAATGAGCAACCATTTGGATACAATCCGCAATTGTTTTACCTTAATGCGCTTGGCCCACTCGCTGTCACTGACCGCAATTATATCCAAACAATAATCGCACACCTTACGTATTTCCTCGTTTTTATCATGCATTAAATCGATCAGATATGCCGGCGACTCAGTTTCCTTAATCATATACTCACGCGTACTCTCATGTCGCAATATTTGCTGGAATACGTAAATTATCTGAAGCACGATCTCGTCATCTTCCTGCTTTGCCTTGAGTAGTTCGATCAGTGAAATGACTACCTTTGCGCGGCAAAAGAGCAGCGCGCAGAGCTCATCGCAAGCACAAGTGCCCAAATAGACAATCGTATCCAAGACGAGATCATCGAGACGTGCGCCGGGCACCAACACCTCGCGTATCCACGAGATTAGTTGAAAGTTTTGCAATATTTGAGAATAATCGAGATCAGTTAACGCCAAATTACCCAAGATGCCAAGACACTCGACGATGAATGGCTCTTCATCGCAAATGGTTAGTATACGCGCCAGATCGCCAACGTAGTCAATAAACTGTGACTGCAGTGATTCATGCTGTGACAGATTGCGCAACAGTTTCATTAGCAACGCATCCTGGTACTTGAACGCGCGATCCATCAAACTGTGTAGCCGTTTGCCTTCGACCATAATCTGCGCATTCCGACGATTCAACGAGAGATTAATGCACAGCGCAATTAGATCAAGATCAACCTTTACATTGAGATTTAGTATTATGGCATCGGTGGCCATCTGTACGCATTCAGTATGCGTAAACATGGACTTGACCTTGTCGTCGAGACTTATATGATAGAGTATCTTTACTGCGATGCCGTGATGCTTCTCATCATTGATGAACATCACCAACATTGGGAGATAACCAGCCGAGACCATTTTGCGGCGTAGCGTGCCATCGAATGAGAGATTAAAGACCAGCTTAAGTGTGACCTGCACGAGATCAGTGTGTCCGCTTTGGAAGAGACGTGGCAATTTCGTTACAATATTTAGATCGTTCATTTCGTCTTTATTATCGCCGACAATCGAAAGTTTCTTCAGAAATGTGCTAACGAGCATTAACAAATCAATATTTTGACGATCTAGTGCCTTTATTAGCATCCTAACAATATGTTTACGTCGCATTTTCTCCTCCAGTTTGACATTCTCAGCCATATTTAGCAGCAGGTAGAAGGCGACACGTAAAAGTTGCTCTTGTTTCTTGGCAAATACTTTCAACTGTTTATTCAAACGATCCATTTCTTCTTTCTTCACTTTGGGATCGTTACGATCGAGTGCCTCATTACTGTTGGCGCGCGCATCACCATTGGATGAAATGCCCGAATCAGATGTGTTTGACTGTGTGCCGGCGGACAGCGCCTCATGGTAGCTACTATTTAGTACTTGACTCTTAATTAGCGACGATGACATCGAACCATGAAAACTTGACCAATTACCCGATTTTGGGCGTTGTTTTAGCTCCGGTATGCGACGTCGCGGTGGTTCCATTTCCTTTGGCTTTTCCTCGTTCATGATATCCAGAAAGTCGTCTGTACTTCGATTAAGTTTCTCCTTACTGGCCTTGGCTGATTGTGGCGTTGAACCGTTGGGATTCTTGCGCACATCCAATTCATTTCGCATGCTCTCGTAGCGCCTCAGCTCATAGTCAATAACGTCCATGCAGAGTGAGCCAATCTATAATGATTGTCATTATGTCTTTGAGCATCTATTTTTACTACATTAATGCTGGATGTACTTACCTTGTATTGCACTATGACTGAGTGGAATTTGGTGTATGTCGAAAAACAAAAAAATATATAAATTATATTCGTGGAAAGATCGAGACTTTTGCGCCAATCCTCGCGCAGAACGCGTGACAAGGCACTGAGACAGGCCTCTGAAAAATGGAAGTGAAATAATAAATATGAGTTCAAATATGTAAGCATATTCGGTAAACTAACCATTTTTCTCAAGTTCCTCCAAATTGTCTGGATTTCGTGCCACTTGTAGAATCATGGCCGAGCCTCTTATGCGGTCACTTAATTCCTCGTACAACAGCTCAACATACTCGTCAATATTATTAATAGAGACATCGGTCGTTGGTTGACTGAATGGCGACAGTGTTGATGATATTGTCGATGTCGTTGAGGCGGACATCATACCAACGCTGCTGTGTGAACGAGCCGAGGAACGTGTACCCGAGTTAACCATTGCCGAACGACGATTGTGACAGTTGTTATCGGCTATGTCTGCAAAAACAACATGTACTTAACAAAACTCAATTTCTACCATCGCTTGGGCTCACCACTTCCTGCATTGTCCTTACGATTCTTGAGATAGAAGATAATTTGCTCGACATCGGTCAATTGGGATTTATGTATGAGATCGCATTTGTCGACAACTTCGCGTGCCAAGGCGGCCGGATCAGTTTTTGCATTCAACGAACGCAGACGTATGATCTTTTGACAATTCTACAAGAAATACAAATAATAATCCAATAATTATTAACGTCATTGTTATCTTTGTTTGTGTAGTCACAACACCCTCCGGTCTTAATAACTTCGGTTCGGTTTTTGAGTGGTTTCAAGTAGTTTTTGATATAACAATCGCGCCCACCGATCGCACATTTTATTTGTATAACTGCAACTATCGGATCTCTCTTTTTATTGATCTCAATTGCTTATCAATCGATATTATGTTTATATGACAACGATAAAAATACTGGTATATCAATAAACAACTTGTGTCTATGGCGTAAAATCGAATTTCTCTTTCTTTACTTTTGTCTGCCTTGTTAAATGGTGCCGTAGTTGTGGCTGCCGCTGTCGGTTCAAGTGAAAAATTTGCGCTATCATACATTAGAAACGGTATAAATATTATGCCATAAACAATAAGTTAAAGTCAAGTCACCGTTGATGGGTGCAGGGAGTGCATGTACTTTGGCTTGACATGATGAGTGGATATGCCGGTGCCCATTTTTGGGTTTTACTATATGCCATAAATTAATATAACCGTCGTTTGTTCGCTCGCTTGATCGCATGTTCGTCATCGTTGTCAAGTATTTGTTTGTTGTTTTTGTGTATCTCTTTTATGCAAATGTAGGCGGTAGTTCAAATACTATATGATGACAACAACAACATACAGACCGACAAAAGAGCTTACGCGGCTGTTAGAGTGTATGTTAATTCAACTCAACGCTTAGGTTCAGTGAAGTTCAATTCCGTTGTGTCTAATGAGATTCTCTCGAGTGCGTAATATGCATGCATGTATGTATATATGTACATACATACATATGTTGTGAGAAACAAATATCTTCAAATTGTTTGATTACATAAAAATTTATTAATTTATTTTATTCATTTCTGGTTTTAACAAATAAATTAAACTATTTTACAATGAGTTGAGTGTGTGTGTATTCGGCATAGCCTGCGTAGCGCAAATAAATTTCCCCCAACGGGTCAGAGACTTCTCAGCTTTAATTCAATTAGTTTTCTAGTTTCTAACTGCGAAGTTTTTTTTTCCTTGCTTTTTTTTCTTTCATTATATTTAATCACTCATTATTATTTTTTTTGAGTATCAAATTTATTTATCTTTTATTTTTTTTATTTTTATCATCATAATTATTATATATGTATATATTTCTGTTTAATTTTATTAATTTAATCTTTTTTAAATATTATCTTATTAAATTATACTAAGCCACATAACAGTCAATTTGTTATTATATGAAATAAATAAGTGTTTTTTGTGCAATGTACCTTTGGTGTAAGGGTATATTAGTGTTACACTTAAAGGAGGAGTGGTAGATCTTACAAAGCATAAATATTCTTGATCAGTGTCGAGAGAGAAGTCGATTTAGCAATGTCCGTCTGTCCGACCGCCCGTCGCACTCTATGTTTCTTTTTCTCCTACTTATTTAAATATTTTTGTTGTTTTCGGTTGTTGTTTTGCTGTGTAATCATCACACATACACACTGTGTACGGGCCAGGGCTGACATAAACAATAACTATTGACTGCTATCGGCAGACTTGATCTGCCTCGCACCTTGAATTTGTCGCACGAAGGTCTTTTTTTCTTTTTGTATTTTTTCACGATTTTTTTAAGTTGAAGTTTAATTTTTTATTAATATGCAAAGAACTGGAACTATTACTGCTTGCGGTTATGACTTGAGCTGCCCAATATCGTCTTGTTTTGTTTTTATTAATATTTTTATGTTTCAAGTGCAATCGATGTTTGCATGAACTTCGTTTTTGTATAAGTATACATATATATTCAAAAACATTCGTTGCCCCTCTTAGCATCATGTAATTTTAATCAGTATTGTTTATTTTCCCAGTTTGTGTGTAAATAACAATTTGATCATAGGAACAATCGTATAAAAATGTGATTTTTGCTACAAAAATGTTTTGTTTTCGGAGCTACCAAATCAATATTCTTTATGGGACCCCCCCTCCTCTCCTTCTGTGCACAATCACAATATGCCCTGATACACTATGTGTGCAGGGTATAAAACATTTGGCGCTTAAAGATTTGCAAATAATAGCAACGAAATTAAGCATGATGTCATTTATATTTTTTTGGAAAAACATATGAAGCTCGGAAACTAAGCTATCATTAATTCTTAAATAAATCATGACTACATTATACATACATACATATGTATGTATGTCTGTACAAATTCATTTCAGACAATCAAAAATAATTGCATCAAATACAGAATTTCAAATGGAAAAGAGACAAAATGAAAAAACCTCATTCGTCCTTGAATGTTCTCAATGTGCTTAGACTTGTATTGGCAAAATTAAAGCGTTTCATGCTCTGATTTCAGTTAAAAGTGTATAATTATAGATGGAATTCATTGCTCATAGCAATCGTTCATGCTTAGGGCAACAGAAAAAATCTTTTTCTAGTGCTAATATGAAACCGGAGTTTATAGAAAATATTGAGGAAGAGTTTTCCAAAAAAAAATTACAGAAAACCACACCAAAAACAACTAAGTGCGGTATAGTCGAGTATACTCGACAATTTAATACCCTCCACACTAAGTAGGCGGTGCCACACCTCAAATCTACAAAAAAGGTGTTGTTAGTATAAGGGCTATACTCACTGACTCTATATACCGATTTTCATGTTCCTAACGATCCTGGTGTTCGAGTTAACTATAGTCTTTTAAAAAAGTGGACGGCGCTGGTTGGGCGAGAAGGATTGAGCGTGGCACAAACCCGTTCCAACTTGGTCAGGAGTCTACCCTCCAAATTTCAAGTCTCTATCTTTAATAGTTTCCAAGACCTTTGGTGAAAACGGACGCAGATGTCTCCTTCTCTGCGTTGCAAATTTCAAGACGAAGTCAATATACCTTTTTTGCAAGAGTATAGCAAATAAAAATTAAAAACTCATTGACCTTCTCAGCGTGTGCGGTAACGACTTTTGTTGTTAATGCTTTCGATTTGTTTTATTTATTTATTTTTTAAGGCGCTTTATTATTTGTATTGGTAAAATATTACAACCGTGACAAGTTTGTTTTAAGCTTATCCAGATCACTGACAACAAAGCCGAAAACAAAGAATGAAGAAAAAGAAAATTCAAGTTTCTTGTAGTCATTTCCAATTAGATGTGTGAGAACAGACTAGTAGTCTTGAAGTACTTTTAATCCGGCACATAACCACAGAACGATCTCCAATATTCAACTTTTTTCGTTACTTAAGATATTATAACTTATATTCTTCATGTTGTCATAGTTCCCAAATATGCAAAAGTAATGAAAATTAATATGTATAACTAACATGAAGAAACGAAAACTGAAGAGACGTTGTCGCACCTCCCATATACATTTACAATGTATGGAATGTTGTAAATGAATCACAAACCATTTTTGGTTCAAAGACCGTACTGTTTTTTATCATATTCGACATAAATTAATTTCAAGCAATATAAACAAAGACAACATCCGTTGGCCATAAACAAAACGGAAATTGGAAAATGCCAAAATCAAATATGTAACTTAAATCATAATAATTGCAATAAAACAAGTACAATAAATTTGCTTATATTGATTGATACTGTGTGTTATCAAACGAATTAGAATCGCTTCAAAGATTGATGAATTGAAGTGCTGTTGCTGTTGTACGTTACGCATGAAACACAAACCCAAAATACAACAAAAACGACAATAAATATATGTTTTCTTAAATTCATTTTAACCATGGCTTGCCACACGTCGCTTGCCAAATCAGTACCCCATCACCACCCGCACCGAAAAAATCGTTGCTGCTAAAAACGTTTGAACAAAAATCAAAAAATAAATAAAAAAGCGTTGCCAAGTTATTATTGCCATTTGTTGTTAATCTGGTTGTTGTTGTTGTTCTTGGTCGATACCCTCATTTATAGACATTTTCTATAACAACCGCACATACACAATTTCCCAGTTTTTGTTTCTTCACACTTGTGCGAAAAGTTTATGGCGTTTTTCACAAAATTTTTAGTTTATGTATATGGAGACCTTAATGAACCCAAAAAAAGAAATATATGTACTTACATACATATGTGTATAAATGTTTATAGTTGTTTTGAGAGTTAATTTAGCTGGACAAAGTTTAATTAGAAAATTATTAGCACAAAAATACCCCAAGCCGCATTTTCGTTGTACATTGAAGTGAATTGCAACTTTGACATGAACTTTTCTTTGTTGTGTTTTTTATTTGCCCTTTCCTCTTGATTTACTAATGCCACGACAGGAATTGCATGCAAATCAAATTTTGCTCGAGAGCGAGAATGTGAAAATTACAGAGCAGGTGCAGAAAAGCAAAAGCAGAACAAAACTCATTGAACCTTTGGTCTTAATAGGTTGCCCGTCTCCTTACACTAATATTTTAAGCGCAACAATTTAACAAATCGTTTACTCACCTTCTTTTCCTCAATCATTGGATTGTTTGGTTCGCCAAAGACGGTTGCCTCCAATTGATAGTTGACGATCAGTGCCTTATCCGTTGGATGAGGTTCGATTGTGCCGCCTTTCCAGCGTCTATGTAAAGCGGTTGGACAATAAGACAACAATAATATTTTTGACATTGAAAAGTAAAGGAAAATAAATTTGAAAAATATCGAAAAAATACAGGCCACACACGAATATCTTTTCACTCATCTGCCTTTAATTTATAATATTTTCATAAAACAACAAAACTTTTCTTAAATAAAAAATTAAGAACAATACAATACAAACACTGACACTAAAACACACACACAGTCATAAGCTTTAAAGGAAAAGTGTGCGTCAGTGGCTGGTCAATTGTCGGAAGGGAGAGCGAGGCAGTTGCGTATAAACACATCCAAATACATATAGCACAAAGCCACGCGCGGTTCACTTAGGCTGACGCACAACTTTGTTCACCGTATGTTTGCTTGTATTTGTGTATAATTCTTATGTTTGGCTGCGCGGAAAATGCCAGGGAAATGGAAAATCAATAATGGTTTGAAATAAAAGATGACTTTTGACATTATTTGTTTCTATGCGTCAATTGCCTGTTAAACACATTTCACATATTCATTTTTGTTTAAATTCATTCAAATTAATACATTTTTATTAGAATTTCGGCAAAAATGCCGTACAACGGGACGCATTTGTTTTCTTCTTTTGTGTGCGAGAACAAGTAGTGTGGGTGCAATGGCTGCGGATTCACTCCGCATTCACACCTCTTTTCCACTTGTAGTACCTCACAAGCTCACCGTCGGTGCCATTGTCTCGTCACTGGCTTGACCGAAGTAATATTGTAGTTATCGGAAACTCACTTTTTGATAAATTTTGCATCGTCGCTTGTTTGCATTTTTTGCAAATGTGTTGTTGTTTCCTCTGTTGACGCTGATAATCCTGATGATCGTATTGTTAACAATTTTTTTGTTGTTGCTTCTGGTGAGACTGCTACTTTTGTTCTTCTAGAATATGTTGTTGTTGTCTCTAATGTTGTTGTGTTTTTTAAAGTACTGGTGTTCCCAGAATTGTTGCTATCAACAGTATGTTGCTCTTTTAGTACCGTACTTTTTTGTGGGACGCTTTCTTGTTGCGAATCGCAGGCAATTGCATTTATTATATAATAAATGTAATGAATCACAAACAGAAGGAGCGAAAGGCCCGATATTACTTGAAAAAAAAACAACGCAAATTGCATGCGACGAACCAAAAACAAAACCGTCAACCCACCCGCACAGTTTAAGACTGACAGTTAGTGGTGGAGAATCATCGATGGTTTAGGCCTCCATCGATGATTTTTAAGCACATCAATGAAAAAAAAATCACGTATTGTCATTTATTCTGAAGCAAAAATGAATCTAAGTTTGCTAGTTAGTTTAGTTCAAATGGCTGTTGTGAAAAGACAGAAGAGCTAAAGAAAAGCTCACTAAAAATTTTTTCAAATAAAAATACAAGGAAAAACCTAAAAATACGTAAAACAATGCAGAATTTACGCTGAACGGTTATTTGACAACACTGCGTCTTGATAGCTGAGAGAGAGACTCTTTCTCCCATGACTCTTTTATGGAACGACACCGCAGTATTGGTTTAGCGTATGTTACGCTGCATTCGCTGGGGATTTGTCTTGTTCCTATATTTCTCGGTAATTTTCAGAATGAATCGAAGATGTGGCATGTTGGCGCTGAAGTGTCGCGCTGAGCCAAGAAGATGAAAATCTAAAAAAGCAAGAGCGAACATACCTCAACATAGGCAACACCAATGGAACGCCAGTCGTTTCAACAAAAATTGCCCATAGACAGTAAAAATTTAAAATGGTTATATCTGTGAGATCTTAAATCCTATAAGATTGTATGAATGCTATTGGGATAGAGCATGGCTGCCAAATTAGGTGTTTCTCCCCTTAATTGAGGGGTTTTTGAGTCGAATGGTTTTTTTAGGGGTACTTTCAGGGTTTTTTTTTTCAACTTTGTTATTATTATAATAAAGGTGTTCACGCCCAACTCGGTGACGATAAAAAATAATAAAAAAGCAGTAAAAAGTATTTAACATGATGTAGTTTTATAATTTAGTTACAGGGTGTTAGTAGCGTGTAAGTTAGGAAATGGACTGGCGTATGTTCGCTTGAAATAATAGTATGGCATAAGTCACTTCAATAGTTAACACTTAATTTCGGATCTAACACAGATTTTACAGATGTTGGAAAATTTTATAAAAGGGGAGATGCAAAACGTTAAATCGCAGCAGGGTTGCCAACTTAGGGGTTTTCCCCCTAAATTTAGGGGGGTTTTGAGTTGAATGGGTTTTTCTTAGGGGTGCTATGTTTTTTAGGGGTATTTTTAGGGTTTTTTTTTTAAACTTTGTTATTATAATAAAGGTGTTCACGACCAACTCAGTAACGAGCCATTACTTAATTGACGGTAAGGCGGTTTTTTTTTAATAAAAACGTAAAGAACATCTGGCAACGTTGCAAAGTTCACTCGAGAGCAACAGAATTTTAACAGAGCTAAAGAGTGGAATTGAGAGACCTTAATGATTTACAGTGCGGTAAGAGGGGGGTAACAGCGCTGATAAACCGATAATGGAAATCAAGTGCCGCATGTTCGCTTGAAATTTTAGGTAGCATGAGGTGGTACACCTTCAATTAGTTGAGAAACGCAAACGGGCCATTTGACACAAAAGTGTCGCCGACGTCGGCAGAGTGTCGGCAGAAGTGGAAGAACAAGAAAATGAAACCGGGGTCGATAAACCTCCCCGATTGGAGATGTGGCTAAAATCGCCAGCGGTGGTAGCGCAACATGCGCTTTGTCAATAGAGAAATATGACGTTCACACAACAGTGACTCGAATCCTCTCTCTCTCTCAATTGAGCGAACATCATCTCTTGCTCTCAATCATGATACAATTACTAAAGGTAGTCTCGTCGCGAGCTGAAGTTTTACGAAGTATCCACTTATTTCAGTGCACGTTTGCTTGTTGAAAAGAAAGGTTGTGTGCGGACGAATTTTTTCTCGTTATTCATTAACCCTTAAGCGTGCACGCATTAATATGAAATATTATATTAATAATATAAATTTCTTTTTACTTTAAAATAAGAATAT
Organism: Phortica okadai; assembly: GCA_034638295.1. NCBI lineage: Eukaryota > Metazoa > Arthropoda > Insecta > Diptera > Drosophilidae > Phortica > Phortica okadai. The sequence continues at coordinate 40,593,661 of CM067848.1, read as the reverse complement.
ATTTTAGAGTTAACTACTTAAAGAAAAAAATTTGTATTAGGAACCAAAAGCAGCGTTTAATTGGTAACTCTAAATTATTAAAAATCAAACTTAAAAAAAAAAATCTCATCTTTTATTTATAAGTGGCATATTCAAAGCCTACGAACATGCTAAGGGTTAATCAACAATCACATTGCCGCCTCACTCACACTCAATACGACACTCAGTTTACTATGTTCCTTTCACTCGCACTTATTGGGAGCATACAATAAGTGGATGTCTGTTGCCGACGAGACCACCTTATGTTATTTCATCATGGTCTCGTCTAAAGGTAGTATCGATACGTTCGGGTTTTGTTCGTGTGCGTGTTCGTTTTTTGATGAAAAAGGTTTTTTAACCATTTTTAACCATTTTTTTATTTCAATTTTACCGTTGGTGACTGGTCGTGTGTCGTTCCGTGGCTCCCGCGGATCGTTCGTTTTTTACGTAAAAATCTCACGACGCAAAGCTGTCTAATCACCGTTCAGCGTAAATTTTTGTTTAATGAATTTTTCAATTGTTTAGACGAATCCAATTTAGAAAAATTAAATAATTCGAATAATGATTTTCTAGAAATTGTATGGTTTTTAGGTGTTTTTGGTTTGTGTTTAGGGGAAAACAGTTTTGAAAGTTGGTAGCACTGAATCGCAGTCAAGTCGCTGCTGCGGGGGTGTGATGATGTATCTGGGTCTGGTTCCTGTTGATGATGTGGTTGTTGCATGTATTGTTGTTGTTACATATATATATATATATATATATGTTGTTGTTATTATATACGTTCTTGTTGCTGTTGTTATATATGTTGTTGTTGTAGCATCTGGACAAGTCGTTGCAGGTATGTGTTGGGGTAAAGGGAGAGAAAGAAAAGAAAAGAGACAAGTTTAGTTGGTAATGACATATGATGTCAACCGGTGTCCAGTTGTAAGAATCTTGCGGCCTCCACAGGGTGGGACCACAAGATTTCTGGGGTGTGAGGGGTGGGCATCTCAGGGCAGTTGAAAAGATGCTGCGTATCATGGGGGCTTCCTCCGCATTTGGGACAGATGTCTATGACATTGTCGTTTATTTGAGCGAGGTAGCTGTTAAGGAATCTGGAGACTCCTGATCGCAGCTGTGAGAGTGTAGCCCGCGTCTCTCTGGGTAAAGTTGCTTCCGTTGCGTCGATGGGAGGTGGCCTGCCTCCAAGAACCACATTGCTTCTGTATGCTCTGATGGTATTGTCTACAGTCTCAGCATGAATGGTATTAAGCGCAGCTTTGATGCGTTTTGTGGTGTGAGGTGGCGATCCAAGATGGAGTCGGACTTCCGAGTTGTAGATACGCATGTCTGGGCGGATATCACGTGGCGGTGGGGTAGCGTTTATGGCGCTGTGTAGGGTGTGCTCTGGATGCAGGCATAGAGCTACATATTGATTTGTGAGTAGCTCGTTGTGCTTCCTGACGGGCAGTACCAGCGTCTCCGTGTGGAGGTGGTCTTGTTCGGCCATCGTGTGGCATCCAGTGACCGTCCTGAGCGCCATGTTTTGAGTAGTTAAGGACGGATCTACAACAGGCTTTGAATGTGGTGAGCAACGTTTCCTTGTCTTTCCCCCAAGTGCTGCCAGCCAGTGCCTTTAATACCTTGTTCCCTGACCTGATATTCTTGGCAAGGTTCTCTGCGTGCTTGGCGAAAACCAGCGTGTTGTCAAAAGTTACCCCAAGGATTTTTGGGTGCTTTATGGTTGGTATGCGGACGCCATCGGCAAAGATGTCTAGTTGCTCGTTCACTTCAGCTGTCCAAGTTGTGAAGAGCGTGGCCGAAGATTTTTGCGGCGAAAGGCGAAGATTGCGTGATTTGAAAAAAGCGACTAACTTATCCAGGTAAGGATTGAGCGCCTCCGTCATTTTGTCAATGTATCTGCTGACACAAAGGATGGTGCAGTCGTCTGCATAGGAGACGAGGCTGAGCACTGGTGGTGGATCCATCCCAGGGAGGAGTCGAAGTTGCTCAGGCGAAGGTGGCAGAGGCATACCCGTCACGTAGTAGTTAAACAGGAGCGGAGAGATGACGCCTCCTTGGGGGACTCCTTGTTTGATCTTCCGTGGGTTGCTGGAACTGTCTCTGAAGGTAACATGCGACCTTCTGCACGTAAGATATATGTACAGCCATCTTTTTAGCCTGTTTGGCAGGGTGGTAGCTGCCAAGTCTTGGAGGAGAATGACGTGGTCCACGGCGTCGAACGCTTTTTGTAGATCGAGCGCGACCGCAATGGTGCGATGGTGAGGGCGATCGCTGTTGATACCATCTGATATGGTGGAGGTAATGGTGTGGAGCGCAGTGGTGGTGCTATACCCCACTCTGAAGCCGTGCTGATGCTCCGCTAGATGGAGATGGTTTTTGAGGGTGGGGAGAATCAGCGCCTCGAGGATCTGCGCAGAGGGTGACAACAGAGTGATGGGCCTGTATGATGTCCCTTGGTCGCTGGGTTTGCCTGGCTTAAGCACTGAAACGACCTTGCCAATTAGCCAGAGGATAGGGAAGGTGAAAGTGGCCAGGTGGTAGCTTTTTGAGGCTCCTTGTTAGCCTTCTCCTGTCGCGGTGTGGCCTGGGTGGGTGCTCAACGAATTGTCTGACAAACTTTGTGGCACATTGCTTGGCGTCTTGTGTGGGGTAACCATTAAAGATAATGGCAGCATTGTCTTTTGTTCTGCCTCCGGTGTTGAGGGCCTTAATGGTGGTCCAGAGCTTCTTAGAGCCTTTGGGACACGACTCCAAGTGGTCAATCCATTTGCTCCTGCGATGTTCGCGCACTTTCCGATCAATGTCCCTGTTGAGAACAGGGATGCGGGGGTCGGCGGGATCTTGCGCCCGGATCGCGTCTCTTTGCGCAGCAAGGGTGGCAGCAGCTGTGGGAAAGCCTGGTCTAGCTGTTGGGATGCGGCCAGCCGGGAAAAAGCGTTTGAGGGCCGATGTGACAATTCCTCTGAAATTCCGTTCACCAACATGAACACTGCTGGGAGGATCCAGTGCTGCAAATTGCGCTTCTGTGAAATCCAAGTACGCCGTCCAGTTTGCCTTCCCGAAGTTGGTGTATGTTTTCCGCTCCGTTGTTAGGAATTCCGGCTCTTTCCTAATCGTGCCTACAATTGGTAGGTGGTCTGAGCCTAGTGCCGTACTCACATGCCAGCTCGTGCTCAGGAGCAGGCCGGGACTAACAAGAGTGATGTCAGGCGAGCTGGAGCAGTTCGCCGCTACTCTGGTGTGACAGTCTTCATTCAGGACGCTAAAGCTTGAGTCATTAATTTCCTCAGATAGGCAATTCCCTCTTGCGTCATCCCCAAGTGCAGAGAACCAATCTGTATGGTTCTCCTGTTTGGTTGTGGTGCACGCGGTTGTATGGGCACTGTGTTCGAGCTAGCTGTGTTGGTGTTATTTGCCATGTGAGTTGGGGGTGAAGCGGGAGGCGGAGACGGGCTAGGCGCAATTGCTAAGAGTGCATTAGGCTGAGTGTTGTGTTGCGTATGCGTCAGGTTTGCACAGCAAGGACCTGAAAAATTAGCATGATGCTCTCTTGCGTGGGTGAGTCCAGAACACCTTAGGTGGCACCAGTTCCTGCACGAATAGCACAGCACTGAACATACCCCCTTAGTGATGCGGACTCCACACACCGAGCAGAGCCAAACCCTGGGACCAGGGTTGACCTCAATGTCATCGGCGCAGAGTTGGAGAAGTCTGAGCAGGCAGGCTATTATTATTAAAAGTAATTTTTAACGAAGTTGTGGTCATAGAACTGTCAAAGGGTAAAAAAAAACAGTAAGGGAGCTATTTTCAGCTTTGTTGCAACTTATATACTCTTGCAAGCATTTGGAAAATCCGTTTTATAGTTTTTCTAATAAGAATCTTATAAGTTTAAAAAGATAAAGGGGCATAGCCCCGGCCATTTTCTAACTTGTTTTCAATGCAATCATTCTACACTTCATTTTACGATTTTCTATCCCGTCTGCTAATAGATAAATCACATTTTTAAGTTTTTCTCTATATGGGCGGTGCCACGCCCTTATGTCCGATTCTTATGAAACTTTGTAATATGGTCAAGGATTCTTAAAAACGCGTAACTGCAAGGTTTCATTTGTTTTTAGTTGAAAACAAAAAAGTTTTTCTAACAAAAACCGAATTTTTTACCGATTGTTCCTATGGGAGCTATATGCTATATTTATCCGATCTTCACCAATTTTGCAGTGTGTCTTAATTTACGTCCAAGATGTTCTTGTGCAAATCGAGGCGATAGCTTCAAAATCAAAGAGTTTATTGAGCAAAAACCTCATTTTTGACCAATCGTTCCTATGGCAGCTATATGCTATAGTATTCCGATCAAGCTGGTTTCTACATATAAACTGCCTGCAAGGAAAAGAAAATTTTGTGCATTTAAATTTTTTTGCTAACTTCAAAACTCTGGGAGGAGTTCGCATTGAAACAGACAGATAGACAGACAGACGGACAGACAGACAGACGAACATGGCTATTTGAACTCGTCTCGTCATGCTAATCAAGAATATATATACTTTATATAGTCGGAGATGTCTCCTTCTCTGCGTTGCAAACTTCACGACAAAGAGTATAATGAGTCACAGCTTATTTGAACCAAAATTAGAAAACAACTATTTTATTTTTAGTAGACTCGTGATGCTTGGCAGCAGATCAAGTTTATTTTTTTTTTGTGCCACGCCCACTCCTTCCCGCCCATCCAGCACCACCCACTTTTTTAAAACGCTATAACTCGAACATCCAATGAGATAGAAACATGAAAGTCGGTATGTAGACTCAGTATGAGTGGCTTTACAAAACTGCATACCACTAAATCCCACCCTCTTTTTCATTTCCCCTTCCCCAGTTATTTTATGTAAATTGGTATATCTCCAAAATTAACAAAGGTACGACCCTGAAAATTTGTATACAGGCCCTCAGAAGCCGACAAACTTAATTTTTTTGTAAAATCCACATTTTTGACCGATTTTCTTGATATTTTGAACACTATTTGAATAGGCGACTTCAGATCAATACGTTTCTGTAGATTTAGGATGTGGCACCGCCTACTGTGTGTGCAGGGTATTATATTGTCGAGTATACTCGACTATACCGCCTTTACTGGTTTTGTAGATTGAGGATGTGGTACCGCCTACTGTGTGTGCAGGGTAAACTCTACACAAAGCACAAAATATGTGGTAAAATTTTCAAAATTTGGACTCAGGGAAGGATTGTCCTCACAACCAGAACAAATCCCATACAAAATGTATGAAATCGGTTCTTTGGCGTTTGAGACGAAAATCACTCCCAAACATGGAACACATCGATTGGAATAGAATCTAGAATAAATAAGGATAGTATTTTAATAAATAAAAATAGAACTAGAGTACATAATTTAAAAAAAATCGTCATAAAATAGTTGTTTTCTAATTTTGGTTCAAATAAGCTGTGACTCATTTTTTTTTTTACCCTTTGCCAGTTCTATGACCACAACTTCGTTAAAAATTACTTTTAATAATAATATTGCACATAATTTTAAAGGTAAAACTTCAATCTAAAAATCTGCATTTACACTTTACCGATTTTTATTTCGGTTTGGAAGCTACAGCCATTCAAATCCCAAAAAAAGTAAAAATAAATAAGTGGTTATTTTAAGATGGGAGCCACTGTGTGTTGTTGTTTTTGGTGTTGTGGCTTACATTGTCGTTGTTGTTGTTGTTGTAGCAACTGCGCAAGTGATCTATGGTATATGTGGGTAGATAGAGAGAAAAGTGGAAGAGAAAAAAGAAAATTATTAGATTTAGGGGGGTGAAGCTGGACAATTGAAGAGGTGTCGCGTGTCATGTGGGCTACCACCACATTTCGGACACACGTCCGCTATGCTACTGTTTATGGTAGAGAGGTAGCTGTTAAGCAATCGCTATGCGCCGGACCTGAGCTGCGATAGTGTTGCTCTTGTATTTCTAGGCAGGCGAGCTTCTGAGGTGTCGATGGGAGGGGGCTTGCCACCGAGGACGATGTTGTGACGGTAGGTGGAAACCGCTAGATTGACTGTGGCTGTATGTACGTCTGCAATTGCTTGCTTGATTGTTGCAGGGGTGGAATTGCGCATATTGATGTGTTGTTGAATTGCAGTGAGGTGTATCCGCAGGTCAGAGCGCACATTACGTGGAGGGAGCGGCGCCAGGATGGTTCTTCGGTTAGGGTGGGTATCAAGAGCACAAGAAATAAGAAATTGCTTCGTGAGCAGTTCATTGTGCATTCTAACCGGGAGGATGTTCGTCTCTTGATGTAGATGGTCTTCATTTGCCATCATGTGACATCCTGTCACCGTCCTCAATGTTGCGTTCTGAAGTGTCTGCAGATTGGACCACTGTGTATTGCTGAGGCTCGGGCTCCAAACCGGTGCTGCATAATTAAGGATGGATCTGCAGCAAGCTTTGTATGTAATGGCTAGGGTTTCTTTCTCCTTGCCCCAGGTGCTCCCTGCAAGCGCTTTTAATATTTTGTTGCGCATGCGCGCTGATTTGGCTACCACCTCCGCGTGTTCCGAGAACCCGAAAAGGCTGTCGAAAGTGACTCCCAGGATCTTTGGATACTTGCACGTAGGGATCACTACGCCGTCAGCCACAATTTGCAGGTTCGTGTTTACCTTCTTGCTCCATGTGGTGAACAGGGTTGAGGAGGATTTGGTGGGCGAGAGATGGAGGTTACGAGCCTTAAAAAATGAGATCAGACGTTCAAGATAGTCATTCAGCAAATCAGTCATCCCTGGAACATCGCCTCCAACGCATAGCACCGTGCAGTCATCCGCATAGGTGGTGAGCTGGATGGGTCTGGCTGGGGTTGGCATGCTGGATACGTAGATGTTGAAAAGCATAGGTGAGAGAACTCCTCCTTGTGGAACACCTTGTTTGAGTTTGCGCGGTCTTCTCGTTTGTCCGTCGAACTCGACACTTGCCTTCCTGCAAGTGAGGTACGATGACACCCACCTAATTATTCTAGTAGGCAGGGAGGTAGCCATCAGGTCTTTGATTAAAATACCATGGCTAACAGTGTCGAACGCTTTTTGCAGATCGAGCGCAACAGCCATCGTGCGGAGGCAGGGGGCTGGGCTGTTTAGGCCGTCAGAGATGGCGGTGGCAAGTGAGCACAATGCTGTGGTGGTACTCCTGCCAGATCTAAATAGCGAATAACGTTATAACCGCCTACTGAATGGAGCAAACAGGAGTTGGTGAGTTTGGTTTCCTGGATCGCTGCAATAGCGATGCTGTGTTTATCCATATAGGCAGTTATTTCATTAATTTTGTTCCTTAGACCATTACAGTTTAACTGTAGTATTTTTAACATACCACTAGTGCCGTTATTATGCTGAACTGCGGGTCTCCGGGGAGGCAGGGTGTTAATTGGAGGCAGAAACAGAGTTGGGTGAAGTAGCCGATGTAGTTACGCCGTCCAAGGTGGATGATGAGCTGCGTGTGTTGGGCAGGAGAGCTTCCACTATTTTTGCGATGGGCGACAGCAAGGAGATTGGCCGATATGAAGTTCCGCATTGTTTGGCTTTCCCTGGTTTTAGGAGCGGAAAGATTTTTGCTGTTTTCCAGCTATCAGGGATTTGCAGCTGGGAGAACGAGAGGTTGGTCATTAGGGTGAGATATTTTAGCGCCTTCTCACCTAACTTCTTCAGCATGATCATAGAGATCCCATCCGGACCAAGTGCTTTTGATGGTTTAGCAGATTTTATTGCTTTTTTGATGCAACTGCAAAAGGCGAGAAGTTGCAGTGTTTGATGCCTTTGAACTGTCTGGCAGTGGCACTCATATTTTTATTGGCACGTACCGGGTACTCTATGAACTACTGCGCAAATTTATTGGCGCATTTAGTGGCCTCTGTGTAAGATGTTCCGTTTAAGTTTATGCCGCAGTTATCCTCATTAACTCTGGCTCCTGAGAGGTTTTTAATCATTCTCCACTGCTTGTCTGATCCAGGCTGACATTCTTCAAGAAAGCTTATCCATCTGTCTTTCCTGTGCTCAGCAACGATTTTGTTGATATCCTTTGTCAGGAGAGCTATGCCTTCATTTTGTGGATCTGTGGCACGCAGGAAATCGCGATGTTCGGCTGAGGCGGCAGCTGCAGGTGGAAAGAAGGGTTTCGGTTTGCGAATACACCCAGCAGGAATGTAGCGGTTTGCAGCTTTCCGAACAGTGGAGGTAAAGTAGCTGTTAGCCTTATGTATGCAGCTTGGGAGCGGGTGGAGGCTAAGTGCGTTCTCAACAAAGTCGGCAAAGCCTTCCCAGTTAGCTTTTTTGTAGTTAGTGAAGGATCTCCTTACTGGTGCAAAAAAGTCAGCTGGGCTGTCGATCGTTATTGTTATTGGTAGATGATCAGAGCCCAGTGCTGGGTCCACTGACCACGTGGTGCGGGTTAAGTATTTGTTAGCCACGATAGAGACGTCCGGGGAGCTCGCGCAGGCAGTGGTTGATCTGGTGGGATGGTCTTCGTTGATGGCCGCAAAATCTGAGGCCTCAATTTCCTCTGCCAGGTCATTACCTCTGCTGTCATTTGGTAGAAGCGAGAACCATGAAGAGTGGTGGGCATTCAGGTCGCCAAGAATGAATCTGTCCACGCCATGCAGTAGGTGAGCGATGGAGGGTTTGTAACGCGAGTTTACGCTGTTAACTGGTGGTATGTATAGGTTTATGAATTCTATATGATTGCCACCTGAGTTTATTGAGATGCCCATACACTCCATGAGTCTATCGTGACTACGCAGAGATTGCTGGTCTATCATATCGTATGTTATATCCCGCTTGACTATGAACGCTAAGCCGCCACCACTACAGCCTGGTCTATCTGATCTTATGATGTTGTAAGGGCCTGCTACTTGTAGGTTGCAGGAGCTGGTGAGCTTTGTCTCCTGGATCGTTGCTATATCGATGTTGTTTTTGGTCATGTATGCTACAATTTCGCTAATTTTGTTTCTAAGTCCGTTGCAGTTGAACTATAGTATTTTAAAGCTACCATTAGCACTGCTTGGCATAGGGTGGTTTAGTTGCCTCGGGGTAATTTGTTGCTGACTTGATGTATGGCTGGTGGAAGCTACTGATAAGCTATCCGTGCTTGAGGCATTCGATGCGGATGATAGTTGCGCTGAGTTTCGACAGCAGTCTGCCTGGAAATGAGTGTTCCAATTGCGTTGGAAGTAGATGTTCGTGCACTTCCTCATATGACACCAGCCGTTGCAGCCGTTGCATTTAACTGCCACAATGTTATTTTTGATGGGGCTTTTACAGACCGAACAGATACGCTGTTGTTTAGGTTGGTTTGATGTACTGCTAGAAGATGATGGTTGTGCGGTGTTGATATCAGGCCGTAAGCTGTTTGAGCAGCAAGAGGCAAGAAAAGCTTGTGACCAGTGGCGATGATTGTTGAGCCCTGAGCAATTCCTGAGGTGACACCATTCGAAACAACCATTATACTATAGTTCGGGTCCCACGGCAATTGGTTCTGCAGTCTCGAACTGTACCCGGGCCCGACCTGGAGGATTCTCCGGCCAAAGATTGCCAAACCCCATCGACAGCTTTTCACGCAGTATGTACTCTTCTTTCTGCTTACTCTTTTCTATCGCTTTTTCTCTAACTGAGCAGGCAACACCGGCCTGCCTGCTCAGACTTCTACTTCTACGCGCCGGTGACATAGAGATCAATCCTGGGCCTGTAGTGTGGCTCTGCTCGGTGTGCGGGAGGCGCATCACTAGAGCACAATGCTCAGTGTTGTGCTACTCGTGTGAGAGCTGGTGCCACCTTCGGTGCTCTGGCCTTAATAATGCTCGTGACCACTCTCAAGATTTCTCAGGTCCATGCTGCTTGCAGCCGAGGCACGCTTCTCCGCCACCCAATGTCAGGCAACCAACCCCGCCTCCTCCTATTCATGACTCCCCTGCAAGAAATCGTTCGTCTGACTCCTTTAAGATCCTGCAATGGAACTGTAACGGGCTCAGGCGAAAACTTGCAGAGCTCACAGCCTACATGACTGGAAATGATATCCGAATTGCCGCAGTCCAAGAGACCAAGCTAACATCTAGATCTACAATTCGAAATATGTCAGGATACAACCTGGTGAGACAAGACAGAGATAGGAACAACGGGGGAGGACTTTCCTTCATCGTCCACCAATCTGTCTCGTACACAATACTAGACCTACCAGCGGCCGCTGATGAGCATATAGAGCAACAAGGCATCTCGGTCAGAACTGCAGACGGCGTAGTGGATATTATCAACATCTATATACCCCCCGTGGCCGCCTGTGCACCGAGATTTAAACCTTCCATCAGCCACTTACTCGAAGGTGAACATCGTTTAGTTGTTGGAGATTTTAATGCACATCACAGCGATTGGTTTTCGGCTCTGGGTAATGATGCACGTGGAAGTGCACTGTCTGAAGAAATCGACAGCTCAAACTTCAGCCCTTTCAATGAGGAATGCCACACACGAGTGACTGGGAACTGTGTCAGCTCCCCGGACGTATCGATTGCTAGCCTTGACTTGCTCCTCTCTGTAAGTTGGCATGCGGAGTTAACGCTCAACTCAGATCACATACCGATTGTGATCTGCGTGCATAAAAGGCCAGACTTTATAGAGACCGAACGCAAAACTTACATCAACTTTTCGAAGGCAAATTGGGATGCGTTCACAACGTTGACGGAGCAGTCCTTTTCAAACGTGCAACCCCCGGTGAATATCTATGCCGGTGAGAAGATCATGAGGGAGATCCTCATCAAAGCTATGAAGCGCACCGTCCCCGCTGGCCGTATACCGGCAGCCAGACCTTGCTTCCCAAAGGAAGCTGCCAGACTGGCGGACCTTAGGGATGCAATCAGAACACAAGACCCGGCTGACCCACGCATTCCTGTGCTCAACGCTGATATAAACAAAATGGTTTGTGAGTACAGAAGAAAAAAATGGTTAGAGCATATTGAGGCATGCCCGAGGGGATCTAAGAAGTTATGGGCAACTATCAAAAACATTACATCTGGTGGTAGGCCCAACGATCATGCGGCAGTATCCTTCGATGGAGTCCCGGTGTCTGACGCTCAGCAATCAGCCACCAATTTTTGTCGCCAGTTTGTAGAGCATCCGACAAAGGTGGACAAAGCCAAAAGAGCTGCGAAAAGAAACGTTAGGAAGCGCAGCCTGGAGGAAGACGTAATCTTCACAGAGGAAGAGGTAGCTGCAGCCATAAGTGACACCAAGCCATCTAAGGCCTTAGGACCTGATGGTGTAGCCCCTATAATGCTCAAACATCTTGGCCCAATGGGTATCAGGTACCTAACTGGCCTCTTTAACATATGCATGGCCACACTTTGCGTCCCTGACATCTGGCTCAGAGGGAGAATCGTCCCAATCTTGAAGCCCGGCAAACCTGGCAACATCGGGTCCTCATACAGACCCATCACGCTTCTTGCTCCATCAGTGAAGGTCCTGGAGCTACTCTTGCTCCCGCATCTTAAGCAGCACCTGCCGCTGGCTGACCATCAGCACGGTTTCAGAGCCGGCAGAAGCACTACCACTGCCCTCTGCAGAATTTCGAGTGCGATTGCCAGTGGACTCAATAATGACCGTCCCCACCATCGAACTGTGGCCATAGCACTCGATTTGCAGAAAGCTTTCGACACGGTGAGCCATGGCGTGCTCATTAGCGACATCTCCAATACCTCGCTACCGACTAGAATAAAAAGATGGCTTGCGATCTACCTAACCAGCAGGAAGGCGTCGGTGGAATTTAGAGGCAAGAGAAGTAAACTACGCAATCTAAAACAGGGAGTTCCTCAAGGAGGGGTACTGTCCCCGCTCCTGTTTAATTTCTATGTTGCGTGTATGCCAGTTCCACCTGCCCCCATACAGTTGGTCACTTATGCGGACGACTGTACAGTGTACATGGTAGAGGAGAAAATACCACCGATGGTTGTACGGCTCAATAAGTACCTAGAGGACTTGGTCAAATTCTTCCAGGAAAGAAATCTCCAACTTTCCATACCGAAATCCTCTGCTACGTTGTTTACATCCTGGACCAAAGAAGTAAACGCACAGCTGGACATCAGGATAAATGGAGCTGTAATCCCCACAAAGAGGTATCCGAAGCTGCTGGGAGTCACGTATGATAACCTACTAGGGTTCGCCAAGCATGCGGAGATACTGGCTCAAAACGTTCGCTCCCGGAACAAAGTAATCAAAGCTCTGGCAGGTAGCACCTGGGGCAAGGATAAGGAAACGCTGCTAACAACATTCAAGGCCTGCAGTCGCTCAGTGATGAGTTATGCTGCACCAGCCTGGAGTCCTTGCCTAAGTATCACGCAATGGGACAACCTGCAAGCAGTACAGAATGCAGCGCTCAGAGCCATCACAGGTTGTCACACGATGACATACCAAGATTACTTACACCAGGAGACGAAGGTGCTCCCCGTTCGGGAACATAATGAACTCCTCACCATGCAATTCCTCATCACGTGCATGGAGGCAAGTCACCCGAACCATAGTGATGTCACTGCACCTTTACCACCGCGCAATATACGTTCGGATCTAAGGGACTACCTACCCAAGGTGGTGCACCTAACTGGACCGGCTCCGATTTCAACTGACACAATCCGACAAGCCTCTATTGATATACACACAGAAATGGTGGAGCAGACCTTGGACAATTACATAGACAACGTAGTTCTGGGTGGCAGGCCACCCCCCATTGATGCGACGGAAACAACACTCCCCAGAGAAACCAGGGCGACACTCGCGCAGCTTCGGTCTGGTGTCTCAAAACGACTTAACAGCTACTTATCGCGCATCAATCCAAGAGTTCAAAATATATGCCCCGAATGCGGTAATGGCCCGCATGACACTCTCCACCTGTTCGACTGCCCCGCGCGACCCACCCAGCTCACAGCAGAAGCGCTCTGGTCCAGGCCAGTTGAGGCAGCTATACACCTTCAACTGGACACCAGTTGATCAATATGTCATTTCATAACCTCTAACTTTCTTTCCTTTCTTTCCTTTATTTCTTTCATCTCTTCGGTACAATCTGCTGAAATTGCCAAGATGTTACAACAACAACCATTACACCTAACCGAAGATAAATTCTTAAATATTCTCTTTTTACACACGCAACAGTACCAGGTCTGGGGACCTGGGTTACGCTCAACGCCGGCTCTGCAAAGAAGGCTCTTTAGCAATAGCGCCGACAAGTATTGCTTACCTTGTAAAATTTCGCAGCTCGTTGCTGAGTTGACAATCCTTGGCCGCATAGACTGCGGGTCCCTCCGGTGCATAGAACCGATTGTCGTGAGAGGGTGCTGCTTATGTTGTTGTTGTTGTTGTAGCAACTGTGCAAGCCATCCATGGTATATGTGAATAGATAGAGAGAAAGTGGAAGAGAAAAAAGAAAATTATTAGTTTAAGGGGCATCGAGTTAACTGGTGTCCAGTTGCAGGAAAGTTGCAACCTCCACTGGATTGGTCCAGAGTGAGGCTACAGTGTGTGGGGTGGGTGTGGCTGGGCAATTGAAGAGGTGTAGCGTGTCATGTGGGCTACCGCCGCATTTAGGACACACGTCCACTATGTTAATATTTATCGTCGAGTGGTAGCTGTTGAGGTATCGCGACGCGCCGGACCTGAGCTGGGATAGTGTTGCTCTTGTGTTTCTAGACAGGCGAGCTTCTGAGGCGTCAATGGGAGGGGGCCCGCCGCCGAGGACGATGTTGTGGCGATAGGTGGAAACTGCAAGATTGGCTGTGGCCGTATGTACGTCTACAATTGCTTGCTTAATTGAAGCATGGTTGGTGTTGCGCATATTGATGTGCTGTTGTATTGCAGAGAGGTGAATACGCAGATCAGAGCATACATTGCGTGGAGGGAGCGGCGCCAGGATGGCACTTCGGTTTGGGTGGGTGTCAAGGGCACATGAAATAAGAAATTGCTTCGTGAGCAGTTCATTGTGCATTCTAACCGGGAGGATGTTCGTCTCTTGGTGTAGATGGTCCTCATTTGCCATCATGTGACACCCTGTCACCGTCCTCAGTGCTGCGTTCTGAACCGTCTGTAGATTGGACCACTGCGTCTTGCTGAGGCTCGGGCTTCAAACCGGTGCTGCATAGTTCAGGATGGATCTGCAGCAAGCCTTGTATGTTATGGCTAGGGTTTCTTTGTCCTTACCCCAGGTGCTCCCTGCTAGCGCTTTTAATATCTTGTTGCGCATGCGTGTTGTTTTGGCTACAGTCTCCGCGTGTTTGGCAAAACCAAAAAGGCTGTCGAAAGTGACTCCCAGGATCTTAGGATACTTGCACGTTGGTATTACTACTCCATCAGCACAATTTGCAGCCTCGTGTTCACCTCCTTGGTCCACGTGGTGAAAAGGGTTGAGGAGGATTTGGTGGGCGAGAGAAGGAGGTTACGTGCCTTGAAAAACGAGATCAGACGTTCAAGGTAGTCGCTTACCAAGACTGTCATCTCCGGTACATCTCCTCCAACGCATAGCACAGTGCAGTAATCAGCATAGGTGGTGAGCTGTATGGGTCTGGCTGGGGTTAGCATGCTGGAAACGTAGATGTTGAAGAGCATAGGTGAAAGTACTCCTCCTTGTGGAACACCTTGTTTGAGCTTGCGCGGTCTGCTAGTTTGTCCATCGAACTCTACGCTTGCCTTCCTGCAAGTGAGGTACGATGCCACCCACCTAATTATTCTGGTAGGCAGGGAGGTAGCCATCAGATCTTTGATTAAGACGCCATGGCTGACGGTGTCGAATGCTTTTTGCAGATCGAGCGCAACAGCCATCGTGAGGAGGCAAGGGGCTGGGCTATTTAGGCCGTCGGAGATAGCGGTGAGCACAGTGCTGTGGTAGTGCTCCTGCCAGATCGAAAGCCATGCTGGTGGTCAGCCAGCTGCACATGCTGCCTGAATCTTGGTAGAAGGAGGGCTTCCAGGATCTTGATGGGGGCCGCAAACAGGGTGATGGGTCTGTAGGAGGTGCCTGAGTTGCTTGGCTTACCAGGCTTTAGGATGGGCTCTATCTTCCCATTGAGCCAGATTTCGGGTATGGTGAGTGTAGCAATGCTGGTGTTGAAGATATGCTTGAGGTATCGGATTCCTAGTGGTCCTAGATGTTTTAGCAGGACTGTGGCGAGTCCATCAGGGCCAATGGCTTTGGAAGGTTTAGCGTTGCCTATTGCCTCTGCTACCTCCGCATACTCGAAGCTGATGTCATCACCCGTCTCCCTCCCTTACTCTCCTCCTAGCGTTCCTTCTGCTTTTGTCCGGTTTGGCAGGGTGCTCGACAAATTGACGGCAGAAGTAGTTGGCACATTGCTTCCCGTCTGTACTGGGGACACCATCAAAATTAATTGCAGCATGGTCTCTTCGCCTGCCGCCGGTGGTTAGTTTTTTGATGGTGGCCCACAGCTTCTTGGAGCCTCTCGGGAATTCTTCTAAGTGCTTTAACCATTTGTCTCGACGGTGGGTCCTTACTGTCTTATCAATCTCCTGATTAAGGCTGATGATTCGCGGGTTGGCTGGGTCTTGTTTCCTTAATAGGTCCGTCTCATTGGCAAGGGTAACAGCTTCTGCAGGGAAGCACGGACGCGGAGAGCTAATGCGTCCTGCAGGGATGTTCCGCTTCACTGCGGTCAGGAGAACCTTCCTGAAGCAGCGTTCTCCTACGTGCACATTGCTGGGCAACGTAAGCTCCGCGAAGGACTCTTCTGTGGCGGTAGTGAAGGCGTCCCAGTTAGCCTTGGAGAAGTTGATGTATGTTTTCTTATCAGTGACTTGGAATTCAGGGTCGGTGTTTATGCAGATGCTGATGGGAAGGTGATCCGATCCCATGGCGGTTTCGACATGCCAGCTGCTGGAGAGGATAAGTGCTGGGCTGGCTATACTCACATCCGGGGAGCTGGAGCACGCTGCTGTGATGCGAGTCGATGCGTTTTCATTGATAGCGCAGTATCAGCTTGACTCGTCGATCTCCTTGGCCAGCAGCATACCTCGTGCATCATTTCCAAGCGCCGAGAACCAATTTTCATGGTGCGCATTCAGGTCACCCATGATGATACGCCGCTCGCCATCCAGGAGGTGGTCAATGGAGGGCTTGTACCCCCGGGCACAGGCGGCCACTGGGGGAATATACACATTAATCAATTCCAGCATGCCATCATCCGTCCTTACTGCAATACCCTGCTGCTCCAAGTGCTCGTCTGCCATATCTAGGAGGTCCAACATGACATATGAGACTGAGCTGTGCACGACGAAGGCCAGTCCTCCACCCTTGTCCCGCTCCCTGTCTCGCCGGATAAGGTTGTATCCCGACATGCTGTTAAGCGTCGCTCTGGGGGTGAGCTTAGTTTCCTGCAACGCGGCGATGAGGACATTATTTGTTGTCATTCTCGCCGTGAGCTCAGCGAGCTTTCGCCGGACTCCATTGCAATTCCACTGGATGACAGTGAAAGAGCCATCCTGGCCTGTGGGTGATATATTGGGCGCAGATGTGGGACCCATTGTCGGGTGTGGTTGCAGGTTTCTGAGGGGGGAAGTCAGAGGGTGTGGCTGCCGACGCCTTGGTGGTGTTGTAGGAGGCGTCTGGGTTGAGTTGCGGGCGGAGATTGTTGAGCTGACTGTGCCGGGTGTTGAGTAGGCTGTGCCGAGTGGCAGCATGGTCCGACAAAGTTGCTGGTATGCCCGCTGGCACTTCTGAGGCCGGAGCACCTTACGTGGCACCAATTACCGAATGAGTAACATTGGACGGAGCAGACTCGTCTTGTTATCCTAACCCCACACACTGAGCAGAGCCACACAACTGGCCCTGGGTTAGTCTCAATGTCACCGGCGCAGAGGAGGAGGAGACTGAACAGGCAGGCGGGTGTTGCCTGCTCAGCCGAGAAAAAAGCGATAGTGAGAAAAAGCATTTGAAAGAAGGTACATACCATGGAGTGACTTGTGGTAGTTGTGAGTTGACAGTCTTTGGCTGGACAGATGTCCAGGTCGGACCCGGTTGCAGTTCTGGACTGCACAACCAACTGTCCTGGGATCCGCTGCTTATGTTGTTGTTGTTGCTGCTTTTGTTGTTGTTGTTGTTGTTGTAGCATCTAGCAGAAGTCAACCAAGATACGTACGAAGAATGTAAAGAAAGAAAGAAGAAAGAAGAAAAGTAAATAAGAGAAAGACTTTGAATCAAACTATTTCTAGCTGTAGAAACCTAGCGGCTTCTACAGGTTGGGTCCACAATGAGGTTGGGGTGAGTGAGGTAGGCATCACGGGGCAATTAAACAGGTGCTGGGTGTCGTGTGGGCTGGCACCACAGTTTGGGCACATATTAACAATGTTGGTATTTATGAGCGAGCGAAGTTGCGCGAGAGATGCACGCGTATCTCTCGGGAGCATGCTTTCTGATGTGTCAATGGGCGGTGGTCTGCCTCTTAGGAGCACATTGTTTCGATATGCGTTGGTCGTGTCGCTAACCACCACTATGTGGATGTTCTGTATGGCAAGCTTTGCTTCAGCGGCAGACACAGGGGGGGATCCGTGCAAGTGACTGACTGATGGTAGGAATTTGCGAAAATCATGCCGTATGTCCCTCGGTGGGGGGATTGCAATGGCAACTCGGTGATTGGGGTGGTCATTTTGGAGGCAGCTGAGCGCGAATTGTTTAGTCAGAAGCTCATTGTGTGTTCTGACTGGAAGCAGGAGAGTTTCCTGGTGTAGATGGTCCTGGTTGGTTTTTAGATGACAGCCAGTGATCGCGCGCAGTGCTGCGTTTTGAGTGGACTGCAGTCGTTTCCATTGGGTTTTGCTGATTGAAGGAGTCCAGACTGGAGCAGCATAATCCAACACTGATCTGCAACATGCTTTATAGGTCGTGATCAGAGTCTCTTTGTCCTTGTCCCCAACTGCTACCAGCAAGCGCCTTCAGGATTTGTTCCTCGTTCGCACGTTTCTATTTACTCTTTCCGCATGTTTAGAAAAAACAAATGTGTTGTCAAAGGTTACTCCCAGTATTTTTGGGTGCTTGACCGTGGGTATGCGCATGCCACTGACGACAATATCAAGCTGCAGGTTTACTTCTCTGGTCCAGGTGGTGAACAACGTAGCTGATGACTTCATTGGAGAGAGATTTAAGTTCTTGTCCCGTAAATGTGTGACAAGTATGGGAAGATAGTTGTTTACGTCCCTTGTCATCCTAGTGATGGATCTCCCTACACTAACAATTGTGCAGTCATCAGCATACGTGACCAGTTTTAGTGGTGATTGCGGGACCGGCATGTCGGCCATGTAGCGGTTGAAGAGGAGAGGTGAGAGCACGCCTCCTTGTGGCACTCCTTGCTTAAGTTTGCGCTGTCCACTTCTGGTTTCTCTAAAATGCACATAGGAACTTCGGCGGGTTAGATATATTGCAGCCCAGCGCTTTATGTGGCTTGGCAGAGTGGTCATTAATAGGTCACGTAGTAGTAGACCATGACTGACCGTGTCAAAGGCTTTTGACAGGTCGAGGGCTACTGCGATGGAGCGATGGTGGGGTCGTGTACTATTTAGGCCAGGGAGGGAGCACAGTGCCGTGCAGGTGCTTCTCCCTGTCCTGAAGCCATGTTGGTGGTCTGCGAGGGTAAGGTGTCTCTTGAAAGTTGGTAGTAGAATCGCTTCCAGTATCTTAACCGGGGGAGCTAGCAGGGTGATGGGTCTGTAGGACAGGCCTTGACTGCTAGGCTTCCCAGGTTTAAGAACTGGGACTATCTTTCCCAGGAGCCAGTTTGCAGGGAAGGTGAGCGTGTTTAGGCATAGATTAAATATGCTGGTGAGGTATCTGATGCCATGGGGTCCCAGGTGCTTCAGCATGATTGTGGCAATACCGTGAGGTCCTATTGCTTTGGGAGGTTTGGCATTTCGGATAGCTCCTCCGAGATCTCATTACTCATTATTCCCTGTACACATACTGTGTATCAGGGTATATTGTGTTTGTGCAAAAGCCAAATGTATGTAACGAATAGAAGGAGGGTCGGGGGACCCCATTAAGTATATATATTCTTGATCGGGACGACAAGAGAAGTTGATTAAGCCATGTCCGTCCGTCTGTCCGTCCGTCCTCACCAATGGTTCTCGGAAACTATAAGAGCTAGAGACTTGAAATTTGGTGGGTAGACTCGTGATGCTCGGCAGCAGATCAAGTTTGAATGGTTTTGTGCCACGCCCACTCCTTCCCGCCCATCCAGCACCACCCACTTTTTGAAAACGCTATAACTCGAGCTTCCAAAGAGATAGAAACATGAAAGTTGGTATGTAGACTCAGTATGAGTAACTCTACAAAACTGCATACCAGAATTTTTTCCCCTCCCCTTAATTTCCCCTCCTCTAGTATTTTTTTTAAAAAAGCTATATCTCCAAAACTAACAAAGGTATGAACCTGAAATTTTGTATACAAGCTCAGTGATAATACATCTTAAAAACTGCATACCACAAATTTCGCCTCTCTTTGATGGCTACCTCTCAGAGACCAGCAAACTTAAATTTTTCGTAAAATCCACATTTTTTGAGCGATTTTCTTGATATTTTGAACACTATTTGAATAGGCGACGTCAGATCAATACGTTTTTGTAGATTGAGGGTGTGGCACTGCCCACCAAGTGTGCAGGGTATTATATTGTCGAGTATACTCGACTATACCGCCCTTACTGGTTTGTTCATGCGGTTGCTTTTTTAGCAGCCTAAGGTATTTCCTCCTGTCATGATCAGGTTTTTTAGGGTGTTCTACGAATTGTCTGCAGAATTTTCTGGCACAGGACTCAGCACTTGCTGTGTTGACACCGTCAAAGCAGATGGCAGCGTTATCTCGAGTTCTGCCACCACCCGAGATACGTTTGATGGTGGACCACAGTTTCTTTGATCCATTTGGGCACTCAGCAAGGTGTTCTAGCCATTTTTCCCGCTTGTGGAGCCGGACACAGGTGTCGATGTCTCTGTTCAAGTCGAGAATGCGCGGGTCGGTAGGGTCTGTAGCTCTTACTTCGTCCCTTCTCACCGCCTCTGTAGGGAAGCAAGGTTTAGTTGTAGGAATCCTTCCACCAGGTATCGTCCTTTTCATAACATTGGTGAGGATCCTGGTAAGGTTCTTTTCCCCAATATGGACATTCATAGGTGGCTGTAGTGCGGAGAAATGTGCTTCAGTGCATCTCATAAAGGCAGCCCAATTAGCTTTACCAAAGTTGATATAGGTTTTCCGCTCGGAGATGATGTTACCTGGATCTTGTCTGACTTGGATGACGATGGGTATATGGTCAGATGCAAGAGTGATCTCGGCATGCCAGCTCGTGTTGAGCAACAGAGAGGGGCTAACAGCGGTCACATCGGGCGAACTGGAGCAGTTTGTGGCCATCCTCGTGGGGTGGTTTTCATTTATGACCGTGAAATTTGCTGCACAGATTTCGTTGAGTAAGTGGTCACCTCTGGCATCAGTTCCAAGAGTTGAGAACCATTCCTCATGGTGCGCATTCAGGTCCCCTGCCACAATACGATAAGATCCGTCCAGGAGGTGTAGTATGGAGGGTCTATATCCAGGCGTGCAAGCAGCAACAGGAGGGATATAGACGTTAACCACCTCAACTGAACCATTTTCGGTGGTGATGGCAATGCCCTGCTGCTCGAGGTGCTGGTCTTGCACGGGGGGAAGATCTAAGATTGTATATGAGATCGATTGGTGTACAATAAAAGCTAGACCTCCACCTTTGTCTCTCTCCCGATCCAGTCTGATTACATTGTAGCCAGCCACCGTTCTTAGAGCTGATCTGGCGGTGAGTTTGGTTTCTTGTAGGGCAGCTATTTGTACCCCATTCACCGTCATGAAGGCAGTCAGCTCAGCCAGTTTCCTCCTGATGCCGTTGCAATTCCATTGAATGATTTTTATATTGTCAATGGGCTGAGCGCTATTATTGTGCTGTCTCAGTCGCTCGGGGGAGCGTGGAGAGCAAGAGCTGGAGTTTATGGTTTGTGGGTTCATCAGTGGACAACATGGCATCGCTAAGGGGCTGCGTACGGGGCTGCATAGGTGTGAGGTGGGCCGAGCATTTCCTTGCGGAGAGTGTTGTTGTGATCTTGGAGGCGATGTTTGTCCTGCGTATAGTGATGTCGGCGAGGCAGGTATAGGCGTAGTCTGCCGTGTGCAGCAGGGGCCACTGAAACTTGAACTGTGTTCTCCCGTACTGCTTAGGCCAGAGCATCTTAGGTGGCACCAGTTTCCGCAGGTGTGGCATAAAACGGAGTATACTCCTTTAGTTATGCGAGCCTTGCAGACTGAACAATGCCAAATTCTAGGCCTAGGCCTGGGAATTGTCGTTGCAGGGCGACGCTGCGCTGGTTGACTACATGAGGACTCTGTGGCGCTGGATTTGAAGGTGTTAGAATATTATGACAACATGGACCCACGAAGTTAGAATCGTGCTCGCTCACATGTCTGAGGCCCGAACATCTCAGGTGACACCAGTTTCCACACGCATAGCATAGTACTGAGTATACACCCTTCGTGATGCGAGCCCCACACACCGAACAAAGCCAGACTGTGGGCCCAGGATTTGATTCAATGTCACCGGCGCATAGAAGTAGAAGTCTGAGCAGGCAGGCCGGTGTTGCCTGCTCAGTTAGGAAAAAAGCGATAGAGAGGAAGCATAAAGAGGTACGTACTTGTTGAGTTTCTGTAGATGGGGTTTGGCAGTCCTTGGCCGGAATAAATTCCGGGTCGAATCCGGTTGCAACTCGTGGCTGCAGAACCGACTGCCTTGGGATCCGTTTCTGCTTTTGTTGTTGTTGTTTTTGTAGCATCTAGCAGAAGTTAACCAAGATACGTACGAAGAATGTAAAGAAAGGTAGAAGAAAGAAGAAAAGTAAATAAGAGAAAGACTTTGAATCAAACTATTTCTAGCTGTAGAAACCTAGCGGCTTCTACAGGTTGGGTCCACAGTAAGGTTGGGGTGAGTGAGGTAGGCATCACGGGGCAATTAAACAGGTGCTGGGTGTCGTGTGGGCTGGCACCACAGTTTGGGCACATATTAACAATGTTGGTATTTATGAGCGACAGGTAGCTATTTAAGCTCCTGGACACGCCCGAGCGAAGTTGCGCGAGAGTTGCACGCGTGTCTCTCGGGAGCATGCTTTCTGATGTGCCAATGGGCGGTGGTCTGCCTCCAAGGACTACATTGTCTCGATATGCGTTGGTCGTATCGCTAACCACCTCTGTGTGGATGTTCTGTATGGCAAGCTTTGCTTCAGCGGCAGACACAGGGGGGGATCCGTGCAAGTGACTGACTGATGGTAGGAATTTGCGGAAATCATGCCGTATGTCCCTCGGTGGGGGGATTGCAATGGCAACTTGGTGATTGGGGTGGTCATTTTGGAGGCAGCTGAGTGCGAATTGTTTAGTCAGAAGCTCATTGTGTGTTCTGACTGGAAGCAGGAGAGTTTCCTGGTGTAGATGGTCCTGGTTGGTTTTTAGATGACAGCCAGTGATCGCGCGCAGTGCTGCGTTTTGAGTGGACTGCAGTCGTCTCCATTGGGTTTTGCTGATTGAAGGAGTCCAGACTGGAGCAGCATAATTCAACACTGATCTGCAGCATGCTTTATAGGTCGTGATCAGAGTCTCTTTGTCCTTGCAACTGCTACCAGCAAGCGCCTTCAGGATTTTGTTCCTCGTTCGCACGTTTCTATTTACTCCTTCCGCATGTTTAGAAAAAACAAATGTGTTGTCAAAGGTTACTCCCAGTATTTTTGGGTGCTTGGCCGTGGGTATGCGTATGCCACCGACGACAATATCAAGCTGCAGGTTTACTTCTCTGGTCCAGGTGGTGAACAACGTAGCTGATGACTTCATTGGAGAGAGATTTAAGTTCTTGTCCCGTAGATGTGTGACAAGTATGGGAAGATAGTTGTTTATGTCCCTTGTCATCCTAGTGATGGATCTCCCTACACTAACAATTGTGCAGTCATCAGCATACGTGACCAGTTTTAGTGGTGATTGCGGGACCGGCATGTCGGCCATGTAGCGGTTGAAGAGGAGAGGTGAGAGCACGCCTCCTTGTGGCACTCCTTGCTTAAGTTTGCGCTGTCCACTTCTGGTTTCTCTAAAATGCACATAGGAACTTCGGCGGGTTAGATATATTGCAGCCCAGCGCTTTATGTGGCTTGGCAGAGTGGTCATTGATAGGTCACGTAGTAGTAGACCATGACTGACCGTGTCAAAGGCTTTTGACAGGTCGAGGTCTACTGCGATGGAGCGATGGTGGGGTCGTGTACTATTTAGGCCATTGGAGATGGTTGTTGCGAGGGAGCACAGTGCCGTGGAGGTGCTTCTCCCTGTCCTGAAGCCATGTTGGTGGTCTGCGAGGGTAAGGTGTCTCTTGAAAGTTGGTAGTAGAATCGCTTCCAGTATCTTAACCGGAGGAGCTAGCAGGGTGATGGGTCTGTAGGACAGGCCTTGACTGCTAGGCTTCCCAGGTTTAAGAACTGGGACTATCTTTCACAGGAGCCAGTTTGCAGGGAAGGTGAGCGTGCTTAGGCATAGATTTAATATGCTGGTGAGGTATCTGATGCCATGGGGTCCCAGGTGCTTCAGCATGATTGTGGCAATGCCGTCAGGTCCTATTGCTTTGGAAGGTTTGGCATTTCGGATAGCTCCTGCCACATCTTCCTCCGAGATTTCATTACTCATTTATTCATGCGGGTGCTTTTTTAGCAGCCTAAGGTATTTCCTCCTGTCATGATCAGGTTTTTTAGGGTGTTCTACGAATTGTCTGCAGAATTTTCTAGCACAGGACTCAGCACTTGCTGTGTTGGCACCGTCAAAGCAGATGGCAGCGTTATCTCGAGTTCTGCCACCACCCGAGATACGTTTGATGGTGGACCACAGTTTCTTTGATCCATTTGGGCACTCAGCAAGGTGTTCTAGCCATTTTTCCCGCTTGTGGATCCGGACACAGGTGTCGATGTCTCTGTTCAAGTCGAGAATGCGCGGGTCGGTAGGGTCTGTAGCTCTTATTTCGTCGCATTCTCATTCTCTCGCATTTCGTCGGGCAATTCTCACCGCCTCTGTAGGGAAGCAAGGTTTAGTTGTAGGAATCCTTCCACCAGGTATCGTCCTTTTCATAACATTGGTGAGGATCCTGGTAAGGTTCTTTTCCCCAATATGGACATTCATAGGTGGCTTATGACCGTGAAATTTGCTGCACAGATTTCGTTGAGTAAGTGGTCACCTCTGGCATCAGTTCCAAGAGTTGAGAACCATTCCTCATGGTGCGCATTCAGGTCCCCTGCCACAATACGATGAGATCCGTCCAGGAGGTGCAGTATGGAGGGTCTATATCCAGGCGTGCAAGCAGCAACAGGAGGGATATAGACGTTAACCACCTCAACTGAACCATTTTCGGTGGTGATGGCAATGCCCTGCTGCTCGAGGTGCTGGTCTTGCACGGGGGGAAGATCTAAGATTGTATATGAGATCGATTGGTATACAATAAAAGCTAGATCTC